>JAUMJK010000006.1:1200000-1800000 GCA_033558105.1 Coccyzus lansbergi
GGAGCAGGACAGGCTCACAGGCCAATCGATCAAGGATTCCACTGCTGTGGTGGACACATTGGTCTTTTTCAGACCTGGAACGTTTGGTTCCATGCCCAAACCTCAACCAGGCAAATGATTTCTCATCCAAACTGTAAAAACAGCTCACTGCTGTTATTAGCATCGCATCCCCTTTTCCCACTGAGGCGAAGTTACAGAGTTGGCCACATTTATGCAGGATGCGAAGTTTGCTTCAGCCACAGGTGAAGCTTTCAGAGCTCATTTGTGACTTTAACTTTTCTGAGACTTCTTTGCCTGTCTCAATTTGTGGAAAGATATACAGATCTTATCTAAAATTCTGGAAGATCTCTTCTTCCTTTAGGATTTAGTATTTTGAGTACTGAAAGTGTAAGCAAGGCACTACTCTTGTCATTTTGTACATCAGTACCACAGTTCATAGAATCATAGAACAACCAGGTTGGAAGGGACCCATCGGATCATCGAATCCAACCATTCCTATCAAAGTTGGTACATACTTATACAGAAATAAGGCCCTTTATACCCTTACACTCATTTGGTTGTGGTCATTCCAGACGAGAATGAAAAGGGATTTGTTCTCTCTGCATCAACCTTGCAGATGTGTAGAGAAGATGCACAATTTCCTCACCATTCCTCATCAGTGTGTCAAGTGACATTTGTTACTACATAGAATCATAGAACAACCAGGTTGGAAGAGACTCACTGGATCATCGAGTCCAACCATTCCCATCAAACACTAACCCATGTCCCTCAGCACCTTGTCCACCCATCCCTTAAACCCCTCCAGGGAAGGAGACTCAACCCCTTACCTGGGCAGCCTCTCTCACTGCCCAATGACCCTTTCTGTGAAATACTTTTTCCTAATGCCCAGCCTGAATATCCCCTGGTGGAGCTTGAGGCCATTCCCTCTCATCCTGTCACCCGTCATTTGGGAGAAGAGGCCAGCACCCTCCTCTGGTGAGGTCTGCTTCTTAGAAAGAAGTCATGAATTGTTTGGTGTTCTTTACCATGTTTCTCTTTGCACTTGGGAGAATTGTAAAGGTTGGGAAAGACCTCCAAGATCATCTGGTTCAACTATTACCCCAACACCAGAGTGCCTTCAAAATTCTCTCTTCTTTGGTCACCACCTGTTCAAAAAGCTCACAGGAGGTTGCAGACCACACTCTGAACATACATTTGTCACTGAACAGATTTCCATGTCCGTGTCTAAACTCCAGGGACACGGCTTAGTGGTAAAGTTGGCAGTGTTAGGTTTCCAGTTGGGCTTTATGATCTTAAAGGTCTCTTCCAACTTAAACAATTGTGTGATTCCTGCAAGACAGGACCTCTGGGTGCTCCTGCAGCAATCAGCCCCTTAATGAACACAGTGAAACCCCTTTGGCCTGGAGCTTGGCTACGTTCCATGTGTGTGCGGCATAACCTGACCTCCTATGACTCCAATTATGTTTTCAGACCTCTCCATACACACCTGCTGCAGACTGGAGATCTCAAATCTACTCTGTGGATTGGACAAGGGAATTTACTCCAAACCATTGATCTAATTGGAAATCAATATGCTGAAAATGGAACTATCAGTTTCTGCAAAGTAGCACATACAGTGGCATTTAAGACTGAGCTAAGCAGCATTGCTCCTATTGCACTGTGCAGAATACTAACGGGAATTGATTTCCCCCTGGGAAGGCCTGTGGTTGTTTATTCAATGGATGAGAGTTTGGGAGTTGTTCCTCATTTTGAATGCTTTGCCTAATCCTGTGTTTGAAGCAGATGAGACTCTGAGTAATATCAAGCCAAGATTGCACAGGCAAGAAGGACTCAGCTGTAAAGACAGTGTTAGAAGCTGGAACCCAAAGCAAGTTCTACATTTTCTCTCCCCTTCTGCCAGCTCTCTGAAACAAGAGCTGCTCCTGTCAGATGTACAAAGCAGGAGGACAGCCTTCTTATACGAGTTGGTTGGACTCGAGGATCCGGCAGGTCTTTTCCAACCTGGTGACTCTATGATAAGTGCATCATGGTACAATATGCTAGAAGAATACGTGCTCGAGAAAAGCTGCTCACACTGCTACTTACCGGGCACTGCGTGTCCTGGGGACTCTGCTGGTCTCTTCAAGGTTCTTTGCATGAGGTAGCACTTCCAGAATTTTCCTTCTAGGGTACAGCAGGTGAGGTCTGCTAAGGAAAGCCCATGTAAAACCTGCCTGAGATAGATGCTTTGGCTTCCAATGAAGGAAGGGGATAAATAGCTACAAATAAGGGCTGCTACCATCTCAATGATGCAAACCACACATTCAGGAAATGAGCAAACCTTCAGCAGTGACTGGGCTTGGAAGACTAAGACTGAGACAAGAACTTCCCTGTCTGTTCTTAGTCCCAGCCTGTATTGGCAGAGCCTGCACAGCAATTCCTGAGCATTGCTCAGTGCTCACAGATCAGGCTGAAGAATGCTGCAGGATGCATCTGTCTCAGTTAAGAGCCTAAACCTCTAATCCAGTGCCCACTGGTGTCGGTGGAAAAGCTCCCAGTGACTCTTCAGGTCATTTGCTGGCTGCTCAGCAGCTCTGCACTGAAGTCACTAGCATATAGTGGTGCTCTCAGGTTCCCTACATCACAAATTATCTGTCTTGATCTGCCTGACATCCCTGAAGTCCAAGGTGAGAACTAGTAGACCCCAAGCTGCCAGGCTCCCATTTTCAGGAGGATATGGTACCTTTAGGTAGCAACTTGGGCACACAGAGGCAGCCAGAGGAGAAGCTCACACGTCTGCCGCTGCTAGTCTGCTGCTATCAACCAAAAAAGTTCCACTCCAGTCTCACAGGTAGAGGAAGATCAGTGAGTCTTGAGATGCTTTTCATCCAATGATGATTTGCTCATCCCTTTCTTTTGTTTGGAGAATATTCATTAAGTACGGAATAGAAGCAGGTGGCAGCACTGCAGTTTGACAGAGGCTGCAATCCCCTAAATCCTGAAGTCCCCTAATGCTGCAGGGGCTTATGGGCCCATCTTTAACTGTGAGAAAAAAATTATATATGAAGAAAAATGTAATAAAAAGTCAAATAAAGGGTGAATGAAAAGATGTATGAGCACATTTTCAAAAAATGTGCTTGAGTATCCTTAAAAGAGTCGTAACAAACATTCCTGTCAATCTGTTTGCCACCCTATAAACCTTGGCCCCTTTTCTGCAATAAGGACTACACGATTTATATTGCTCTTTATTCCCCTGGTGCTGCATCATGTTTTTGCCATCTACAACTAAAAATTTCTGGAAAGAGTATCTAGACATGTAGCGGAATGGAATTTCTTACCTGAAAATGTGATGTTGAAGCCTTCATAAGAAATTGAAAAATCAGATACAAATCAAAGCTGTGCAGTAAAATTTGCATTTTCAGTAATTAGCAAATAATCATGAGAACTCTTCAGGAGAAAGGTGTGAAAAAACAGCTGTACACCTGTAAAAATATTAAAAAGGGGGAAGACAAGCATTAAAAGGGAAGGGTTTTTTTCTCTTCCTTTATACAGAGGTGACACAGAAAGCAAAACTTACAGTATATGGAAAGAGTTTTAGAAAAAGTCACACACGGAATCAAAACCCGAAGGATTTAAATCTGAAATCTAAGGTTACTAATCAACAGATCAAATCTGTCTCTTCATACTTAATCACGTAGAAGAACAACCAACAGGATCCCGACAGCTCTCACCAAATCTTTAGTGCTATTTAATAATTAACTATTATTTTAATGTATTTTACCTCTTCTACTCACTCCCCCCCCAACTCCCTTTTTCTAAAAGAGACTAAACCACATTTGTTCTGGTAATAATTTAAAGAATGTTTCTTTTACAGAATAAACACAGAATTTTCACGCTGCATTCGAAGATATTTGTTTTGCAAAATGTTTGCAGGAAACACTAATTTAACTCAATACATAAATGGAATTATATCGTGATTGTGCGTTTTAAGTTTTTTAAACACAGACATGATGCAGACAGATGCAATTCCCATTCCATTCTTACCCTTGCCAGGTGACACTTCAATTGTCCACGTGCAGTTTAAAGACTTCGGATAAAAATCTGGAAAACCTGGAGGGAGAACAAGCAAAAGCTAAAAAGTGAGGGAGAAAACAACACAAGTCATACAGAAGTCCTGTTTGTTGTTAAAAACAGATAGAAAGAAATCAGTTAGTTTTTTAAACTATCCTTAAAACTGAAAATAGGCTCAGTTATTAAAATAAGATGTTAATACATCCAAAGCCACAACAATCACCTTTGACAACAATCCAGTTCTTCTTACATTAGTCCTTGAAAAAGAGCTTATTTTTCATCTACACCCCCTCCTGGTAGTTAATAGAAAAGGAAAACAGGTAAAACTTTGTTCCAGAGTCCTGCAAGCATTAATGACTATTGTAGCTTTAATTAAGAAGTACGATTATTTCTCGTGTGAACTAATTAAAAACCAAGTATCTAATTTTCTTGCACTCTGTATGTAGAAAGGTAGATATTTAATCCCATTTTTATCAACCAAAATTAGAATCATTAGAAGCATAGAATCACCAGGTTGGAAAAGACCCACCACATCATCGAGTCCAGCAAAATTATTAAGAGGAAAATTGTCCTTTTCAAAATAAAGAATAGTTTGTCTATTTAATTTCTTTTGTGATATGTGGGGGGAAAAAAACTGTGTTTGCCTCTTTCAGAGATTCAGATTGTCCCATCAGAACTCATTTATGGGGAACTGAGTATTTTGAAAGGAAAAAAACCCCTGCCCTAAAAACCATTTTATTGCCCAGGCTTTTTATGGTTTGTTTTGCTTTTTTAATTTTAATCAATTAAGTATTTAACTGTAAAACCACAAAGCATTATATTTATATTATAGATATATTTCAGTCTTCTTGCTCACATAGAGAGGGGCTTTGGCATCAATTAGATGGTAAATACATGACATGACACACATATATATACACACACACACACACACACGCACACATATATATGATATAAATATATTTTATACATATTATATATATAAGCACGGTGGCATTATAGCTAACATTATATATTTTTAATCTCACTAGATCAAGGCATTTGTTAAAGTTTTCAAGGGGTTTGGATTATTTGGATCATTTCTGTTACAAATAGAAGGAAAAGCAATGTTTCCAGCCTGTTTTTCCTGCATAGATGTATTTCTGCACATAAGTGTGAATGAGAATATGCAGCAAGTACCTGATTGATAACATTACCTAACAATAAATGACAATTACAGACATTGAGTTCATAATGCTGTAAATGAACAGTAGTTTGTATTGTGAGAATTAATATTATAATATCTATTTTTCCTTTGAGCAGAAAGTCAGCAAATAGCAAATGGCTTCATCATTCAGTTGGTGTGATCAGTAGTTCTAACTGATCACTTAAATGAGAATCATTACATTTTAAAAATAAGCAGAAAAAAACTATATAAGAAATGACAATTTATCCAATGGTTTTTTCCTTTTTTTTGTTTTTAGTTCTCCCTTTTCACTAAGCCAAATAACAAGCAGCCTCCATTATAGGTGAATCCAATGCGTCCATTTATATTTAAATACCATTTTCAAATGAATGATTTGCAATTAATAACAACCGTAATGACAAACTTGAAACAAAGAAAAAAGGTTTTGAGGGTTTGATATGTGCTTATTAGATTTCTCAATATAAAAAATGTAAATATTCAGAACTTGTAGTGAACGCACACATTTTGACTAATAACAGAACATTCTTGAACACTTTTCCATATCTTATTATTACTTGGAAATAAAACCAGATTATTAGATTATAATGCAATTTTGACCCCCCATGGGGACCCCAATTACCCCCCTTCATATGCTTCTAACTCAAATTACCCCCTATGACCTAAATGACCCCCTTTAATCCCACCATGGGGACCACAGCTACCTCCACTGACCCCCCCTTTACCCTCCCGGGGGACTTCAATTACCCTCCTTGACCCCCTTCAAACCCCAATTACCACCCCTGGCCCCAACCACCCCCACCGGACCCCTCAACCCACCCATGGGGAACGCAATTACCCCCCTTGACCCCAATAACCCACCCTGGATCCCTCCCAGACCCCAATTAACCGCTTTGACTCCCTCCCAACCTCTATTATCTCCTCTTGGTCCCCTCCAGACCCCAATGACCCCTCCCTGACCACCCCAAACCTCCCCTTGGGGACCCCAAATATGCTCCTTGACCCCCAAACGGGCTCCCAATTACCACCCTTGACCACCCCCCAGACTCCTATTTTCCCCCTATGATCCCCACCGGGGAACCCCAATTCTCCCATCCCACCCCCCACATCACGTCGAGCACGAGGATGAGGTGTCCCCCACTTCAGCCCCCCCAGCAGGACCCATTCCCTCACCCCCCATTCCCCTCCTTGGGCCCTATTCTCCCCCACACTACTCCCCCTTTTTACCCCTAATGCCTCCATTTTCCCCCCATTAACTCCCCCAGGACCAATTTTGCCCCCTATTTCCCCCTCTTTCGACCCCCAACATCCCCATTACTCCCCCAGGCCCATTTTACCCACATACTCCAAAATCCCCCCCTTTTCCCCTCAGTCCCCTAAGTTCCCTAATTTCCCCCATTTCCCCTCCCTTTTGCCCCTTTGCCCCCACCCTCCCCCAGGACCCCATTTCCCCCCTTCTCTTGCCCCCCAGCCCCCCAAATGCCCTTGTCCCCTCCCCCCCCATAGTCACCCACCTCACCCCCAAAATCGACCCCAGGAACCCAAATTCCCATCCCCAAATCCCTCCAGGAAATCCATTTCCCCCCACAAATTCCCCAAAGCCTCCCAAAAATGCCTTTTCCTCCCCCTGAATCATCCCCCCACTCATCAGTTGTCCCCCAGGAACAACAATCACCCCCCTTGTCCCACAACTGCACCCAGAACACAAACTCCCCCTGAATTGACCCCCAGACCCTCCACACACCCTTGTTCCCCCCAAATTGCCCTCCACGGCTGCCCCATAGGGATCTCCAGAGACCCTGAGGACCCATCACGCCCCGCCCACTTCACCACTGACCACGCCCCCTCGTACCGCACTCCCCTCGTTAGGCTCCGCCTCCCTGCTGACTGACCACGGCCCCTCCTGTCACTCACAGGCGCTGGGCACTTGTGGCCACGCCCCCTTAGGCCACACCCCCGGAGGGCGCCTCGCGGGTTTTGGCCCCGCCCCCCGCTGTGGCCCCGCCCCTTCCCGCGCGCAGAACGGCGGCTGTTGGAGCCGCGGCCCTTGGGCAGTTCCGGCAGTTCCAACCGGTTCGGCGCTCGTTGGGTTGTGGGAGCGGCGGCGCCGGGAGCGCTCGGTAAGCGGCGGGAGCGGGAGTGGGGAGGGCAGGGAGCGCCCTGGGGAGCGGGGGGAGCCGGGGGGAGCGGGCGGCAGCGCTGGGAAGCAGGGGTGGGGGTGGTGAGATCGGCCATCCTGGCCCCGCTCCGGCCACCCCTCCCGCAGCCCCCTCTGCATCCCGGGGCTCCCGGGGCCGGGGAGGAGGGAGCGGAGCGGCTTGTGCGAGGAGCTGGGGGTGCGACCACAGGCAGGGGAGGTGTGAGGGGCGTGGCCATAGATGGGGCTAGAGGGGGCGTGGCCGAGGGGTGATGGGAGAGACCAATGCAGGAGGCGTGAGCTCTGGGGAGGGGGCGTGGCTAATGGGCTTGAGGGGAGTGTTCATATATGGTTAGAGTCATGGCTTCTGAGGAGGGGGCGTGGCTAACGTGCCTAAGAGGGAGTCGCCTTATTTGGGGATAGAGGGGCGTGGTCTCCTCCGGAGGGGCGTGGCTAATAGTGTTGGGGCGTTGCCATATTTGGTGATAGTGGGTGTGGGCATTGAGTGATGGGGCCTCTGATAAGGGGGAGTGGCTAAGGGGTGTGAGGGGCGTGGCTACATATGGCTGTGCAGAGGAATGGCTGTGGCATGGTGGGGGCGTGGTCGACTCAGAAGGGACGTGGCTAAGGGCCGTGACCATATCGGGTGATAGTGGCTGTGGCCAGGGAGTGAAGGGAGAGTCTCTGATAAATGGGCGTGGCTAAGGGGTGTGAGGGGCGTGGCCACATATGGTTGCTCAGGGCAGTGGCCAGGGAGCAGCAATGGGGGACACAGCCTCTGGGGGAAGGGGCGTGGCTAAGAGGCATTGCTAGGTGTGGCCATATATGGGGATAGAGGAGGCGTGGCTTCTTAGGAGGGGCGTGGCTAATGGTCATTAGTGGCATTGCCATATATGGTGATAGAGGGCACGTGGTCAATCGGGGCAAGACCAATGTAGGGGGCGTGGTCTCTGTGGAAGGGGCGTGGCTAAGGGCTGTGTGCAGCATGGCCATATATGGTGGTAAAAGTAGTGGCCAGGGAGTGGTGGGGGCGTGTCCTCTGGGGAGAGGGCGTGGCTAAGGGGCATGAGACAGTGTTGCCATATAAAGTGATGGGGGCGTGGCCTAAGGGCGATGGGGTGAGACCAATGCAGGAGGAGTGACCTCTGAGGAGGGGGCGTGGCCAAGGGGCGTGGCCATATATGGTAATAGTAGGGTTTTGTTAAGAGGCATGAGTGGGTGCAACCATATATGGTGATAGGGACCCTGGCCATATATGGTGATACAGGGGGCGTGGCTAAGAGGCGTGAGTAGTGTGATCATATATGATATAGAGGGGGCATGGCCAGGGAGTGGAGGAGGCGTGGCTAAGGGGTGTGAGGGGTGTGGTCATATATGGTTATAGAGGGGCGTGGCTAAGGGGCATTAGTGGGCATGACCATATGTGGGGATAGAGGGGGTGTGGCTAAGCGTTGTGTGGGGCAAGGCCAGGTCGTTGCCAGGGACTGGTGGGGGCGTGGCCTCTGTGGAGGGGGCGTGGCCAGGGGCCATTAGATTGGCAATACAAAGAGAGGGGCGTGGCCTAAGGGTGGCACCAATACAGGAGGCGTAACCTCTTGGGAGGGGGCGTGGCTAAGAGGTGGGAGCGAGCATGGTCATGTATGATGGTAGAGGGGGCATGGCTAAGAGGCATGAGTGATGTGGCCATAGTTGGTTATAGAGGGGTGGGTGGGGAGCGGTGGGGGCGTGGCCTCTGAGGAGAGGGCGTGGCTAAGGCGCATGTGGGGTGTGGCTGTATATGGTGGTGGTTGGGGCGTGGCCTCTTGGGAGTGGGTGTGGCTGAGGGGTGCTCAGGGGGAGACCAATGCAGGAGCCGTGGCCTCTGGAAAGGGGCGTGGCCATATATGGTGATAGAGTAGCATGGCTAAGGGACATGAGTGGGCGTGGCCATATTTGGTGATAGAGGGGGCGTGGCCAATCAGGGTGAGACCAATGCAGGAGGTGTGACCATCCAGGAGGGGTGTGGCTAATGTGCATGGGGCATGGCCATATATGGTGATAGAGGGGGCGTGGCCAGAGAGCAATGGGGGCGTGATCTCCATGGCCTCATCCACTTCTCTTGTAGGTAAAATGCCTCATGGAACCAGCCCTTGCTTGAATCAGGAAACACGGACCCTTTCTCACCAGCCGGTTGCCTGTCTGAGGTACAAACCCTTCTGTTTGCTTTGACTTCTCCGAAATGTGTAACTTTCACTCTTGTTCTTCAGCTCCCTCGGTGTTTCCCACATTTCTGTTTGTGTCCACGTGCTGGTATTTTTCCAGGCTCTTCTGGAACTCCTTCCGGCTGCTGAGATCAGCAGCTCCTTCCCCTCCAGCCAGTGTCCAACTTTTCCTTTAAATCCAGACACTTGATAGATGCAAGAGGTTAAGTAAACATGAAAGGTGAGTGGTAGGAGGAACTGTTGAACTTGAGAAGAGGCTGAGACCAGAAATGCTTGTGAAAAGGTCGTAAGTAGTTAATTTGAAAGAGAAAAAGTAAGTTGATGTTTTATAGGATCAAAAACCTCAGCAACCTCTTCTTCTGTTCTGCCTGGAGAAGAGAAGGCTCAGGGGGTTCTGCTTGATGTGTCTGAGCAGCTGACGGGAGGGAATTACAGAATCCCAGAGCGGTTTGGGTTCAAAGGAGCCTCCAAGCCCCTCCAGTCCCAGCTGCTGCCATGGGCAGGGACACCTCCCAGTTCTCTGGGGGGTTCAAAGCCCCTGGGGGTGTGAATAACGTACCTGCAGGGTTCTTTAGGCTTCTCTTTGACTCAGGTCTTGGCTGCCATGGACGTAACTTGTGCAGGTTGAACAACAGTTTATCCTTGAGGCAGTTGCTCCAGTTTGCACTTTTACTTCTCTTTTTTTTCCCGTTGGCCAGTTGAAGGCAGCAGGTCTTTACCTGAGGGTCCCTAACGTCTCCTGTCCGACTCCATTACCAGTGTGTGTGTTTTTCCAGAGAGTTGTTGTTGGAGCTGAGACAAAGGTGCGTGTTTGAGTTTTCTCTGATGTGTCTTTTGCTGTCGCTGTTTTCAGTGCAGAGGGGAACAGTACAACCCACGTCCAAGCTGCTCCAGCAGCATCTTGACTCCGAGGCCACTCATGGAGGAGCCGCTGGGCCAGCGCCTGCAGCTTGGCAAGCCAGGAGGATGGGGAGGCTCATCTGTGCTGCTGAAGAGCTAAAAGGTGCCTTTGGAAATGAGACAACAACAAGCTGTATGTAAACGCCCAGGTGGCTGCTGGGAACAGCCCAGTGGATGTAGTTAAAGAAGCTGCAGCTGCTGCTGGAAAATCAGTGTCTAGCACTTTCCTTGCCGTCACATGCACCGAGTCTTGGAAGGGAGCAGTGCTCTGTTGCCAGAGGTGGTTCTAGGAGGATCCCAAGGTTCTAGGAGGATCCCAAGGTTGTCGAAGGACCCAAGGTTCTAGGAGGATCCAAGGTTCTAGAAGGACCCCAAGGTGTCCATGGAGTTTCTAGAAGGTTTTTTCAGCTGAGAGCTTGTTAGCGTGCTCATTACTCCATTTAACGAGTCCTTCCCCATTTAATTGTATGGTTTAGGCCATGGAGAGAGAGATCAAGGCCGCGTTTAACCCTGGGGAGCCAAATGGCATCATTAGCAGTGCCTTCCAAGTGAACATCACTCCTGGTGACATCTGCAGGCTGCAGGAAGGTCCGTGGCTCAATTCTGAGGTAAAACTGGCCGCAGCAGGACGATATCCTTGTTCATCGAGAAGCCTCGTGGCTCTTGTTGCTGTTTCATTCTTTTGGTAAACTAGTGTCTTGTTTTACATCTGGAGCTCACTCTTTATGGTACAGATCATTAATTTCTACATGAATCTTGTGATGGAAAGAAGGAAGAAGGAAGGATACCCAGCAGTTCATGCTTTTACCGCTTTCTTCTATCAAATACTAACTTCTTGGGGTTACGCAGCAGTGAAGAGTTGGACCAGAGGGGTGGATGTTGTCTTTGTCCCTGTCCCCCTGCCGAACCATTGGACTCTGGTGGTGAGTCAAACTGGCTTTTTGTTTGGAATTGGATGGGGAGGGAAAACTGGGGAGAAAAACCACCTTGATTTTGATGTGTGTGCAGCAGAAGTTTGTGCTTTGACAGTGCCACAGGTCATAGGTATGAGAAAGAGACCATCAAATTCTTGGATTCGGTGGCAGTTAGGAGCGGGAACAAGATCTGTGAAACTCCATTGTAAGTAACGGCTTGGGAGCTGCTCTCACGTTGTGAATTATGAGTAGGCATTTGGACCTTGTCTGAACTTGTCCCTGGAACACAACTGCAAGATTCCACGTTTCTTTTAGACAACAAAGCAGGAATCTTTGCCTTGCTGTGAGGCGTGTGACATTGGCTACTTACCTGGTATCACACAGTCCCCTGCAGTCAGGGCCTTGGGCACTTGGGTTCTACCCCTTCCCACCACACACACACACACACACAGAGCCTCACTGCCCAATACTCGCGAGCCTGGTGCCACCTGTACTGCCCCTGCTAGGAATGGAACAACTGGGCATTAAGGAGTGAGCTTACGCTTGTGTGGAAGCCCCTGTTGGAATCGCTGGTCTCCTTCCTGACCAGTAAACGTTACCTGACAGCCTCTCGTTATGTCTGTAAATTTAAGACTTGGATTTTTCCTCCGAAAACCTTAAATCAGCTGCTGTAAGCATGCTCTGATGCTTTGCTCGCCTGCCGCTCAGCTCCCCGTGATCCTACAGCAGCTCTAATGTAGCCTGCGAAATGGTGGTAACCAGAAAAGGAAAGGCCTTTGGAGAGAAGCTCCAAGTCCAGCACCTTGGTAGCATTGGGGATTTTTGTAATTATTGTTTAAGACAAAGCCTATGAGTGCTCTAATGCAGAGAATGGGTACTCAGTTATACCTTTCCAAGTACTGCTGCTCATAAGATAACTGGGAGAGTACGTAAAGTTGTCCAGCATTCCTTGTTCCTGCAGATGGTGTGTGCTTGCTGAGCTGTGGAGTTCTGTGTATGACTTGCACCACCTTGCGGAAGGAGGTGAGCTTTTCCTGTCTCTTTCTTGAGAATGTCGAGAGATGGGCCATTCCCACGTTTTCTGCTGCACTGCTTTGGGTATCGGAGACCATTTTCTACTCCTCCTGCCCAGCCCCAGGCATATTTGTGCTCATATCCTGCCATAATGGCTGGTAATGGTTTAGGTCCACTCTTGGAAGCATAAAACTGCCCTTGTCTCCTGTTGGAAGCATAAAACTGCCCTTGTCTCCTGTTGAAGCCTGATGTGGGATTGAGTGTCTAGAGAGGAATAGAGCACTGCTAGAGGAGGAGCAAGGAGGCCAGAGCTGTTGAGGAAGGCAGGGAAAGCTGTTCTCTCTTCTTTGCTGGTCCTTTGCGCTCCCTGCATCAATCATCACAAGCTGGGGTTTGGATCCCCGATCAACTTGAAAAGGGAGGACAGAAGGGAGAACACCAACAATTATTTAACTGAAAGAAGGTTCATCTCACTCCATCTTTCCAACATCACTCCGCTTCTGCCAAACAAGCCTAGAAAGGATCTTCCCAAGTGTGATTTAAAGTTGTGTGTTAGTTTAGCTGATGTACAGTGTATATTGTGTTGGTGTTTGAGGAAAAGGAAAGGCCTGAGTATTGAGAGAGAAGCTAAAAACTACTTCATTGAGCATTGCGTGCGCTGAAGTGACCTAGCCCACAAACTGTTCTTTAGTTGCCTTTGCTGAATTGTGATGTCCAGAGAATGGACAAATTTGTGAAATGTGTTGCTTCCCTTAGAAGGGTTTGAAGAAGATTCTGCAGAACAACAGTGCAGCGCTGGAGCCAGAGGAGTCAGTCGACCATCAAGAATGGGCCAACAATAGTGCAGAGCTGGAGCCAGAGCAGTCAGTGGAGGCGAATCGCATGGTGAGTGTAAAGGTTCTGTCAAGCCTGCCAGGATCTGTCAGGTGTTGCTGACCAGTATGATAGTCCTGAGGAAAAATCCTGCTTTGTTTTTTATACCATTCCTTGAAAGACAAGGAATCAGTTTCTACTCCTTGAGTTCCAGCTTCAGTGGTACAGACCTCTGATGACTCCACTTGAAGTAGTTTGTTAGCAAGCGCTTTGGTTTCAACACCACCAGTCAGTCACCAAAGGAAAGACCATGCAAAGAGCTTTGCTTTCCTGTAGAAAGTGGAAATGGTGTCAAGAAAGGAAAGAAGCTTTGCTGGTAGCAGATAACTATCCCAAGAGAAATAAGAAAACTTACTCCCCAGATTTAAGGAGGAGGGATGTTTTTATGCATTAGGTCAGTAACAGTTCATGCATTAGGTCAGCAAGTTCAGTTTGCCAGCAGAGTTCCAGTGGCCGTTTTGTTTTCTTGACTGCACTTCTGCATCAGACTTCTTGATTTACTGGAAAGAAGAATTCAGCCCTTCTGTGCGTTGGACATCTCGATAGTACGGTTTTGTTCGATAGCACTGTCCTTAAGGAGAGGCATAAAGGCTCACTTGAAAACTAGAAGAACATTTGAAAAGCAATGCTGTGAAGTGCAAGAGGGAAGTCATCTGTCTGTCTTTTTGTAGGATTTCTGGAAGAACAAAATGTCGCAAGTCTTATCCTTCCGGAGAGTGGCCAAATGGTGTTCAGATCTGCTGAGGCTGCTACCTTGGAGACGGCCATGGGAGGGTAAGTCTACAAAACAAATTCATCTTTGGGTTCATAGAACTTGTCACCATGGGCTTTCTGTGCTTGCAAATGGTGACTTGGAGCTGGTATATGTTGCAAAGGCTTTGAGGAATGTCTTACAAACTCTTTGTCAGGAACGCCTCTCACTGAAGGCAGCGTTATTTCTTCTGCTACTTCCACAGGGACTGGAGGAGAACAGATTTCGGCAGGATACCAACAGATGGCTGGCCAGACTAAACCTGCTCCTGCTCCTACTCCTGCTCCTACTCCTGCTCCTATTCCTGCTTCAGCTCCAACTCTAGTTCCAGCTGCTGCTCCTGCGATACCAATGGGAGTCAGTACCAGTGGAGCAGGAAGAATGAAATACCAGAAGCCACTGTTAACTAAAAAGGCTTTCGTGGTTAAGAAAGACTTGCGTCGCCAAGGCCTGGCTGCTAAGATAGACACCATCCAGACTGCACGTTGGAAACGGCCTGCTGAGAATGATTCCTCCCTGTCTCCTCCTCCCATGAAGAAATTTAAAGGTTAGTGCGTCAGTTGTAGAGGCAAAATAGGCCATACTGCCATTTTGTCAGCCTCAGAAAGCAGACTGTGAGGATGACTTCAAGGACTGTAAAGAATGTGACAATGCCAAATACAGCACTGTAGACAGAGGCAGTTCCTCTGTCTTCTATGTGCCTGCCTGGCCTGTTGCGGTGGAAGCCGATGAGATCTGAGTAGAGGAAAGTGAATTTTAGCTGAATTTGTGTCATGAGCATCATTCTCGTCAGTTTGGGAAACTTAATTTGGAATCCACTAAGTTAAGAATTTGTAAGAATTGCTTTGCCTTGAACAGGGAGCATGGTGGCTTGTCTCTTGCTGAAGGCAGTGTTGTTGCTTCTGCTACTTCCACAGGGACTGAAGGAACACAGAGTTTGGCAGGACATCAAGAGATGGCTGGACAGACTAAACCTGCTCCAGCTCCTGCTCCAGCTCCAGCTCCTGCTCTTGCTCCTGCTCCTGCTCCAGCTCCAGCTCCTGCTTCTGTTCCAGCTGCAGCTCCTGCAATGCCAATGGCAGTCAATCGCAGTGGAGCAGGAAGAAGGAAATACTGGAAACCATGGTTAAGGAACATGGCTCTCATAGTTAAGGAACACTTGAGTCCCCAAGGCCTGTCTGCGAAGAGATACAAAATCGAGACTGCACATCGGAAACAGTTGGCTGAGGAGAATGATTCCTCCCTTTCTCCTCCTCCCATGAAGAAATTCAAAGGTTAGTGCGTCAGTTGTAGAGGCAAAATAGGCCATACTGCCATTTTGTCAGCCACAGAAAGCAGACTGTGAGGATGGCTTTAAGGACTGTAAAGAATGTGACAATGCAAATACAGCCTGTGGGAAGAGGCAATTCCTCTGTCTCCTACGTGCCTGCCTGGCCTGTTGTGGTGGAAGCCGATGAGGAGGCTGATCTGAGTAGAGGAAAGTGAATTTTAGCTGAATTTGTGTCATGAGCTGCATTGTTGGCAGTTTGGGAAACTTAATCTGGAATCCACTAAGTTAAGAATTTGTATGAATTGCTTTGCCTTGAACAGGGGACATGGTGGCTTGTCTCTTGCTGAAGGCAGCATTATTTCTTCTGTTTCTTCCACAGGGACTGGAGGAGAACAGATTTCGGCAGGATATCTACGGATGGCTGACCAGACTACACCTGCTCTTGTTCCTGCTCCTGCTCCTATTCCTGCTTCTGCTCCTGCTCTTTTTCCTGCTCCTGCTTCTATTCCAGCTGCAGCTCCAGCGATGCCAATGGATGTCAGTCTCAGTGAGGCAGAAAGAAGGAAACACCGAAAGCTCCTGTTCCATGGTTAAGAAAGAGCTTCCTACCGGGGACTTCGATGCTACAATAGACAAAATCCAAACTGCGCTTCTGAAACGGTTCCCTAAGAAAAAGACTTCCTCCCTTTCTCCTCTTCACAGGAATAAATTCAAAGGTTAGTGCGTCAGTCGTAGATGCAAAATAGGCCATACTGCTATTTTGTCAACCTCAGAAAGCAGACTGTGAGGATGGCTTTAAGGACTGTAAAGAATGTGACAATGCCAAATACAGCCTTTGGGAAGAGGCAGTTCCTCTGTCTTCTACGTGCCTACCTGGCCTGTTGCGGTGGAAGCCAATGAGATCTGAGTAGAGGAAAGTGAATTTTAGCTGAATTTGTGTCATGAGCATCATTGTCGTCAGTTTGGGAAACTTAATTTGGAATCCACTAAGTTAAGGATTTGTAAGAATTGCTTTGCCTTGAACAGGGGGCATGGTGGCTTGTCTCTTGCTGAAGGCAGTGTTGTTGCTTCTGCTACTTCCACAGGGACTGGAGGAGAACAGAGTTCAGCAGGATATCAACAGATGGCTGGACAGACTACACCTGCTCCTGCTCCTATTACTATTCCTGCTCCTGCTCCTATTACTATTCCTGCTCCTGCTCTTGTTCCTGCTCCTGCTCTTTTTCCTGCTCCTATTACTATTCCTGCTCCTGCTCCTATTACTATTCCTGCTCCTGCTCTTGTTCCTGCTCCTGCTCTTTTTCCTGCTCCTGCCCCTGTTCCTGCTTCTGCTTCTGCTCCTGCTTCTGCTTCTGCTCCTGCTCCTGCTCCTGTGATGCCAGTGGGTGTCAGTCTCAGTGAGGCAGAAAGAAGGAAACAGCGGAAGCTCCTGTTTACTAAAAAGGTTTCCCTGGACAAGAAAGAGCTGCCTACTGGGGACTTGGATGCTACAACAGAGAAAATCCAGATGGAGCTTCTGCAACGCTCCGCTAAGAAAAAAGGTTCGTCCCTTTCTGCTTTTCTCAGGAATACATTCAGAGGTTAGTGCGTCAGTTGTAGATGCACAATAGGCCATACTGCCATTTTGTGGCATGGTGGCTGCTCTCAACTGACTTGGTGTGGGATCTGTTACTTTCAGAACTGGAACTACTAGGGTGGGACGATCATTTGAGATGGAAGGGTTTATATTTTTTGGAGAGGAAGTGCAATGCTTTTAGGAATGGCTTTGGCCTGACTTCTTTATGGCAGAAGATTTCATTTGTATTGTATAGAAGGTTAAAGTGTTGTGTACAAGTAACGTCTTTTGTTGTCTTTACCCAGGAGATTCCAGAAGAAAACACTGAAGCCATGTTCCTGTTCCTGGACTGCATTTACCTCCAAAGCAGTCAAAATAGTGAGTCTTTTTGGCACACCTGGAGACAAACAGGTGAGTTCCAGTTGTTCCTAAAGTAAAGTGCCTTTTCCAGTTCACTGTGCTGTGAGGGTGTCCAGCATTACTTCACGCGGAGGGACACTGCAGGGACAGTTCCTGTGGGAATGGGTTGAAGGGAAAAGAGTCCTGGCACGACAGCACTGCCAGGCACCAGCGCTTGATCTCCCGAAGCTGTTCTCTCTCCATTTCCACACTCTCCTCCTCAGCCCTTGTCTTGTTGAGGGCTCTGAGCTTGGTCCCAGCCGTGCTGGGTGGCAGTGCTGTGCCCACAGGCAGGGACAGGCACCTGGGGGACACAACAGCCTTTCCATGGCGCAAGGGGATCTCCTCAGGGCAATGCCTCAAGGCTTAGTTCAGGCTTCTGTCCATGACAGATGCTGGCAGGTGAAAACAGGAGTGCAGAGATTCCCAGCGTGGGTGTGCAGGGTTGGGGCAAATGGCACTGGTCTCACACAACCCTGTCTCCTCCATGGGTAGAGTGTGGTCTGCTCTGTGTCATAGAATCATAGCATCATAGAACAACCAGGTTGGAAGAGACCCATCGGATCATCGAGTCCAACCATTCCTATCAAACACTAACCCATGTCCCTCAGCACCTCATCCACCCGTCCCTTAAACACCTCCAGGGAAGGGGAATCAACCACCTCCCTGGGCAGCCTATTCCAATGACCCTTTCTGGGAAAAACTTCCTCCTAATCTCCAGCCTGAGCCTCCCCTGGTGGAGCTTGAGGCCATTCCCTCTCATCCTGTCCCCTGTCCCTTGGGAGAAGAGCCCAGCTCCCTCCTCTCCACAACCTCCTTTTAGGTAGTTATAGAGAGCAATGAGGTCTCCTCTCAGCCTCCTCTTCTCCAGGATAAACACCCCAGCTCTCTCGGCCGTTCCTCATAGGGCCTGTTCTCCAGCCCCTTCACTTCTGTTTGCATTGGACACCCTGGGAAACCTGCTTTAGAGTAATCGTCGTGGAGCAGCCCCTCACAAGCACCATTCCCAGCACTGGTCTCTCAGCCCAGCTTGGAGATGTCCCTTTGTCCCTCCCAGGAAGGAGACAGAGGGAATAGGTCAGTGCCCCTGTTCACACTGTAGAGATTATATGTGTGTATATCATGTGTGTGAGGTGAGATGACCCCAAGGAAACACCAACAGCCCTTCCTTGGGTTCCATGAAGGTGTGTGGGACAGAAAGTGTCTCAAGGTCCCTTTGTGTTGAGAGCAACATCCCCAGAGTAAGTACCTGGATGCAGCACTGGGATGTGCTTCCTTGTAGTGAGGTCCCTATGTGGGTTCCTCGTGAGGTGAGACATTCCAGAGAGGCCAAGGAGCCTTCTAATGGTCCCCAGAACATTCCAGAGACCCCCTGGACCCTTCTTAAGACCCCCAGACCCTTCTACAGACCCCCAGGACCTTTGTAAAGGCCCCCATAGCCTTCTAGAGGCTCCCAGGACCCTTCTGAAGGCCTCCAGACCCCCCTAGAGACCCCAAGGACCCTTTTAAAAGCCCCCAGACCCATCTAGACACCCCAGAACCCTTATAAATGCCCCCAGACCCTTCTAGATACCCCAAGGACCCTTCTAAAGGCACCCAGACCCTTCTCGAGACACCCAGGACCCTTCTAAAGGCCGTAGATCCTTCTAGATACCCTGAGGAGCCTTCTAAAGGCCCCCAGACCCTCCTAGAGAACATCACAACCCTTCTAAAGACCCCCAGAACATTCCAGAGACCCCTAGGACCCTTCTAAAAGCACCTAGACCCTTCTAGGAATACCCAGGACCCTTCTAAATGCCCCCAGACCCTCCTAGAGACCCCCAGGACCCTTCTACAGGCCCCCAGAGCCTTCTAGAGGCTCCCAGGACCCTTCTAAAGGAACCCAGACCCTTCTCAAGACTTCCACAGCCCTTTTGAAGGCCTCCGGACCTTTCTAGAGGCAACCAGGACCCTTCTAAATGCCCCTAGACCATTCGAGACAATCCCAGAACCCTTATAAATGCCCCAAGACCCTCCTAGAGACCACCAGAAGCATTCTAAAGGTACACAGATCCTCCTAGAGACCCCAAAGACCCTTCTAAAAGCCCCCAGACCCATATAGACACCCCCAGAACTCTTATTAATGCCCCCAGACCCTTCTAGAGACTCTCAGGACCCTTCTAAAGCCTGTAGATCCTTCTAGATACCATGAGGAGCCTTCTAAAGGCTCCAAGACCCCTCTCAACACTTCCAGGACCCTTGTAAAGGCCCCCAGACCCTCTTAGAGAACATCACAACCTTTCTAAAGACCCACAGAACATTCCAGAGACCCCCAGGACCCTTCTAAAGGCCCCTAGACCCTTCTAGAGACCACCAGGACCCTTCTAAATGCCCCCAGACCCTTCTAGAGAACCCCCCGGACCCTTCTAAATGCCCCCAGACCCTTCTAGAGACCCCCGTGACCCTGCTAGAGACCCTGAGGACCCTTCTAAAGGCCCCCAGGACCCTTCTAGTTACCACCAGGACCATTCTGTAGGTCCCCAGACCTTTCTAGAGACAACCAGGCCCCTTCTAAAGGCCCCCAGGACCTTTCTGGAACCCCCAGGATGCATATTAGCACAAAGATGGAAAAGGAAAAATAAGAACTGTGGACACAGCACAGACACTCAAGACTGAAAACGATGAGACAACAGAACAGAAATAAAAAAGGAAAGAGGTACAGGGATCATAGAATCATAGAACAACCAGGTTGGAAGGGACCCATCGGATCTTCTGGTCCAACCATTCCTATCAAACAATAAACCAAGTCCCTCAAGACATCATCCACCCGTCCCTTAAACACCTCCAGGGAAGGTGATTCAACCACCTCCCTGGGCAGCCTGTTCCAATGCCCAGTGACCCTTTCTGGGAAAAACTTCCTCCTAATCTCCAGCCTAAATCTCCCCTGGTGGAGCTTGAGGCCATTCCCTCTCGTCCTGTCCCCTGTCCCTTGGGAGAAGAGCCCAGCTCCCTCCTCTCCACTACCTCCTTTTAGGTAGTTGGAGAGAGCAATGAGGTCTCCTCTCAGCCTCCTCTTCTCCAGGATAAACACCCCCAGCTCTCTCAGACGCTCCTCACAATCCTTGTTCTCCAACCCCTTTCCCCAGCTTCATTGCTCTTCTCTGGACACTCTCCAGAGCCTCAACATCCTTCTTGTGGAGAGGAACCCAGAACTTAACACTGTATTCCAGCTGCAGTCTCACCAGTGATGAGAACAGTGGCAGAAGAACCTCCCTAAAAGGTTCAGAAGCTTAAACACCCCGTGTTCTAACTGACATGTTGATGTTTTGTGTGTGAGGTTGCATGTTGATGCATTTAGGAAGATTTGAAGAGATTTCACGCATATCTTAATAAATAAAAGAACAGGTAGTATATGTGGGAATAACCTAACTTTGTACATCTAACGCTTAGATATGACCAGTCACCTACATTTTTTTTCATCAACGAAAAGGAGTTGGCAGTGGTTACAGTGTTTGCTCACATCCTAGGAAAAAATATCTTAAGAAGACCAAGTACAATGTCTTGAGAGTGTCTGCTCTTTTCTATTAGCTTTAAAAGGGAACCAGTTCCTCAACCCAGATGGAAATGTCTCTACAAAGGTGCCTGAAGATGAGCGAGATAAATCTTATCCACTGGGTGTTACCGAATCATACAGGCTCCTGTTCACCTAACTTCCCAGTCCACCCAGTGTGCGATTGACTACAGTCAAAAGTCTTACTGGAGTGCTTACCTGCCTATTCTAGTTAGTCCTGCCGTGTCTCCTTTCAGCTGAATTGTAAGGCACAAATAATCTTGTTTAGCAGTTGTAAAATTAGATGCTGTAACAGTCAAGAGGTGCTGGATCATTATATTATTCCATCTAATTGCACAGTGAGAGGGAAAAAAAATATTTAACTTTTCTCTGCACTGATCATAAATACAACTCGGCTCTAGTCCCATCACTGGCACAACAACCAACGTCGCAGTGGGAGCAGCTCATTTCTTGTAAGGATCCTTTCAGGCATTCGGTGCTGTGGTTCTCACTAAGAATGTGAGTCAGAATGAATCAAACACAGTTGCTCCCCAGGCCCTATTTATCACTTTGAGGTGAATCAACCACCTCCCTGGGCAGCCTGTTCCAATGCCCAATGACCCTCTGTGTGAAAAACTTCCTCCTAATGTCCAGCCTAAATCTCCCCTGGTGGAGCTTGAGGCCATTCCCTCTCGTCCTGTCCCCTGTCACTTGGGAGAAGAGCCCAGCTCTCTCCTCTCTACAACCTCCTTTCAGGTAGTTGGAGAGAGCAATGAGGTCTCCTCTCAGCCTCCTCTTCTCCAGGATAAACAACCCCAGCTCTCTCAGCTGTTCCTCATAGGGCCTGTTCTCCAGACCCTTCACCAGCTTTGTGGCTCTTCTCTGGACTCTCTCCAGAGCCTCAACATCCTTCTTGTGCTGAGGGGCCCAGAACTGAACACAGGATTCAAGGAGCGGCCTCACCAGTGCTGAGTCCAGAGGGAGAATCACCTCCCTGGCCCTGCTGGTCACACCATTTCTGATCCAAGCCAGGATGCCATTGGCCTTCTTGGCCATCTGGGCACACTGCTGGCTCATGTTCAGTCGCTGTCGACCAACAGCCCCAGGTCCCTCTCCTCCTGGCAGTTTTCCAGCCAGGCTTCTCCCAGTCTGGAGCTCTTCTCAGGGTTGTTGTGCCCCAAGTGCAGGACCCGGCATTTGGCTGTGTTAAACCTCGTCCTCTTGGACTCTGCCCAGCGCTCCAGCCTGTTTAGGTCCCTTTGCAGAGCCTCCCTACCCTTCAGCAGATCCACACTTCCACCCAGCTTAGTGTCATCTGCAAACTGGCTAAGGGTACCCTCAATGGATTCCTGTTTTATTGGAACCCTGTGGCTCACCCAGAGACAGGGTGTTGCAGGCAGGGAGGACAGGAGCACCAGCTCCTGCATTCTCCGTCACGCTGGCTGCCTTGTTAGCAGGTCCCCAGGGAAGCGATGGATGGAGCAGGCTAATGGCAGAGGGCAATAGTTGAGTGGAAATGAGGTATAATTAATAAATTCCTAGTGTCTGTACGTGCTTTGGAAGTGCTCCAGAGACCACTTTACCTTTGAGTTTGTCGCTTGGCCAGCATGGGGCAGGGGGACATGGTCTCCAGCTGCTGAGAGGGCAGGGCAGCAGCAGTGAATGGCAGCTCAGGGCTGGTTTTGGCACAGCCTCTAGTTTTATAGACTCACAGAACAGTTGGAAGCCCATCTGGTTCCAGTCCCCTGCAGGGGCACCTCCCACTGGATCAGGTTGCTCCAAATCCCATCCAACCTGATCTCAAACCCCTCCAGGGATGGGGCAGCCACCCCTGCTCTGGGCAACCTGGGCCAGGGCCTCCCAACCCTCACAGCAAAACGTTTCTTCCCAAAATCTCATCTCAATCTCATTTCTTTCAGCTTAAATCCATTCCCTCTCATCCTGTCCCTACATTCCCTTATCGAGAGCCCCTCCCCAGCTTTCCTGGAGCCCCTTCCCATGCTGGAAGCTGCTCTAAGGTCTCCCAGAGCCTTCTCTTCTCTAGGCTGAACAACCCCAGCTCTCTCAGCCTGTCCTCATTCGGGAGGTGCTCCAGCCCTCGCATCATCCCCATGGCCTCCTCTGGACTTGCTCTGACATATCCATGTCCTTGTGCTGGGAAAGCAGCAGCTAATAAAGGATTGGTTGACATAATCACACTGACATTTTCTGAAGGTAAATTCTAACTGCTGGATTTGTGCTGAGAGCGTTCAAGGGATGAGCTCCAAGAACCTCTCCTCGCAGTCACGGGTGAAAAGAAAATCTGAAATTTAAAATGTGACAAGAGTGTAAAGAACATGGAATACAGATAGAGCACATGGAAGGGATGTTCTGTCCAGGGAGAGCACAGTCAGTTTGTGCTTGTGGAGACAATGGTTGGAGAAAATGAGGATAGAGGAGAGGTGATCCCCTGACACTGGGATTAGGGATGCAGGGAGCTCTGTGAGGGGCAAGGGGGCACATGGGTGTGAGAATTAATTGATAAATTTGCTGCAGTTGCTTTGTATGTTTAATGGCCAGCAGTGTGCCCAGGTGGCCAAGAAGGCCAATGGCATCCTGGCTTGGATCAGAAATGGTGTGACCAGCAGGGCCAGGGAGGTTATTCTCCCTCTGTACTTGGCACTGGTAAGACCGCTCCTTGAATCCTGTGTTCAGTTGTGGGCCCCTCAGCACAAGAAGGATGTTGAGGCTCTGGAGTGAGTCCAGAGAAGAGCAACAAAGCTGCTGAAGGGGCTGGAGAACAGGCCTTATGAGGAGCAGCTGAGAGAGCTGGGGTTGTTTAGCCTGGAGAAGAGGAGGCTGAGGGGAGACCTCATTGCTCTCTACAACTACCTGAAAGGAGGTTGTAGAGAGGAGGGAGCTGGGCTCTTCTCCCAAGTGACAGGAGACAGGACGAGAGGGAATGGCCTCAAACTCCACCAGGGGAGATTTAGGCTGGAGATTAGGAGGAAGTTTTTCACACAGAGGGTCATTGGGCATTGGAATAGGCTGCCCAGGGAAGTGGTTGATTCACCTTCCCTGGAGGTGTTTAAGGCACTGGTAGACAAGGTCCTGAGGGACCTGGTTTAGTGTTTGATAGGAATGGTTGGACTCGATGATCTAATGGGTCTCTTCCAACCTGGTGATTCTATGATTCTATGATAATTACCTCATCATATAAATCTGTCTTGTAAGATGTAGCTGCTTTAGGTCAAGAGATAACCTGTTTTAGGGTTGTGAGAATTTATTGGTGTCCTTAGTTGTCTTGTAAAATGTAGTAGTTTTAGGTCAGGTGATAACCTGGCCAACCCTACCAAGCTTACTAAACCGTGTCCTGAAGTGCCACATCTATCCAGTTTTTGAACCCCTCCAGGGATAGGGACTCCACTACTGCCATGGGCAGCCCCTGCCAGGGCTTCACCACTCTTTCCATAAAGAAACTTTCCCTACTATCCAACCTAAACCTTCCCTGGTGCAACTTGAAGGCTCTCCAGGAGTGGGATAAGCTCCCACCTACTGGGCTGGGAGCTGGGGGATGGTGCTGGGCGTGTGGGAAAAGACCCTGACTGGGCTGGGGAGTGGAGAGAGAGAGGGGACAGCATGGGGGGAGCTGGGGTCCTTGCCTGGCCCTGGCTCACTGGGAGCTCTGGTGTCTCCCTTGCCCTGCATTAAGAAATCTAAAGGCAAGAATAAAGGTCAGTGTGGGGAGAAATGGGACTGGCTCCTCCTTCCCACAGGCTGAGTTCCAGGCTTTAAAAGCCAAGTGCACGGAGATGCAGTGCGCGCAGGCCATCACACTGGTCATTGCAAAGGAACAGAGCAAGGACATCTCACTTTGTGAGGTGGGAGATCATAGAATCATAGAATCACCAGGTTGGAAGAGACCCATCAGATCATCAAGTTTAACCATTCCTATCAAACAGTAAACCATGTCACTCACAGATCATGGAATCATAGAATAGTTAGGGTTGGAAGGGACCTTACATATCATCCGGTTCCGAAGCCCTGCCCTGGGCAGGGACACCTCCCACTGGATCAGGCTGCCTAAGGCTCATCCAACCTGGCCTTGAACACCTCCAGGGATGGGGCAGCCACAGCTTCCCTGGGCAATTTGTTCCAGGGCTTCACCACTCTGATCGTGAAGAAATTTCTCCTTATGTCTACCCTAAATCTGCCCCTCTCCAGTTTATGCCCATTGCCCCTCATCCTGTCACCCCAAGCTTTTGTAAACAGACCTTCCCCAGCTTTCTTTTCACTATGCCCATAGAATAGAATAGAATAGAATAGAATAGAATAGAATGATAAGATTTTAAGAGACCCCCCAGGATCATCAAGTCCAACCATCCCCACCAAACACTAACCCATGTCCCTCAGCACCTCGTCTACCCGTCCCTTAAACCCCTCCAGGGAAGGGGAATCAACCATGTCCCTGGGCAGCCTCTGACAGTGACCAATGACCCTTTCTGGGAAAAACTTCCTCCTAATGTCCAGCCTGACCCTCCCCTGGTGGAGCTTGAGGCCATTTTGTCCTGTCCCCTGTCCCTTGGGAGAAGAGCCCAGCTCCCTCCTCTCCACAACCTCCTCTCAGGGAGTTGCAGTGTCACGGTCCACTCGTAAGCGGACTCGTGATGGTTCCTTTCATTTCTGATTTCAGAGTTGCAAAATAATAACTCAAAGAGAGAGAGAGAGAGAGAGAGTGTCAAGGGACTCAAATTTCGATCTCGACAGGCACTTTATTAATAATGTCCATAAAACGACTTATGATAGAAAAAGAGAGAGAACAAGGAAAGAGATATGAAGAAGAGGGAAGGAGGTGAGGTTCATAGCTACCGCCACGGGTCCACAGGTGTCCAGAGTCTCTGGGAGTCCCGGTGCAGAAGGTGTTCCATTGTTTCGGTCTTTCTTGGAGGTGATCCCACGGTGGAGGGGGTCTTCTGTCTTGGTCTTCCTGTTGCCCCTCTCCTTCAGCTGTTGTGGAGCTCTCTTTTATGCCAGTCAATGCACCTGTAACCTGCCTTTCCCATGGAGAGGTGCCAATCTCCACCCAGCAGGCCCCACATGCCAAGAGAGGAGTGTCTGTGAGTCTCCTCCCCTTGCGCACACACTCCTTCTGGCGGCAGTGGTCAACCCGGGGTCTCCCGATGAAGGCCAGTAGTCATCGTCACCTTGCGCGCATGCTCTGCTGGCTGTGGGTCTGTGGTCATTAATCTTCCTGACTTTTCCTCCTTGCTTCATGGAGCTTTCACAATGGTCAGGAGCAAGGAGGCTTGAAGACAGGTACAAACCATTTTTGAGATAAGGAAGCAGATACAGGTAGTTAGGTACAAAGCATTCATTCTGTACCAGTTCTGGCTGAGTTTCTGAGACCGGTTTTCTGAGATGTGCGTTTCTGATTCTTACAGTGAAGTTCTGAGGCTAAAACTGAGGAAAAATGTTGAGACAGAAATCGATCCATTGACCAACTCTTACACCCCCCACATCCTCAAGCTCTCCTGAAAAGAAGGGTTTGGCTCCTGCAAATGGTCCTTTGAAACTCAAACTGAGGCTTTGAGCCCTGACATCAGGCTTTCTGGCCTAAAATGATGCTACGGTAACAAATGCTAAGGTTTTGTTCCCTAAAAATGGGAGTGGGGAGGCTCAAAGTGAGGATTTGAGACCTCAAAATCATGGATTTGATAATAAAATGAGGCTTTAATCCCTGAAAATGAAGCTTTGAGGACTGAAAAAGAGATTTGAACCCTTTAAGAGGCTTTTGTCTCTGAAATTGAGGCTTTGGACATAAAATACATCAGATCTTTGGCTTTAGAAATGGTGCCTTTGGCCTTAAAATGAGTTTTTGAAGTTCAAAAAGGGAAGCTCAGGAAAACAAATGAGGGTTTATATCCAAAAATCAAAGCTTAGGGGCCCAAAAGGGTGATTCTCCCCCCATTCTCAAGCTCTGGGCTCACCCCAGACCTCCCCTCCCATTGTGGGCAGGGAGGTCACCCCTCATGCTGTGGGCCCCTAAATCCATCCTGACAGACCTCCTCCAGGGCCTCTTCATTTTCTCCACTTTCCTTTTGAAATGTGAGACTCACTGGGTCCTGTGGCATAGTCCTGGTGCCACAAGAGTGAGGGCAGCGATTGTCTCCTTTGCCCAGCGTCAAGAGTTGCTCCCTCTGCTCCTGCCAGTGAGTGTCTGGGGATGGGCAAGAAGTTGTCAGGGGGACACAGGCAGGAGAGCTGACCCCAGCTGAGCAGAGGGAGATCCCATAACAGAGATGCCACAATAAGGGATAAAAGCTGTGGCAGAAGAAATAAGTAGAGAGTTTTATCACTCTAGATGATGGGTGGTGCTAGACTGGTGGGGTTTCAGTCTAATGAGGAAGGTGGCAAGTGCTTTGGTTTTGGTTTATGTTTGTTTTTTATCTATTCTCTTTCACATATTATACTATTTTCAGCTCAGCTGACAAGTCAAAACAAATATTTCCATGGAGCAGCATGGGCAGGAACCTTGCTGGCTGAGGAGTGCCCTGAGGAGATGGACCTGGGTGGAGGTCATTTCCAAAGAGAAGTTCCAAAGAAATATTGATTGTCTCCTGGAAAATCCTCAGCTTGGAGAAGAGAAGGCTTTGAGGAGACATTCTAGTGGCTTTGCAGTACCTGAATTTGATGACAAGAAAGTAAGGGAGAGTCTGTATCCAAGGACATGGAATGATAGGATAAGGGGAATAGCTTTAAAATGGAAGGGAGAAGATTTAGATTAGGCATTAAGAAGAAATCATTCACAAAGAAGGGGGTGAGTTAATGGCTCAGGTTGCCCAGGGAAGCTGTGGATGTCTCCTCTCTGGATGTGTCCAAGGTCAGGCTGGATGGAGCCTTGAGCATCTTGGTCCAGTGGGAAGTGTCCCTGCCCATGGCAAGGGGGATGGAACTGGATGGGCTTTAAGGTCCTTCCAACTCAAACCATTCTATGATTTTGAAAAGTATAGAAACAAAAATTTAAAGTCAAATATATTTTCCTTAGGTGCACTTTGAAATCTTCCTCTTTAACCACATTGGGAAATGACTCCAAGGAAGTCAGATGCAAGTCTTGAAGACGTGAAGCAAACAAGAGGAAGACAAAGAGCTTGTTAAGGCTTTCTGTATTTTAATGAGACCCAAGGTGAATCTGCTGCTGAGTCCCTGAAAACTAGCTGCTGAGAAGAGCTTGAGGAAACCTCTCAAGAAGTCAAATGTCTAAGTCAGGGTTACTTGAAGTATTAATTTGTCTCAGTGAGGATTGTTAGTAACAAAGCCTCCCCAGGGACTTGTTAGTGCTAATAATTGGAGGTTGTGATTGCAGGTAGGCAAAGGCACTGTGCAGGCAGCCATGATGCTAAGAAAAGCCTGAGTTTGACTGATGAAGCAGAAAGGCCAAGCCCTGGCCCCAGCCCTGGGCAGGTACATCTGGCTTTGGCTCCAATGACACTGGTGTCATGAACAGTCTCACATTGCTGAATCAAACCGGGAGCAGTTATTCCATGTAATTCCAAAACCAGGCCTGTAGAGTTACAAGAGATGCCAAGGCACTCGCACAGCTCCATGGAGTTATAGAAGACTTGGGTCATAGAAGGGTAGGGTCTTAGAAGAGTGATGGAAAACATGGGTGTGAGAAGTGTCAGGTGATAGAAGTGATTAGATATAGAGGAGTAACGGAGGAGTACAGTCATAGAAGGTTTATAGAAGTGTTGGGCCATAGAACTCTCATAGCAGAATTTGATCGGAGATGATTGAGTTCGTAAATGGGTCATAGAATATTCAGGCCATGGAAGAGTCAAGTCATAGGAGTGAGAATTTATTTGAGTTTTAGAAGGGTTTATTCATAGGAGGGTAACGAATGGGTCGGTTGGTTCAGAGGAGAGCTGGCTCATAGAAGAGTTGTAGAACAGTCAGGTCATGGAAGAAGTTTCATAGAACACTCAGACAACAGTCAGGACATGGAATGAAGTGCTGTGATGCAGAAGGCTTGAGTTAGCGAAGAGTAGTTACACAAGAGATGGGTAACAGAATCCCTGAGCCAGTCATTAATCAATTTCTTCTTTCTCACTTCTTGCTCCTCATTCCTCAGTATTGGAATGGAGCTAACTTGGTTTACAGGTCAAGGATTGGCCCTTTGGATTCATGAAACACATCCAGGTTGACTCAGCTTCAGAGTCACCTTTACAGCTTTTCTCAACCTTTTATCACTGCCTCCAGTTTTGTGCTCTAACTGGGCCCTGGAGATGCTTTGTCAGCAGTGCTCTCAGTGGGACCCATTAACACTACAAGAAAGTTTGGAGCTTGAATTTGACTTTCACTTTTTGAGAAGTCTGTTCCAACTCCTCTAAGGGGCTGAGGTTCATGGACTCAGTGTCAAACCCACCAGAGGGGTCATTAAAATGCCCTGGGCTGCTCCTCTGCTGCTGAGCTGGGCTGGGCTCCTTGGACTGAGAGAGCTCACGCTCTGCCCAGGAACTCTGCATATCCCAGCAGGGAGAAGGGCACTCCCAGAGATTCTTGTCAAAATGAGCAAGGCAGAGGGAGCTTAAAGGTGCTCAGGAGGATGACTGAGAGCTGACTGGAGGAGAAATCTCTGCTGTCCTGGACACAGTAAGTCTCAGTGCAGGGCAATGCAGGTGTGGTTCCTGGAGGGCTTTCTCCAAGCTGTTCCAGCCCCAGCTCATGGCATCTGTGAGGAGGGGGGCTCTTGTGAGGTATTTTGTAAGGACTGTGAATCCAGGGGGGCAGCCAGGGGTGCCCCAGGCTGTCGTTCAGAGCAGGGTCCCTGCACCATCAGGGTCCGTGTGCTGGAAGAGAGACTCAGAGTTAGCACTCAGCCTGCCTGGGGAGATCCTCACTGTGCTGCCGGGAGAAGCTGTGGGTGCAAGAAGTGCCTCCTGGCAGGAGAGGGACTTTTTGCTGTGCAAAGGCTGCTGCGTGGATCAGAACTGCTCACAGTTCCAAATCACCCCAGGGCCGTTCTGAGTGGGCATTTTAAGGTGAAGGACAAGGAAGGGATTACAATGAAGATAAGGAGCATTTTGGTTTTCTACTCTTGGGGAACCGGAGGAGAGAATGGGAGGAAGAGTCTCCCAGGCTTGAACAAGTCACTGAGGCTCCTGAACTGTAACTGACAGGAGGCTCCTACAGCACCCTGAGCCACTCTTCTGCCTAGGGACAGCACCATCAGCTCTGCTGGACCCACCAGGTTGCTCTGCCCTTTGGAACCTCCAAACAGGACCACGAGCCCAGGGAGAGCCCTGAAAACAGACAGGTTAGTGTAGGTGAGTACACAGAGGATGGGATGGGGTCAGTGAGCAGGGAATAGACGTGGGACAGGGAAACACATTGATGGAGGAAAATCTCCGAGCAGCAGGGATAGGCTCAGGGAATGAGAGGAAAGTAGAAGCAGAAAATCTCTGGGAGGGAGAATTTACATCCTGGCTTACCTGAAAGCCCCATGGAGAAGTGCAGACTTATTAAGAGAGATGAGGATTTACTGAGAAATGCTAGAACACTCCCAAGGGTGGAAGAAAGGAACTGTAAAACCCAAAGCTCTCAGCTTGCTTTCTGCCCTCTCAGTTCCTCATCCCTGGCAGTGCAGAGGCTGACAGGCCCTTCTACACCAGGGGCTGTTCCACAGGACAAGGTTGAACCCTAGCAATGTCCCCTGTCCATCATCCCCATGACCTCCTGCTGCAGAGCAGGGCTGACTCCTCACAGCCAGTGGGCAGAGGCCCTGCTCCTCCTGGCACATTCAGCTGGCACGAAGCAGGGCTCCAAGCATGGAGCTGAAGGAAGGGCTGGAAGAAAAGGGACAAGGTGTGTGCAGCAGGGGACAGGAATGAGAAATGGCTTTGTTTTCGTACAGAGAAGGCTCCTCTAACTTCTCACTGTCCTTTCCCTTCTGACAGTGTCCCATACCCAGCAGCAGATGTCCAACAGCAGCTCCATCACGCACTTCCTCCTCCTGCCTTTCGCAGACACACGGGAGCTGCAGCTCTTGCACTTCTGCCTGTTCCTGGGCATCTACCTGGCTGCCCTCCTGGGCAACGGCCTCATCATCATCACCATCGCCTGTGACCACCACCTCCACACCCCCATGTACTTCTTCCTCCTCAACCTTGCCCTCCTCGATCTGGGATGCATCTCCACAACTCTCCCCAAATCCATGGCCAATTCTCTCTGGGACACAAGGATCATCTCCTATGCAGGATGTGTTGCCCAAGTCTTTCTCGTTGTCTTCTTCCTCGGAGCAGAGTTTGCCCTTCTCACCATCATGTCCTACGACCGCTACGTTGCTATCTGCAAACCCCTGTACTACGGGACCCTCCTGGGCACCAGAGCTTGTGTCCACATGGCAGCAGCTGCCTGGGGCGCTGGGTTTCTCAATGCTCTGCTGCACACAGCCAATACATTTTCCCTGCCCCTGTGCCAGGGCAATGCTGTAGATCAGTTCTTCTGTGAAATCCCCCACATCCTCAAGCTCTCCTGCTCAGATGTCAGTCTCAGGGAAGCTGAGCTTCTTATATCAACTTGTTTCCTTGTTTTTGGCTGTTTTGTTTTCATTGTGGTTTCCTATGTGCAGATCTTCAGGGCTGTGCTGAGGATCCCCTCGGAGCAGGGACGGCACAAAGCCTTTTCCACCTGCCTCCCTCACCTGGCTGTGGTCTCCTTGTTTATCAGTACGAGTTTTTTTTCGTACCTGAAGCCTCCTTCTGTCTCCTCCCCATTCCTTGACCTGGTGGCGTCAGTTCTGTACTCAGTGTTGCCTCCAGCACTCAACCCCCTCATTTACAGCTTGAGGAACCAGCAACTCAAGCACGCTGTGTGGAGGCATGTTATTCGGGATTTTCAAGAAATTACTGGGGATTTTTGAGGTTGTGGGGGACATGGTTTAGTGATTGAGAAGAATGGTTGGACTCAGTGATTCAATGGGTCTTTTCCAACCTGGTTATTCTATGATTCTGTGATGAGCTGTTCATCTCCTTTTGCCTATCACACACAATGAAATGCACTGCCAGCACAGTCTTTCTTTGGTCTTTGATTTGATTTGAGTTTTATAGGGTGTTTTTGTTATGACGATGTTTTCCGAAGAGAAATGTCATTGTTCCTCCCACTGCTGTGTCAGTATTTTCCTTTCTTCTGTGACCCAGACACTGTGTAAAGGAGGAGACTCTGTGTGCTTAAAGAAAACAAAGGACATTGCTGCCACTTGTTTGTCTGTGATCCTTCCTGCAAGACTTTGGAGTTGCAGGGACACTTCCAGATGTGCAGGACAAAGACCTCCAGCACAGCAGCACTGCCAGGGAGCACCCACGGGGAGTTCTTTCTAGAGCTGCTCTCTTTGCACCTCCATGATCTCCTTCCCGTCCCTCATGTTGATGGAAAGTCACAGGCAGGGCCAGGTCATAGGCAACTCTGGGACAGGGATGATGTCCACGCAGTGTCTGTGAAAGGGAGATCCTCCAGGTCACCTCACCTTGGGAACAACGTCCCATGGACACTGCCTGAGTGCAGCACTGGGATGTGCTTCCTTGATATGAAGGGTCCATGTCCATTGCTCATGTGCTGGGGCATCTCACATGAGTGCAGTGCAGGGTGATCAATCCCAGCTCTGGGAGTGGCAGCAGGAGAACGGAGACACTCTGACTGCTATTGTGCAGCCGCTGCGTGAGCAAGGGTCTGTCTCTGAGCACTCAGTGTTCCAGTTCAGCCCCTTGATCTGGCAGCAAACAATAGGAAGTGATTCCTTCTCCAACTTTAATTAGAAAGGGGAATCAGAAAGGGAAAAGAAGTCTTGAGAGACAAAATTAAAAGTTGGATTTAATAAACACAATAAAGCCTCACGATATTCCTGTCATTAAAACTTCCATTAATGCTCATGCTGGTGCTAGGGCTTGTTTTAGTACCACTCGTGGTGGTAGAATCATAGAATCACAATATTCAATCTTGGAACGGTTTGGTTGGAAGGGACCCTAGACATCAACCAATTCCAACCCCCTTTCCCTAAGCAGGGACACCTCTGACTGGATTGGGGTGCTTAAAGCCTCTTTCGAGCTGGCCTTGAACATCTCAGTACTAAAACTAAAATTAATACTAATTTATACAAACTGATATCAAGGCATTTGGCCCAATTATATATCACACAAGACCAGCAATTGTCCTCTGGACACCCTGGGGAAGCTGAACCAGGGGCATCATCCCTGATGACTCCACACACTGACCATTTCAATGTCTGACTGCACCTCCCAGCTCTGAGGAGGGACTTTTACTGAATTGTCACCTCTGTCCTCCTCCTTTCTTAATTGATGTTGACCTCCATCACCATTAGTGATAAAATGGGGACTCGTTTCCTACTGACGTTTCCTGCACACCAGTCCCACAGATCTTCCCACTGCTGGTCTCTCAGCCAAGCCCCTTCTCACACAACTCCAAACACATCAGGGGCTCATGGACATGGCTAATCAAACACTGAGAAAGTCCATGGATTGGCATCCCACAGCTGCCCTGGGCCCTTGCTTAGTGTTTCACCCTGAAATGTTTCTCAGACCCCAACTCTCCCAGCTTCTCCTTCTCCATGATGTGCTCCAGCCCCAACCGTCCTTCTGACCTCAGCAGGACTCTCCAGGCTGGGCAGAGTCTTCCTTGTACTGGGAGCCCTGTACTGGACACGGCAGCCCTGATGAGTCCTGGGTTAGGTTAACCTTGGCCAGCAGCTGCACACTTCCCCATCCTCGCCTCTCCCCCACATACCACCCCCACTAATCCCCCCCACCCCCAACACCCAGCTGCTCCCTCCCTGCCTGGAACAAACAGGATAGAGAGAGAGAATGAACAAGAAAAGCTGATGGGTCAAGAGAAAGCAAAGGAAGTTCAGTGACCAATGACTGTCACTGGCACAGACGTGTGGACTTGCTGAAGGTCAGTTTAATTTACTGCCAGTTAAGAAAGGTTTGGATTAGGATCAACAAATTAAAGCCCATTCCCCTCCCACTTTTTCCCAGGCTCAGAGGACTGTGTGGCTCTAATTTACTCTGCTCACTCCAACCCTAGGAGGAGCATCAAGGACAGTTAAGAAGGGGTTAACACTCAGAAAAGTACATCTCTTCGGAACAGACAGCAAACCTTCTAGACAGCAACCCATGACACAAGCCTTCTAAGACACAGCACTTTATTCCATGACCTGACTCTCATCTGGTTGTTCTACGATGCTGCTTTCCAAGACTTGGCTCTTCCATGAACCTTCTGTGATCAGATTCTTCAATTCCCTGACTGTTCTATGACCCAGCCCTTCTCTGAACCAACACTTTTGTGACCCTTCAATGACCAAACCTTCTAAAATCCAAATAAAATCACATTGCCATGACTCAACTCTTCAACGGCCCAAGTATTCTACTACCTTTTAATGCCATTAATGAGGCTGTCACTGACAAAGACATGTGGGCTTGATGCAAGTAAATTTAGTTGATGTCCAGTTAAGAAAGGTAGGATTGTGAGAAACAAGGATGAAATATTATAACCCATCCCCTCCCACTTTCCCCCAGACTCTGTGACTCCCAATTCACCTGCCAACCCCAAACCCGGGAGGAGCATGGACGGTGGAGGGATAACATGGGGTTTAACAGTCAGTAAAGAACATCTCTGCTGGTCCTTCCTCTTCACACTTCTCCCTGGCTCCAGTATAGCTCCTCCCCATGGGATCCCACCGTATCTGCAGTCATGGCTCAGTGTATCTCGTTTCTTTCTTTTCACCCGTGGGGCAGTTTCATGACCCTGAGAGCATCCATGGGCCTTCATGGCCCCGACAAGCATCTCCTGTGGCCCACCTTCACCCTAGGGTATGGAGGGAGCTGGTGGATGCATTGGCCAAACCCCTTTCCATCATCTTCCAGCAATCCTGGAAGACTGGGAAGGTACCACTGGACTGGAGGCTGATGTGGTGCCCATCTACAAGAAGGGTCACACGGAGGATCCGGGGAACTACAGGCCAGTAAGTCTGACCTCAGTGCCAGGGAAAGTCATGGAACAGGTGATCTTGAGTGCTGTCATGAAGCACATGCAAGAGAACTGGGTGATCAGGTCCAGTCAACATGAGTTCACAAAAGACAGGTCTTGCCAAACTAACCTGATCGCCTTCTATGACAATGTGACTCGGCTGCTGGATGAGGGAAAGGCTGTGGATGTGGTCTTTCTGGACTTCAGTAAAGCCTTTGACACAGTTTCTCACAGCATTCTGCTATGGAAGCTGTCACCTCTGGCCTGGACGGGCGCACATTCTCCTGGGTAGAAAACTGGCTGGATGGTCGGGCCCAGTGGTGGGAAATGGTGTTAAATCCAGCTGGAGGCCAGTGACAAGTGGGGTTTCCCAGGGCTCAGTGTTAGATCCAGCCCTGTTCAATGTCTTCATCAATGCCCTGGATGAAGGCATTGAGGGTACCCTTTGCAAGTCTGCAGATGACACTAAGCTGGGTGGAAGTGTGGATCTGCTGGAGGGTAGGGAGGCTCTGCAAAGAGACCTAAAAAGGCTGGATCCATGGGCTGAGTCCAACGGCATGAGGTTTAACACAGCCAAATGCCGGGTCCTGGACTTGGGGCACAACAACCCTATGCAGAACTACAGACTGGGAGAAGCCTGGCTGGAAAACTGCCAGGAGGAGAGGGACCTGGGGGTGTTGGTTGACAGATGACTGACCATGAGCCAACAATGTGCCCAGGTGGCCAAGAAGGCCAATGGCATCCTGGCTTGTATCAGAAACGGTGTGACCAGCAGGGCCAGGGAGGGGATTCTCCCTCTGTACTCAGCACTGGTGAGGCTGCTCCTTGAATCCTGTGTTCAGTTCTGGGCCCCTCAGCACAAGAAGGATGTTGAGGCTCTGGAGAGAGTCCAGAGAAGAGCAACGAAGCTGCTGAAGGGGCTGGAGTACAGGCCCTATGAAGAGTGGCTGAGAGAGCTGGGGTTGTTTAGCCTGGAGAAGAGGAGGCTGAGAGGAGACCTCATTGCTCTCTACAACTCCCTGAAAGGAGGTTGTGGAGAGGAGGGAGCTGGGCTCTTCTCCCAAGTGACAGGGGACAGGACAAGAGGGAATGGCCTCAAGCTCAGCCAGGGGAGGGTCAGGCTGGAGATTAGGAGGAAGTTTTTCACACAGAGGGTCATTGGGCATTGGAATAGGCTGCCCAGGGAGGTGGTTGATTCCCCTTCCCTGGAGGTGTTTAAGGCACAGGTAGATGAGGTGCTGAGGGACGTGGTTTAGTGTTTGATAGGAATGTTTGGACTCGATGATCCTAGAGGTGTTTTCCAACCTGATTGTTCTATGATTCTATGATCCAACATACCTAAATCATGAACCAAGCATTCTGTGGCCCAACTCTTCTATAACTCTTCTGTGACTCTCTATGTCCTGACTATTGCATGATGCTTCTATGACCCGACCCCTCTATTTCTCAAATAAACCTTCTGTCACTGGTCTCTCCTATTACTCCTCTATGACCAGACCTGTCTATAATCTGAATCTTCTGGAATTGTCTCTTTTAAGACCAGGCCTCTCTATGGCTTAAACTTTCTATGACCAAATCTCTATGACCCAACTATTCTCTAAGTCTTGTGTGACACGACTTTCTGTTACCCAAGTCTTGTATGACTCATCTATGTCCTGACTCTTCTATGACACGAATCACCTATGTGCCAACATTTCTGTGACCACACACATCTATGACCAGACTCTTCTCTGACCCCTCTGAGCTCCCTCAGGGTGTCCCTGGGGCTGCACAAGAACCTGCTGTGAAACAGACTGAAGTCACTTTTGATGTTCCCTCCCTCAGCTGGGCAGAGATGCTTCTTTCCTGCAGTGTCATTTCTCCTATTACAGAAGTTATGAGGCATAAGAATCACTTTTCCTGTCTGAAAATTAGACAGGACAGTAGGAAGGTGACAGGAAATTATCTCAGTTTTCCAAACCTAGAGGATCTGTTCCATTGAGTAAATTCGGGCATTTCATCCTGGGTCATTAGACCTGGGATTGGAAATACTTTTAGCTCTCTTTTGTCCCAGCCGTGTCTCTGGTCCAAGCAGAGCCTTTGCAGACATGGGTTCCTGAACACTTGGTCCCAGGTTTCCTCATAACTGGGATGAGGTTGCCTGGTGCCCCAGTTGCAGGGCTTCAACCCCAGTGAGCAGCAATGCTCTCAGCCAGGGGCACAGGCAGGAGGAGCTGGAGCTGTTTATTTGGGAGGCAGAGCTGGGACATGGTCACAGAACTCCAGACAAAGGGTATTCAAGGACAGCATCCTCCAAACAAAAAAAGAAAGAAAGATACTGTAGCTACTTTGCCTCTGTCTTCCCCATCAAGGTCTCCCAGGCCTCTGTGACTCAGGGCAGGACTCTGGAGGAGATAAATCGGTGGTGGGCGGGGATATAATCAGTTATCACTTGAGCAAATGGGATTCTTCCCAGTCCGTGGGACAGGAGGGGCAGCATGGCAGGACATTATATATGTGAGCAGGACAATGTCCCAGTGAGACCTCTCTCCATCATCTTCCAAAGGTCATGGAGACTAAGGTCATGGAGTGGTGTCCCTGACCACTGACACCACTACCACTTGGCAGGTTCTTTTTACAAATGGCCAATGGAGGAGGAGGAGGGGAAGTAAATGCTGTGCCCCAGATCTTGTCCACTCAAATCACATTTCTGGATGTCTGAAAGAGGAGGGAACTGGATTTCAGTGCTGAGATTGTGTCTCACCATCCCCCTATGACCCATCACTTCCATGACTCAGCTCTTCTATGAGCTGGTCCTTGTGTGTCCTGGTTCGTCTGTGACTCCTCTATGACTGGACTCTTAAAAAGCAACTTCTTCTGTCATCCAAACTGTGACCCAGTTCTTGTATGATCTGATGCTTACATGACCCTTCCAGAGCTCTTAGGAACTGAGTCTCATATGTCCTGATTTCTGTGAGCCTTATATGTCCTGAAACTGTTATGAGCAGATTTAAACAACTCTTCTATGACTCGATTCTTCTGTGACCCAATACCTCTATAAACCTTATGTGACTGAACTTCTCTATGGCTTGACTCTTCTATCACCCCACTCTTCTGTGACTCCTCTATGACCAGAATGCTCTATGTCTTCTATGACCCAAAACTTCTCTGAGACTTCTATCACATTCTATGACCTGACAACTCCAGGACTCTTCTAAAACCCAACTCTTCCGTGACGTGACTTCTCTAAGACTCAACCTTTATATCAACTGGACTTCTCTGATTTGACTCTTCTATGACCCCTGTATTGCCCAACTAAACCCTCACACTTCTGTGACTCAGCTCTTCCACAACCCCAATATTCTATCACCTTTCTATTACCCAACACTTCTATGAGCCACCTCTTCTCTGGTTTTCTATGACACAGCATTCTATGACCCAAGTCTTCTATGACTCTTCTATGACCTCACTCTTCTATGCAGTCAATTACCTGTGCCCCATGACTTCTACAAATAGACACATCTATGTCCAGACTCTTCTATGAGACAGATTTTCTAGGGCTCAACCCTTCTATGAAGCAACCCTGCTATTCAATGATCCTCCTATGACCTGAATACTCTGTGACTCCAATGTGACCCAATGCTTGTATGTGACATCTCTTCTATGACCCAACACTTCTTTAATCTGAATATTCTATGACCCATGAGCCTTCTGGAACCCAAGACTTCTGTGCAATTCCAAATCAGTTTGAGGACCTGACTGTTCCAGTAATGCCGTCTTTTGAGACTCTTCTATGAGCCAACTCTTTGAAGACACGAGCCTTATCTGAACCAAGCTGCCAATGACCCAACCCAACTCACTGACCCTTCTATGACTTTCTGTGACCTGACTTCTCTATGACTCTTCTATGACGCAGCTCCTGTATAACTTCAATATTCTATGAACAAACCATCCTATGACCCAGCATGACTATGATCTGATGATTCTATGATCTGACTCTCCTATAACTCTCTTCTTTTACCCTTAGGTGAACTGATTCTTCCATTACTCTTCTAGGACCTGACCCTTCTCTGAAATGATCCTTTAATTACCCAATCACTCTCAAACCTGCATAAATCTCACACTTCTACAAGTTGACACTTTCATGACCCAAATATACTATGACACATTCAAAACCGGAATCTTCTATGACTCCACATTTCCATGAATCTTTTTGAAGTGAACTCCTCTACTGCTCCCCTATGACCTAACTGCTCTGTGTCATAATTCTTCTCACACCCAAGTTTTCTGTCTTTCTATTATGAACCAACTCTTTTATGACCAAACAATTCTAGATCCCAAGTCATCTACAACCACATCAGTCTGTGTGAGACCCTTGCCTCCTCCCATAACTCTACAGCCTCTTTTCAGAATTACAAGGAATGAAGGCTCCAAATTTTATTTTGTACTTTGAGAATGTTGATGACACCAGTGTCATTGTAGCCAAAGCCAGATCTGCCTGCCCAGGGCCTGGGGGTCAGGGCTTAGCCTTTCTGCTTCATCAATCAAACTCAGGCTTTTCTCAGCATCACAGCTGCCTGCATTGAGCCTCTGCCCTCCTGCAATCATGGCTTCCAATTATCAGCACTAACGATTCCCTAGGGAGGCTTAGTCACTAACGATCCTCACTGAAACCAATTAATACTTCAAGTTACTCTGAGTTGTCTTTTTACTTCTTGAGATCTCTTCTCAATGTCCTCTCAGTAGCTGAGGTCCAAAGTTTCATCAGCAAATTCATCCCGGGTCTCATTAAAACACAGAAAGCCTTAACAAGCTCTTTCTTTTCCCCACATTTCATTCAGGTCTTCAAGACATGTATGTCTCCCTTGAGTCATTTTCCAGTGTGGTTAAAGAGGAAGATTTCAAAGTGCAACTAAAGAAAAATGTTATGTTTAAAGTTTATATTTTGCTCATTTTCAGCTCAGAGAAAAGATGACAGAAGTTTCTACAGTGGCATTGATGAAATGTCACCTCAGGAGGTCTGGGCAGCATGGAAAATTACCCTCTAAGTTGTGACCCTGCATGGACAGCCTTGCTCCTCACCTCCCCAGCCCCACCATTTCTGGCACTGACCACATGGGACTTGCATCCTTTTTCATGATGTTCCTTTCCCTTTCCATTCTGACAACTTGGGGAAACAAGATCCCTCTCTGCCACATTCCTTCTGGCACAACTCCCAGTGATTCTCCTGCACAATTAATGCAATGACATTGTAGGAAACAAGTGTCTCTGACAGCTGAGGGGGGGAATACCAGGGATGGCTTCAGCTTTTTTTCTCTGCAGGTTGCCCTGGAGTCTCAGGAACACCTCAAGGGAGCCCAGAGAGGGCAAAGAAAGCGCTGCCTTTGGCTGCTCCTCTGCTGCTAAGCTGGGCTGGGCTCCTGGCAGGGAGGGAGCTGGTGGCAAGTGGGCAGCATTATAAAGAGCCAGGTCTGGGCAGGAGCAGCTCCTCTGCAAAGCCCAGCAGGGCTGAGGGCAATGACTGCAGGCAGCAAGGGGAGAGGAGGGAGCAGGGAGAGGAGAAAGTCAGGGTGGGGTGGGAGGATACTGAGAGCTCCCTGCCAGAGGAACCCTCACAGACCTTCTCAAGGTCTCTATCTGTAGGACAATGCAGGAGCCGTTCCTGGAGGGATCTCCTGAAGGGAGCACATTCGACAGCTTATGGTATTTGTAAATACAAATATCTCACTTTCTCTAGAGCAGAGGAGGACGATGTGAGGGTCTCTGAACTGAACCATCAGAAAGACAGAACACAAGAGCTACCAGTCTGTGCCAGTATAAAGATGGATCTGCGCCGTTGTGTCCCTCATGGATGTCCTTCCAAACAGGGTCCCTGTGTCCCAGTGTTCTGGTACAGAGATTCTGCACCTTCCAGGGTCAGCACTCAGCCTGCCAGGGCCGTTGATCATGGTGAGGTGGGGAGAAACTGTCAGTGGAAGATGAAACTCGCAGCAAGGCAGAATCATTCTGCTTCCAAGAGCTCTGGGTCACTCCTAGAATATTTCTAAATGGATGTCTCAAGGAGAAGGTCAAGGCAAGGATTGCTATAAAGGTAAGAATATTCCCTGTAACTGTGTTATTCTGTTTCTCCCTTTCCACTCAGCTCTAGGCAATGCTCTCACCTTGCAGGAATTGCTTAGTTGTCTCTGGATGCCATAGAATTAATGAGGTTTTCTGATATTCAAGACAATCTCCAGCCAAGATGGGAAAGGGCTGTAAATAAACCTCTCCCTCTGGAACATTTTGGAGACTATTGTTTCTTAGCACTGCGAGTGAAGATACTGAGAAGCCCTTTTGCATTAGGAGCAGTTTTAACTGGAAAATTAGAAGACTAAGGCTGCCTACGATGCTCCAATGACTCCCCCACTGAAGAGCAGGGCTGACTCCTCGAGCCCCCAGGTCCTGCTCCTCCTGGCACATTCATTCGACTCCAGACATGGAGTTGAATGATGGTCTTGTGGAAAGGAAAAGCAGTGAAGAGTATGAATTGTGAGAAATGGCTTTGATGTTGCTAAGAGACATCTCCCTTAACTTGTCACTGTCTTTTTCTTTATGTTTCGTGCTTCCCATCAAGAGGCAGCAGATGTCCACAGCAGCTCCAAAGGGAAATGTCTTTGATTTTGTTCAGGGAATTGCTCCCTAACTTGTCCCTATCCTTTCCCTTCTGACAGTGTCTCAATGCCAGAACCAGCAGATGTCCAACAGCAGCTCCATCACCCACTTCCTCCTCCTGCCTTTCGCAGACACACGGGAGCTGCAGCTCCTGCACTTCTTCCTCTTCCTGGGCATCTACCTGGCTGCCCTCCTGGGCAACAGCCTCATCATCACCATCATCATCTGTGACCACCACCTCCACACCCCCATGTACTTCTTCCTCCTCAATCTCGCTCTCCTAGACTTGGGCTCCATCTCCACCACTGTCCCAAAATCCATGGACAATTCCCTCTGGGAAACCAGGGCCATTTCCTTCTCAGGATGTGCTACCCAGGTCTTCTTTGTAGTCTTCTTGTTTGCTGCAGAGTATTGTGTCCTCACAGTCATGTCCTACGACCGCTACGTTGCCATCTGCAAACCCCTGCACTACGGGACCCTCCTGGGCACCAGAGCTTGTGTCCACATGGCAGCAGCTGCCTGGGGCACTGGGTTTCTCACTGCTCTGCTGCACACGGTCAATACATTTTCCCTGCCCCTCTGCCAGGGCAATGCTGTGGAACAGTTCTTCTGTGAAATTCCACAGATCCTCAAGCTCTCCTGCTCACATTCCTACCTCAGCAGGGATGGGCTTGTTGTGCTTACTGCCTGTTTCATTTTGGGGTGTTTTGTTTTCATTGTGATGTCGTATGTGCAGATCTTCAGGGCAGTGCTGAGGATCCCCTCTGAGCAGGGACGGCACAAAGCATTTTCCACGTGCCTCCCTCACCTGGCTGTGTTCTCGCTGTTTATCAGCACTGACATGATTGCCTATCTGAAGCTCCCCTCTATCTCTTCTCCATCTCTGAACCTTGTGGTGTCATTTCTGTACTCAGTGGTGCCTCCAGCAGTGAACCCCCTCATCTACAGCCTGAGGATCCAGCAGCTCAAGTATGCAGTGTGGAAACTGGTAACTGGATGTTCTTCACAAGCAATAAATTTCCCATCTTCTTCTGCATAGCTATTAGGATGTAACTTATTGCATGTCCAGCCCATCATCTGTATTTATTGGCTGTTGTGGTCATTCATGTTCAACCCTTTGAGTTCCATGTAGAAGACCAGAAAGCACTGTCATGGTTTAACTCCAGTAAAAATTCAGTTCCACACAGCCATTCACTCTTTCCCCCACAGTGAGATTAGGAGAGGATTGGAGGAGTGAAAGTGAGAAAACACATGAGGGAAAAACGTTTTATTTGGTAAAATAAACTTTGCTTGCAAGCTACGTTGCCATCTGCAAACCCCTGCACTACGGGACCCTCCTGGGCACCAGAGCTTGTGTCCACATGGCAGCAGCTGCCTGGGGTGCTGGGTTTCTCACTGCCCTGCTGCACACGGCCAATACATTTTCTCTGCCCCTCTGCCAGGGAAATGCTGTGCACCAGTTCTTAGGAGAAATTCCCTACATCTTCAAGCTCTCCTGCTCACTCTCCTACCTCAGGGAAAGTCAGCTTCTTGTGCTTAATACCTTGGGGGTTTTTATGTGTTTTGTTTTCATTGTGGTGTCCTATGTGCAGATCTTCAGGGCTGTGCTGAGGATCCCCTCAGAGCAGGGCAGGCACAAAGCCTTTTCCACGTGCCTCCCTCACCTGGCTGTGGTCTCCCTGTTTATCAGCACTGGAACATTTGCCAACTTGAAACTGCCCTCCAGGTCCTCTCCATCTTGGCTGTCACCTGGCGGTGTCATTTCTGTATGTGGTGGTGCCTCCAGCACTGAACCCCCATCTACAGCTTCAGGAATCAGCACCTCAAGGATGCAGTTTGGAGACTGATAACTGGATGTTCCTCATAAGCAAAAAAATTCCCATCTTCTTCTTCATAGCAATTAAAATCTTACTTATTTTGTGTCCAGCCTGTAATCTGTATTTATTGACTGTTGTGGTGGTTCCTGTTCAACCCTTTCAGCTCCATGTAGAGCACTAGAAAATACTGTCATGGTTTAACTCCAGGAACAGCTCAGTAGTGCACAACCACTCACTCTTTCCCCCATGGCCTGATGGGAGTGAGGATCGGAAGGGAAAGGTAAGAAAACACATGGATTGAGACAAAAATATTTAAATTGGTAAAGCAAGACTGTGCTTGCAAGGAAAGCACATCAAGGGATTCATTCACTATGCCCAGTTGGCAGGAAGATGTTCAGCTGTCTCCAGGACAGGGCTCCATCTACAGCAACGGTTTCTTAGAAAGTCAAACAACATAATTCTGCATGTCCTCAATCTCTTCTTTTTAACCCAACTTTAATTGCAGAGTGTTTCATCCTATGTTACAGAAAGTCACTTTGGTCAGTTAGGGTCAGCTGACCCAGCAGTGTCCCCTCCCAACTTCTTGTGCACCATGAGTCTACTCCCTGCTGGAGCTGTGTGAGGAGAAGAAAAGACCTTGATGCTGTGTTAGCTCTGTTCAGCACTAATGAAAACCAACCTGGGTCACCAACAGCACAAATCCAAACTTCAGCTCCACTCTGGCCACTGAGAAGAATGTTGACTCTACCCAAAGCAAACCAGCACAACAAGCCAAGTGACTTCTTATCCCCATCACCCACACGGTCACCAGTGATACCACACAAGCACCATCTCAGGCTAGATTCCTCCTCCAGCCCTGTTCCTCACTCAGCCATAAGGAACATCACAAGAAGCTCTAAGGGCCTGGCTCCAGTCTCCAGTTACTCAGACAATTGTGACCTCACAGGCACAGGGCCCTGCTCCTGCCCTGTCATCAATTACACCACCAGCTACATCACACACCTGTGGAAATCAGAGGCATATTCCTGCCCAAAAGTGCTTTCAACATGACAAGGTCTCTATGAGCCTGGTGTACCTTATGCACTCACCGAATGGTTTGATTTGGAAGGGACCTCAAAAACCACTCAGTTCCAACCCCCTTCCATGGGCAGGGACACCTCCCACTGAATCAGATCACTCCAAGCCCCATCCAGTCTTGCTCTGAACATCTCCAGGGATGGGGCAGTCTTCTCTGGACATCTTGGGCCAGGGCCTCACCACCCTCACAGGAAAACATTTCTTCCTAAGATCTCACCTCAATCTCCCCTTTTTCAGAGTAAAACCATCCCCCCTCATCCTGCCTCTGAAATTCCAGATCAAGAATCCCTCCCCAGCATTTCTGGAGCCCCTTTTAGCACTGGAAGCTGCTTTAAGATCTCCCTGCAGCCTTCATTTCTCCACTTTTAGCAACCCCAACTCTCTAAGCTTGTCCTCATATCCAAGGTGCTCCAGCTCTCTCATCAACTCTGTGACCTCCTGTGGATTCTTCGCAACAGGTCCATGTCCTTCCTGTGCTGAGGACTCCAGAGTTGGACACAGGGCTCCAGAGGAGGTCTCAAGAGAGCAGATAAGAGGGACAGAATCCCACCCCTCGCCCTGTTGATTTCACTGCTTTGGATGCAGCCCAGGATACAGTTTGGCTTTCTGAGCTGTAAGCACACATTGCCAGCTCACATGGAGCTTCTCAGCCCTCAGCACTCCACATCCTTCTCCTCAGGGCTGCTCCCAATCCATTCTCTTCCCAGTCTGAATTTGTGCTTGGGATTTCCCTGAGCCAGCTGCAGGAGCTTGTTGATCTTCATGAGGTTCACAGAGCCCAACCTCTCCAGCCTGTCCAGGGCCCTCTGGATGGCATCTCTTCCCTCCAGCATGGTGACTGGGACACACAGCTTGGTGTAATCAACAAACATGCTGAGAATGCCTCAATCCCACTGTCCATGTCTGTGACAAAGGTGTTAAACAGCAACCAGTCCTAGTACCGACCCCTGCAGAACACCAATTGTCACTGGTTTCCACATGGAATTTTATCCATTGACCGCTATATCTTGAGTGTGACCACCCAGACAATTCATTAAATTGCCAACAGGACAGTCCTTCTGCCTGTCAGGTTTCCCCTTAAAGGCATCCGTAAGGAACAGAAATGGGGATCCCAAGTGTGTTTCATGGAAAAAAAAGGGGTGAGAGTTGCATCCTCTAGGCATGGATCCAGCCGTCCAACTGCACTAGGATCAGGAATCATAGAATCATAGAACAACCAGATTGGAAGAGACCCATCGGATCATCGAGTCCAACCATTCCTATCAAACAATAAACCATGTCCCTCAGGCCCTTGTCCACCCATGACTTAAACACCTCCAGGGAAGGTGAATCAACCACCTCCCTGGGCAGCCTATTCCAATGCTCAATAACCCTTTCTGTGAAAATCTTCCTCCTAATCTCTAGCCTAAATCTCCCCTGGTGGAGCTTCAGGCCATTCCTTCTTGTCCTGTCCCCTGTCACTTGGGAGAAGAGCCCAGCTCCCTCCTCTCCACAACCTCCTTTCAGGTAGTTGTAGAGAACTATGAAGTCTCCTCTCAGCCTCCCCTGTGTCACCTCAATAAACCCCCATGTGTCCTATGGCCCCAAAATTGACTACAGCCCCTTCACCACTGCTCTCTCAGCCTGAATATCCAAGGAAGCCTCAACAGAGACAGTTTGTGCTGAGCATGGCAGGGAGGAGGGAAGTTTCCTATTGATTAGGAAACTTCATCACACTTTACATTTCTTCTCCTGCTGCAGACCTGTGTGCAGCCAAGTTTGTAAGGAAAGCAGCAGGATATGGTGCCTTGGAGATGTAACTCTCTGCTCTGGGGTGCAGGGAAGTCTGATGGAAGGAAAAGGGATGCAAGTGCAGTGGGCTGGGGGGGGGGGGGGGGCGGGGAACGTGGCACGGGGGTGGGCAATGAGAGCATTTGTGGGGCTAGAGCGGTGAGGAACAAGGCTTTCCATGCAGGGTCACACCTCAAGGGATGCTTCTCCATGGTGCCCAGACCTCCTAAGGGGACATCAATACCCATTGAAGTATGACACCTCTTCTCTGAGCGGAAGTGTAATGGAATAGGAACTTAATATTAAAGAATATTTTCATTCAGTGCACTTTAAAATCTTCCTCTTAAACCACACTGGGAAAGGACTCTGGAGAGCTACACAAGGCTTGAAGACCTGAAGAAAACTTCTGAATAAGAAAGAACTCATTAAGGCTTTCTGTACTTTAATGAGCCCCAGGGTGGATTTGCTGATGAGTCCTTGAATATCAGCTGCTGAGAGGAGGCTGAAGAAAACACTCAAGAAGTCAACAGTGTAACTCAGAGTACCTTGAAGTATTAATTGGTCTCAGTGAGGTTCATCCCTGACAAAGCCTCCCAAGGGACTTGTTAGAGTTGAGGACTGGAGGCCATGATTGCAGGAAGGCAAAAGCGCTGTACAGGCAGCTTTTCCCTACTGACTTGGCTGCACACAGGCCTGCAGGAGGAGAAGAAATGTAAAGTGTGATGCTGAGAAAAGCCTGAGGTCGACTGATGAAGAAGAAAAGCCAAGCCCTGACCCCCAGGCCCTGGGCAGGTAGATCTGCCTTTGGCTACAATGACACTGGTATCATGAACATTCTCACATTGCTGAATCAAATTTGGAACAGTTATTCCATGTAATTCCAAATACTGACTGGTAGAGTCATGTGAGATGCCAAGGCTCTCACACAGCTCCAAGGACTTGTAAAGAATTGTGTCACACGTGATAGAAGAGTTGGAACATGGAGTAGTAGTAGGGGAGTTCAGTCCTAGAAGGTTTATAGAAGTGTTGGGTCATAGAAGTCTCAAAGAAGAATTGGGTCATAGATAATTCAGGTCATAGAATAGTCAGGCTATGGAAGAGTCAAGTCATAGAAGTGATAGTTTATTCAGGTTTTAGAAGAGTTTGGTCATGCAAGGGTCACAATAGGGTTGGTTCAGAGAAGGGTTGGGTCATGGAAGAGTCATAGAACAATGAGGTCATGGAAGAATCCGGTCACAGAAGATTCATAGAAGAGTCTGGTAGTGGAAAGTAACATCATAGAAGAATCAGGTGATAGAATGAAATGTTGTGTCATAGAAGGCTCAAGTTATGGAAGAGCCTGGTTATATAGGAGATGGGTCACAGAAGAGTTGAGCTATGGATAAGACAGAGGAATAATAGAAGAGTTAGTCCTAGAAGGTTCATAGAAGTCTCAGGTTACAGAATTTTTGGGTAATAGAAGAGCTGAGTCAGACAAACATTGAAGTTTATTCAGATAATAGAAGAGTTTGGTCCTAGAAGGATCATCAAAGATTCAGTTCATGGAAGTGTCAGGTCATAAAATGCTCGGACCATAGATTATTCTGACCATAGAGGAGTCAGGTCATAGAAGAATTGGGTCATAGAAGTCTTGGACTTCATACAAGGCTCAGACTCTAGAAGACTTGGGTCATGGAGGAGACATAGAAGAGTGGGATGGTAAAATAGTTGGTTCAGAGAAGAGATGGGTCATAGAAGGCTCACAGAAGAGTGGGGTCCTAGAAATAATTTGTCATTGATGTTTCAGGTAATAGAAGCATTAGGTCATAGAAGGGTCGAGACAGCTTGTGGCTCATATAATAGTCAGGTAATACAAGATTCAGGTCATAGGAGGGTCATTTAACAGTAGGTTTTATTCATAGAAGAGTTGAATCATAGAAGGGTCTGGTTTTAGAAGACTAGTGATGATAGAAGTGTCAGGACATAGATGATTCATGTCACAGAAGAGTCACAGAAGACTTGAGTCACAGAAAGTCCTATCATAGAAGAGTCAGAGAACAGTCAAGACCTAGAAGGTCATGGTTGTCTCAAGACACAGTGGAGTCTAATAATTTAAAAGACAGGTCAAGAAGAGCTGGGTTATAGGTGAGTTGTACCATAGAGGAGGAGTAAGAGAAGAATTCAGTCATAAAAATTTGATAGAAGAGTCAGGTCATAGAATTCTCAGGTCATAAAAGATTTGGGTCATAGAGGGGTACTAAAATACTTGTGTCATGGAAGAGTCAAGTCATAGAAGCAGGAGAGTTTAGTCAGGAAAAGGAAGGATTGGGTCATAACAAGTTCTTAGAAGAGTAAAGTCAGAGAAGAATTGGGTTATAGAAGAGTTGGGTCATAAATTATTCAGGTCATTAAGAAGCAGGATCACAGAAGAGTGGGGTCATAGGAGAGTAAAAGAGGAGACTGGTCATAGCAAGTCATGGAAGGGTCACAGAAGAGTTTGGTCAGAAAAGGCTTGGATCATTTAATATGTGTTATAGAAATATTGGGTTATTGAAGACTCCTAGAGGAGTTGGGTCAGAGCAATATTGGGTCATAGAAGGGTTGGTCAAAGTAGTGTCAGGTAAGAAAAGGAAAACAGAAATCTCTGGACACAGAAGGCTCAAGACATAAAAGATTCTCAGCCTCTGGCCTGGACAGGCGCACAGTCTCCTGGGTGGAAAACTGTTTGAATGACCAGGCCCAGAGAGAGGTGTGAAATGGAGTTAACTCCAGCTGGAGGCCATTTCCAAGTAGGTTCCCCAGGGCTCAGTGCTGGGTCCAGCCCTGTTGGCATCTTGGCTTGGATCAGAAACGGTGTGACCAGCAGGCCCAGGGAGGTTCTTCTCCTTCTGAACTTGGCACTGGTGAAACTGCACCTAGAATCCTGTGTTCAGTTCTAGGCCCCTCACCACAGGAAGGATGTTGAGGCTCTGGAGTGAGTCCAGAGAAGAGCAACAGGGCTGGAGAACAGGCCTTATGAGGAGCGGCTGAGAGAGCTGGGGGGTGTTTAACCTGGAGAAGAGGAGGCTGAGAGGAGACTTCCATGCTCTCTACAACTACCTGAGAGGAGGTTGTGGAGAGGAGGGAGCTGGGCTCTTCTCTCAAGGGACAGGGGACAGGACGAGAGGGAATGGCCTCAAGCTCTGCCAGAAGAGGTTCAGGCTCAACATAAGGAAAAAATTTTCACAGAAAAGGTCGTTAGGCCCTGGGAGAGGCTTCCAATGGAGGTGGTTGATTCACCTTCCCTGGAGGTGTTTAAGGCACAGGTGGACGAGGTGCTGAGGGACATGGTTTAGTGTTTGATAGGAATGGTTGGACTCGATGATTAGGTGGGTCTCTTTCAACCTGATGATTCTATGATTCTATGACATCCCCTTCTAGAAGGATTGATAGAAGCCAAGAAGGCGGCTGGGCAGGACCTCGGGGTGTCTCCAATGGCACAGAGGGCTGCACCAGACCCAGCCTCTGGGCTGTGCAGAGGCTGGCCTGAAACACTCCACTCCTGTCTCCCTTTGCCTGCTGTCTTCTCACAACCTCTCCTGGAATTGCAGGGCCTTTATCAGTCCGTCTGCTCCCCAAATTCTCATTTACCTCTGGGAGACTCCATAGGAAAAAAACCCATAGAATCATTTAGGTTGGAAAAGACCTTTCAGATCACAAAGTCCAACCATTAACCTAACACTGGTAAGTCCACCACTAAGTCATGTCACTAAATGTCATGTTTATTAAATACCTCCAGGGATCCCAGTCCTCATCCATGGTGAAGGTCTACGGTGGATGCTTATTGCCTCACTCATGGAGATTTGATCAAAGATGGAGTTATTAAAATGACAAATCATCAACAGAGAGGATCGATGTTTTACTGGTAGAGATCTAAGTGATAATACTGCTTGAAGTAAAGCTTGGCAAAGCACCACACCATCTGGATTGCACCTCTTATGTGGGCTGCTCACAATTCACACATATAGACCCACAGCAGTTCCCATGTCACTGAGAGTTGATAATTGATACAGATTTTTAGCATAGGCAAGAAATTTGTGTTTCTTTTTGAAAAAAGATTTTTAGACAAAATTTCATTGGGTACTTTCTACAGAAAATTTGTGTGCAAGAGCAATGACATTATAGAATGTAATTGCATAGAAGGTGAGAGCATTATAAACAATTTACAGCATGGTTTATAAAGGCAAAACTTTCATTACACCTAACACTGAAAGAATAAATAAATTTATTTACTGTCAAGATTTGGCCTGAGTCTTAGATCCTCTTCACATTTTAGCAGTATTGCTACAGTAGCAAAACTCTCCAAGGGTGCACACAGCCTTAAAGTACTTCTAGGTCCGTGACAGTTATAAACTCTGCATCTCCAAGTATTTAGACTAGAGAGCTTGCCAGAATACAACTCCTAGTCTGCACAAGGCTGCTTAACAACTGTGTAGCTTAGACTGAGGCATCGTATCATGTAATATTTTCAAGAACCATACACCAGTGGTCTGGGAGTCCAACAAGGTGGAGGAAGGCGGGTGGTACATCTCTACCTGGGATGGGTTCATATTGGCAGAGCAGCAGGTTCTTACACAACTTTGTCACTTATAGACCCAACAGAACCAGAAGCTGATGTTCATCTGTTGTGTGATGGTTCATCTATCCAGTAAGTCCATGCTACTGCACTGGATTTGTTTTGATGCTAACCTGTCCCTTGAAGGTACTGTCTCCTGGAGGAGCTCATCCTTGGACTCATCCTTAGATGGTCACTCATTTCATGAAATGCCACTCACTGCCCACCCAGATCACAGGCTGTCCCTGGAGATGCCCTGGGCTCTCCTTTGTGAACACAATTCCTCCCCAAGACAGCATCTACCATCAGTCCCATTGCAGGTGGGACAGCAACTGTCAGATGAGTCAAAATGTGTTGCAGAAGGGAGCTCTTATTCTAGCTCCTGGCCCATAACTATCGCCCCTAGAACTCTGAGCCTATGCTGTTGAATCCATAGAGAACCGTGGAAGAGCAAAAAGTCCTTCCAAGGGAGCAGCTCCTTCAGAGTATTTCTGCCACCACCTTTGGAAGAAGCAGTCAGCCTTCTGGCCCTGCCCTGAGGAGTTTATAGTGGCACTTAGGTGGAGACCAGCTCTGTTAAAGTGGTGCCCAGAGTCTGCAACTGCCTGCAGCCACAGGGAATCCACTGCCGAGAAAACAGGACTGACCAAGGAACACCAGACCTTATGGGGAACACAAAAGGCAGGGCACGGCACAGCAACCACTGCAGATATGAGGAGAGACCAGCAATGAAATGGTCACATCCCACTGCTGTCCTTGGCCATGACTCCAGGGAATCAGCAGCCCAAGCTCACAGAGGGAAGAGCCAGAGCACCCACAAAGGCAGCTAGGAGGAGCCCCAGGGGTGACCGGAGCTTGATGCTCCATGGCACAGCTGGGCATTTGCGTCCTGAACCCCTCCTGAATGCAGGGGCTGCTCCCCCAACTTCAGAGGAGATGGGAAGAGATGGAGATGGAGACAAAACTATCTGCTGTCTTCTTTATTACAGTTTATTTAAAAAGGGAATCTGAATTTGGAAATGATCAAGGTCTTTGGGTAGGAGGCTATTAATAATGATATTACAGGTACAGAAAAAAAAAAAAAGCAAATAAAAAACCAATGAAGAAAAATTAAAAGAAAAATGAAGAAAAGTTAGTCCTGTCCTTTCACAAGATATAGTGGGAGCTCTAGGGGTTCAATGGCAACTTTTTAAACTGAAATAACATGTATTCAAATAGTTTCAACAGGGAATCCTTGATTTCCTTGTTCCTCAAGCTATAGATAAGGGGATTCAATGCTGGAGGCACCACTGAGTACAGAACTGCCACTACCAGGTCCAGGGAAGGAGAGGAGATGGAGGGGGGCTTCAGGTGGGCAGACACTGCAGTGCTGAGAAACAGGGAGACCACAACAAGGTGAGGGAGGCACGTAGAAAAGGCTTTGTTCAATCCCTGCTCAGAGGGGATTCTCAGCACAGCCCTGAAGATCTGCACATACGACACCACAATGAAAACAAAACAGTCAAATCCTAAACAGGTACTAATGCCAAGAAGCTGAATTTCCTGGAGGTAGGAGTGTGAGCAGGAGAGCTTGAGAATGTGGGGGATTTCACAGAAGAACTGTTCCACAGCATTGCCCTGGCACAGGGGCAGGGAAAAGGTATTGACTGTGTGCAGCAGAGCATAGAGAAACCCAGCGCCCCAGGCAGCTGCTGCCATGTGGACACAAGCTCTGCTGCCCAGGAGGGTCCCGTAGTGCAGGGGTTTGCAGATGGCAACGTAGCGGTCGTAGGACATGATGGTCAGAAGACATAACTGGGAACCAAACAGGAAGAACACAAAGAAGACCTGGGAAGCACATCCCACATAAGAGATGGCCCTTGTGTTCCACAGGGAATTGTTCATGGATTTGGGGAGAGTGGTGGAGATGGATCCCAGGTCGAGAAGGGCGAGGTTGAGGAGGAAGAAGTACATGGGGGTGTGGAGGTGGTGGTCACAGATGATGATGCTGATGATGAGGCCGTTGCCCAGGAGGGCAGCCAGGTAGATGCCCAGGAAGAGGCAGAAGTGCAGGAGCTGCAGCTCCCGTGTGTCTGCGAAGGGCAGGAGGAGGAAGTAAGTGATGGAGCTGCTGTTGGACATCTGCTGCATCTGGATGTGAAGCACTGAACAAGAAGAAAATTACAGTGAGAAGTTTTGGAAGGACTTCTCTGAGTAAAATCAAAGCCATTTCCCACACTGTACACTTGCCACTGCTTTTCCATTTCTTGCAGCCCTCCCTTCAGCTCTGTGCCTGGAGCCCTGCTTGGTGTCGGCTGAATGTGCTAGAGGAGCAGGTTGCCTTCCCGCTGGCTGTGTGATTCAGCCCTGCAGTGGGATCCACCTCACACCAGTCAAGATCTCACCCTTTCCTAAGGTCTCAGTCCCCACTTTAAACCCAGGACCTACATGGCTCATTTCAGAAACAAAACAGCATTTTCTCTCTCATTGCATCTATGCTCTTGCCTAGCCTGGTCTGAATCGCCTCCCCCTCCAAATCTAGTTTAAAGCTCGATGTAGAACTTAGAAAGAACAGAGTCAAGAGATGAAACAGGGAGAAATAGAGTGAGGGTCTGGCTGTGAGAAGCCAGGGCAGAGGCTTTGTACTCCCCTACGCAAACCTGCCCGTTTGCAAGTCACTGCCTGAGTTCCTGATTGCAGGTGGAAAAGGGCTGAACAACCTGATGGGTCGAGCAGAGGTGAGGCTGGTGCTGTCCATGGGCAGGGAAGTTACTGAAGGCACTTTACCATGGTCTTGGCTGACCTAAACTTTACTCAGAGCTGCAGATCAGGAATCTCAGGGACTTGTTAAACACAGAGTGCTCAATTTCTAGTCCTGCTTTTTTTTCTCACCCCCACTTACACCCGTGGAAAAGGAAAGAGAAAACACCGTCACAGGCAAGAACCTTTATAGCAATCCTTGCCTTTGACCTTCTCCTTGAGACATCCATTTGGAAATATTCTAGGAGTGACCCTGAGCTCTGGGAAGCAGAAAGATTCAGTGTTTCTGTGAGTTTTTCCTTCCACCAAGAGTTTCTCCCCAGCTCACCACCATCAACTGCCCTGAGAGGGTGACTGCTGACCCTGGAAGGTGCAGAGTCTCTGTCCCAGTACTGGGACACAGAGACCCTGTTTGGAAGGACAGCTGAGAGGAACCCACAAGTGCAGATCCACCTTTACATCTCCATGAGCAGAAGCAGCCGTTGTTTTCTATCCCTCTGACGTTTCAGTGCAGATTCCCTGATCTGTTCTAGAGAAAGTGAGAGATTAGTACTTACAATTACCATGAGCTGTGGGATGTGCTCCCTTCAGGAGATCCCTCCAGGAACGGCTCCTGCATTGTCCTGCAGCCAGAGACTCACCTTGGTAAAGGCTGTGAAGGTTCCTCCAGCAGGGAGCTCTCAGTATCCTCCCACCCCACCCTGACTTTCCCCTCTCTCTGCTCCCTCCTCTCCCCTCACTGCCTGCAGGCAGCGCCCTCAGCCCTGCTGGGCTTTGCAGAGGAGCTGCTCCTGCCCAGACCTGGCTCTTTATCATGCTGCCCACTTGCCACCAGCTCCCTCCCTACCAGGAGCCCAGCCCAGCTCAGTAGCAGAGGAACAGCCCAAGGCAGCAATTTCTCTCCCCACTCTGGTCTCCCTCGAGGTGTTCCTGGGGCTCCAGGGGAACCTGCTGAGGAAAAGACTGAAGCCATCCCTGATGTTTCTCTGCCAGAGACACTTCTTTCCTTCAATGTCATTTCATTAGTTGGGCAGGAGAATCACTGGGGAGGGAAGGAGGGGCTTGTGCCACCACTGGAAGATGACTCAAGGGAAATGTACAAGTCTTGAAGACCTGAAGAAAAATGTGTAGAAAAGAAAGAGCTTTTAAGGGCTTTCTGTATTGTAACGAGACCCAGGATGAATTTGCTGATGAAACTTTGGACCTCGGCTGCTGAGAGGAGATTGAGGAGAGCTCTCAAGAAGTCAAGAACACAACTCAGAGTAACTTGAAGTATTAATTGGTCTCAATGAGGATTGTTACTAACAAAGCCTCTCCACGGACTCGTTAGTGCCGATAATTGGAAACCATGATTGCAGGAGAGCAGAGGTTCAATGCAGGCAGCTGCGATGAGAAAAGCCTGAGTTTGCTTGGTGAAGCAGAAAGGCTAAGCCCTGATCCCCAGCCCTGGGCAGGCAGATCCAGCTTTGGCTACAATGACACTGGTGTCATGAACATTCTCAAAGTGCAAAATCAAATTGGGAGCAGTTATTCCATGTAATTTTGAAAAGAGGCTGTAGAGTTATGGGAGGAGACAAGGGTCTCACACAGCTTGATGTGGTTGTTGATGACTTGGGTCCTAGAATAGTTGGATCATAGAAGTGTTGGTTCAAATTGGAACGACAGAAAACTCTGGTGTGAGAAGAGTCACAACACAGAACAATTAGGTCATAGGGGAGTAGTAGAGGAGTTCACTCCCAAAAGAGTCACAGAAATGTTTGGTCATAGAAGATTCAGGTCTTGAATGGGTCATAGAATATTTGGGTCATGAAAGTGTCAACTTGTAGAAGTGTGAGATTTATGCAGGTTTGAGAGTGATTTGGTAATAAAAGGATCATTTCAGAGAAGGGTCAGGTCCTAGAAGAGTAATGGAAGAATCAGTTCACCTAAGGGTAAAAGAAGAGAGTTATAGGAGAGTCAGATCATAGAATCATCAGATCATAGTCATGCTGGGTCATAGGATGGTTTGTTCATAGAATATTGAAGTCATACAGGAGCTGGGTCACAGAAGAGTCATAGAGAAGTCAGGTCACAGAAAGTCATAGAAGGGTCAGTGAGTTGGGTTGGGTCATTGGCTGCTTGGTTCAGATAAGGCTCGTGTCTTAGAAGAGTCGGATGATAGAGGAGTCATAAAAGATGGGGTTAAAAGAAATGTCAGGTCCTAGAATTGTTCAGTTTGGAAGGTGCACAGAAGTCTTGGGTTCCAGAAGGCTCACGGGTCATAGAATATTCGGATAAAGAAGTGTTGGGTCATAGAAGAGATGTCTCATACAAGCATCAGGCCATAGAGGAGTCATAGAGGCGTCAGGTCATAGGAGGCTCAGTTAATAGTAAGGTTGCTTCATAGAAGGGTCACATCCCAGAAGAGTTGTGTCATGGAAGAGTCTGGTCTTAGATTTGTCTGGTTATAGAAGTCATGGGGCACAGGTGATTCATTGCATAGAAGAGTGAGGTCATAGAAGATTCATAGAAGACTTGGGTCACAGAATGTCACATCATAGAAGATCCAGAGAAGAACTGGGTCATAGAAGGTCATAGAAGTGTTGGGTAATAGAAGGGTGATGGAATATTGGGGTTGTGGAAGAGCTGAGTCATAGAAGCATGAGGGTTTAGTTGGGAAATACAGGGGTCATAGAGGAGTCAAATCACAGAAGTCCCAGTTGATATAAGGGCTGAGTCTTAGAGAAGTCGAGTCACACAAGAGTTGGGTTATTGAAAAGTCCTGGAGTCATCAGGTCATAGAAAGTGATGGAAGGGTCAGAGAAGAGTTAGATCATAGAAGAGAAATTATGAAGTGTCCTGGTTTTAAAGGAGTCAAAGAAGAATGGAATGATATGAGTCAGGTCATAGAAAAGTTCAATCACAGAAGGTTTATAGACATATTGGGTCATAGAAGAGTTGGGTCACAGAAGAATTGAGTCATAGAAGAGTTGTTTAAAGTCTGCTCATAAAAGTTTTGTAGAAGATTCCAGTTATACAAGGTTCACAGAAGTCAGGACATATAAGACTCGGGTCCTAAGAGCTCTGGAAGGGTCATATAAGCATCAGATCATACAAGAACTGGGTCATAGGCAGCTCCTTTAAGAGTCCGGTCATAGTGGAGTCACAGATGAGCCAGGTCATACAAGGACCGGGTCATAGAAGAGCTTAGTCATGGAAGAGCTGAGTCGTGGAAGTGATGGATGATAGAAGGATATTGAGACACAATCACATCAATGAAAGTCCAGTTCCCTTCTCTTTCAGACATCTGGAAATGGGGTTGGAGTGGACAAGGTCTGAGGCAGATCCTTTAGTTCCCCTCTTGCTCCATTGACCATTTGTGAAAAGAACTTGCCACGTGGTAGTGGTGTCAGTGGTCAGGGAGATTCCTTAGTCTCCATGCCCTTTGGAAGATGATGGAGAGAGGCCTTACTGGGACATTGTACTCCTCACCCAGCTCCCTGGGATTCTGCCCCTCCTGCCCCACAGACTGGGAGGGATTGGGTTTGCCCAAGTGATCCCTGACTTGATCCCCAACCACCACTGGCTGATCTCCTCCAGAGTCCTGCCCTGAGTCACTGAGGCCTGGGAGACCTTAATGGGGAAGAAAGAAGTGAAAAGGACACAGGGAATCTCAGATCTGTCTTCACCTTCTCTTCCTAAATCCAGCAGTGGCCACAATGTCTTTCTCTCGGCTTGGTCATTCACACATCTTCCAACCCTCTGTCACTTCTTCAGCCCAGACAGCCCCTCTATGGCTCTGAGGACACCACAGGAGACCATGTCTAAGGCCCTGCATGATTCCATGTACACAACATGCCTTCTTTCCCCACCCAGTTTGGTTTAGAATCAAATTTCTTGTCATTCAAGTTCTGGAAATGGCTGCAGGACATGTTCCATCCCCTAGGGTCAGGGCTTGCCTGACCTGTCTGTAATTCTCCCAAATCTCATTCCTGCTTTTCCTGCAGACGGGTTTGACATCTGCCTTTTCCAAGGTCCCTAGAACTGCTCTGATGGCTCTGGCAACTTTGAGAGTACAATCCATAATCATGGACCAAGGTGACACAGCAGACAGCAACACTTGCACTGGGCCTGTCCAAGGCAGCTGAGATGGATCTCCCTGGACCGATGGGGTTTGTTTCACAAACAGAAATCCCAGGGTTCTGTCAGGAGTCCATGTCTGAGCTGGCCTTGTGCACCCCTAATGCATCCAGGGATGCTCACTGACAAGGTCTTTCCTTTTCACACACAGAGACACTTCAAGAGTCACAACGTCTCTCTGGTTGTCACTCCCAGAGGATGGGAGCCACCTTGGACCTGCATGTGTCACCCTGATCTGCATTTCTCTGAGATGTCCCAAGCCATGAGGAATGGACACAGGGGTCAATGGGGTTTGACTGCCAATGTGAAGTTACCTCGAGCAACTATGATTCCTACAGGCCCTCCTGGAACCCAAGGAACACTTGGTCTTAAGTCTAGTCTCCCTTGGGTTCATCTCACCTCACACAAGCTGGGGTGAGAGACCAGTGCTGGCAGTGATGGTTGTGAGGGGTGACTCCAGGACGGTTGCCCTACGGCAGATTCCCCTCTCTTCACGGACATCCCCTCTCTTCAGGGAAAGGCTGTTGTGTCCCACCAGTGCCCACTGCCTGTCCCTGCCTGTGGGCACAGCACTGCCACCCAGCACGGTTGGGACCAAGCTCAGAGCCCTCAGGCCTTACAGCGAGGAGAGGGGTGAGGAGGAGAGTGTGGGAGTGGAGAGAGAACAGCTCTGGGAAATGAAGTGCTGGGGCCTGGCAGTGCTGGTCTGCTGGGACTATTTTACCCTCCACCCCTGCCCAAAGAGACTCTCCTTGCAGTTCCAAAAAGGCCTTGGAGGAAAGATATTTTTAAAAAGAAGTTGTTGAACATGCCTTTATTTTGTTGAAACACACAAAGAGCACAGCTCCTCATTTACACAGCCAATCAGTAAGAAAAGAAAGACAGTGAATAAAAAATATTAATAATTAATAATAAAGAAATACAGAAGCAAAATGGAACTGTCTGCCCAGGGAGGTGGTTGACTCACCTTCCCTGGAGGTGTTTACGGTGCAGGTGTTTAAGGTACTGAGGGGCATGGTTTAGAGACTGGTGGGAACGGTTGCACTCAATTATCCAGTGGGTCGCTTCCAACCTGGTGATTCTGTGATTCTAAAACTGGGCCTGCTACGGGTTGCATGATAATTTCTATGCAGAAGGTGATGAGAAGTTCATTGACTGAGACCACCATCTAGATATCAGTTTCCACGCTGCATCCTTGAGTTGCTGGTTCCTCAAGCTGTAGATGAGGGGATTCAGTGCTGGAGGCAACACTGAGTACAGAACTGACACCTCCAGGTCAAGGAATGGGGAGGAGACGGAAGGAGGCTTCAGGTAGATAAATGCTGCAGTGCTGATAAACAGGGAGACCACAGGCAGGTGAGGGAGGCAGGTGGAGAAAATTTTGTGCTGTCCCTGCTCCAAGGGGATCCTCAGCACAGCCCTGAAGATCTGCACATAGGACACCACAATGAAAACAAAACAACCACATGCTACTGAGACAGTAACCACAATCAGTCTAACTTCTCTGAGGTAGGAATAGGAGCAGGAGAGCTTGAGGATCTGTGGGATTTCACAGAACTGTTCCACACCATTGCCCTGGCAGAGCGGGAGGGAAAATGTATTGACCATGTGCAGCAGAGCATTGAGAAACCCAGTGCCCCAGGCAGCTGCTACCATATGGTCACAAGCTCTGGTGCCCAGGAGGGTCTTGTAGTGCAGGGGTTTGAAGATGGCAACGTAGTGGTCATAGAACATGACAGTCAGACGTGATAAACCTGCTGATAAAAAAAAGGATGTAGAGGAATACCTGAAGAACACATCCTTAGAAGGAGATGGCCTTGGTGTTCCACAGGGAATCAGCCACGGACATGGGGGGAGTGGTGGAGATACAGCCCAGGTCAAGGAGGGAGAGACTGAAGAGAAAGAAGTACATGGGTGTGCGGAGGTGGTGGTCACAGGCGATGGTGATGATGATGAGGCCATTGCCCAGGAGGGCAGCCAGGTATGTGGCCAGAAAGAGCTAGAAGTGCAAGAGCTGCAGCTCCTGTGTGTCTGCGAAAGGCAGGAGGAGGAACTGGGTGATGGAGCTGTTGTTAGACATTAGCTGCCTCTGGATCTGAAGCACTTAAGAAAATGAAATTACAGTGAGGAGTTAGAGGAGATGTCTCTGAGCCAAATTAATGCCATTTCTCATTCCCTCCCCTGTTGCTCACACCGAGTACCTTTTCTTCCAGCCCTTCCTTCAGCCCAGTGCCTGGAGCCCTGCTTGGTGACGGCTGAATGTGCTGGGAGGACCAGGAATTCTCTCTCATGACTACAAAGAGTCAGCCCTGCTCTCTATCAGGGGATCCTCTTCTACTTTTCCAGTTGAAAATACTCCTCGTTCTCTTTAGCAGCATCTGTGCTCCCACTTCTAAGGCAGCATTTTCCCATCTCAGCTGGAGATCTTCCTGGGAGTCAGAAGCCCTCGGATTCTCTGCTGTACTCAAGGAGAGCAGAGGGAGCCCTGCAAGGTGAGGGCATTGCCTGTGTCTCAGTGCAGAGGGAGTGGAGCTGCTCTCTCCATCGTTCTTGTTCCCAGCTGCCCTGGGCTTGCACTTTTCTGAGATGGAGGGGAGTCACACTCCCATGTTACCCAGTAAAGACACCAGGACCTGCAGAGAGCAGAGGGTCCACCTCACACCACTCAATTTCTCACCCTTTCCTAAGGTCTCAGCACCCAACTTTCAACCCAGGACAAACACAGCTCATTTCACAAACCCAACAGTATTTTCTTTCTTGTAGCATCTTTGCAATTCTCCACACGCCATTCAGGTAACACAGAGATGCAATAGGACATGTTTGCATCTTGGAGGGAATCTCACAGCTTGAAAGGCCACCTCAAAGAAACCCAAGTGTCCTCATGAGAACACTTGTTGAAGGGAGATTCAACTCCTTCCCCAGCCCCATTGACTGCATTGCCCACAGCCTCCAAGCTCAGAGCAAAGCTGGGACACAGGTTCCCATGGACACAATGGCAGGAAAGGAGCCTCCAGCTCACTGGATGACTCTGCAGATGAAACTCCTCTCCCCAGAGAGACTGGCAGTGACAACCAGAGAAGATCAGCAAGAACAGAGATCAGGGAGAAAGAGAGTGAGGGTCTGGCTGCAAGAGGCCAAGGCAGAGGCAGTCGGTCACACAGACAGCGTTCCCCTTCCCCAGCTGTGCCCACCCCCTCCCAGACATCAACCTTACTGGGCAGTTGCTCTCAGCCCCCGGGCTCTGGAGAGGGCTCTGGAGCTGTGGCTGCAGAGGAGGGGGTTCAGCCTTGGAGCCCAGAGCCCTGAGGGCAGAGGTTTTGCTGTGTGGGAGAGGAGGCAAGGGGCTTGCTCAGAGGAAGGGGCTGCACTGCAGAGGATCACACAGAACACTCTGAACTCTCCCTTACACAACATCTCTGGTTTAATCTATCTTTGATCTTATCCCTGGTGTGTTGAGTATTTCCTCCTTGGAGTTATTTCCTGTTCCCTGTCTTTCCCCTGCTCATCAGGGGCTGCATCAGACTGTACTAATGCAGATCACCAGAGAGGAGGGACACGACTCAGTCCTTTCCCCCAACCCGCAAATTTGGGAGGATGGGATCTACCCAAGTGTATTGACGGAGCTGGCACACATGCCTTCCGAACCCCTTGGAATCATCTTCCAACAGTCCTGGAAGACTGGAAGTTCCACTGGACTGGAGGCTGATGCTCTGCCCATCTACAAGAAGGGTCACACAAAGAATCCAGGGAACCACAGGCCAGTCAGTCTGACCTCAGTGCCAGGGAAAGTCATGGAACAGGTGATCTTGAGTGCTGTCATGAAGCACATGCAAGAGAACCGGGAGATCTGCCCCAGTCAACATGGGGTCACAAAAGGCAGGTCCTGCCAAACTAACCTGATCACCTTCTATGACAAAGTGACTCAGCTGCTGGATGAGGGAAAGGCTGTGGATGGATCTTCTTGGACTTCAGCAAAGCCTTTGACACAGTTTCTCCGAGCATTCTGCTACGGAAACTGTCAGCCTCTGGCCTGGACAGACGCACACTCTCCTGGGTGGAAAACTGGTTGTCTGGAGGTCCCAGAGAGTGGTGGGAAATGGTGTTAAATGCAGCTGGAGTCTGGAGCAAGAACAGGAGCTGGCAGAACTCTCAAGAACTGGAAGCCCTGACGTGGAGGTTAAATTCTGAGCAATGACTGCACAGAAGCAGGCAGGGACAGACCTGACCTACCCTGGCCGTGGGGCAGAGGTTCCTCTCAGGCTGAACCAGCACCAGGCACTGCGATGGCTGAACTGCAGATGCTTTATTCCTCACACACAGATCAAGGAGGAGGCAGCTCCCAGCACAGAGACCACCTGCCTCCTCCAGACCCTCCTGGAGAGTGAGTGCAGAAGGTGCTTGTCCTGGACAGAGAGAGGTCTCCTAGGACACAGGTAGCATCACAGATGGTGACATCAGAGAGGCCACGGCCAGAACCATGGTTGGGTTTGGAAGGGACCTGAAACATACATCTAGTCCAACTCTCCTGCCATGGGCAGCACCAGCCTGAGAGGCACTGAATGAGGATTTGAGCCATCAAAATACTGGATAATTCTAAATAAGCTTTTATTCCCTGAAAGTGTCTTTGGTAGATAAAAATTAGCTTTTGGAACCAAAAACTAAGGATTTGGCCTCTAAAACAGAGGTGTTGGAACTCCACAATCAACCTTTGGGCCTTAAAAAAGGAGTTTTCTAAATCAAGGTTTTAACAAAGAGAAAGAGAATTTAGACCTTCAAGACGTAACTGCTGGTCCCAAAATGTAACTGTGGGTCCTAAAATCATTTTAGAAGCCTGGAATGAAGATTTCAGTCCAAACCATGAGACTTCTGCACTATAAAGATCCGTGTGGTGATACAAATGAGTCTTGTGATCTGCAAGGGAGAAGAACCTCTTGGTTCCAAGAAATGAAACTCTGTTGTTGGGCACTCAGATAGAGGGTTCGAGCGGTAAAGGAGGGAGTTGAATCCTTTCCGTGAGAGTCTGAAGCTTCGAAAGGAGGATTTGGGTCCTACCAATGGTGCTTGGAAAGTGAAACTGAGGCTTTGAGCCCCGACCTCAGGTTTTATACCTCGAAATGATGCTGTGGCACCAAAGACAATGATTCTCCCCCCATTCTCAAGCTCTGGGCTCACCCCAGACCTCCCCTCCCATTGTGGGCAGGGAGGTCACCCCTCATGCTGTGGGCCCCTAAATCCATCCTGACAGACCTTCTCCAGGGCCTCTTCAGTTTCTCCACTTTCCTTTTGAAATGTAAGACTCACTGGGTCCTGTGGCATAGTCCTGGTGCCACAAGAGTGAGGGCAGCGATTGTCTCCTTTGCCCAGCGTCAAGAGTTGCTCCCTCTGCTCCTGCCAGTGAGTGTCTGGGGGTGGGCAAGTTGTCAGGGGGACACAGGCAGGAGAGCTGACCCCAGCTGAGCAGAGGGAGATCCCATAACAGAGATGCCACAATAAGGGATAAAAGCTGTGGCAGAAGAAATAAGGAGAGAGTTTTATCACTCTAGATGATGGGTGGTGCTAGACTGGTGGGGTTTCAGTCTAATGAGGGAGGTGGCAAGTGCTTTGGTTTTGGTTTATGTTTGTTTTTTATCTATTCTCTTTCACATATTATACTATTTTCAGCTCAGCTGACAAGTCAAAACAAATATTTCCACGGAGCAGCATGGGCAGGAACCTTGCTGGCTGAGGAGTGCCCTGAGGAGATGGACCTGGGTGGAGGTCATTTCCAAAGAGAAGTTCCAAAGAAATATTGATTGTCTCCTGGAAAATCCTCAGCTTGGAGAAGAGAAGGCTTTGAGGAGACATTCTAGTGGCTTTGCAGTACCTGAATTTGATGAGAAGAAAGTAAGGGAGAGTCTGTATCCAAGGACATGGAATGATAGGATAAGGGGAATAGCTTTAAAATGGAAGGGAGAAGATTTAGATTAGGCATTAAGAAGAAATCATTCACAAAGAAGGGGGTGAGTTAATGGCTCAGGTTGCCCAGGGAAGCTGTGGATGTCTCCTCTCTGGATGTGTCCAAGGTCAGGCTGGATGGAGCCTTGAGCATCTTGGTCCAGTGGGAAGTGTCCCTGCCCATGGCAAGGGGGATGGAACTGGATGGGCTTTAAGGTCCTTCCAACTCAAACCATTCTATGATTTTGAAAAGTATAGAAACAAAAATTTAAAGTAAAATATATTTTCCTTAGGTGCACTTTGAAATCTTCCTCTTTAACCACATTGGGAAATGACTCCAAGGAAGTCAGATGCAGGTCTTGAAGACGTGAAGCAAACAAGAGGAAGACAAAGAGCTTGTTAAGGCTTTCTGTATTTTAACGAGACCCAAGGTGAATCTGCTGCTGAGTCCCTGAAAACTAGCTGCTGAGAAGAGCTTGAGGAAACCTCTCAAGAAGTCAAATGTATAAGTCAGGGTTACTTGAAGTATTAATTTGTCTCAGTGAGGATTGTTAGTAACAAAGCCTCCCCAGGGACTTGTTAGTGCTAATAATTGGAGGTTGTGATTGCAGGTAGGCAAAGGCACTGTGCAGGCAGCCATGATGCTAAGAAAAGCCTGAGTTTGACTGATGAAGCAGAAAGGCCAAGCCCTGGCCCCAGCCCTGGGCAGGCAGATCTGGCTTTGGCTCCAATGACACTGGTGTCATGAACAGTCTCACATTGCTGAATCAAACCGGGAGCAGTTATTCCATGTAATTCCAAAACCAGGCCTGTAGAGTTACAAGAGATGCCAAGGCACTCGCACAGCTCCATGGAGTTATAGAAGACTTGGGTCATAGAAGGGTAGGGTCTTAGAAGAGTGATGGAAAACATGGGTGTGAGAAGTGTCAGGTGATAGAAGTGATTAGATATAGAGGAGTAACGGAGGAGTACAGTCATAGAAGGTTTATAGAAGTGTTGGGCCATAGAACTCTCATAGCAGAATTTGATCGGAGATGATTGAGTTCATACATGGGTCATAGAATATTCAGACCATGGAAGAGTCAAGTAATAGAAGTGAGAATTTATTTGAGTTTTAGAAGGGTTTATTCATAGGAGGGTAACGAATGGGTCGGTTGGTTCAGAGAAGAGCTGGCTCATAGAAGAGTTGTAGAACAGTCAGGTCATGGAAGAAGTTTCATAGAACACTCAGACAACAGTCAGGACATGGAATGAAGTGCTGTGATGCAGAAGGCTTGAGTTAGCGAAGAGTAGTTACACAAGAGATGGGTAAGAGGATCCCTGAGCCAGTCATTAATCAATTTCTTCTTTCTCACTTCTTGCTCCTCATTCCTCAGTATTGGAATGGAGCTAACTTGGTTTACAGATCAAGGATTGACCCTTTGGATTCATGAAACACATCCAGGTTGACTCAGCTTCAGAGTCACCTTTACAGCTTTTCTCAACCTTTTATCACTGCCTCCAGTTTTGTGCTCTAACTGGGCCCTGGAGATGCTTTGTCAGCAGTGCTCTCAGTGGGACCCATTAACACTACAAGAAAGTTTGGAGCTTGAATTTGACTTTCACTTTTTGAGAAGTCTGTTCAAACTCCTCTAAGGGGCTGAGGTTCATGGACTCAGTGTCAAACCCACCAGAGGGGTCATTAAAATGCCCTGGGCTGCTCCTCTGCTGCTGAGCTGGGCTGGGCTCCTTGGACTGAGAGAGCTCACGCTCTGCCCAGGAACTCTGCATATCCCAGCAGGGAGAAGGGCACTCCCAGAGATTCTTGTCAAAATGAGCAAGGCAGAGGGAGCTTAAAGGTGCTCAGGAGGATGACTGAGAGCTGACTGGAGGAGAAATCTCTGCTGTCCTGGACGCAGTAAGTCTCAGTGCAGGGCAATGCAGGTGTGGTTCCTGGAGGGCTTTCTCCAAGCTGTTCCAGCCCCAGCTCATGGCATCTGTGAGGAGGGGGGCTCTTGTGAGGTATTTTGTAAGGACTGTGAATCCAGGGGGGCAGCCAGGGGTGCCCCAGGCTGTCGTTCAGAGCAGGGTCCCTGCACCATCAGGGTCCGTGTGCTGGAAGAGAGACTCAGAGTTAGCACTCAGCCTGCCTGGGGAGATCCTCACTGTGCTGCCGGGAGAAGCTGTGGGTGCAAGAAGTACCTCCTGGCAGGAGAGGGACTTTTTGCTGTGCAAAGGCTGCTGCGTGGATCAGAACTGCTCACAGTTCCAAATCACCCCAGGGCCGTTCTGAGTGGACATTTTAAGGTGAAGGACAAGGAAGGGATTACAATGAAGATAAGGAGCATTTTGGTTTTCTACTCTTGGGGAACCGGAGGAGAGAATGGGAGGAAGAGTCTCCCAGGCTTGAACAAGTCACTGAGGCTCCTGAACTGTAACTGACAGGAGGCTCCTACAGCACCCTGAGCCACTCTTCTGCCTAGGGACAGCACCATCAGCTCTGCTGGACCCACCAGGTTGCTCTGCCCTTTGGAACCTCCAAACAGGACCACGAGCCCAGGGAGAGCCCTGAAAACAGACAGGTTAGTGTAGGTGAGTACACAGAGGATGGGATGGGGTCATTGAGCAGGGAATAGACGTGGGACAGGGAAACACACTGATGGAGGAAAATCTCCGAGCAGCAGGGATAGGCTCAGGGAATGAGAGGAAAGTAGAAGCAGAAAATCTCTGGGAGGGAGAATTTACATCCTGGGTTACCTGAAAGCCCCATGGAGAAGTGCAGACTTATTAAGAGAGATGAGGATTTACTGAGAAATGCTAGAACACTCCCAAGGGTGGAAGAAAGGAACTGTAAAACCCAAAGCTCTCAGCTTGCTTTCTGCCCTCTCAGTTCCTCATCCCTGGCAGTGCAGAGGCTGACAGGCCCTTCTACACCAGGGGCTGTTCCACAGGACAAGGTTGAACCCTAGCAATGTCCCCTGTCCCCATCATCCCCATGACCTCCTGCTGCAGAGCAGGGCTGACTCCTCACAGCCAGTGGGCAGAGGCCCTGCTCCTCCTGGCACATTCAGCTGGCACGAAGCAGGGCTCCAAGCATGGAGCTGAAGGAAGGGCTGGAAGAAAAGGGACAAGGTGTGTGCAGCAGGGGACAGGAATGAGAAATGCCTTTGTTTTCGTACAGAGAAGGCTCCTCTAACTTCTCACTGTCCTTTCCCTTCTGACAGTGTCCCATACCCAGCAGCAGATGTCCAACAGCAGCTCCATCACGCACTTCCTCCTCCTGCCTTTCGCAGACACACGGGAGCTGCAGCTCTTGCACTTCTGCCTGTTCCTGGGCATCTACCTGGCTGCCCTCCTGGGCAACGGCCTCATCATCATCACCATCGCCTGTGACCACCACCTCCACACCCCCATGTACTTCTTCCTCCTCAACCTTGCCCTCCTCGATCTGGGATGCATCTCCACAACTCTCCCCAAATCCATGGCCAATTCTCTCTGGGACACAAGGATCATCTCCTATGCAGGATGTGTTGCCCAAGTCTTTCTCGTTGTCTTCTTCCTCGGAGCAGAGTTTGCCCTTCTCACCATCATGTCCTACGACCGCTACGTTGCTATCTGCAAACCCCTGCACTACGGGACCCTCCTGGGCACCAGAGCTTGTGTCCACATGGCAGCAGCTGCCTGGGGTGCTGGGTTTCTCAATGCTCTGCTGCACACTGTTAATACATTTTCCCTGCCCCTCTGCCAGGGCAATGCTGTGGAACAGTTCTTCTGTGAAATCCCCCACATCCTCAAGCTCTCCTGCTCAGATGTCAGTCTCAGGGAAGCTGAGCTTCTTATATCAACTTGTTTCCTTGTTTTTGGCTGTTTTGTTTTCATTGTGGTTTCCTATGTGCAGATCTTCAGGGCTGTGCTGAGGATCCCCTCGGAGCAGGGACGGCACAAAGCCTTTTCCACCTGCCTCCCTCACCTGGCTGTGGTCTCCTTGTTTATCAGTACGAGTTTTTTTTCGTACCTGAAGCCTCCTTCCGTCTCCTCCCCATTCCTTGACCTGGTGGCGTCAGTTCTGTACTCAGTGTTGCCTCCAGCACTCAACCCCCTCATTTACAGCTTGAGGAACCAGCAGCTCAAGGACACTGTGTGGAGGCATGTTATTCGGGATTTTCAAGAAATTACTGGGGATTTTTGAGGTTGTGGGGGACATGGTTTAGTGATTGAGAAGAATGGTTGGACTCAGTGATTCAATGGGTCTTTTCCAACCTGGTTATTCTATGATTCTGTGATGAGCTGTTCATCTCCTTTTGCCTATCACACACAATGAAATGCACTGCCAGCACAGCCTTTCTTTGCTCTTTGATTTGATTTGAGTTTTATAGGGTGTTTTTGTTATGACGATGTTTTCCGAAGAGAAATGTCATTGTTCCTCCCACTGCTGTGTCAGTATTTTCCTTTCTTCTGTGACCCAGGCACTGTGTAAAGGAGGAGACTCTGTGTGCTTAAAGAAAACAAAGGACATTGCTGCCACTTGTTTGTCTGTGATCCTTCCTGCAAGACTTTGGAGTTGCAGGGACACTTCCAGATGTGCAGGACAAAGACCTCCAGCACAGCAGCACTGCCAGGGAGCACCCACGGGGAGTTCTTTCTAGAGCTGCTCTCTTTGCACCTCCATGATCTCCTTCCCGTCCCTCATGTTGATGGAAAGTCACAGGCAGGGCCAGGTCATAGGCAACTCTGGGACAGGGATGATGTCCACGCAGTGTCTGTGAAAGGGAGATCCTCCAGGTCACCTCACCTTGGGAACAACGTCCCATGGACACTGCCTGAGTGCAGCACTGGGATGTGCTTCCTTGATATGAAGGGTCCATGTCCATTGCTCATGTGCTGGGGCATCTCACATGAGTGCAGTGCAGGGTGATCAATCCCAGCTCTGGGAGTGGCAGCAGGAGAACGGAGACACTCTGACTGCTATTGTGCAGCCGCTGCGTGAGCAAGGGTCTGTCTCTGAGCACTCAGTGTTCCAGTTCAGCCCCTTGATCTGGCAGCAAACAATAGGAAGTGATTCCTTCTCCAACTTTAATTAGAAAGGGGAATCAGAAAAGGAAAAGAAGTCTTGAGAGACAAAATTAAAAGTTGGATTTAATAAACACAATAAAGCCTCACGATATTCCTGTCATTAAAACTTCCATTAATGCTCATGCTGGTGCTAGGGCTTGTTTTAGTACCACTCGTGGTGGTAGAATCATAGAATCACAATATTCAATCTTGGAACGGTTTGGTTGGAAGGGACCCTAGACATCAACCAATTCCAACCCCCTTTCCATAAGCAGGGACACCTCTGACTGGATTGGGGTGCTTAAAGCCTCTTTCGAGCTGGCCTTGAACATCTCAGTACTAAAACTAAAATTAATACTAATTTATACAAACTGATATCAAGGCATTTGGCCCAATTATATATCACACAAGACCAGCAATTGTCCTCTGGACACCCTGGGGAAGCTGAACCAGGGGCATCATCCCTGATGACTCCACACACTGACCATTTCAATGTCTGACTGCACCTCCCAGCTCTGAGGAGGGACTTTTACTGAATTGTCACCTCTGTCCTCCTCCTTTCTTAATTGATGTTGACCTCCATCACCATTAGTGATAAAATGGGGACTCGTTTCCTACTGACGTTTCCTGCACACCAGTCCCACAGATCTTCCCACTGCTGGTCTCTCAGCCAAGCCCCTTCTCACACAACTCCAAACACATCAGGGGCTCATGGACATGGCTAATCAAACACTGAGAAAGTCCATGGATTGGCATCCCCCAACTGCCCGGGACCCTTGCTTAGTGTTTCACCCTGAAATGTTTCTCAGACCCCAACTCTCCCAGCTTCTCCTTCTCCATGATGTGCTCCAGCCCCAACCGTCCTTCTGACCTCAGCAGGACTCTCCAGGCTGGGCAGGGTCTTCCTTGTACTGGGAGCCCTGTACTGGACACGGCAGCCCTGATGAGTCCTGGGTTAGGTTAACCTTGGCCAGCAGCTGCACACTTCCCCATCCTTGCCTCTCCCCCACATACCACCCCCACTAATCCCCCCCACCCCCAACACCCAGCTGCTCCCTCCCTGCCTGGAACAAACAGGATAGAGAGAGAGAATGAACAAGAAAAGCTGATGGGTCAAGAGAAAGCAAAGGAAGTTCAGTGACCAATGACTGTCACTGGCACAGACGTGTGGACTTGCTGAAGGTCAGTTTAATTTACTGCCAGTTAAGAAAGGTTTGGATTAGGATCAACAAATTAAAGCCCATTCCCCTCCCACTTTCTCCCAGGCTCAGAGGACTGTGTGGCTCTAATTTACTCTGCTCACTCCAACCCTAGGAGGAGCATCAAGGACAGTTAAGAAGGGGTTAACACTCAGAAAAGAACATCTCTTCGGAACAGACAGCAAACCTTCTAGACAGCAACCCATGACACAAACCTTCTAAGACACAGCACTTTATTCCATGACCTGACTCTCATCTGGTTGTTCTACGATGCTGCTTTCCAAGACTTGGCTCTTCCATGAACCTTCTGTGATCAGATTCTTCAATTCCCTGACTGTTCTATGACCCAGCCCTTCTCTGAACCAACACTTTTGTGACCCTTCAATGACCAAACCTTCTAAAATCCAAATAAAATCACATTTCCATGACTCAACTCTTCAACGGCCCAAGTATTCTACTACCTTTTAATGCCATTAATGAGGCTGTCACTGACAAAGACATGTGGGCTTGATGAAAGTAAATTTAGTTGATGTCCCGTTAAGAAAGGTAGGATTGTGAGAAACAAGGATGAAATATTATAACCCATCCCCTCCCACTTTCCCCCAGACTCTGTGACTCCCAATTCACCTGCCAACCCCAAACCCGGGAGGAGCATGGACGGTGGAGGGATAACATGGGGTTTAACAGTCAGTAAAGAACATCTCTGCTGGTCCTTCCTCTTCACACTTCTCCCTGGCTCCAGCATAGCTCCTCCCCATGGGATCCCACTGTATCTGCAGTCATGGCTCAGTGTATCTCGTTTCTTTCTTTTCACCCGTGGGGCAGTTTCATGACCCTGAGAGCATCCATGGGTCTTCATGGCCCCGATAAGCATCTCCTGTGGCCCACCCTCACCCTAGGGTATTGAGGGAGCTGGTGGATGCATTGGCCAAACCCCTTTCCATCATCTTCCAGCAATCCTGGAAGACTGGGAAGGTACCACTGGACTGGAGGCTGATGTGGTGCCCATCTACAAGAAGGGTCACACGGAGGATCCGGGGAACTACAGGCCAGTAAGTCTGACCTCAGTGCCAGGGAAAGTCATGGAACAGGTGATCTTGAGTGCTGTCATGAAGCACATGCAAGAGAACTGGGTGATCAGGCCCAGTCAACATGAGTTCACAAAAGACAGGTCTTGCCAAACTAACCTGATCGCCTTCTATGACAAAGTCACTCGGCTGCTGGATGAGGGAAAGGCTGTGGATGTGGTCTTTCTGGACTTCAGTAAAACCTTTGACACAGTTTCTCACAGCAATCTGCAATGGAAGCTGTCACCTCTGGCCTGGACGGGCGCACATTCTCCTAGGTAGAAAACTGGCTGGATGGTCGGGCCCAGTGGTGGGAAATGGTGTTAAATCCAGCTGGAGGCCAGTGACAAGTGGGGTTCCCCAGGGCTCAGTGCTAGATCCAACCCTGTTCAATGTCTTCATAAATGCCCTGGATGAAGGCATTGAGGGTACCCTTAGCAAGTTTGCAGATGACACTAAGCTGGGTGGAAGTGTGGATCTGCTGAAGGGTAGGGAGGCTCTGCAAAGGGACCTAAACAGGCTGGAGCGCTGGGCAGTGTCCAAGAGGATGAGGTTTAACACAGCCAAATGCCGGGTCCTGCACTTGGGGCACAACAACCCTATGCAGAGCTACAGACTGGGAGAAGCCTGGCTGGAAAACTGCCAGGAGGAGAGGGACCTGGGGGTGTTGGTTGCCAGTCGACTGAACATGAGCCAGCAGTGTGCCCAGGTGGCCAAGAAGGCCAATGGCATCCTGGCTTGTATCAGAAACGGTGTGACCAGCAGGGCCAGGGAGGTGATTCTCCCTCTGGACTCAGCACTGGTGAGGCTGCTCCTTGAATCCTGTGTTCAGTTGTGGGCCCCTCAGCACAAGAAGGATGTTGAGGCTCTGGAGTGAGTCCAGAGAAGAGCAACAAAGCTGGTGAAGGGTCTGGAGAACAGACCCTATGAGGAGTGGCTGAGAGAGCTGGGGTTGTTTAGCCTGGAGAAGAGGAGGCTGAGAGGAGACCTCATTGCTCTCTACAACTCCCTGAAAGGAGGTTGTGGAGAGGAGGGAGCTGGGCTCTTCTCCCAAGTGACAGGGGACAGGACAAGAGGGAATGGCCTCAAGCTCAGCCAGGGGAGGGTCAGGCTGGAGATTAGGAGGAAGTTTTTCACACAGAGGGTCATTGGGCATTGGAATAGGCTGCCCAGGGAGGTGGTTGATTCACCTTCCCTGGAGGTGTTTAAGGCACAGGAAGATGAGGTGCTGAGGGACGTGGTTTAGTGTTTGATAGGAATGGTTGGACTCGATGATCCTAGAGGTGTTTTCCAACCTGATTGTTCTATGCTTCTATGATCCAACATACCTAAATCATGAACCAAGCATTCTTTGGCCCAACTCTTCTATAACTCTTCTGTGACTCTCTATGTCCTGACTATTGCATGATGCTTCTATGACCCGACCCCTCTATTTCTCAAATAAACTCTAATACTTCTATTATTTGACTCTTCCATGACCCAAATATTTTATGATGTTTCCATGCCACAAATCTTCTAGAATCAAACCTTTCTCTGAACCTTCTGTCACTGGTCTCTCCTATTACTCCTCTATGACCAGACCTGTCTATAATCTGAATCTTCTGGAATTGTCTCTTTTAAGACCAGGCCTCTCTATGGCTTAAACTTTCTATGACCAAATCTCTATGACCCAACTATTCTCTAAGTCTTGTGTGACACGACTTTCTGTTACCCAAGTCTTGTATGACTCATCTATGTCCTGACTCTTCTATGACACGAATCACCTATGTGCCAACATTTCTGTGACCACACACATCTATGACCAGACTCTTCTCTGACCCCTCTGAGCTCCCTCAGGGTGTCCCTGGGGCTACACAAGAACCTCAGTTTTCCAAACCTAGAGGATCTGTTCCATTGAGTAAATTCGGGCATTTCATCCTGGGTCATTAGACCTGGGATTGGAAATACTTTTAGCTCTCTTTTGTCCCAGCTGTGTCTCTGGTCCAAGCAGAGCCTTTGCAGACATGGGTTCCTGAACACTTGGTCCCAGGTTTCCTCATAACTGGGATGAGGTTGCCTGGTGCCCCAGTTGCAGGGCTTCAACCCCAGTGAGCAGCAATGCTCTCAGCCAGGGGCACAGGCAGGAGGAGCTGGAGCTGTTTATTTGGGAGGCAGAGCTGGGACATGGTCACAGAACTCCAGACAAAGGGTATTCAAGGACAGCATCCTCCAAACAAAAAAAGAAAGAAAGATACTGTAGCTACTTTGCCTCTGTCTTCCCCATCAAGGTCTCCCAGGCCTCTGTGACTCAGGGCAGGACTCTGGAGGAGATAAATCAGTGGTGGGCGGGGATATAATCAGTTATCACTTGAGCAAATGGGATTCTTCCCAGTCCGTGGGACAGGAGGGGCAGCATGGCAGGACATTATATATGTGAGCAGGACAATGTCCCTGTGAGACCTCTCTCCATCATCTTCCAAAGGTCATGGAGACTAAGGTCATGGAGTGGTGTCCCTGACCACTGACACCACTACCACTTGGCAGGTTCTTTTCACAAATGGCCAATGGAGGAGGAGGAGGGGAAGTAAATGCTGTGCCCCAGATCTTGTCCACTCAAATCACATTTCTGGATGTCTGAAAGAGGAGGGAACTGGATTTCAGTGCTGAGATTGTGTCTCACCATCCCCCTATGACCCATCACTTCCATGACTCAGCTCTTCTATGAGCTGGTCCTTGTATGTCCTGGTTCGTCTGTGACTCCTCTATGACTGGACTCTTAAAAAGCAACTTCTTCTGTCATCCAAACTGTGACCCAGTTCTTGTATGATCTGATGCTTACATGACCCTTCCAGAGCTCTTAGGAACTGAGTCTCATATGTCCTGATTTCTGTGAGCCTTATATGTCCTGAAACTGTTATGAGCAGATTTAAACAACTCTTCTATGACTCGATTCTTCTGTGACCCAATACCTCTATAAACCTTATGTGACTGAACTTCTCTATGGCTTGACTCTTCTATCACCCCACTCTTCTGTGACTCCTCTATGACCAGAATGCTCTATGTCTTCTATGACCCAAAACTTCTCTGAGACTTCTATCACATTCTATGACCTGACAACTCCAGGACTCTTCTAAAACCCAACTCTTCCGTGACGTGACTTCTCTAAGACTCAACCTTTATATCAACTGGACTTCTCTGATTTGACTCTTCTATGACCCCTGTATTGCCCAACTAAACCCTCACACTTCTGTGACTCAGCTCTTCCACAACCCCAATATTCTATCACCTTTCTATTACCCAACACTTCTATGAGCCACCTCTTCTCTGGTTTTCTATGACACAGCATTCTATGACCCAAGTCTTCTATGACTCTTCTATGACCTCACTCTTCTATGCAGCCAATTACCTGTGCCCCATGACTTCTACAAATAGACACATCTATGTCCAGACTCTTCTATGAGACAGATTTTCTAGGGCTCAACCCTTCTATGAAGCAACCCTGCTATTCAATGATCCTCCTATGACCTGAATACTCTGTGACTCCGATGTGACCCAATGCTTGTATGTGACATCTCTTCTATGACCCAACACTTCTTTAATCTGAATATTCTATGACCCATGAGCCTTCTGGAACCCAAGACTTCTGTGCACTTCCAAATCAGTTTGAGGACCTGACTGTTCCAGTAATGCCGTCTTTTGAGACTCTTCTATGAGACAACTCTTCAAAGACACGAGCCTTATCTGAACCAAGCTGCCAATGACCCAACCCAACTCACTGACCCTTCTATGACTTTCTGTGACCTGACTTCTCTATGACTCTTCTGTGACCCAGCTCCTGTATAACTTCAATATTCTATGAACAAACCATCCTATGACCCAGCATGACTATGATCTGATGATTCTATGATCTGACTCTCCTATAACTCTCTTCTTTTACCCTTAGGTGAACTGATTCTTCCATTACTCTTCTAGGACCTGACCCTTCTCTGAAATGATCCTTTTATTACCAAATCACTCTCAAACCTGCATAAATCTCACACTTCTACAAGTTGACACTTTCATGACCCAAATATTCTATGACACATTCAAAACCGGAATCTTCTATGACTCCACATTTCCATGAATCTTTTTGAAGTGAACTCCTCTACTGCTCCCCTATGACCTAACTGCTCTGTGTCATAATTCTTCTCACACCCAAGTTTTCTGTCTTTCTATTATGAACCAACTCTTTTATGACCAAACAATTCTAGATCCCAAGTCATCTACAACCACATCAGTCTGTGTGAGACCCTTGCCTCCTCCCATAACTCTACAGCCTCTTTTCAGAATTACAAGGAATGAAGGCTCCAAATTTTATTTTGTACTTTGAGAATGTTGATGACACCAGTGTCATTGTAGCCAAAGCCAGATCTGCCTGCCCAGGGCCTGGGGGTCAGGGCTTAGCCTTTCTGCTTCATCAATCAAACTCAGGCTTTTCTCAGCATCACAGCTGCCTGCATTGAGCCTCTGCCCTCCTGCAATCATGGCTTCCAATTATCAGCACTAACGATTCCCTAGGGAGGCTTAGTCACTAACGATCCTCACTGAAACCAATTAATACTTCAAGTTACTCTGAGTTGTCTTTTTACTTCTTGAGATCTCTTCTCAATGTCCTCTCAGTAGCTGAGGTCCAAAGTTTCATCAGCAAATTCATCCTGGGTCTCATTAAAACACAGAAAGCCTTAACAAGCTCTTTCTTTTCCCCACATTTCATTCAGGTCTTCAAGACATGTATGTCTCCCTTGAGTCATTTTCCAGTGCGGTTAAAGAGGAAGATTTCAAAGTGCAACTAAAGAAAAATGTTATGTTTAAAGTTTATATTTTGCTCATTTTCAGCTCAGAGAAAAGATGACAGAAGTTTCTACAGTGGCATTGATGAAATGTCACCTCAGGAGGTCTGGGCAGCATGGAAAATTACCCTCTAAGTTGTGACCCTGCATGGACAGCCTTGCTCCTCACCTCCCCAGCCCCACCATTTCTGGCACTGACCACATGGGACTTGCATCCTTTTTCATGATGTTCCTTTCCCTTTCCATTCTGACAACTTGGGGAAACAAGATCCCTCTCTGCCACATTCCTTCTGGCACAACTCCCAGTGATTCTCCTGCACAATTAATGCAATGACATTGTAGGAAACAAGTGTCTCTGACAGCTGAGGGGGGGAATACCAGGGATGGCTTCAGCTTTTTTTCTCTGCAGGTTGCCCTGGAGTCTCAGGAACACCTCAAGGGAGCCCAGAGAGGGCAAAGAAAGCGCTGCCTTTGGCTGCTCCTCTGCTGCTAAGCTGGGCTGGGCTCCTGGCAGGGAGGGAGCTGGTGGCAAGTGGGCAGCATTATAAAGAGCCAGGTCTGGGCAGGAGCAGCTCCTCTGCAAAGCCCAGCAGGGCTGAGGGCAATGACTGCAGGCAGCAAGGGGAGAGGAGGGAGCAGGGAGAGGAGAAAGTCAGGGTGGGGTGGGAGGATACTGAGAGCTCCCTGCCAGAGGAACCCTCACAGACCTTCTCAAGGTCTCTATCTGTAGGACAATGCAGGAGCCGATGCTGGAGGGATCTCCTGAAGGGAGCACATTCGACAGCTTATGGTATTTGTAAATACAAATATCTCACTTTCTCTAGAGCAGAGGAGGACGATGTGAGGGTCTCTGAACTGAACCATGAGAAAGACAGAACACAAGAGCTACCTTGTGCTGATGTCTGTGCCAGTATAAAGATGGATCTGCGCCGTTGTGTCCCTCATGGATGTCCTTCCAAACAGGGTCCCTGTGTCCCAGTGTTCTGGTACAGAGATTCTGCACCTTCCAGGGTCAGCACTCAGCCTGCCAGGGCCGTTGATCATGGTGAGGTGGGGAGAAACTGTCAGTGGAAGATGAAACTCGCAGCAAGGCAGAATCATTCTGCTTCCAAGAGCTCTGGGTCACTCCTAGAATATTTCTAAATGGATGTCTCAAGGAGAAGGTCAAGGCAAGGATTGCTATAAAGGTAAGAATATTCCCTGTAACTGTGTTATTCTGTTTCTCCCTTTCCACTCAGCTCTAGGCAATGCTCTCACCTTGCAGGAATTGCTTAGTTGTCTCTGGATGCCATAGAATTAATGAGGTTTTCTGATATTCAAGACAATCTCCAGCCAAGATGGGAAAGGGCTGTAAATAAACCTCTCCCTCTGGAACATTTTGGAGACTATTGTTTCTTAGCACTGCGAGTGAAGATACTGAGAAGCCTTTTTGCATTAGGAGCAGTTTTAACCGGAAAATTAGAAGACTAAGGCTGCCTACGATGCTCCAATGACTCCCCCACTGAAGAGCAGGGCTGACTCCTCGAGCCCCCAGGTCCTGCTCCTCCTGGCACATTCATTCGACTCCAGACATGGAGCTGAATGATGGTCTTGTGGAAAGGAAAAGCAGTGAAGAGTATGAATTGTGAGAAATGGCTTTGATGTTGCTAAGAGACATCTCCCTTAACTTGTCACTGTCTTTTTCTTTATGTTTCGTGCTTCCCATCAAGAGGCAGCAGATGTCCACAGCAGCTCCAAAGGGAAATGTCTTTGATTTTGTTCAGGGAATTGCTCCCTAACTGGTCCCTATCCTTTCCCTTCTGACAGTGCCTCAATGCCAGAACCAGCAGATGTCCAACAGCAGCTCCATCACCCACTTCCTCCTCCTGCCTTTCGCAGACACGCGGGAGCTGCAGCTCCTGCACTTCTTCCTCTTCCTGGGCATCTACCTGGCTGCCCTCCTGGGCAACAGCCTCATCATCACCATCATCATCTGTGACCACCACCTCCACACCCCCATGTACTTCTTCCTCCTCAATCTCGCTCTCCTAGACTTGGGCTCCATCTCCACCACTGTCCCAAAATCCATGGACAATTCCCTCTGGGAAACCAGGGCCATTTCCTTCTCAGGATGTGCTACCCAGGTCTTCTTTGTAGTCTTCTTGTTTGCTGCAGAGTATTGTGTCCTCACAGTCATGTCCTACGACCGCTATGTTGCCATCTGCAAACCCCTGCACTACGGGACCCTCCTGGGCAGCAGAGCTTGTGTCCACATGGCAGCAGCTGCCTGGGGCACTGGGTTTCTCACTGCTCTGCTGCACACGGTCAATACATTTTCCCTGCCCCTCTGCCAGGGCAATGCTGTGGAACAGTTCTTCTGTGAAATTCCACAGATCCTCAAGCTCTCCTGCTCACATTCCTACCTCAGCAGGGATGGGCTTGTTGTGCTTACTGCCTGTTTCATTTTGGGGTGTTTTGTTTTCATTGTGGTGTCGTATGTGCAGATCTTCAGGGCTGTGCTGAGGATCCCCTCTGAGCAGGGACGGCACAAAGCATTTTCCACGTGCCTCCCTCACCTGGCTGTGTTCTCGCTGTTTATCAGCACTGACATGATTGCCTATCTGAAGCCCCCCTCTATCTCTTCTCCATCTCTGAACCTTGTGGTGTCATTTCTGTACTCAGTGGTGCCTCCAGCAGTGAACCCCCTCATCTACAGCCTGAGGATCCAGCAGCTCAAGTATGCAGTGTGGAAACTGGTAACTGGATGTTCTTCACAAGCAATAAATTTCCCATCTTCTTCTGCATAGCTATTAGGATGTAACTTATTGCATGTCCAGCCCATCATCTGTATTTATTGGCTGTTGTGGTCATTCATGTTCAACCCTTTGAGTTCCATGTAGAAGACCAGAAAGCACTGTCATGGTTTAACTCCAGTAACAATTCAGTTCCACACAGCCATTCACTCTTTCCCCCACAGTGAGATTAGGAGAGGATTGGAGGAGTGAAAGTGAGAAAACACATGAGGGAAAAACATTTTATTTGGTAAAATAAACTTTGCTTGCAAGCTACGTTGCCATCTGCAAACCCCTGCACTACGGGACCCTCCTGGGCACCAGAGCTTGTGTCCACGTGGCAGCAGCTGCCAGGGGTGCTGGGTTTCTCACTGCCCTGCTGCACACGGCCAATATATTTTCCCTGCCCCTCTGCCAGGGAAATGCTGTGCACCAGTTCTTAGGAGAAATTCCCTACATCTTCAAACTCTCCTGCTCACTCTCCTACCTCAGGGAAAGTCAGTTTCTTGTGCTTAATACCTGGGGGGTTTTTATGTGTTTTGTTTTCATTGTGGTGTCCTATGTGCAGATCTTCAGGGCTGTGCTGAGGATCCCCTCAGAGCAGGGCAGGCACAAAGCCTTTTCCACGTGCCTCCCTCACCTGGCTGTGGTCTCCCTGTTTATCAGCACTGGAACATTTGCCAACTTGAAACTGCCCTCCAGGTCCTCTCCATCTTGGCTGTCACCTGACGGTGTCATTTCTGTATGTGGTGGTGCCTCCAGCACTGAACCCCCATCTACAGCTTCAGGAATCAGCACCTCAAGGATGCAGTTTGGAGACTGATAACTGGATGTTCCTCATAAGCAAAAAAAATTCTCATCTTCTTCTTCATAGCAATTAAAATCTTACTTATTTTGTGTCCAGCCTGTAATCTATATTTATTGACAGTTGTGGTGGTTCCTGTTCAACCCTTTCAGCTCCATGCAGAGCACCAGAAAGCACTGTCATGGTTTAACTCCAGGAACAGCTCAGTAGTGCACAACCACTCACTCTTTCCCCCATGGCCTGATGGGAGTGAGGATCGGAAGGGAAAGGTAAGAAAACACATGGATTGAGACAAAAATATTTAAATTGGTAAAGCAAGACTGTGTTTGCAAGGAAAGCACATCAAGGGATTCATTCACTATGCCCAGTTGGCAGGAAGATGTTCAGCTGTCTCCAGGACAGGGCTCCATCTACAGCAACGGTTTCTTAGAAAGTCAAACAACATAATTCTGCATGTCCTTAATCTCTTCTTTTTAACCCAACTTTAATTGCAGAGTGTTTCATCCTATGTTACAGAATGTCACTTTGGTCGGTTAGGGTCAGCTGACCCAGCAGTGTCCCCTCCCAACTTCTTGTGCACCATGAGTCTACTCCCTGCTGGAGCTGTGTGAGGAGAAGAAAAGACCTTGATGCTGTGTTAGCTCTGTTCAGCACTAATGAAAACCAACCTGGGTCACCAACAGCACAAATCCAAACTTCAGCTCCACTCTGGCCACTGAGAAGAATGTTGACTCTACCCAAAGCAAACCAGCACAACAAGCCAAGTGACTTCTTATCCCCATCACCCACACGGTCACCAGTGATACCACACAAGCACCATCTCAGGCTAGATTCCTCCTCCAGCCCTGTTCCTCACTCAGCCATAAGGGACATCACAAGAAGCTCTAAGGGCCTGGCTCCAGTCTCCAGTTACTCAGACAATTGTGACCTCACAGGCACAGGGCCCTGCTCCTGCCCTGTCATCAATTACACCACCAGCTACATCACAACACCTGTGGAAATCAGAGGCATATTCCTGCCCAAAAGTGCTTTCAACATGACAAGGTCTCTGTGAGCCTGGTGTACCTTATGCACTCACCGAATGGTTTGATTTGGAAGGGACCTCAAAAACCACTCAGTTCCAACCCCCTTCCATGGGCAGGGACACCTCCCACTGAATCAGATCACTCCAAGCCCCATCCAGTCTTGCTCTGAACATCTCCAGGGATGGGGCAGTCTTCTCTGGACAACTTGGGCCAGGGCCTCACCACCCTCACAGGAAAACATTTCTTCCTAAGATCTCACCTCAATCTCCCCTTTTTCAGAGTAAAACCATCCCCCCTCATCCTGCCTCTGAAATTCCAGATCAAGAATCCCTCCCCAGCATTTCTGGAGCCCCTTTTAGCACTGGAAGCTGCTTTAAGATCTCCCTGCAGCCTTCATTTCTCCACTTTTAGCAACCCCAACTCTCTAAGCTTGTCCTCATATCCAAGGTGCTCCAGCTCTCTCATCAACTCTGTGACCTCCTGTGGATTCACTGCAACAGGTCCATGTCCTTCCTGTGCTGAGGACTCCAGAGCTGGACACAGGGCTCCAGAGAAGGTCTCAAGAGAGCAGATAAGAGGGACAGAATCCCACCCCTCGCCCTGTTGATTTCACTGCTTTGGATGCAGCCCAGGATACAGTTTGGCTTTCTGAGCTGTAAGCACACATTGCCAGCTCACATGGAGCTTCTCAGCCCCCAGCACTCCATATCCTTCTCCTCAGGGCTGCTCCCAATCCATTCTCTACCCAGTCTGAATTTGTGCTTGGGATTTCCCTGAGCCAGCTGCAGGAGATGGTTGATCTTCATGAGGTTCACAGAGCCCAACCTCTCCAGCCTGTCCAGGGCCCTCTGGATGGCATCTCTTCCCTCCAGCATGGTGACTGGGACACACAGCTTGGTGTAATCAACAAACATGCTGAGAATGCCTCAATCCCACTGTCCATGTCTGTGACAAAGGTGTTAAACAGCAACCAGTCCTAGTACCGACCCCTGCAGAACACCAATTGTCACTGGTTTCCACATGGAATTTTATCCATTGACCGCTATATCTTGAGTGTGACCACCCAGACAATTCATTAAATTGCCAACAGGACAGTCCTTCTGCCTGTCAGGTTTCCCCTTAAAGGCATCCGTAAGGAACAGAAATGGGGATCCCAAGTGTGTTTCATGGAAAAAAAAGGGGTGAGAATTGCATCCTCTAGGCATGGATCCAGCCGTCCAACTGCACTAGGATCAGGAATCATAGAATCATAGAATCATAGAACAACCAGATTGGAAGAGACCCATCGGATCATCGAGTCCAAACACTAAACCATGCCCCTCAGGCCCTTGTCCACCCATGACTTAAACACCTCCAGGGAAGGTGAATCAACCATCTCCCTGGGCAGCCTATTCCAATGCTCAATAACCCTTTCTGTGAAAATCTTCCTCCTAATATCTCTAGCCTAAATCTCCCCTGGTGGAGCTTCAGGCCATTCCTTCTTGTCCTGTCCCCTGTCACTTGGGAGAAGAGCCCAGCTACCTCCTCTCCACAACCTCCTTTCAGGTAGTTGTAGAGAACTATGAGGTCTCCTCTCAGCCTCCCCTGTGTCACCTCAATAAACCCCCATGTGTCCTATGACCCCGAAATAGACTACAGCCCCTTCACCACTGCTCTCTCAGCCTGAATATACAAGGAAGCCTCAACAGAGACAGTTTGTGCTGAGCATGGCAGGGAGGAGGGAAGTTTCCTATTGATTTGGAAACTTCATCACACTTTGCTTTTCTTTTCCTGCTGCAGACCTTTGTGCAGCCAAGTTTGTAAGGAAAGCAGCAGGATATGGTGCCTTGGAGATGTAACACTCTACTCTGGGGTGCAGGGAAGTCTGATGGGAGGAAAAGGGATGCAAGTGCAGTGGGCTGGGGGGGGGGCGGGGAACATGGCGGGGGGGTGGGCAATGAGAGCATTTGTGGGGCTAGAGAGGTGAGGAACAAGGCTGTCCATGCAGGGTCACACCTCAAGGGATGCTTCTCCATGGTGCCCAGACCTCCTAAGGGTACATCAATACCCATTGAAGTATGACATCTCTTCTCTGAGCTGAAGTGTAATGAAATAGAAACTTAATATTAAACCATATTTTCACTCAGTGCACTTTAAAATCTTCCTCTTAAACCACACTGGGAAAGGACTCTGGAGAGCCACACAAGGCTTGAAGACCTGAAGAAAACTTCTGAATAAGAAAGAACTCATTAAGGCTTTCTGTACTTTAATGAGCCCCAGGGTGGATTTGCTGATGAGTCCTTGAACATCAGCTGCCGAGAGGAGGCTGAAGAAAACACTCAAGAAGTCAACAGCATAACTCAGAGTACCTTGAAGTATTAATTGGTCTCAGTGACGTTCATCCCTGACAAAGCCTCCCAAGGGACTTGTTAGAGTTGAGAACTGGAGGCCATGATTGCAGGAAGGCAAAAGCACTGCACAGGCAGCTGTGATGCTGAGAAAAGCCTGAGGTTGATTGATGAAGAAGAAAAGCCAAGCCCTGACCCCCAGGCCCTGGGCAGGTATATCTGCCTTTGGCTACAATGACACTGGTGTCATGAACATTCTCACATTGCTGAATCAAATTGGGAATAGTTGTTCCATGTAATTCTAAATACTGACTGGTAGAGTCATGTGAGATGCCAAGGCTCTCACACAGCTCCAAGGACTTGTAAAGAGTTGTGTCACATCTGATAGAAGAGTTGGAACATGGAGGAGTAGTAGGGGAGTTTAGTCCTAGAAGGTTTATAGAAGTGTTGGGTCATAGAAGTCTCAAAGAAGAATTGGGTCATAGATAATTCAGGTTATAGAATAGTCAGGCTATGGGAGAGCCAAGTCATAGAAGTGATAGTTTATTCACGTTTTAGAAGAGTTTGGTCATGCAAGGGTCACAAAAGGGTGGGTTCAGAGAAGAGTCATAGAACAATGAGGTCATGGAAGAATCCGGTCACGGAGGGTTCATAGAAGAGTCTGGTTGTTGAAAGTAACATCATAGAAGAGTCAGGTGATAGAACGAAATGTTGTGTCATAGAAGGCTCAAGTTATGGAAGAGCCTGGTTATATAAGAGACAGGTCACAGAAGAGTTGAGCTATGGATAAGACAGAACTTAGAGGAATAATAGAAGTGTTAGTCCTAGAAGGTTCATAGAAGTCTCAGGTCACAGAATTTGGGGGTAATAGAAGAGCTGAGTCAGACAAACATTGAAGTTTATTCAGATAATAGAAGAGTTTGGTCATAGAAGGATCATCAAAGATTCAGTTCATGGAAGTGTCAGGTCATAAAATGCTCGGACCATAGATTATTCTGACCATAGAGGAGTCAGGTCATAGAAAGACATAGAAGGGTCATAGAAGGCTTGGACTTCATACAAGGCTCAGGCTCTAGAAGACTTGGGTCATGGAGGAGACAGAAGAGTGGGATGGTAAAATAGTTGGTTCATAGAAGAGATGGGTCATAGAAGGCTCACAGAAGAGTGGGGTCATAGAAACAATTTGTCATTGATGTTTCAGGTAATAGAAGCATTAGGTCATAGAAGGGTCGAGACAGCTTGTGGCTCATATAAGAGTCAAGTCATACAAGATTCAGGTCATAGAAGGGTCATTTAATAGTAGGTTTTATTCATAGAACAGTCAAATCCTATACGGGTCTGGTTTTAGAAGACTAGAGATGATAGAAGTGTGAGGACATAGATGATTCATGTCACAGAAGAGTCATAGAAGACTTGAGTCATAGAAAGTCCTATCGTAGAAGAGTCAGAGAACAGTCGAGTCCTAGAAGGTCGTGGTTGTCTCAAGACACAGTGGAGTCTAATCATTTAAAAGACAGGTCAAGAAGAACTGGGTTATAGATGAGTTGTACCATAGAGGAGGAGTAAGAGAAGAATTCAGTCATAACAATTTGATAGAAGAGTCAGGTCATAGAATTCTCAGGTCATAAAAGATCTGGGTCATAGAGGGGTACTAAAATATTTGTGTCATGGAAGAGTCAAGTCATAGAAGCATGAGAGTTTAGTCAGGAAAAGGAAGGATTGGGTCATAACAAGTTCTTAGAAGAGTCAAGTCAGAGAAGAATTGGGGTATAGAAGAGTTGGGCCGTAAATTATTTAGGTCCTAGAGAAGTTGGGTCACAGAAGAGTGAGGTCATAGGAGACTGAAAGAGGAGACTGGTCATAGCAAGCCATGGAAGGGTCACAGAAGAGTTTGGTCAGAAAAGGCTTGGGTCATTTAATATGTGTTATAGAAGTATTGGGTTATTGAAGGCTCCTAGAGGAGTTGGGTCAGAGCAATATTGGGTCGTAGAAGGGTTGGTCAAAGTAGTGCCAGGTAAGAAACGGAAAACAGAAATCTCTGGACACAGAAGGCTCAAGACATAAAAGATTCTCAGCCTCTGACCTGGACAGGTGCACAGTCTCCTGGGTGGAAATCTGGTTGGCTGGAGGGCCCAGAGAGTGGTGGGAAATGGAGTTAACTCCAGCTGGAGGCCATTTCAATGTGGGGTTCCCCAGGGTTCAGTGCTGGGTCCAGCCCTGTTCAATGTCTCCATCAATGACCTGGATGAAGGTATCAAGTGCTCCCTTAGAAAGTTTGCTGATGATACTAAGCTGGGTGGAAGTGTGGATCTGCTGGAGGGTCGGGAGGCTCCAAAGGGATCTGAACAGGCTGGAGCGCTAGGCAGAGTCCAGTGGGATGAGGTTCAATAAGGCCAAATGCCAGTTCCTGCACTTAGGGCACAACAACACTGAGCAGCTCCAGACTAGGAGAAGTCTGCCTAGAAAGCTGCCTGGAAGAGAAGGACCTGAGGGTGTTGGTCGACAGCCGACTGAACATGAGCCAGCAGTGTGCCCAGGTGGCCAAGAAGGCCAATGGCATCCTGGCTTGGATCAGAAACGGTGTGACCAGCAGGTCCAGGGAGGTGATTCTCCCTCTCTACTCGACACTGGTGAGACTACTCCTTGAATCCTGTGTTCAGTTGTGGGCCCCTCAGCACAAGAAGGATGTTGAGGCTCTGGAGTGAGTCCAGAGAAGAGCAACAAAGCTGGTGAAGGGGCTGGAGAACAGGCCTTATGAGGAGCGGCTGAGAGAGCTGGGAGTGTTTAGTCTGGAGAAGAGGAGGCCGAGAAGAGACCTCATTGCTCTCTACAACTACCCGAAAGGAGGTTGTAGAGAGGAGGGAGCTGGGCTCTTCTCCCAAGGGACGGGGGACAGGACGAGACTCGGGAATGGCCTCAAGCTCCACCAGGGGAGATTTAGGATGGACATTAGGAAAAAGTTTTTCCCAGAAAGGGTCATTGAGCATTGGAATAGGCTGCCCAGGGAGGTGGTTGATTTACCTTCCCTGGAGGGGAAGACATGGGTGGACAAGGTCCTGAGGGGCATGGGTTAGTATTTGATGGAAATGGTTGGACTTGATGATCCGAGGGGCCTCTTCCAACCTGATGATTCTATGATTCTATGATTCTATCCATGACTTCTCTTGGCAACCTATGCCAGAGCCTCCCCACCCTCACAAGAAAACACATCTTCATAAGATCTCATGTCAATCTCTCCTCTTTCAACTTAAAACCATTCCTCCTCATCCTAGCCCTGCATTCCCAGATAAAGAGCTCCCATGGGGTCAATGCTGAGTGTTGGTAACCACTGGCAATCTGTTCTCATCTTACCTGTTTCAGAAAACACAGATGAGAACAAAAGTCATAGTCGGTAGTTCTCAAAGCCAAAGCTGGCTAAGCCTCTCAGGTACAGAGTGACAAGGTGAAGTGCTGACTTCAAGGTAGCTACACTTCCACCATCACATTTAAGGACCACAGGGCTGCTCAGTCTCTGTGGCTCATTCATTTGATGGCTCTTCTTCCAACAGTACCAGGTGACACTATTTTTGGTGTCCCCAGCTCATTTCACTGAGGCTGTGTACACAGTTGGCAGACAGAAGGGAGGGGGTTGCAGACACTGCTGGCCTGGGTGCAGTTCCATACTCCGTTACCGATGTCCTCTGCTCGGTGATCACAACTGCCATGGAAGGAATACGTTACCAGCTTGAGGGTGTCTGTCCAAAACCCACTGCTAGAAACTGTCTATAAACAAGATGAGAACACACAGGTCTTTATAAACAACAAGACGTCTCTGCAATGGGTCTGCTCTGCCCTAGCAAAGCAAAGAAACCCAGCATTTCTGCTAAATAAGTTTTCTGCTCTCTTTATCAGGACCTTAAAAAAGGCATCAGTGATGTTCAGGTTTGGGTTGTGGGGGATTTTGGAAAGGCTCTAATCAGCCTTAGTTAAATTTGATTGGTCTTTTGCCTCATGGCATCACCTCAGAGCTTGTTCTGTAACGTGGAGGATGATTTTATGAGAGATGTATGGGCAGACACCTTAGATTCTTTCAGTTCTCATTAATTTGATTCTTTCCAGGCAAGAAAAGGCTGTAATAATGTGATAAAATGTGGGAAGTGGTGACATTTCATATCATAAAAGAGCATAGAGGGTGGTCTGGGTGTTTTTAAAGTGTCACTAGCACATTTTTTGGAGACAGCCCAGCCCTGGGAATCAGAGCACAGACATAATTTGATCCTTGCATAATAAAAGGAATCACTAGAAATATCTCACTCTTTGACTTATTTCATATAGACTAAGTTGAAAGCTTGTTATTTATTTGGCAAGTATTTAGCGTAACAAATCAATTTCTAGTGACAGCTCAGACGAGGTAATTTATGCTGAAAGTTTAAAGAAGATGAAAAAAGGAAGATTAAACTTTGTTCTGTTTGAGTCCTGGTGTGTTCTCCAGAGCCTGCAGCAGAATGGACAGAGGGGAGCTGAGACACTGCCTCGGGTGGCAATGTCTCTCCCACAATCTTTTGTCCCTACCTGCTCGTCCATCATTGCCAAAGCAGGAGCAGCAAGGCTGTCTGTGTTCCAGGGCACAGGAGAGCTCAGGTGACAGATGCAGCAGGGAGGTTTTACATGAGTTGAGGTGTTCGTCCCTGTAGGAAGACTTGAGTCTCCTTTTTGGACACTCTCAATCCTAGAATGGTTTGTATTGGAAGGGACCTCAAAGCCCATTCAGTCCCACCCCTGCCATGGACACGGACACCTCCCAATGGATCCAGTTGCTCCAAGCCCCATCCAACCTGGCCTTGAACCCCTCCAGGGATGGGGCAGCCACCACTGCTCTGGGCAACCTGGGCCACGGCCTCCCCACCCTTGGGAAAACTTTTCTTCCCAAGATCTCGCCTCAGTCTTCACACCTTAGAATCTCTCCTCTTGTCCTGTCCCTGCACTCCCTGATCCAAAGTCCCTCCCCAGCTTTCCTGGAGCCCCTTCTAGTCCTGGAAGCTGCTGTAATGTCTCCCTGAAGCCTTCTCTTCTCCAGGCTGAACTCCAATTCTCTCAGTGTGTCCTCACATGGGAGGTGATCCAGCTCTCCGTTCATCTTCATGGATATACTCTCAACCTTATTCTCAGTTGTTTTGTGTATCCTTTCTTCTTTCTGGTTGCAGGAGTCAGATGAACAATAAAGCTTCCACACACATAATGTTGGTTTAAGAATATTTTAATGGAGACTAAAAGGATCTTGATTAAGCAGAATTCAGATGTCTTCCAAGTGTGGCACTGCAAGGCAAGAGAGGGGTGATTTCTCAAGCACAACTCTCCACTAGGTTTTTGTAAGCTTGCCCAGAGCCAGAGCCCTGAAGGTAGAAGTAAGAATATTTGAGACTCATTGGCTTCTGCTGCTGCTGCCAGCATAAGAGGGAGAGCAAATCTATGGGGCACTACCTAGGAGGAGCCCAAGAAAACTAAAAAAGAAAGAGGAGATGAGAAGGGAGCCTGAGGAAAGCAGAAGATGCTCAGAAATGTGCTCAAGTAGTCAATACCCTGCAAGCTGGGAGGAGGTGGAATAAGTCTTGGGTGTCCTGACACAGTGTAGGGTTTCTGCATCTGCTTCTGCAATTTTCATTGCAAACAGTGCTGAGCAGCTGCAAGCAGGCGATGTCGGAGCACATGGAAACCTGTATTCCCTGTCTGTCCTTGTCACACAAGCCTGGACGAGAGCACAGAGAAGGACTCATCCTTGGCCAAAGCACTGAACCAGAGAGGAGCAATTCCGCATCCCATCCTGCTGCTACAGGCAGGACTGAGCCACAGGGGTTTCTACCAAGTTATAATCAATTCAGTGCAAGTCAGGTTCTCAAAAGGATCAGTGCCACTTGGATTCACCTTGCCTTGGCAATGAAGAGAAAATGTGTGAAACCGAAACTTTGGAGGCCGATATTTGCTAGTGGAAACTTCTTTCTTTTTGTTTTGGGTTGATATTTTCAAATCAAAAAGAGGAATGTTCCAAAACAAGATATGAGAGGGACACAACACGCTTGGAGGTAACAAAAAGCAATTTCCCTGTTTGTAACCTCATGGCATCAATGGAGACCTACATCTACCACCATCTACTTCAGGATCCTCTTACATTAGTAAATCTTTGTGCAGCCACCTGACAGAGCAACCAAATGCGAGGCCAAAGCAACCGGAATTGATTAAAGGAAACAGGAAAGAAGCTATTTTTATGGAAAAGCATTCTTTAATTCTGGAGGGTCCAACTGAAATGACAAAGTGGAAGACTACACTGGGCATTGATCTAATTAGTTGGCAATCCTGAAAATTAAGTAATTAATCCTTTGATAGGAAATGGTCTCAAGTTGCACCACAGGAGGTTTAGACAGAATATTAGGCATCCAGTGCTCCCTCTGTAAAAGCCACCAGCAGTTTCTGTTTTGATTGAACATCCCAAGACATCACAGATGCTTTATTTCCAGAGGTATAGCAGCTTTCTTCTTGTGAAGTCTCAGGATGACAGAGACACACAAATGATGTCACCCAAGGCAATGCTGATTTTACTCACCCTCTGTAAAGGGCAGGTAAAAACTATTTCTGAATATTTCTGGGACCAGATCTCAGTGTGAACCACTCTGAATTTGGATTAGCTTGGTTCCCGAGGTAGAAATAGCCGTGGCCCTGGCCTTGTCACATCAAATTGCTCCCTCTGCTTAATCAACCCCTGCACTTACCAGGAACCCCCCACACTTAAACACAGCATCATAGAATCACCAGGTTGGAAAAGACCCACCGGATCATTGAGTCCAACCATTCCTATGGATCACTAACCCATGTCCCTCAACGCCTCATCCACCCAACCTTTAAACACCTCCAGGGAAGGCGACTCAACCACTTAAATCCACTTTGCCACATTTTAGGAATCTTGGACAGAAATGTGCTTAGATCCAGATTTCACTGGGGATCTTGGTGGGCTACAGCACCATGTTCCACAAAAGCAAGACCCTCCTTGTTCCCACGGGAACAAGATCCTTAGGGCAAGCACAGCTACTACTGTCAGCAGGGACATCATCAAATCTTGTAGGACAGCACAGGGGCACAGGGTGAGGAACGTCTGTATTACTGCACACTCCCCGTGAACTTCATGAACAGCTTTCTAAACACTCAATAGCCTCCTAAGATGACAGAAACTGTGATTCACACCTTTAAAAAATGGACTTCTACCTGGCAGCAACACAAACGTAGGCAGAAAAGCCATGAGAGATCATCCCATCCAGCTGCTGCTCAAGACAGGGGGTGTTCCCATCAGGTATGAACACTCCAGGCTTGTGTTGATCTTAGATACTATCAAACACCAGATCACTCACCAGGCTCTGGTGGAGGCTCCCACGAGGGATACAGAGCATCAAGACTTTGGCTGTAAGATTGAGCAGTTAATCAAACAACGAGCCAAGAAGTCCTGCAGAACCTGTTGCTGTGTAAAATAAGTAAGGTAACAGGACTAACATCCACAGAGCACTGAAAGCCACATGAGTTTCACCAGGGAACCACACAGGCTGCTCTCTTTTTGCCTGGATTTGGAAACTGCACCTATTTGCATGGCTGTTTGACACCACACTTAATATACTGTTCATATTCTTTCATTATAACTGTACAGAGTTTGGACTCAGTGATCCTTGTGAATCTCTTCCAACTCAGGACATTCGTGGTACTTTATAAATTCTCTTAGAAGGATGCAATCTCCTTCTAAGAAACTTGGAAGGATGCAATCTCTCCCTAAGTGCCTCTGACTACATTTGAGGCTGGCATGACCTCTAAAATTAGTACTTTATCGATGCTTGATGGATGCTAAAACTTAAAAATGAGATAGCAAAAAAAGCTGTGTTTAAGAAGACAATATAAAAATTAAAACATCAGAAAGACTGAGCTTGTATTCAGACACTCTTAAAGATTATTCCTCTACATAAGTAATTTCTTTTTCAATACAACAATAGACACATAATTAGAATTGCCTCTGACGCTGAAAAGCACAAGGCGCATTGCCCAGGCAGCACGTCCTGCTCTCACGCCAGGGATGCTCTGACTTGTCTTGATCCATGAGGAAAACAAGTGCCTTCAGGAGGCACTGCAGATGTTGGGTGGATTCTCCATGACCCACTGGAGAAGCTTTTCTGTCCATAGACTGTGGCAGATGCTGAATATTACAGAGGTGTCTCAGTGAGGTCAGACAAATCGCTCGCTAAAAGGAGCTGAGCAGTCTCCTATAAATATGTAAATTGTTCGAGGTTGTTGAGACCAGTCTTGCTCTTAAGGAGACTGTGTGTCCATCCCTTGGACACCTGATACTGTGAGTGCTGTGATGAGCTCTAGGGTCAGACTCCACAGCTCTTGGTCACCAAGAGCTACCAAGATTGTCCCATTTCCTTGAACTTAGGCAAAAACTTTCCTGTAGGTCCTAAGCATCAGGAGATGTGGAAGAGAGAACCCATCACGGTCTGCACTGGAAGCAATGGAAAAGTTGGAGGAATTCTCAAAGAGAAGAATTTTGAACTGACTCCATCAAATAGCAATAGCAAAAATCAGCAAATTAAGCACCCTGCAGACTCCCAGTGAGGATGAAAAGAGCCTTGAGCTTGTGGACCCTCTGCAGTGGTTTTTCACTTGTTCCCACTGGAAGCTGTTGCTGAGATCATGTTTTTCCACCTGACACCTGCAGTATCTCGGGCTTTCTTGCACAACTCTGGGAGAAGATGGGCTCTAATTTGAGAATAAAGTGCCTCTGGAGAGAAACTGTGCCACCGCGAGCAACCAAATAACTACATAAACACTAAGAATATGCAAAGGTTTGGGACAAGAACCCACATTTGGCAGCTCCCAAAACACAACTAACTCTCTTTGCTGAAATCCTCTGGTCTCCTGTACCCTCTGTGGACTGATCCACCACAGAACATCCCCTGATCTAGTTCTGCTAATACACCCACTACTCTGTGTACAACCGTGTGCTAATTCTATAGGAGACATTATGTCAGCAGCAGATTCTGTGGGTTTTAACCCCAAACTCTGCAAAGAATAAGCAGCTTCTGCAAAATTCCCATGGGGAACAACAGCTGCTGAAATCCAGGATGGAATTCCCTAGGTAACCTAGAGTGAGACTACAGAGGAGGAACAGTTTTCAGCTGAAAGAGGGGAGACGTAGGAAGAAATGTATCTAAATCTCCCTCTTTTAGCCACTGGAGTAACGACCACTGCAACATCTCTCATTTGTGTAGCCTGCAAGGAGTGCATCATTCTTCAAATCCCTCCTCTAACTCACTGATTTGCTCACAAATATTGCAAAGCAATCCTAGGACTGGCAATGAGGTTATCATGAGGTGTTACTTTACAGAGCAGGAGCAAATTCACTCTAAAACCTCATAACTTTATGCTGCCCCTGGAAACCCTTCCCAGGACAATGTTGTCTGAAAAGCAAGTTGAAGCTGAATCCTACATCTGCAAAGCTCTGCTTCCAGGACATCTCATTTTCATAACAGTACCTTTATAGGGTAAATATTCTTACAATATCTTGTCTGATTGCTCTAAAGAGGGAGAAGATTCAGAGATTTGCTCTCCACTGGCACAGACTCTGCCATCTGGCCATGCTGACTGATCCTCCATCCTTGCAAAGGCTCTAAGCAGCCTCGCTCCGTGCAGCAAAACTGCTTTCAACATGCCTGTGTTCCAGGTGAAAAGGGTTGGATTGAGTTTGTAAGATTGGAGCAGGAGGAGGAGGAATGCAGGCAAAAGATAAAGGGGAAATCTCTGCTATTCGATCTCCTGAAATTAAAAAAAAAAAAAAAGAAATCCAAGAGCTCTTCCTTGAAGTGCACAAGGATGAAAGGAACAGAAGCACAATTTGGTGAGCTTGCTTGCTTGCTCTTTAGAATAAAACTGCAAAGAATGGTAAAAGAAGAAAACTCTTTTTGCCTCATTTTGCTTGAGGACAGAATGCAACCAGCAGGGTTCATATTTACCTCTCATTTAGATTCAATAAACGTGTCCTGTGAATGCATTTCTTAAAACTATGTTTCTTGGGGAATATGTTTTTTTATTAGCTGTTATTGCTCAATTTGTGCTGGGTTTTAAAGAACTCATGTGGCTTGTAGGGACAGACGAAAGGGAGCGATTCATGACTCACTCCTAAGATCTCCGTTTCCATCAAGCCAGTCAGTTCACAAACATTTAAGCCCAGTGAACACGCTGGTGCAGTTGTGGATTGCCTGGAGCTGCAGACGCTGGATACACAACCAGGCTCTGCACAAGCACAAGAGGAACAAGTGAGAGGCTGACAGGGATGGTCACACTGATCCAACACCACTGCAGGTAGTCAGAGCTTGTGCAAATCCTTTCTTTGCCTTCAACCCTCAAACCAAGGGAGCTTTCCTCACCCAATCATTCCTCTACTCTCCTCCATTCCCACCCTTCTAACTCATCAGCTTACAGGAAAAATTTAATCAGGTATTTTATTAGCTCCTTCATGGGGTCATTGGAAGCACAACACTGTTTTTGCATCAGCAGAACATGTTTTACCATTAATATCAAAGCAAAGGCCAAGCTGGAAACAGCAGAAAGCACAGAAATGCATTCGTCTCCCCAGTGTACTCAGAGTCAGGACTGTTGGACAGGAGGTTTCAATTTCTACTGCAGTGTTAATAACAGTCACACTGATGTAGATGCTCTGCAATGCACATTCTTCATACAAACAGGTTTTTAGTGTAGGCATATCTGTGAAAAATACTCTTGCGGGAAATACATATCTCTCCATCTAAAGATACCACTGTGGATGGCAGAGCTATTTTCTTGGTCATGCTCATTGCTGAAATAGATCTTTAAATAAAAAAAATCCACTTTCTTTCCCCATTATCCACTGGAGGGAAAAAAAAAAAAACCACCAAAAATCCCCAAGCGAATAGAACAACTAAAAGGAGGCAACTCCTACTCTACCTACTCCTACCTAAGCACCACCTGAAGGGTGGACTTTTCCAAGTAGCTTTGAGAAAGACAGACAGACAGACAGACAGCTGTGCTCCTCATCCCACCCCCAGACAGAGCAGAGCACAGTGGGGATGTGGGTTCCAGCAGGAGAAAGCAGAGGATCAGTGCTGTTCCTCTGGGTCTCGGAGTCACAATACTGAGGATCAGATGCGTTCTCTAAAACAACCACACCTAGAGATCCTTTAGCAATAAATCCTGGACTAAATCACTTCTTATCCTGTTCATCTTACTTGTAAAGTGTTAAACGAATTGCATCCGAGGAAAGTTCTTTTGTTCTCCTTTGAATTAGTTCACACAAAGCTGTAAATATCCTCTCGTCTTTTTTTTTTTTGAGGAATGCATGAACACAAGATTATTTTTAAAAAAACCCATAAACTTGTAGAACACAAACTGAAAACTACAAAATGTTCAGAAAAAGATAACAAGGAGGACAGGGCTGGTTGCAGAATTCAGTTATCAAGAAGTGTATCTGCTAAGCAGAGGACCAATTGTTTTCTCAGCTGCTAAAGAATTTTATGACATTATAAGTGAGCTTTAAGAGGTAGATGCGTGTTTTAATTATTAGATGAATAAATGAAAGGAACCTGTACTGCACTGAGATGACTGAAAGGCTGCTGAAGTTGGGGAGAGTGCCTGTAATTACGTTATATTAAATTATATTACTTCAGAGAAGATGTAACATAGAAATCAAGAGTTGAATCTGACAATATCTGAATTTTCTACGCAGCCACTTTAGTCCCGTAAGGAATGAGGCTCAGCAGGAGCAGCAATGGGAGGGGAGGAAGGATGGGCCAATATACCACGTCCATTACGCAAATAATTCCACTGCAATTTAGCTTCCTGCTTAAGGAAGCTGGTGCAGCAGGTATGCTCATCAGTTCTTTTCCCAGTCAACCAGTGTCGAGGTTGTGGGTGCCTGGCCAGGCAGCAGTTGCATTTTATCAGCTCAGGAGCACTTCAGTTGATTCCCAAGGGGATCCGTGGAAGCTTATTCCTCCAGTCACTGCAAACACACTGCAAATTTTTCAAGAGTGACAAGAGCACTCTCCAGCAGCAAAGCCATCAGTAAAGCATCCTTAGGAACAGAGAAATACTCTGACAACGTCACTTCATAAGACTTATCTCCCTCGGCTCCAAGTCCTCTAAGGAGACTGCACGCTTCTAGAAATTATTGTGGCTTCGCTTAAGTCAAGGACAGTAGGGCACTTTCTAGTAGTTAAAGACCTGCCCTCCAATGTTTACCACTTGGTAAGAGGAAGTAAAACATTTAACTTATAGTCCAAGTTTACTGTGGCTCCATTTCCTGAAATATGGAGGCAGCAACACAATAAAACCAGAGGGAATTCTGCCTGTGATTTAGCTGCATGAGCAAAACCCCTGTAAGTGGCATAAGAGTAGAGATCTTCTAAATTCTTCGAATCATAGAAAGCATTGGATGTGAAGGGACCTTTACAAGTCACCTAGTCCATCCCTCCTGCAGGAGAAGGGGCATCTTTACCCACATCAGGTTGCTCAGAGCCTCATCCAACCTGACCTTGAATGTTTACAGGGATGGATCCTCCACTACCTCCCTGGGTAGCCTGAACCAGAGCCTCACCTTTCTCACAACAAAAAATTTCTTCCTTGCATCCAGTCTAAATCTCCTCTCCCTTAGTTTAGAATTATTACCCTTCATCCTTGCTAAAAAACACTGTTTGCAGCTTTCCTGGAGCCCCTTTCAGCACTGGAAGCTGCTCTAAGGTCTCCCTGCAGCCTTCTCTTCTCCAGACAGAACAATCCAAACTCCCTCAGCCTGTCCTCATAGAACAGATGCTCCAGCACTCAGGTCACTTTTTGGCCCTCCTCTGGACCATATCCTTCTTGCTTTACACCATCCAGTAGCAGGAAATCAGCTGGGGGGCACTGCCACTTCGAAGAAAAGGTTATTCAAGGCTTCAGGCAAAACCTGTATTTCTTCTCTTCCTCTAAAATTCATTGGGATTGATGCCAACTGTGGCAGCTCCATCTCTTTTAATTGTAGCCAATGACAATGATAACACTTGAAAAACAAATGCAGTGCATCCCAGTCATATGGAAACCACTTTTCCTGCACTTTGAGCTAATTAAAGAAACCCGACTGAGGCAGTAAACTATGCTCTGTAAAGCAAGAAGGGGAACTATGGTCTCCCATTTCGTGTGTCACTCATTTTCTCCAAAATACACAAAGACCCAATGGTAACTCACAGCAAATCAAGATGATCAGTTCTTCAAGGATGAGAATGGACATACGGACAGGGATGGTAGGTGCAGGGAACCTGGCACAAACTCAAGCAGCAGCACGAGTGCAATCTCAGTCAGCCTCACATGGTAGATTAGCACTCAGCAGCCTCCTTCCTAATGCAAGGGGATGGTCCCAGAAGCTCCTAACTCATTTTCTGATCTTTCTCACTCTTATAACCTGCAGGCTACGTCTTCAGATAGAATGAAAGATGCTTTACTTAGTTTAACTTTGCTCTGAGACAAGGCAAACCTAGAAAAGAGGCCTAGGGAAGCTCTCCTGCTCCAAAATGACAGAGTTGGACTATTCTGAAGTTATATGAGATTTTCCCCTGCCAGAGCAGTCTTCAATTTTCCATAAGGAAGTTGTCTGCTTGGACTAACTACAGGTAAGCCTGTGCTTGAGCTTTGCATCTTACTGAGCTTGACTTGACTTTCTGGCTGGAGCAAGGATCTGTCACTTTGAACCTGTTTGCAAGTGATTGACCTTAATGACTGCTACTGGACCCCCTCGTCTTTGTCAGGTCCTGTGGGACTGCAACAAGACATTACAGCCCCCACCTCTGCCTTGCTGTCATGCTCCACTCCTGGCTTCTGTCCTCCTGTGGAGCAGCCCATTCCTGCCTCTCCCTGACTGCCTTTGTTGAAAATCACAATGCAGAGAGGGGAGAAACACGGAAGGGGATCTCCTTTTACCATTACGCATTAGAGTTGCTTCTGGCTTTGCAGAGCTTGTTGCTAATATTTCACTTCCTGCGCTTTTCCTTTAGGCTCCTCCATCCAAAGCAAAAATTTCAACCACTTGACTGGAAAGGAGCCAATTGCTGGGTGAGTCGTGCCTGTGGATTCACACTTAAGCCTGCCTGCCACACTCTTGGTGTCCTTCTAACTTGGTCATTGGGATGTGCTAATTCTAACTTAAGGCAGTCTTGGAAAATGCCTGTTGCGCTTGCAGCAGCGACAGGTGCTGGCATACAACAGACTTCCCAGTTGTCAAGACACCTCAGCCCATATCCCAACCTCTCTGTTTCTGCAGACAGGAAGACTGAGATGACGATTCGTGCAAAGAGAATGTTAATTTTGCTGACAGACTAATACTAAGGCTACTAAAGCAGTACTGGGATTTTTACACACACTATTCAAATTACATGTCATCTCTGCAACTTGTAACTAGATAAATGACTCATCAAATGTTTGCACGTGTGACTCACAATTGAGCCTTTCAAGCCACAGAAGTGGCTTTAGTGAAGAAATATGTGCTGGACATAGTAACACTCCTCAAAATACAACAGTGGTGGAAACAGGATAATTCACTTAAATAGGAACTGTCTTTTCTCAAGTACCTTGATCACAGAATGTCCCAAGTTAGAAGGGATCCACAAGGATTATCAAGTCCAACTCCTGTCCCTGGACAGGACAACCCCAACATTCACACCATGTGTCCAAGTGTGTCATCCAAATGCTTCTGGAATGTTGTCAGGCTTGGCAGCTCATCTGCTTCCCTGGGGAGAGATGTTCCAGTGCTCCACAACCCTTGGGTGAAGAGCCTTTTCTTAATATCCAACCTGTGCTGTGACTGCTTTCTTGGGAGATGCTCTAGTGCTAAACCACCATTGGGGTAAAGAGATTCTTCCTGACAACCAACCTAACCCTCCCTGGCACATCTTCCTGCCATCCCCTGAGTCCTATCATTGGCCACCAGAGAGAAGAGATCAGCATCTGCTCCTCCTCACCTTGCGAGGAAGCTGTAGACCATGATGAGTTCTCCCCTCAGTCTCCTTTTCCACAGGCCAAACAGACCAAGGAACTTTCCTTACTCTTCATACAACTTCCCTCTAAGTCTTTCACACTAAGATCAAAATAGCATCTCCTGGCTCACAGTTTAACTTACAGGAAAAGTTGAACATTACGAAATACCTTTAAAGGATCCTACTTTTTGCACCTGGAAGCAGGGACTTAGAAAGCTCAGAGCATCCAGACACAAAATGTCAGCTCCGTCACTTCTCACCACCAAGTCTTTCCAATAGCCAGAGTCATTGCTCTAAGCAACGTTCAGCCCCTGTTCACTTGCTCGAGAGTGAACGGTTCAGACTGGCTTTCCTACAGCAGAAGTTGTGCAATACGATCCAGAGGGAGGAGATATGGTATTAGAAGTTGCTGTGCAAGATCTTCAAACAGTTCTGACCCCTGGCTGCTTTCTGCTTTGCATCAGGCCGTGTCTTTCAAGAATATCTTGCCCTGCAGAAGCTCCCACTACACGCTGCCACATCCTTTGGACAGACATCATTCGTGTGTGCAGTGCAAAGGTTCATGACCGACTGAGGAATCACAGTGAAAAACACAGCATTGCACAATATCAGCTCAGGGCAGACTAAGACGACACATACGTGAGAACTTATACCATATCTTTTGGCAAAGTCAGACCTGATAATTCCATTTTGTCTTCCTGTGGGAAGCAAATTGTGAGCAGGGCTCCCTTCCCACACGGATGCTTAAACATGACTCGGACTCATCAGACCTGCTGCCCTCTGGGGCTGGTTCTGCCCCATTCAAGAGGGCAGCAAGTTCACATTATTGCCACCTCCCTCTGGCCACTTCTTACATGAGAGAAGTGGTTTCCTTTCTATCAGAACAGGTCTCAGTGGAGGACAGAAAAGAAAAATTTCCATGGGGAAAGCTTCATGGGGACAACACAAAGTCCTTTTCAACTGAGTGAGTTTCCTGTCTATTTAGCAGCTGAGCCAAGTATTCCAGGAGGAGGCTTGCTTGAAAAAAGAGACGTGTCTTCCAAACCTCCCATCTTAAGCTGTATGAAAGCAGTCAATGTAGAGAAAAGCGTGAGCTGTCCCAGCAAGTCCGTGTTTGGTAACAAGGTCCTGAGTTCAGACAGTTCTAGCAGGGCACAACCAGCACCTGTGGCTGGCAGTTCCCTCTCCTATCCTGTGCAATAACTGCGATTTCAAGACTCTCGAGTGAGTAACACCTATTGCTCAGTTTAAAACACTCAGAGCTGTCATAGAAGGGAGGGAATCACTTCTGGGACTACAAGTTACTCACAGTGGTTTGCTTGGCTCTGCTAAAAGGAGAAAGATTTAGAGTGCATGGCTGGACACATCCTGCAAAGCAGTTCTTCCCTGGAAATACCTGAGAAGCCAGAAGAATTTGCTCCAGGCACCGTGACAGAGTGTCAGGAATGGGACTAAAGTGGACAGAACTGTTTGCCCACACACAGGTGAGGCAGGAAAGGGGCATCTCTCCTCCTTGCCTTTCCCCTCCCTGTCCTTGCAAACAGAAATGGAAGCAGCATGCTGGTTCATTGCCTTTAGAACAGATCCACAAGGTGAAGTCCCTTCTAGTTTCCTGCCTTGTCCTACCACTGTGACCATGCAAAGTTACTATCCTTGCCATTACCTTCAGATCTCCTTTCCCATCCTACACGGCATTAAGATTATTATTCACTATCTCAGATATACAGCACTGTGGGGGCTTGGTGGGATGAGGTATAGCCCATAGCTGCCCAAGGGCAAATCAATCCTGTGGGAATCACTTGATGGCCCCTCTCTCTGCCAGAGTAACAGATTCTTACACAGCTGCCTCTGTAGGGAGAGGAAGCAGGAAAAGTGAGCAATACTCAGAATTTGTATGGACTCTGCATCTCAGACCTTGCTGCCTTGTTACCAGTTTAAACTTTGTTTCTATACCAAACTGCACATCTTTGATTCTCTAACCTTTCTGGGAAGTTCCCAAGGCTTCTTGCTTCTGGGCTAAGGCAGCATTCCTGTCCCAGACCTGAATGATTTTGCAGTTCAGAGCAAGGTGAAGGCACACAACTTGTATTAAAATAACACCACAGCAACAAGCTCCACTTTGACAGCCTCAAAGACAACTGCTCTGTTCAATTCCAGGAGAAAGTCCTGCTTAATGTTCCCCCTGCACGAGCCTGAGCCCCTGGTGTTCACCACCAGCCCTCTCCATCCACACTGATTTCAGTTCCTTGCTTGGCCACTCATGCAGTAGAACAGCACTGACTTTTTTGCAACCACTTGACCACTTTTTAATTTTCTGGTGGAAGGGACCTTAAAGCCCATCCAGTTCCACCCCTGTCATCTCCCACTGGATGCAGTTGCTACAAGCCCCATCCAACCTGGCCTGGAACCCCTCCAGGGATGGGGCAACCACCACTGCTCTGGGCAACCTAGGTCAGAGCCTCCCCACGCTCACAGCAAATCATTTCTCCCTAAGATCTCACCTCAATCTTATCTCTTTCAGCTGAAAACCCTTTCTCCTCATCCTGTCCCTGCCCTCCCTGATCCAGAGCCCCTCCACAGCTTTCCTGGAGCCCCTTTCTGGACTGGAAGCTGCTTTAAATTCTCCCTGAATCCTCCTCTTCTCAGCCTGCCTTTGGACAGAAGGTGCTCCAGCCCTCTGTGACCTCCTCTGGACTCACTTCAACAGATTTATGTCCTTAACTATCTGTTTTCATGTCCTGATCTAGACCATCCATCTACTTAGAAATATTATATGCAAACACATACTCATCCTTTAAGTACTCCTTCAACCAAGCTTCATACTCAGCATGATCAACACCTTTGCCTCAGTTCCATCTATCTTCTAGCAACCAGGAACATTCATTAAACACCAGTGACATCAACACATACACTTTGCTGAACCAATTTGTGAACACTGCTACCAGCAAGTAGGAAAAAAAAAAAAAAAAGAATTAAAGTATCCCAGGAAGAGGAAGAGCTGATTCCACAGGTGAACAAGAAGCCCAGGGGTGTGAGGATACAGCCATTCACCACCATGCAGAGTACCAGGATGGCACAATGTTCCTGTCCAGAACAAAGAACTTCTGACTTTGCTTTGCATTTTCTCACAGAAAACCAGAAATAAGGCTCCGACACAAACAATTATCATTAGACACATTAGAAATTGCTGTTTCAGCTTTTGCACTGAGGCTGGGTCTCACACAGTGAGCCAGCTCACCCTACAGCATCTGGAAAGCTCTCCTTACCCTAAGCTTGCTTTGAGGGCTTATTGTTTCTATCCCACTGACGTATTATTAACCCTCATCAACCTTGTGTCTTCCTTTATCCTTGTTATTTAAGGGAATTTCTTCCACCCAATCCAGACAAAAGTCTTTCATTCAGCAGCCAGGGATCAAAGTTAATTTGCTTATAACCAAGGGCTTCACAAAAACCACAATTAAAATATATATCCTCCAAATTATATTCACATTCTCAGAACTGTGAACAGGCAATACAGAATCATGGCAAGTACCCCCTAGACCAGCCCTCTGCCTGATGCCTGCCCAAGGCTGGGATCCTCCCTCCTGCTAAGGTCAGCACTCAGAAAAAAGCACAGAGGAGACTTCTGTGGAGGGGGGGAAAGCAATGGAGACCATCTCTTCATAACATCGAGCACGAACCTTTAGTCACCTTTCATCATCCCAGATTTCTATTCCCGGGTGTGACATTTCAGAGCTACAGATCCAAAGATAACACCTTCTTATTTTGGAGAGTCTTGATTTTTTCAGCAACTCCAGAGCTGACAGAAACATAGGAGGTTTGTGTGCCCTTGGGCACAACCTTGGTCTATACTCAATAACAACCTTACGTGGTTATCAGCTGCTGGAACCACACAAAGCAGGTATGAGATTCTTAATAAGCGCTACTGAAAAGGCCAGTGTCCAGTTTGATCATGTGGGTACAGTATTCTGTACTAGATTTGCTAACAAAGCTGATGCTGTCCTTTTTGGACTTTAATTTGTTAAAAAAATAAGGTTTATCTTATTTTAATGCCAATTTACCTGCTGTAGCACCACCTGAGAGCAAATTTGCAAGCAAAGCTCTGCACTGGAGAACACAGAAAGCCTTTGTCAGAACATGCTTCTCTTTTTATGGCACAGAATTATTAGATAGACGTCCCCTTTGGTGATGATCCATAGAGCTAGGATGCAATTTCCAGGCTTGAATCCAAGCACAGAAAGCTCAGCCCTTCTGCACTAACCTTTAGCAAAGCTCTCACTAGGCTGCAGTCCTCAACTCACACACTTTTCCACTGATTCACAATTCTCCAGCTTAGTTCAAGGGTGGGTTTAGCATGATCACAGAATCACTGAATGTCCTGAGTCAGAAGGGATCAAAAGGATCAATCAAGCTACTCCTTCTCCCCTTGAGAGGAAGCTGGAGACTGTGATGAGCTCTCCCCTCACTCTCCTTTTCTCCAGGCTGAACAGACCAAATGACTTCAGCCTCTCCTCCTCTAACTTCCCCCTCTAAACCCTTCACCAACATTATGGCCTCGTCTGGACACTCTCCAGTAGCTTTAGATCTTTTTCATACCATTTGGAACCCAAAATTGCAGACAAGGCTCAAGGTGGGGCCACACCAGTGTGGAACAGCGCAGGATAACCTCTCCCTTTACCAGCCGGCAACGCTGTGCTGGATGCACACCAGGACACAGTTGTCCCTCTTGGCTGAGAAGATTTCAAAGATTTCTTCAACTTTCACAGTTGGGAATAACCTCATGGTAGTTTTTAATTTTTCCCTGGGGTAAACAATTAAATATTCTCCACTCTATCCTTTAAAAAATACTTTGAGGTCTTTAATTTTTAAAGCTACTTTCTGGTTTGTTCTGAATGCTTCATCTACCAGCCAAGGGAAGAAGAGCTCTCAGCACACACTTTACTTAAAACCTGTCTACTCCAAAAAATATTTGATGAGTCCAGCTTGATCCCTAATGTTAAAAGAGCAACCTTGGGAATGTGCAAATCAGAGGAGGAACTTTAGCCTAGGAAATGGGAACAGAAAGAAAACATACCAGTGTCTATAAGTTGTCCCTAAATCCATGACACTCCACCAAGACTTTGTCAATTCAGCTTTTGCCAAGGGACACCTTGAAATTCCCTTCAGTTGTTTCCAAGAAAGAATATTTAATTTCTGCCCAACAATGCAGACCTTGTCTTTCTGAGACAATTTTAGCCAGTTTCCAGGGAAAACTGGATTTATTTAGCCGCACTGCCTATGTTGGTCCTCCCAGACCAATTTCCCCAAGACTTTTTGCAACAATTGGCTAAATTTTAGTTGAGTTTGACAAAGGAGTGGGTGTTTTGTGGGTGCATAATTATTTCTTCAGTCTCCCAAAAATCACATCGAGGGCTGAGGAAAGAGACCTAGACTCAGAGAAAAAGCTTGAGCACCTTTTTATCCTTCTTAATTCAGCAATTGACCACCTAAACATCCCTCAAAAGCAGTGCTAATAATTGGTTTGCTAATAGCTCCAGGTTGAAGGGCAGCACTAAAGGTGTCAGGAGGGCAAGGCAAGAGTGAATAGGGTGGAGAGTCACATAGAAAACAGCCTTGAGAGGCATCAGTGTTTCTACTATCGTGGCCTCTCTTTAATGAGCTGAAGGGTTTGTACAGTTGCCTTCCCTCCAGGACCTGTGAAACATCAAGTCTCACAGGGCTCTCACCAAGACAAATGACACTAACTAGACACATCTGCTAATCTGCACTCATCTTCCTCCTTCTAGGCCTTAAAACATAAAATTAAAAATGCACTTGGCTCCTTTGTATCAGTTTCGGAAGAAAAGCAGCCAGTTTAACAGCACTGAAATTAAGCTTTGTAAGCGTTTTCTTCATTAAGGAGCACAAGGCACGTTGTAGGGGCAAGTACCAGATACACTTCAGCTTGCAGGGCTGCCAGTCCAGCCATCAGATTCTCCTCCAAAAATCAGAATACAGACATACGGCAGATCCCAAGTTTTACCTGCCCTTAAGGGCTGTCCATTAGCATGCTCTGAAAGCCAAGAGGTTGCAAGAAAACTCCAGCTCTTCGTGAAACACCATGAACCAGAGAACTGGAGCACTGATCCAGGGGACATTCCGCCTCTAAGAGCTCTGTTTTATTATCATTGAATAACCCCAAGCAAGTCACACCACTTCTGCGTGCCTCAGTTTCCCTACAGGGAGTCAGAAGTTGTTGGGAAGATGTCCTGATCCTTGGGGAATCTTTAAAGAAACCTGCTCCAGTTCCCTCCAAACATTAGACCCCGATTGCAGTTCAACAGCATAAGGACTACGAGCATAAATGACTTGAATGGTATCAGGGATGGTCTTGTTGGTCACCAAACCAGCACATCACAGGTATGTTATCCTAGGAAACACCTCAAGAAAAGAGATCTTTCCATTCAGCTGTATTTGCACAGACCATCAACAAGTATTTCTGTGCTCCTTAGGCTCCCGAAGGAAGTCCCATCACTGGGAATAGCAAAGCCAAAGCACAGACACCTTCCCTTTTCCTCCAGAGTGAGAACACTTGGACTGCTACTTCTGCTTGTTCCTGGGCACTTCCACAGTTTTCCAGAGGATGGGACCTGATGGAAGTGAGGTTCCCCTTTGCTGCATGGCTCCTCCCAGGAGGACAGCTGTTCCCATGGGGCAGGACAGGCCATTTGCCATGCTAATATCAAGGCACATCAGGAGAGTCCCTGCCCTAGCACAACCACTGATGGACACCATCTAGTCTAGAATGTTGCCTGCAGGAGAAGAGGAAGACGTGGGAGGTCTAAACTACAGCTCCCAAGAGACACGCGGCTTGTGGACAGGTTTGGAGCTGGGATGATTCTAAACCATCCCCTCACCCTTCAGTCCCAGCAGGCTGTATGCATCCACTTCTCCCTCAGAAAAACAAAAGTGCTTTATGAACATTTTTCATAATCAATACAATTTGCTGTTGCTTTCCAAAAGACTTGACCAGCATCCTAGTGAGAAATCGAGGTCAGTTCACCAAGTTTACCATCTGTAGCAGAAAGGCATAGTCTTCAATAAATATTGGTGTACAGTGACTGTTTTGGCAACCTCCTTTGAACTGCGTGGAATTTACAGCATATAATTAATGTGGAGGTTTGTCTATTTTCCCATAAGGCTTTTTAAATAGGTATCTTACATTTAAATCTGCATATAAGGTACTTTGCTGGAAGTCCTTAAGAATTTATAACGAGATAACAATAAAATGCATTTACTTTATTTGGTTTACTAACTATTTCATTTTGAATGACTGAGTATATTGGAATTCGTGTTTATAGAAACTCCTAGTGTTTCCACAAAAGGCTTGTTCATTAGTTCCAGCACATTATCAGCAGGTATAAACAGGGAATTCTGAATACACTTCCTGTGTGGGGTAAGGAGAAGGAACAGGGTCAAGATACCTTGGCAGGGCTTCTTCTGGAAAAAATATGTTGGTTTATTAAAGTGAATCCATGTGAATTTGTATGAGCACAGCTCTTCAGACACACTAGCTCTCGAGCAAAAATAAAACGTCCCTTGCCATGAATTCGGTGCCGTGAATTCATGCGCATTAGATTAGTTCGGGCCACTTCAGGGGCAGAGGTGGCAAATCTCACCCTGCAGATAGTTTTGTGGATAATGTGTTCTTGAGGCAAGAGAACAGTGTGAAGCCATGTGACTTACCAGGTCACCACACGAAACCATGGCACAAATTGTGCCCATTACCTGCGGACAATCCATTGAGTAAACATCTGAAGAGAGACTGAAATAGCAGGAGGAAAATGAATGAAGTGGAGACGGGATGCAAGGCTTCCAAGTGCACTGGTATGAACCACTGGTCTTACCTCACAGAAGAGAAACAGATAACAAACTAATGATGTACTACACAAATGATGTTAAACTCCTACATGATAAGAGCTAGCCAACTATACCCTGGGATGTATCAGAAGTGTGACCAGCAGGTCAAGGAGGATATTCCACTTCTATCCTCAGATAAATCCTCATCTGGAGTTCTGGAGATCTCTCAACAGGAAGGAGTCCAGAGGAGGTCACAAATATGGTGCCAGGAGGGCACCACAAGGCAAGAACAGGACAGAAGGAAACGTCTTCTGGTATTGACAGACACAGAAATGTGAGAAGAGCACTGGGGTCAGTGGTGAAGACCTCCAGGTCTGTAGGTGTGTATTGCCCCCATAAAAGTTAACCTACAGAAATGGAAGCAAATGTGATTGGAGAATCTAGTCCAAGGCTCAGGTTTACTTATGCCCCGGGGAGTTTTCTTGGTATTTGCTATGAGGTGACAGCATCGGGCAGGAGTCGCAAGCCAAGTGACGCTTGCACAATTCACCCCAGTCACATCCCACTAGCACATACACCACATGTGGCTAAACTGCTGCTCAGCCTGGGATCAACTTTAAAACCTTCCTGCCCTTTCCAGTCTCTGACTCATTATTTGGATGGGAACTGCATCACAAGCACATAAGAAAACCCAGGAACAGCCACTGCAGTAAGTGCTGACGTAAGATAACTGCTGTGTTCATGAGGCTCTCTGCCCAAGAGCTATTCTTCTAAATAAAGGACCCTTAGGAGCAAGGCTTCAGCAGCACATGGGCAGTGTAAAGCATCAGATGGTTTTTGCTGAAACGGGAATAACAATCGCCTTCCTCTGTCCCAAAAGCCAGCTTAGCCAGTTATCCCTGTCCTGAAAGAAATTGTAATTTTCAAATGCATGGCAAGGGAGGAGGTTTATATAGGCAACCTGCAGTTAAGTACCAGAATCCCACAAGACATCAGCTGGAGATGGGCTTATGATGCCTCTGGGCAGTCTCCAAATTTGCCTTTCTGTGAGTTAAAAAACATACTTTTCCATAACGACTACTCAGCTTTTAAAAAGGAGAAGAGTTCACCAAGTATGGGAAAGGTAATAGATCAAATATTTTCTGTAATCTAAGTTTCCAAAGAATAATTCTCTTTTTCCATGTGCTTATCAAGTCATTTTGCAAATCAACATTTTTTTCAAATTTACCAGTGGGGGAAAAAAAACCCCTCAACAACTAATCATTTGAGTAAAAACAAGACAAATGTGACAAATAGCAACAGCAACCACCTCTCCTACCCAAATCTCCAATGCAAAACTAGGAGTGGACAGAAAAAGGAAGGGCAAAAATGATAGCACAAACACTTCAGGCACAGAATAGACTTGATGTGTTTAAGGCACTGCAGAGACAAAAATGTTTAAAGGAAATTGGCTACAGAATAGATAAAGACGGAAAGAAGCGATGATGATGTTCTCTCTTTCATCTACACTTAGAGCAAAGCTGTAGGATGCTGAGAAAAGGAAACCTCCTCCATTTGGTCACTCAAAGGGAGGGATTACAGGATTCAGCTCCTGGAGCCACGTGATTACAAATGCTGTGGCTGCCAACAGGAATTTTCCAGCGCTTGCAACTGCAAAGAGACCTTCAAAAAGAATCTCATTTGCTTTTTTTTTTTCTTTTTCCCAGAATACTACGTCTGCCTCCTTGCAAGTCCACAATGAATTGGAAAAAGCCCTGTTGCATGCCAACAGCTCTATATAAATGATGCACGAGTATTTATTTATGTGTGGTCAGATTTGTCTGGAGCCAGCAAGCATCCATCGTACCCATGGAGCTTGGAGATCCTTCCAGATGAGAAGTATTAATAAAGCAAGGGATAGGAGCATCCTCATTTTTTCTGCTTTGTTTCTTTAATTTAATTTCATGCTTCACTTTTGTTTTCTTGGTGTTTTGTGTGCTGTAACCTTTGTTATCATTCGTTATTCTGGTTGATAGAGAGTGCATAATGTTTTAGGAGGGATACGACATTTACATTCACTTATGAGTTATTAGATGCAGGTCTCATAAGTGATGAAGAATGTCAGACCTTTACATCTTGTGTTTTGCAGATCAACTAAGTTCCCTTTGCAGCATCCTCTCAGTTATTCACTATCAATACTCTTACCCTGGAATAGAAGCAAGCACACTGACTTCCTAACACGGACAGAAATGATAATTACAGCCTCCACCTGGTGACTTACGTGCTGCACGTACAATACAGACGTCAGACAAGATTCTGCATCTTTCTTCATGCAAACACTTTTTTAGTGTCAAGAAACTTACTCCTCTGAGAAAGTACCACTCCAAGTTGCAAAAGAAGGTCTTGAACATATCGTAAAGTAAAACTATAGTACTATTTAACTCTAAGCTGAAGCACACAGAGTAATAAAATGGGTAGCTTTCTCACTTAATGAAATATTACTGCCATTACCAGCCCTGAAGATGGTCATTCAAAACCTTAGACACCTGCTAGTTGTCTGCAGTCGGCTACTCCCAGCACCTCCCATCCAGGGAAAACCAGTAACCCAGTGCCCCCTGGGACCTGGCAGGGAGGGGTTAACCCCAACACAAGTTGCTGTCAGGGTACAAAATTAGGGAGAGTTGTTGCCAACACTAACTTGGAGAAAAAAGTGTTTTTCTAACAACAAACCCTAAATATAACCATAACCCTTACCCTTACCAAAACCCTAACACAAGCCTAACCCTAACCCTAACCCTAACCCTAGCACCTAAACCAACCCTAGCCCTCATCTTAACCACAAAGCTAACCCTAACGTAAAAGGCAGGGTCCTGGGGGTCTCTAGAAAGGTCATGGGGTCTTTAGAATGGTCCTGAGGCTGCCTAGAATTCTCTGGGGGCAATTTGAAGAGTCCTGGGGTTCTCTAGAAGGCTCTGGGGGTCTTTAGATGGTCCTGGGGGTCTCTGGAATGGCCCGGGGCCCTTTAGAATGGACCTGGGTGTCTCTAGAAGAGTCTGGGGGCCTTAAGAAGAGCTCTGGGGCGCTCTAGGAGGGTCTTGGCATCTTTAGAATGGTCCTGAGTGTCTCTAGAATGCTCTGGGAGTCCCGGGGTGCTCTAGAAGAGTCGTGAGGCCTTTAGATGGTCCTGGGGTTCTCTGGAATGGCCTGTGGGCCTTTCAAAGGGTCCTGGGTGCCTCTAGAAGGGCGTGGGGGTCTTTAGACTGGTTCTGGAGGGCTCTAGAAGGGTCTTGGCATCTTTAGAAGGGTCCTGACTGTGTCTAGAATGGTCTGGGGGCCTTTAGAAAAGTCCTGTAGGCTCAAGAAGGGTCTGGGGACCACAACCCTAACCCGAAACCTAAACTTAACCCTAATCTTAAGCCTAACCCTAACACTAACTCTAACACCCAGCCCTAAACATAATCATAACCCTTAGCCTTCCCAAAACCCTAAGACAAGCCCAACCCTAACCCTAACCCTAAGCCTAACCCTAGCACCTAAACCAACCCTAGCCCTAATCTTAACCACAAAGCTAACCCTAACGTAAATGCCAGGGTCCTGGGGGTCTCTAGAAAGGTCAGGTTGTCTTTAGAATGGTCCTGAGGCTGTCTAGAATTCTCTGGGGGCAATTTGAAGAGTCCTGGGGTTCTCTAGAAGGCTCTGGGGGCGGTTAGAGGGTCCTGGGGGTATCTTCAAAGGCCGAGGGCCCTTTAGAATAGACCTGGGTGTGTCTAGAAGGGTCTGGGAGCCTTTAGAAGTGCTCTGGGGTGCTCTAGCAGGGTGTTGGCATCTTTACAAGGGTCCTGAGGGTCTCTAGAATGCTCTGAGGGCAGTTTGAAGAGTCCCGGGGAGCTCTAGAAGGGTCGTGGGGCTTTGGATGGTCCTGGGGTTCTCTGGAATGGCCAGTGGGCCTTTCAAAGGGTCCTGGGTGTCTCTACAAGGATGTGGGGGGTTTTAGAATTGTTCTGGAAGGCTCTAGAAGGGTCTTGGCATCTTTAGAAGGGTCCTGGCTGTGTCTAGAATGGTCTGGGAGCCTTTAGAAGAGTCCTGTGTGCTCGAGAAAGGTCTGGGGACCCTAACCCTAGCCCCAATACCTAACACTAACCTGAAACATAAACTTAACCCTAATCTTAAACCTAACCCTAACACTAACTCTAACACCCAGCCCTAAACATAACCATAACACTTAGCCTTCCCAAAACCCTAACACAAGCCCAACCCGAACCCTAACAATAACTCTAACCCTAGCACCTAAACCAACACTAGCCCTAATCTTAACCACAAAACTAACCCTAACGCCAGGGTCCTGGGGGTCTCTAGAACCGTCAGGGGGTCTTTAGAATGGTCCTGAGGCTGACTAGAAGTAACTGGGGGCAATTTGAAGATTCCTGGGGGTCTCTAGAAAGGTCAGGGTGTCTTTAGAATGGTCCTGGGTGTCTCTGGAATGGCCCAGGGACCTTTAGAATGGACCTGGGTGTCCCTAGAAGGGTCTGGGGGCCTTTAGAAGGGCTCTGGGTCGCTCTAGAAGGGTCTTGGCATTTTTAGAAGGGTCCTGAGGGTCTCTAGAATGCTCTGGGGGCAGTTTGAAGAGTCCCGGGGTGCTCTAGAAGGGTCGTGGGGCTTTGGATGGTCCTGGGGTTCTCTGTAATGACTTGTGGGCCTTTCAAAGGGTCCTAGGTGTCTCTAGAAGGGTGTGGGGGGATTTAGAGTGGTTCTGGAGGACTCTAGAAGAGTCTTGGCATTTTTAGCAGGGTCCTGGCTGTGTCTAGAATGGTCTGGGGGCCTTTAGATGAGTCTTGTGGGCTCGAGAAAGGACTCGGGACCCTAAACTTAGCCAGAATACCTAACCCTAACCTGAAACCTAAACTTAACCCTAATCTTAAGCCTAACCCTAAAACTAACTCTAACACCCAGCCCTAAACATAACCATAACCCTTAATCTTCCCAAAACCCTAACACAAGCCCAACCCTAACCCTAACCCTAACCCTAGCCCTAATCTTAACCACAAAGTTAACCCTAACGTAGATGTCAGGGTCCTGGGGGTCTCTAGAAAGGTGAGGGGGTCTTCAGAATGGCCCTGAGGCTGTCTAGAATTCTATGGGGGCAATTTGAAGAGTCCTGGGGTGCTCTAGAAGGCCCTGGGGGCCTTTAGATGGTCCTGGGGGTCTCTGAAATGGCCCGGGGCCATGGTTCTGGATTGCTCTAGAAATGTCTTGGCATCTTTAGAAGGGTCCTGGTTGTGTCTAGAATAGTCTGGGGGCCTTTAGAAGAGTCCTGTGTGCTCGAGAAGGGTCTGGGGACCCTAACCCTAGCCCGAATACCTAACCCTAACCCGAAGACCTATCCCTAACCCGAAACCTAAACTTAACCCTAATTTTAAGCCTAACCCTAACACTAACTCTAACACCCAGCCCTAAACATAACTATAAACCTTAGTCTTCCCAAAACCCAAACACAAGCCCAACCCTAACCCTAACACTAGCCCTAACCCTAGAACCTAAACCAACCCTAGCCCTAATCTTAACCACAAAGGTAACCCTAACGTAAATGCCAAGGTCCTGGGGGTCTCTAGAAATGTGAGGGGGTCTTTAGAATGGTCCTGAGGCTGTCTTGAATTCTCTGGGGACAATTTCAAGAGTCCTGGAGTTCTCTAGAAGGCTCTGGGGGCCTTTAGATTGTCCTGGGGGTCTCTGGAATGACCCAGGACCCTTTAAAATGGACCTAGGAGTCCCTAGATAGGTCTGGTTGTCTTTAGAAGGGCTCTGGGGCGCTCTAAAAGGGTCTTGGCATCTTTAGAAGGGTCCGGAGTGTCTCTAGAATGCTCTGGGGACAGTTTGAAGAGTCCCGGGTTGTTCTAGAAGGGTCGTGGGGCCTTTGGATGGTCCTGGGGTTCTCGGGAATGGCCTATGGGCCTTTCAAAGGGTCCTGGGTGTCTCTAGAAGGGTGTGGAGGGCTTTAGAGTGGTTCTGGAGGTCTCTAGAAGGGTCTTGGCATCTTCAGAAGGGTCCTGGCTGTGTCTAGAATGGTCTGGGGGCCTTTAGAAGAGTCCTGTGGGCTCGAGAAGGGTCTGGGGACCCTAACCCTGACCCTAGCCCTAAGACCTAACCCTAACCCGAAAACTGAACTTAACCCTAATCTTAAGCCTAACCCTAACACTAACTCTAACAGCCAGCCCTAAATATAGCCATAACCCTTAGCCTTCCCAAACCTCTAACACAAGCCCAACCCTAACCCTAACCCCAACGCTAAACCTAACACTAGTACCTAAACAAACCCTAGCCCTAATCTTAACCACAAAGCTAACCCTAACGTAAATGCCAGGGTACTGGGGATCTCTAGAAAGGTCAGGGGGTCTTTAGAATGGTCCTGAGGCTGTCTAGAATTCTCTGGGGGCAATTTGAAGAGTCCTGGTGTTCTCTAGAAGGCTCTGGGGGCCTTTAGATGGTCCTGGGGGTCTCTGGAATGGCCCGGGGCCCTATGGAATGGACCTTGGTGCCTCTAGAAGGGTCTGGGAGCCTTTAGAAGGGCTCTGGGGCGCTCTAGAGGGGTCTTGGCATCTTTAGAAGGGTCCTGAGGGTCTCTAGAATGCTCTGGGGGCAGTTTGAAGAGTCCCGAGATGCTCTAGAAGGGTCGTGGGGCCTTTGAATGGTCCTGGGGTTCTCTGGAATGGCCTGTGGGCCTTTCAAAGGGTCCTGGGTGTCTCTAGAAGGGTGTGGTTGGCTTTAGAATGGTTCTGGAGGGCTCTAGAAGGGTCTTGGCATCTTTAGAAGGGTCCTGGCTGTGCCTAGAATGGTCTGGGGGGCGTTTAGAAGAGTCCTGTGGGCTCGAGAAGGGTGTGGGGATAGTAAACCTAGCCTGAATGCCTAACCCTAACCCGAAACCTAAACTTAACCCTAATTTTAAGTTTAACCCTAACACTAATTCTAACACCCAGCCCTAAACATAGCCATAACGCTTAGCCTTCCCAAAACCCTAACACAAGCCCAACCCTAACCCTAACCCCAACGCTAAACCTAACACTAGTACCTAAACCAACCCTAGCCCTAATCTTAACCACAAAGCTAACCCTAACGTAAATGCCAGGGTCCTGGGGGTCTCTAGAAAAGTCAGGGGGTCTTTAGAATGGTCCTGAGGCTGTCTAGAATTCTCTGGGGGCAATTTGAAGAGTCCTGGGGTTCCCTAGAAGGCTCTGGGGGCCTTTAAATGGTCATTAGCATCTCTGGAATTGTCCGGGGCCCTTTAGAATTGACCTGGGTGTCTCTAGAAAGGTCTGGGGGCCTTTAGAAGGGCTCTGGGGCGCTCTAGTAGGGTCTTGGCATCTTTAGAAGGGTCCTGAGAGTCTCTAGAATGCTCTGGGGGCAGTTTGAAGAGTCTCAGGGTGCTCTAGAAGGGTCGTGGGGCCTTTGGATGGTCCTGGGGTACTCTCGAACAGCCCGGGGCCCTTTAGAATGGACCTGGGTGTCTCTAGAAGTGTCTCAGGCTCTTTAGAAGGGCTCCTGGGCGCTCTAGAAGGGTCTTGGCATATTTAGAAGGGTCTTGAGTGTCTCTAAAATGCTCTGGGGGCAGTTTGAAGAGTCCCAGGGTGCTCTAGAAGGATCGTGGGGTTTTTGGATGGTCCTGGGGTTCTCTGGAATGGCCTGTGGGCCTTTCAAAGGGTCCTAGGTGTCTCTAGAAGGGTGTGGGTGGCTTTAGAAGAGTTCTGGAGGGCTCTAGAAGGGTCTTGGCATTTTTAGCATGGTCCTGGCTGTGCCTAGAATGGTCTGGGGGCGTTTAGAAGAGTCCTGTGTGCTCGAGAAGGTTCTGGGGACACTAACCCTAGCCTGAATACCTAACCCTAACCCGAAAACTAAACTTAACCCAAATATTAAGCCTAACCTTAACACTAACTCTAACACCCAGCCCTAAACATAACCATAACCCTTAGCCTACTTAAACCCTAAAACAAGACCAACCCTAACCCTAACTCTAACCCGAACTCTAGCACCTAAACCAACCCTGGTTCCAATCTTAACCACAAAGCTAACCCTAACGTAAATGTCATGGTCCTGGGGGTCTCTAGAAAGGTCAGGGGGTCTTTAGAATGGTCCTGAGGCTGTCTAGAATTCTCTGGGGGCAATTTGAAGAGTCCTGGGGTTCTCTAGAAGGCTCTGGGGGCCTTTAGATGGTTTTGGGGTTCTCTGGAATGGCCCGGGGCCCTTTAGAATGGACCTGGGTATCTCTAGAAGGGTCTGGGGGCCTTTACAAGGGCTCTGGGGCACTCTAGAAGTGTCTTGGCATGTTTAGAAGGGTCCGGAGTGTCTCTAGAATGCTCTGGGGACAGTTTGAAGAGTCCCGGGTTGTTCTAGAAGGGTCGTGGGGCCTTTGGATGGTCCTGGGGTTCTCGGGAATGGCCTATGGGCCTTTCAAAGGGTCCTGGGTGTCTCTAGAAGGGTGTGCAGGGCTTTAGAGTGGTTCTGGAGGGCTCTAGAAGGGACTTGGCATCTTTAGATGGGTCCTGGCTGTGTCTAGAATGGTCTGGGGGCCTTTAGAAGAGTCCTGTGTGCTCGAGAAGGGTCTGGGGGCCCTAACCCTGACCCTAGCCCAAATACCTAACCCTAACCCTAACCTTAAACTTAACCCTAATCTTAAGACTAACCCTAACACTAACTCTAACACGAAACCCTAAACATAACCCATAACCCTTACCCTTACCAAAACCCTTACACAACCCTAACCCTAACCTTAACTCTTGCAACTAAACCAACCCTACCACTAATCTTAACAACAAAGCTAACCATAATGTAAATGCCAGGGTTCTGGTGGTCTCTAGAAATGTCAGGGGGTCTTTAGAATGCTTCTGAGTGTGTCTAGAATTCTCTGCTGTCATTTTGAAGAGTCCTGGGGTTCTCTAGAAGGTTCTGGGGGCATTTGGATGGTCCTGGGGGGTCTCTAGAATGGCCCGGGTTCCTATAGAATGGACCTGGGTTTCCCTAGCAGCTTCTCTGCTCGAGAACATCCCTTGTACTGTCTATTTGATTTGTTGGCTTGCACCTTAAACCTCGTACTCTGTCCTTAGTATTTTGTACTCTGTATTTGACTTTGTTGGCTTGTGCCTTAAACCTTGTACTCTGTCCTTAGTACACTGTATTTTACTTTGTAAGGAGCTCTGTTAATGCTGCTTCGTAGCTTGCAGTGAAAGCGTTGCAGAGAAAACGGTAACGACAGCCACAATCTGATGACAACAGCTTCTCTGCTCGAGGTAATAACTTTTCCTTAAATGCTTTAGTAAGTGCTGATAGCACACATTTCAGGACACTCTAATAAAAAGCTAGCCAAAGCTGCTTTGTAGGTTGCAGTGAAAGCACTTGTAGAGATAAAGCTAATGAAAGCCACAACCGGACGATAGCAGCTTCTCTGCTGGAGATTATCGCTTTACCTTAAACGCATTAGTAAGCCCAGATAGAACACATATCGAGAGAATATAGTAAGGAGCTCTGTTAGTGCTGCTTCGTAGGTTGCTGTGAAAACGCAGATAAGAGAGATAAGGCTATGGAAAGCCACAATCTAATGACAGCATCTTCTCTGCTCGAGATAAACGCTTTAACTTAAATGCATTACTAGGCGCAGATACAACAGATATCAAGAGAACAGGCGCAGATAGAACACATATCAAGACAACATAGTAAGGGGCTCTGTTAATGCTGCTTTGTAGGTTGCAGTGAAAGCGCTTGTAGAGTAAAGTGTAACGAGAACAATAATGTGATGATAGCAACTTCTCTGCTGGAGATAATGGATTTACCTTAAATGCATTACTAGGCGCAGATAGAACACATATCAAGAGAACATAGTAAGGAGCTCTGTTAATTCTGCTTCTTAGGTTGCAGTGAAAGCGCTTGTAGAGATAAAGCTCATGAAAGTCATTATCTGATGATAGCAGCTTCTCTGCTGGAGATAATCGCTTTACATTAAACGCATTAGTAAGCCCAGAGAGAACACATATCAAGAGAATATAATAAGGGGCTCTGTTAAAGCTGTTTTGTAGCTTGCAGTGAAAGCGCTTGTAGAGCTAAATCTAATAAAAACCACAATCCGATGACAGTAGTTTCTCTGCTCGAAATAATCACTCTTCCTGAAATGTTTATGTAAGAGCTGTTAGAACGCATTTCAGGACACTCTAATAAAAAAGCGAGTTAAAGCTGCTTTGTTGGTTACTTTGAAAGCGCTTGTAGAGATAACGCTAATGAAAGCCACAATCTGATGATAGCAGCTTCTCTACTCGAGATAATGGCTTTATATTATATGCATTATTAGGCGCAGATAGAACAGATATCAAGAGAACATAGCAAGGAGCTCTGTTAATTCTGCTTCGTAGGTTGCAGTGAAAGCGCTTGTATAGAAAAACGAACGAGAGCCACAATCTGATGATAGCAGCTTCTCTGCTCGAGGTTATAACTTTCCATTAAATGCTTTAGTATGCGCTGAAGGAACACATTTCAGGACACTTTAATAAAAAGCTAGCCAAAGCTGCTTTGTTAGTTGCAGTGAAACCCCTTGTAGAGGTAGAGCTAATGAAAGCCACAATCTGATGATAGCAGCTTCTCTGCTCGAGATAATCCCTTTACCTTAAATGCATTACTAGGCTTAAATAGAACACATATCAAGAGAATATAGTAAGGAGCTCTGTTAATTCTGCTTCCAAGGTTTCAGTGAAAGCGCTTGTAGAGATAAGGCTATGGAAATACACAATCTGATGATAGCTGCTTCTCTGCTCGAGGTAATCGCTTTTCCTTAAATGCATTACTAGGCGCAGATAGAACACATATCAAGAGAACATAATAAGGGGCTCTGTTAATGCTGCTTTGTACTTTGCAGTGAAAGCGCTTGTAGAGATAAAGTTCATGAAAGCCACAACGTGAAGATAGAAGTTTCTCTGCTCGAAATAATCACTTATCCTTAAATGCTTATGTAAGCTATGTTAGAAGACATTTCAGGACACTCTAATGAAAAACTAGCGAAAGCTTCTTTGTAGGTTTAAGTGATTACACTTGCAAAGATAAAGTTAATGTAAGCCACAATCTGATGACAGCAGCTTCTCTGCTCGAGATAATCGCTTTTCCTTAAATGCATTACTTGGCGCAGATAGAACACATATCAAGAGAACATAGTAAGGAGCTCTGTTAATTCTGCTTCTTAGGTTACAGTGAAAGCGCTTGTAGAGATAACTTTCAGGAAAGCGACAATCTGAAAGTAGCATCTTCTCTTCTGGAGATAATCGCTTTTTCTTAAATGCATTACTAGGCGCAGATAGAACACACATATCAACAGAATATAGTAAGGGGCTCTGTAAATGCTGCTTTGTAGATTGCAGTGAAACCCCTTGTAGAGTAAAGTGTAGCGAGAACAACAATGTGATTATTGCAAGTTCTCTGCTCGAGATAATCGCTTTACCTTAAATGCATTACTAGGCGAAGATAGAACACCTATCAAGAGAACACAGTAAGGAACTCTGTTAATGCTGCTTTGTAGTTTGCAGTGAAAGCGCTTGTAGAGATAAAGCTCATGAAAGCCAATATCTGATTATAGCAGCTTCTCCGCCCGAGATAATCGCTTTTCTTTAAATGCATTACTAGGTGCAGATAGAACACATATCAAGAGAACATAGTTAGGATGTCTGTTAATTCTGCTTTGTAGTTTGCAGTGACATCACTTGTAGAGATAAGGCTATGGTAATACACAATCTGATGGTAGCAGATTCTCTGCTCGAGATAATCGGTTTACCTTAAATGCATTACTAGGAGTAGATAGAACACATATCAAGAGAACATAATAAGGGGTTCTGTTAATGCTGCTTTGTAGTTTCCAGTGAAAGCGCTTGTAGAGATAAAGGTCATGAAAGCCACAATCTTATAATAGGAGTTTCTCTGCTCGAAATAATCACTTTTCCTTAAATGCTTATGTAAGCGCTGTTAGAACACATTTCAGGACACTCTAATAAAAAGCTAGCCAAAGCTGCTTTGTAGGTTGCAGTGAAAGCTCTTGTAGAGATAAAGTTAATGAAAGCCACAATCTGATGATAGCAGCTTCTCTACTCGAGATAACCGCTTTACCTTAAATGCATTACTAGGCGAAGAAAGAACACATATCAAGTGAACTTAGTAAAGAGCTCTGTTAATTCTGATTCTTAGGTTTCAGTGAAAGTGGTTGTAGAGATAAGGATATGGAAAGACACAATCTGATGATAGCAGCTTCTCTGCTCGAAATGATCGATTTAAATTAAATGCATTAATAGCCGCAGAAACAACACATAGAAAGAGAACATAGTAAGGGGCTCTGTTAATGCTGCTTTGTAGTTTCCAGTGAAAGCGCTTGTAGAGCTAAAACTCATGAAAGCCACAATCTGATGATAGCATCTTCTCTGCTCGAGATAATCGCTTTAACTTAAACACATTAATAGGCGCAGATACAACACATATCAAGAGAATATAGTTAGTAGGTCTGCTAGTGCTGCTTTGTAGGTTGCAGTGAAAGCGGTTGTAGATAAAATGGAAACGAGAGCATTATATGATGATAGCAGCTTCTCTGCTCTAGATAATCGCTTTTCCTTAAATGCATTACTAGGCGCAGATGGAACACATATCAAGAGACCATAGTAAGGGGCTCTGTTAATGCTGCTTTGTAGTTTGCAGTGAAAGCGCTTGTAGAGATAAGCCTATGGAAAGACACAATCTGATGATAGTAGCTTCTCTGCTCGAGATAATCATTTTTCCTTACATGCTTATGAACGCACTGTTAGAACACATTTCAGGACACTCTACAAAAACACTAGCTAAAACTGCTTCCTAGGTTACAGTGAAAGCACTTGTAGAGATAAAGCTAACCACACTCTGATATATCTAGAAGGCTCTTGGGACACTAACCCTAATCCTTGCACGAATACATAACCCTAAATCTAAACTTAACCCTAATCTTAAGCCTGACACTAAGACTAAGTCTAACACAAACCCCTATACATAACCATAACCTTTACCCTTTCTAAAAGCCTAACACCACCACAACCCTAACCCTAGTACCTGAACCAATCCTAGCCCTAATCTTAACCACAAAACTAACCCTAACATAAATGCAGGGTCCTCGAGGTCTCTAGTAATGTCAGGGGTCTTTAGAATTGTCCTGAGGGTCTCTAGAATTCTCTGGGGTTATTTTGAAGAGTCCTGGGGTTCTCTAGAAGGGTCTGGGGGCCTTTAGATGGTCCTGGGGGTCTCTGGAATGGTCTGGGGACCTTTAGAAGGGCTCTGGGGTGCTCTAGAAGGGTCTTTGCATCTTTAGAAGGATCCTGAGGGTCTCTTGAATGCTCTGTAGATGGTTTTGAAGAGTCCTGGTGTGCTCTAGAATGGTCTATGGGCCTTCGGATGGTCTTGGGGTTCCCTGGAATGACCTGTGGGCCATTTAAATAGTCTTGGGTGTATCTGGACTGGTTTCAGGGGCTTTGGAATGGTTCTGGAGGGCTCTTGAAGGGTCTTGACATCTTTAGAAGGGTCCTGAGTGTGTCTATATAGGTCTGCGGGCCTTTAGAAGAGTCCTGTGGGCTCGAGAAGTGTCTGGGGACCCTAACCCTAGCCCGAATACGTAACCCTAACCCAAAACCTAAACTTAACCCTAATCTTAAGCCTAACCCTAACACTAACTCTAACACAAACCCCAAACATAAACATTACCCTTACCCTTACCAAAACCCTAACACAAGCCCAATCCTAACCCTAACCCTAACACTAGCACATAAACCAACCCTAGCCCTAATCTTAACCACAAATCTTACCCTAACATAAATTCTAGGGTCCTGGGGGTCTCTAGAAAGGTCAGGGGGTCTTTAGAATGGTTCTGAGGGTGTCTAGAAATCTCTGGGGGCAATTTGAAGAGTCCTGGGGTTCTCTAGAAGGGTCTAGGAGACTTTAGATGGTCCTGGGTGTCTCTGGAATGGCCCGGGGTCCTTTAGAATGGACCTGGTTTTCTCTAGAAGGGTCTAGGGGCCTTTAGAAGGGCTCTGGGTCGCTCTAGAAGGGTCTTTGCATCTTTAGAAGGGTGCTGAGGGTCTCTAGAATGCTCTGGGGGCAGTTTGAAGAGTCCTGGGGTGCTCTAGAAAGATCTGGGGACATTTGGATGATCGTGGAGTTCTCTGGAATTGCCTGTGTGCTTTTCAAAGGGTCCTGGGTGTCTCTAGAGGGGTTGTGGAGGCTTTAGAATGGTTCTGGAGGGCTCTAGAAGGGTCTTAGCATCTTTAGAAGGGTCCTGGGTGTGTCTAGAATTGTCTGGGGGCCTTTAGAAGAGTCCTGTGTTCTCTAGAAGGGTCTGGGCACCCTAACTCTAGCCCGAATACCTAACCCTAACCCTAAACTTAACCCTAATCTTAAGCCTAACCCTAACACTAACCCCGAAACATATCCATTACCCTTTCCCTTACCAAAACCCTAACACAACCCCAACCCTAAGCCTAACCCTAGCACCTAAACCAACCCTAGCCCTAATCTTAACCACAAAGCTAACCCTAACGTAAATGCCAGGGTCCTGGGGGTCTCTAGAAAGGTCAGGGGGTCTTTAGAATTGTCCTGAAGCTGTCTAGACATATCGGGGGCATTTTGAAGAGTCCTGCTGTTCTCTAGAAGTGTCTGGGGGTCTTTAGATGATCCTGGAGTCTCTGGAAAGGCCCAGGGTTCTTTAGAATGACCCTGGGTGTCTCTAGAAGGGTCTGGGAGCATTTAGAAGGGTCTGGGAGCCTTTAGAAGGGCTCTGGTAGGCTCTAGAAGGGTCTTTGCATCTTCAGAAGGGTCCTGGGTGTGTCTAGAATGGTCTGAGGGCCTTTAGAAGAGTCCTGTGGGGTCTAGAAGGGTCTGGGGACCCTAACCCTAACCCTAGCCCGAATATCTAACCCTAAACTTAAACTTAACCCTAATCTTAAACCTAACCCTAACACTAACTCTAACACAAACCCTGAAACATATCCATTACCCTTTCCCTTACCAAAACCCTAACACAACCTAACCTAACCCTAGCAGCTAAACCAACCCTAGCCCTATTCTTAACCACAAAGCTAACCCTAACATAAATTCCAGGGTCCTGGGGGTCTCTAGAAAGGTCAGGGGGTCTTTAGAATCCTCCTGAGGGTCTCTAGAATTCTCTGGGGGCATTTTGAAGAGTCCTGGGATTCTCTAGAAGGGTCTGGGGGCCTAATTGATATTCCAATATCTGCGCAATATCCCTGCGCAATATCCCCTCATCATCTGCGCAAATTCTGCGCAATATCCTCGCCCAATATACGCGCGATACACCCATGCAATATCTGCTCAATATCCCCGCGCAATCTCCCCACCCAATATACACGCAATATACCCCGCGCAATATCCGCGCATTTTTCCGTGCAATAACCACGCAATATCCCCGTGCAATACCCGTGCATAATCCACGCAGTTTCAGCGCAATATCCAAGCAATATTTCGCGCATTATCTGCACATAATCTGCACAATATACTCGCAATATCCCCACTCAATATCCGTGCAGATAATCCGTGCAATATCCACTCATAAACTGCACAATATCAGCGCCATATCCTCGCATATTCCGAGAATTATCCGCGCAATATCCCCGCACAATATCCGTGGATATTCCGCGCATTTTCTGCACAATATCCGCGCATAATCCGTGCAATATACCCGCCCAAAATCCGCGCGATATCCCCGCGCAATCTTTGCGCTATATCCCCGTGCAATACCCGTGCATAATCTGTGCAGTTTCCACGCAATATCGGCGCATAATCCCGCCATAATCCGCGCATAGTAGAGATAAAGCTAATGAAAGCCACAATCTGATCATAGCAGCTTCTCTACTCGAGATAATCGCTTTACCTTAAATACATTAGTAAGCCCAGATAGAACACATATCAAGAGAATATAGTAAGGAGTTCTGCTAGTGCTGCTTTGTAGGTTGCAGTGAAAGCGCTTGTAGAAATAAGGCTATGGAAAGACACAATCTAATGATAGCATCTCCTCTGCTCGAGATAAACGCTTTAACCTAAATGCATTACTAGGCGCAGATACAACAGATATCAAGAGAACAGGCGCAGATAGAACACATATCAAGAGAACATAGTAAGGAGTTCTGTTAATGCTGCTTTGTAGGTTGCAGTGAAAGTGCTTGTAGAGTAAAGCGTAACGAGAACCTCAATCTGATAATAGCGGCTTCTCTGCTGGAGATAATTGCGTTTCGTTAAATTAATTATATAGGTGCAGATAGAACAGATATCAAGAGAACATAGCAAGGAGCTCTGTTAATTCTACGTCTTAGGTTGCAGCGAAAGTGGTTGTAGAGATAAGGCTATGGAAAGACACAATCTGATGATAGCAGCTTATCTGCTTGAGATAATCACATTAAATTAAATGCATTAATAGCCGCAGAAACAACACATAAAAAGAGAACATAGTAAGAGGCTCTGTTAATGCTGCTTTGTAGTTTGCAGTCAAAGCGCTTGTAGAGCTAAAGCTCATGAAAGCCACAATCTGATGATAGCAGCTTCACTGCTCGATATAATCGAATTTCCTTAAATGCATTACTAGGCGCAGATAGAACACATATCAAAACAACATAGTAAGGGGCTCTGTTAATGCTACTTTGTAGGTTGCAGTGAAAGCGCTAGTAGAGTAAAGCGTAACGAGAACAAAAATGTGATGATAGCAACTTCTCTGCTGGAGATAATAGCTTTTACTTAAATGCATTAATAGCAGAAGAAAAAACACATATCAAGAGAACATAGTAAGGGGCTCTGTTAATGCTGCTTTGTAGTTTACAGTGAAAGCACTTGTCGAGATAAAGCTAATGAAAGCCACAATCTGATGATAGCAGTTTCTCTGCTCGAAATAATCACTTTTCCTTAAAAGCTTATGTAAGCGCAGTTAGAGCACATTTCAGGACACTCTAATAAAAAGCTAGCCAAAGCTGCTTTGTAGGTTGAAGTGAAAGCGCTTGTAGAGATAAAGCTAATGAAAGCCACAATCTGATGATAGCAGCTTCGCTACACGAGATGATCGATTTTCCTTAAATGCATTAATAGGCGCAGATAGAACACATATCAAGAGAACATAGTAAGGAGCTCTGTTAATTCTGCTTCCTAGGTTGCAGTGAAAGCTCTTGTATAGAAAAACGAACGAAAGTCACAATGTGATGATAGCAGCTTCTCTGCTCGAGGTTGTAACTTTTCCTTTAATGCTTTAGTAAGGGCTGAAGGAACACATTTCAGGAAACTCTTAAATAAAGCTAGCCAAAGCTGCATTGTAGGTTGCAGTAAAAGCGCTTGTAGAGATAAAACTCATGGAAGACACAATCTGATGATAGCAGCTTCTCTGCTGGAGATTATCGCTTTACCTTAAACGCATTAGTAAGCCCAGATAGAACACATATCAAGAGAATATAGTAAGGAGCTCTGCTAGTGCTGCTTCGTAGGTTACTGTGAAAAGGCTTGTAGAGATAAGGCTATGGAAAGCCACAATCTGATGATAGCAGCTTCTCTGCTCGAGATAATCGATTTTCCTTAAATGCTATACTAGTCGCAGATAGAACACATATCAAGAGAACATAGTAAGGAGATCTGTTAATTCTACTTTCTAGGTTGCAGTGAAAGCGCTTGTAGAGATAAAGGTCATGAAAGACACAATCTGATGATAGCAGCTTCTCTGCTCGAGATAATCTCTTTTCCTTAAATGCATTACTAGGCGCAGATAGAACACATACCAAGAGAACATTGTTAGGATGTCTGTTAATACTGCTTTGTAGTTTGCAGTGAAATCACTTGTAGAGATAAGGCTATAGAAATACACAATCTGATGATAGCAGCTTCTCTGCTCGAGATAATCGGTTTACCTTAAATGCATTAATAGCCGCACAAACAACACATAACAAGAGAACATAGTAAGGGGCTCTGTTAATGCTGCTTTGTAGTTTCCAGTGAAAGCGCTTGTAGAGCTAAAGCTCATGAAAGCCACAATCTGATGATAGCAGCTTCTCTGCTCGAGATAATCACTTTTCCTTAAATACATTACTAGGCGCAGATAAAACACATATCAGGAGAACATAGTGAGGAGCTCCGTTAATTCTGCTTTGTAGGTTGCAGTGAAAGCACTTGTAGAGATAAAGCTAATGAAAACCAGAATCTGATGATATCAGCTTCTCTGCTGGAGATAATCGCTTTACTTTAAACGCTTTAGTAAGCCCAGATAGAACACATATCAAGAGAATATAGTAAGGAGCTCTGCTAGTGGTGCTTTGTCGGTTGCAGTGATAGCGCTTGTAGAAATAAGGCTATGGAAAGACACAATCTAATGACAGCATCTTCTCTGCTCGAGATAATCGCTTTTCCTTAAATGCATTACTAGGTGCAGATAAAACGCATATCAAGGGAACATAGTAAGGAGCTCTGTTAATTCTGTCTTGTAGGTTGCAGTGAAAGCGCTTATAGAGATAAAGATCATGAAAGCCACAATCTGATGATAGCAGCTTCTCTGCTCGAGATAATCGCTTTTCCTTAAATGCATTACTAGGCGCAGATAGAACATATATCAAGAGACCATAGTAAGGGGCTCTGTTAATGCTGCTTTGTAGTTTGTAGTGAAAGCGTTTGTCGAGATAAAGCTAATGAAAGCCACAATCTGATGATAGCAGCTTCTCTGCTGGAGATATTCGCTTTGCCTTAAAAGCATTAGTAAGCCCAGATAGAACACATATCAATAGAATATTGTAAGGAGCTCTGCTAGTGCTGCTTTGTAGGTTGCAGTGAAAGCGCTTGTAGGGATAAGCCTATGGAAAGACACAATCTGATGATAGTAGCTTCTCTGCTCGAGATAATCTGTTTTCCTTACATGCTTATGAACGCGCTGTTAGAACACATTTCAGGACACTCTACAAAAACACTAGCTAAAGCTGCTTCCTAGGTTACAGTGAAAGCGCTTGTAGGGATAAAGCTAATGAAAGCCACAATCTGATATCTCTAGAAGGCTCTTGGGACACTAACCCTAATCCTTGCACGAATACATAACCCTAAATCTAAACTTAACCCTAATCTTAAGCCTGACCCTAACACTAAGTCTAACACAAACCCCTATACATAACCATAACCTTTACCCTTTCCAAAAGCCTAACACCACCACAACCCTAACCCTAGTACCTGAACCAATCCTAGCCCTAATCTTAACCACAAAGCTAACCCTAACATAAATGCAGGGTCCTTGAGGTCTCTAGTAATGTCAGGGGTCTTTAGAATTGTCCTGAGGGTCTCTAGAATTCTCTGGGGTTATTTTGAAGAGTCCTGGGGTTCTCTAGAAGGGTCTGGGGGCCTTTAGATGGTCCTGGGGGTCTCTGGAATGGTCTGGGGACCTTTAGAAGGGCTCTGGGGTGCTCTAGAAGGGTCTTTGCATCTTTAGAAGGATCCTGAGGGTCTCTTGAATGCTCTGTAGACGGTTTTGAAGAGTTCTGGTGTGCTCTAGAATGGTCTATGGGCCTTCGGATGGTCTTGGAGTTCCCTGGAATGGCTTGTGGGCCATTTAAATAGTCCTGGGTGTCTCTAGACTGGTCTCAGGTGGCTTTGGAATCATTCTGGAGGGCTCTTGAAGGGTCTTAACATCTTTAGAAGGGTCCTGAGTGTGTCTACAATGGTCTGGGGGCCTTTAGAAGAGTCCTGTGTTCTCTAGAAGGGTCTGTGCACCCTAACTCTAGCCCGAATACCTAACCCTAACCCTAAACTTAACCCTAATCTTAAAATTAACCCTAACACTAACCCCGAAACATATCCATTACCCTTTCCCTTACCAAAACCCTAACACAACCCCAACCCTAAGCCTAACTCTAGCACGTAAACAAACCGTAGCCCTAATCTTAACCACAAAGCTAACCCTAACGTAAATGCCAGGGTCCTGGGGGTCTCTAGAAAGGTCAGGGGGTCTTTAGAATTGTCCTGAAGCTGTCTAGACATCTCTGGGGCATTTTGAAGAGTCCTGCTGTTCTCTAGAAGTGTCTGGGGGTCTTTAGATGATCTTGGAGTCTCTGGAAAGGCCCAGGGTTCTTTAGAATGGCCCTGGGTGTCTCTAGAAGGGTCTGAGAGCCTTTAGAACGGCTCTGGTAGGCTCTAGAAGGGTCTTTGCATTCTCAGAAGGGTCCTGGGTGTGTCTAGAATCGTCTGGGGGCCTTTAGAAGAGTCCTGTGTGGTCTAGAAAGGACTGGGACCCTAACCCTAATCCTAGCCCGAATACCTAACCCTAAACCTAAACTTAACCCTAATCTTAAACCTAACCCTACCACTAACTCTAACACAAACCCTGAAACATATATCCCCGCATAATCCGCTCAAATTCCGTGCAATATCCTCGCCCAATATACGCGCGATACATCCACGCAATATCCCCGCACAATATCCCCACCCAATATACACGCAATATACCCCGCACAATATCCGCGCAGCTTCCCGCGTAATAGCCATGCTATATCCCCGCGCAATATTCACGCAATATCCCCGTGCAATACCCGTGCATAATGCACACAGTTTCAGCGCAATATCCAAGCAATATTTCGCACATTATCCGCACATAATCTGCACAATATACGCGCAATATCCCCACTCAATATCCGTGCAGATAATCCGTGCAATATCCGCGCATTATCTGCACAATATCCCGCTCAATATCCGCACCATATCCACGCATATTCCCAGCATTGTCCACGCAATATCCCCACGCAATATCCGGGCATAATCTCAGCGCAATATCCACGAGCATAATCCGTGCATTATCCGCGCAGTTTACGCGCAATATACCGCGCAATATCCGCGCATAATCTGCACAATATCCACGCAATATCCCAGCGCAATATCCTTGCCCATAATCCGTGCAATATCCACGCGATATTCCCTCGTGTAATCCGCGCAATATATCCGCGCATAATCTGCGCATTATCCGCGTAAAATCCACGCAATATCTGCGCAGTTTCCGCGCAATTTCACCGCGCAATATCCGGGCAATATCCGTGCAATATATCCGCCCATTATCCGCGCATAATCCACGAAATATCCCCGCACAATATCGGCGCAATATTCCTGCTCAAAATCCGCCAAAATCCGTGCAAAATCCCCGCGAAATATCGGCGCAATATCCGCTGAATACTACTGCAGATAGAACACATATCAAGAGAACATAGTAAGGAGCTCTGCTGGTGCAGCTTTGAAGGTTGCAGTGAAAGCGGTTATAGAGATAAGGCTATGGAAATACACAATCTAATGATAGCATCCTGTCTGCTCGAGATAACCGCTTTAACTTAAATGCATTACTAGGCGCAGATACATCACATATCAAGAGAACAGGCGCAGATAGAACACATATCAATACAACATTGTAAGGAACTCTGTTAATACTGCTTTGTAGGTTGCAGTGAAAGCGCTTGTAGAGTAAAGCGTATCATGAACAACAATGTGATGAGAACAGCTTCTCTGCTTGAGATAATAGCTTAACCTTAAATGCATAAGTAGGCTCAGATAGAACACATATCAAGAGAACACAGTTAGAAGGTCTGCTAATGCTGCTTTGTAGGTTGCAGTGAAAGAGCTTGTAGAGATAAGGGAAAAGAGAGGTATTACCTGATGATAGCAGCTTCACTGCTGGAGATAATCACTTTTCCATAAATGCATTAATATGCGTAGGTAGAAGTCATATCAAGATAACATAGTAAGGAACTCTGTTAATTCTGGTTCCTAGGTTGCAGTGAAAGCGCTTGTGGAGAAAAGCGAACGAGAGCCACAATCTGATGATAGCAGCTTCTCTGCTCGAGGTTATAAGTTTTCCTTAAATGCTTTAGTAATCGCTGAAGGAACACATTTCAGGACACTCTAATAAAAAGCTAACTAAAGCTGCTTTGTAGGTTGCAGTGAAAGCGCTTGTAGAGATAAAGCTAATGAAAGCATGATCGCATCTCATGATCGCATCTTCTCTGCTCGAGATAATCGCTTTACCTTAAATGCATTAGTAAGCCAAATAGAACACATATCAATAGAAAATAATAAGAGACTCTGTTAATGCTTCTTTGTAGTTTGCAGTGAAAGCGCTTGTAGAGGTAAAGCTAATGAAAGCCACAATCTGATGATAGCAGCTTCTCTGCTGGAGATAATCGCTTTAACTTAAATGCATTAAAAGGCACGGATACATCACTTATCAAGAGACCATGGTAAGGAGCTCTGTTAATTCTGCTTCCTAGGTTGCACTGAAAGCGCTTGTAGAGATAAAGCTCATGAAAGCCACAAAATGATGATAACAGCTTCTCTGCTCGAGATAATTTCTTTGCCTTAAAAGCATTAATAGGCGCAAATAGAACCCATATCAAGAGAACATTATAAGGGGCTCTGTTAATGCTGCTTTGTAGTATCTGATGATAGCAGCTTCTCTGCTCGAGATAACCGCTTTACCTTAAATGCATTACTAGGTGCAGATAGAACACATATAAAGAGACCATAATAAGGAGCTCTGTTAATTCTGCTTCCTAGGTTGCACTGAAAGCGCTTGTAGAGATAAAGCTAATGAAAGCGACAATCTGATGATAGCAGATTCTCTACTCGAGATAACCGCTTTACCTTAAATGCATTACTAGGCGCAGATAGAACACATATCAAGAGAACATAGTAAGGAGTTCTATTAATTCTGCTTTGTAGGTTGCAGTGAAAGCGCTTGTAGAGAGAAAGCTGATGAATGCCACAATCTGATGATAGAAGCTTCTCTGCTTGAGATAATCGCTTTTCCTTAAAAGCATTACTAGGCGCCAGTAGAACACATATCAAGAAAACATAGTAAGGAGCTCTGTTAATTTTGCTTCTTAGGTTGCAGTGAAAGCACTTGTAGAGATAAAGCTAATGAAAGCCACAATCTGATGATAGCAGCTTCTCTGCTCGAGATAATCGCTTTTCCTTAAATGCATTAATATGCGCAGGTAGAAGTCATATCAAGAGAGCATAGTAAGGAGATCTGTTAATTCGGCTTCCTAGGTTGCAGTGAAAGCGCTTTTAGAGAAAAGCGAACGAGAGCCACAATCTGATGATAGCAGCTTTTCTGCTCGAGGTTATAAGTTTTCCTTAAATGCTTTAGGAATCACTGAAGGAACACATTTCAGGACACTCTAATAAAAAGATAACCAAAGTTGCTTTGTAGGTTGCAGTGAAAGCGCTTGTAGAGATGAAGCTCATGAAAGCGTGAGAGCATCTCATGATAGCATCTTCTCTGCTCTAGATAATCGCTTTACCTTAAATGCATTAGCAAGCCAAGATAGAACACATATCAAGAGAACATAAAAAGGGGCTCTGTTAATGCTGGTTTGTAGTTTGCAGTGAAAGCGCTTGTAGAGATAAAGCTAATGAAAGCCACAATCTGATGATAGCATCTTCTCTACTGGAGATAATCGCTTTAACTTAAATGCATTAAAAGGCACGGATACATCACGTATCAAGAGAACAGGCGAAGATAGAACACATATCAAGAGAACATAGTAAGGATCTCTGTTAATGCAGCTTTGTAGTTTGCAGTGAAAGCGCTTGTAGAGTAAAGCGTAACGAGAACCTCAATCTGGTGATAGCAGCCTCTCTGCTGGTGATAATAGCTTTTCCTTAGATGCATTAATAGGCACAGATAGAACACATATCAAGAGAACATAAAAAGGGGCTCTGTTAATGCTGGTTTGTAGTTTGCAGTGAAAGCGCTTGTAGAGATAAAGCTAATGAAAGCCACAATCTGATGATAGCAGTTTCTCGGCTCGAAATAACCACTTTTCCTTAAATGTTTATGTAAGCACTGTTAGAACACATTTCAGGACACTCTAATAAAAAGTTAGCCAAAGCTGATTTGTAGGTTGCAGTGAAAGCGCTTGTAGAGATAAAGCCAATGTAAGCCACAATCTGATGATAGCAGCTTCTCTACTCGAGATAATCGCTTTTCCTTAAGTGCATTACTAGGTGCAGATAGAACACATATCAAGAGAACATAGTAAAGAGCTCTGCTAGTGCTGCTTTTTAGGTTGCAGTGAAAGCGTTTATAGAGATAAGGCTATGGAAAGACACAATCTAATTATAGCATCTTCTCTGCTCGAGATAACCGCTTTAACTTAAATGCATTTATAGGAGCAGATACATCATATATCAAGAAAACAGGCGCAGATAGAACACATATCCATAAAACAAAGTAGGGAGCTCTATTAATGCTGCTTTGTAGGTTACAGTGAAAGCGCTTGTAGAGTAAAGCGTATCGAGAACAACAATGTGATGATAGCAGCTTCTCTGCTGGAGATAATAGCTTAACTTTAAATGCATAAGTAGGCTCAGATAGAACGCATATCAAGAGAACATAGTTAGGAGATCTGCTACTGCTGCTTGTAGGTTGCAGTGAAAGCGGTTTTAGAGAAAAGGGAAACGAGAGCCATTATCTGATGATAGCAGCTTCTCTTCTCGAGATAATCACTTTTCCTTAAATGCATTACTAGGCACAGATAGAACACATATTAAGAGACCATAGTAAGGAGCGTTATCAGTGCTGCTTTGTAGTGTGCAGTGAAAGCGCTTGTAGAGATAAAGCAAGTGAAAGCCACAATCTAATGATAGCAGCTTCTCTGCTCGAGATAATCACTTTTCCTTAAATGCATTACTAGGCACAGATAGAACACATATCAACAGAACATAGTAAGGTGCTCTGTTAATTCTGCTCATAATTTGCAGTGAAAGCTCTTGTGGAGAAAAGCGTAACGAGAGCCACAATCTGATCATAACCGCTTTTCTGATCGAGGTAATAACTTTTCCTTAAATGCTTAAGTAAGCTGTGTTAGATCACATTTAAGGACACTCTAATAAAACGCTAACTAAAGCTGCTTTGTAGGTTGCACTGAAAGCACTTGCAGAGATAAATCAAATGAAAGCCACAATCTGATGATAGCAGCTTCTCTGCTAGAGATAATCGCTTTACCTTAAATGCATTAGTAAGCCTAGATAGAACACATATCAAGAGAACATAGTAAGGAGATCTGCTAATACTGCTTTGTAGGTTGCAGTGAAACCCCACAACCTGATGATAGCAGCTTCTCTGCTCGAGACAATCGCTTTACTTTATATGCATTACTTGGCACAAACAGAACACATATTAAGAGAACATAATAAGGAGCTCTGTTAATTCTGCATCCTAGGTTGCAGTGAAAGCACTTGTAGAGATAAAGCAAGTAAAAGCCACAATCTGATGATACCAGCTTCTCTGCTGGAGATAATCGCTTTTCCTTAAATGCATTACTAGGCGCATAAAGAACACATATCAAGAGAACATAATAAGGGGCTCTGTTAATGCTGCTTTGTAGTTTGCAGTGAAAACTCTTGTAGAGATAAAGCTAATGAAAGCCACAATCTGATGATAGCAGCTTCTCTACTCGAGATAATCGCTATATATTAAACGCATTACTAGGCGCAGACAGAACACATATCAAGAGAACATAGTAAGGAGCTCTGTTAATTCGGCTTCCTAGGTTGCAGTGAAAGCGCTTTTAGAGAAAAGCGAACGAGAACCACAATCTGATGATAGCAGCTTTTCTGCTCGAGGTTATAAGTTTTCCTTAAATGCTTTAGTAATCGCTGAAGGAACACATTTCAGGACATTCTAATAAAAAGCTAACCAAAGGTGCTTTGTAGGTTGCAGTGATAGCGCTTGTAGTGATAAAGCTAATGAAATCCACAATCTCATTATAGCATCTTCTCTGCTCGAGATAATCGCTTCACCTTAAATGCATTAGTAAGCCCAGATAGAACACATATCAAGAGAACATAGTAAGGAGCTCTGCTAGTGCTGCTTTGTAGGTTGCTGTGAAAGCGGTTATAGAGATATGGCTATGGAAATACACAATCCAATGATAGCATCTTCTCTGCTCGAGATAATCTCTTTAACTTAAATGCATTAATAGGCGCAGATAGAACACATATCAAGAGAACAGGCACAGATAGAACACATATAAAGAGAACATAGTAAGGAGCTCTGTTAATGCTGCTTTGTAGGTTGCAGTGAAAGCGCTTGTAGAGTAAAGCGTAACTAGAACAACAATGTTATGATAGCAGCTTCTCTGCCTGAAATAATCGCTTATCCTTAAATCCATAAGTAGTCTCAGATAGAACACATATCAAGAGAACACAGTAAGGAACGCTGTTAATGCTGCTTTGTAGTTTGCAGTGAAAGCGCTTGTAGAGTAAAGGGAAACGAGAGCTATTATCTGATGATGGCAGCTTCTCTGCTCTAGGTTATAACTTTTCCTTAAATGCTTAAGTAAGCTCTGTTAGATCACATATAAGGACACTCTAATAAAACGCTAGCTAAAGCTGCTTTGTACTTTTCAGTGAAAGCGCTTGCAGAGATAAAGCTAATGAAAGCCACAATCTGATGATAGCAGCTTCTCTGATTGAGATAATCGCTTTTCCTTAAATGCTTATTTAAGCGATGTTAGAACACATTTAAGGACACTCTAATAAAATACTAGCCAAAGCTGCTTCCTAGGTTGCAGTGAAAGTGCTTGTACAGATAAAGCTAATGAAAGCCACAATCTGATATCTCTAGAAGGCTCTTCGGACCCTAGCCCTAATCCTTGCATGAGTACCTAACCCTATATCTAAACTTAACCCTAATCTTAAACCTGACCCTAACACTCACTCTAACACAAACCCTTAAACATAACCATAACCTTTACCCTTTCCAAAAACCTAACGCAACCGCAACCCTAACCCTTGTACCTGAACCAATCCTAGCCCTAATCTTAGCCACAAAGCTAACCCTAACATAGATGCAGGATCCTTGAGGTCTCTAGTAATGTCAGGGGTCTTTAGAATTGTCCTGAGGGTCTCTAGAATTCTCTGGGGGTATTTTGAAGAGTCCTGTTATTCTCTAGAAGGGTCTGGGGGCCTTTCGATGGTCCTGGGGGGTCTCTGGAATGGCCCGGGGTCTTTTAGAATGGACCTGGGGTTCTCTAGAAGTGTCTGGCGGCCTTTAGAAGGTCCTGGGGGTCTCTGGAGTGGCCCGGGGCCCTTTAGAATGGACCTGGGTGTCTCTAGAATGGTCTGGGGACCTTTAGAAGGGTTCTGGGGTGCTCTAGAAGGGTCTTTGCAACATTAGAAGGATCCTGAGGGTCTCTAGAATGTTCTGTACACGGTTTTGAAGAGTCCTGGGGTGCTCTAGAATGGTCTATTTGCCTTCGGATGGTCTTTGGGTTCCCTGGAATGGCCTGTGGGCCATTTGAGTAGTCCTGGTTGTCTCTAGACTGGTCTCAGGGGCTTTAGAATGGTTCTGGAGGGCTCTTGAAGGGTCTTGACGTCTTTAGAAGGATCCTGGCTGTGTCTAGAATGGTCTGGGGGCCTTTAGAAGAGTCCTGTGGGCTCGAGAATGGTCTGGGGACCCTAACCCTAGCCCGAATACCTAAGCCTAACCCTAAACCTAAACTTAACCCTAGTCTTAAGCCTAACCCTAACACTAACTCTAACACAAACCCCTAAACATAAACATTACCCTTACCCTTACAAAAACCCTAACACAACCCTAACCCTAACCCTAACCCTAGCAGTTAAACAAACCCTAGCCCTAATCTTAACCCCAAACCTAACCCTAGCATAAATTCCAGGGTCCTGGGGGTCTCTAGAAAGGTCAGAGGGTCTTTAGAATGCTCCTGAGGGTCTCTAGAATTCTCTGGGTGCATTTTGAAGATTCCTGGGATTCTCTAGAAGGGTCTTGGTGCCTTATTAATAGTCCAATATCTGCTGAATATCCCCTCGCAATATCCCCGCGTAATCCGCCCAAATTCCGCGCAATATCCTCGCCCAATATACCCGCGATACACCCAGCCAATATCCGCACAATATCCCCATCCAATATCCCCGCCCAATATAAGCGCAATATACCCCGTGCAATATCTGCGCATTTTCCCGCGTAATAGCCGCGCTATATCCCCGCGCAATATCCACGCAATATCCTCGTGCAATGCCCGTGCATAATCCACGCAGTTTCAGCGCAATATCCAGGCAATATTTCGCGCATTATCTGCGCAACATACCACCCAAAATCCGCGTAAAATCCGCGCAATATCTCCGCGCAATATCCCCGCGCAATATTTGCGCAATATCCCCGTGCAATACCCGTGCATAATCTGCGCAGTTTCCGCGCAATATCCACCCATTATCCGACCATAATCCGAGCATAATCAGCGCAATATCCCCGCGAAATATATGCGCAAAATCCTTGCGCAATATCCGCACATTATCTTGCACAATATCGGCGCAATATCCCCATGCAATATCCCCGCGCAATCTTTGCGCAATATCCCCGTGCAATAGCCGTGCATAATCCGTGCAGTTTCTGCGCATAATCCGAGCGATATACCGTGCATTATCCGCGCATTATCTGCACAATATACCGCGCAATAACCGTGCATAATCTGCACAATATCCGCACAATATCTGTGTGCTTAATCCGCGCATAATCCGCCCATTATTCCTGCGCAATATCCCTGCGCAATATCTGCGCATAATCCGCACACTATCCGCCCGATATTCCTGCGTATAATCAGCGTAATATCCGAGCATAATCCACACAATTTACCGCGCATTATCCGCGCAATATACCGCGCAATATCCGTGCGGATAATCTGAACAGTATCCGCGCAATATCCCCACGCAATATTTGTGCGGATAATCGGTGCAATATCCGCGCATATTCTGCACAATATCCGCGCATAATCCTCGCATTATACCCGCGTATAATCCGCTCAATATCTGCTCATAATTCACGCAATATACCGCGCATTACCCACGCATTATCTGCTCAATATCCGCGCAAAATCCGCACAATATCTGCGCAATATCACCACGCAATATCCGTGCAGATAATCCGTGCAATATCCGCTCATAATCTGCACAATATCTGCACATAATCCGCGTAACATCCCTGCACAATATCCGCGCATAATCCTCTCATTATACCAGCGGATAATCTGCGCAATATCTGCTCATAATTCGCGCAATATACGGCACATTACCCGCCCATTTTCCGCGCAATATACCGCGAAATATCCGAGCATAATCTGCACAATATCTGCGCATTATCCCCTCGCATAATCTGCGCATAATCCCCACATAATCCACGCAATATGCACGCGCAATATCCGCGAGGATAATCGGTGCATTTTCCAGGCAATATCCGCGCAATATTCCCGAGCAATATCCCCGCATAATCTGCGCATTATCCGTGCATAATCCACGGAATATGACTGGGCAATATTCGCATGTTAGCTCTGCTTTGTAGGTTGCAGTGAAAGTGCTTGTAGAGATAAGGATAAGGAAAGACACAATCTGATGATAGAAGCTTCTCTGCTCGAGATAATAGCTTTACTTTAACTGCCTTACTAGGCGCAGACAGAACACATATCAAGAGAACATAGTGAAGAGCTCTGTTAATTCTGCTTCCTAGGTTGCAGTGAAAGAGGTTGTAGAGAAAAGCGTAACGAGAGCCACAATCTGATGGTAGCAGTTTCTCTGCTCGAGGTAATAACTTTTCCTTAAATGCTTAAGTAAGCTGTGTTATATCACATTTAAGGGCGGTCTAATAAAACACTAGCCAAAGCTGCTTTGTACGTTTCAGTAAAAGCGTTTGCAGAGATAAAGCTAAAGAAAGCCACAATCTGATGATAGCAGCTCCTCTGCTCGAGATAATCACTATTCCTTAAATGCCTTAAGAGGCGCAGACAGAACACATATCAAGAGAACATAGTAATGAGCTCTGATAATTCTGCTTTGTAGGTTGCAGTGAAAGCGCTTGTAGAGATAAAGCTAATGAAAGCCACAATCTGATGATAGCAGCTCCTCTGCTCGAGATAATCGCTTTACGTTATATGCATTAATAGGCGCAGATAGAACACATATCAAGAGAACATAGTAAGGGGCTCTGTTAATGCTGCTTTGTAGTTTGCAGTGAAAGCGCTTGTAGAGATACACTAATGAAAGCCACAATCTGATGAGAGCAGCTTCTCTGCTCGAGATAATCACTTTTCCTTAAATGCTTTAGTAAGCGCTGTTAGAACACATTTCAGGACACTCTAATAAAAAGCTAGCTAAAGTTGCTTCCTAGGTTGCAGTGAAAGAGCTTGTACAGATAATCTAAAGAAAACCACACTCTGATATCTCCAGAAGGCTCTTGGGACCCTAGCCCTAATCCTTGCACTAATACCGAACCCTAAATCTAAACTTATTCTAATCTTAAGCCTTACCCTAACACTAACTCTATCACAACCCCCTAAACATAACTATAACCTTTACCCTTACCAAAAGCCTAACACAACCTCAACCCTAACCCTAGTACCTGAACCAATCCTAGCCCTAATCTTAACCACAAAGATAATCCTAACATAAATGCAGGGTCCTTGAGGTCTCTAGTAATGTCAGGGGTCTTTAGAATTGTCCTGAGGGTCTCTAGAAATATCTGGGGGTATTTTGAAGAGTCCTGGGGTTCTCTAGAAGGGTCTGGGGGCCTTTCGATGGTCCTGGGGGGTCTCTGGAATGGCCCGGGGCCTTTTAGAATGGACCTGGGTGTCTCTAGAAGTGTCTGGGGACCTTTAGAAGGGCTCTGCTGTGCTCTTGAAGGGTCTTGATATCTTTAGAAGGGTCCTGAGTGTGTCTATAATGGTCTGCAGACCTTTAGAAGAGTCCTGTGTTCTCTAGAAGTGCCTGGGTACCCTAACCCTAGCCCGAATACCTAACCCTAAACCTAAACTTAACCCTAATTTTAAGCCTAACCCTAACACTAACTCTAACACAAACCCCTAAACATAAACATTACCGTTACCCTTACGAAAACCCACACACAACACTAACCCTAACCCTAACCCTAGCAGCTAAACAAACCTGGTGTCCTGGTGATGTCTAGAAGGGTCTAGAGGCCTTTAGATGGTCATGGGGGTCTCTGGAATGGCCCGGGGTCCTTTAGAATGGACCTGGGTGTCTCTAGAAGGGTCTGGGGGACTTTAGAAGGGATCTGGGGTGCTCTAGAAACGTCTTTGCATCTTTAGAAGGGTCCTGAGGGACTCTAGAATGCTCTGGAGGCAGTTTGAAGAGTCCTGGGGTGCTCTAGAAGGGTCTGGGGACCTTTGGATGACCGTGGAGTTCTCTGGAATTGCCTGTGTGCTTTTCAAAGGGTCCTGGGTGTCTCTAGAGGGGTCTGGGAGGCTTTCGAATGGTTCTGGAGGGCTCTAGAAGGGTCTTGGCATCTTTAGAAGGGTCCTGAGTGTGTCTACAATGGTCTGGGGGCCTTTAGAAGAGTCCTGTGTGCTCTAAAAAGGTCTGGGCACCCTAACACTAACCCTAGCCCGAATACCTACCCCTAACCCGAAACCTAAACTTAACCCTAATCTTAAAATTAACCCTAACACTAACCCCGAAACATATCCATTAACCTTTCCCTTACCAAAACCCTAACACAATCCCAACCCCAAACCTAATCCTAGCACCTAAAAAACCCCTAGCCCTAATCTTAACCACAAAGCTAACCCTAATGTAAATGCCAGGGTCCTGGGGGTATCTAGAAAGGTCACGGGGTCTTTAGAATTTTCCTGATGCTGTCTAGACATCTCTGGGGGCATTTTGAAGAGTCCTGGGGTTCTCTAGAAGGGTGTGGGGACCTTTTTATGGTCCTGGGGGTCTCTGGAATGGCCCGGGGTCCTTTAGAATTGACGTGGGTTTCTCTAGAAGGGTCTGGAGGCCTTTAGAAGGGCTCTGGTAGGCTCTAGAAGGGTCTTTGCGTCTTCAGAAGGGTCCTGGGTGTGTCTAGAATGGTCTGGGGGCCTTTAGAAGAGTCCTGTGGGGTCTAGAAGGGTCTAGGGACCCTAACCCTAACCCTAACCCAAATACCTAACCCTAAACCTAAACTTAACCCTAATCTTAAGCCTAACCCTAACACTAACTCTAACACAAACCCTGAAACATATCCATTACCCTTTCCCTTACCAAAACCCTAATGCAACCTCAACCCTAACTCTAGCAGCTAAACAAACCCTAGCCCTAATCTTCACCACAAAGCTAACCCTAACGTAAATGCCAGGGTCCTGGGGGTCTCTAGATAGGTCAGGGGGTCTTTAGAATTGTCCTGAGGGTCTCTAGAATTGTCTGGGGGCATTTTGAAGATTCCTGGGATTCTCTAGAAGGGTCTGGGTGCCTTATTGATAGTCCAATATCTGTGCAATATCCCCGCATAATCCGCGAAAATTCCGAGCAATATCCTTACCCAGTATACGTGCAATATCCCCGCGCAATATCCCCGCACAATATACGAGCAATATCCCCGCGCAATATCCATGCAATATTTCTGCATTATCCGCGCAATACCCAAACAATATCCGTGCAATATCCCCGCGCAATATCCGCCCATAATCCGCGCAAATTCCGTTGCAATATACGCGTTATACACCCATGCAATATCCGCGCAATATCCCCATGCAATATCCGCGCTATATACCTGCGCAATATCCACGCAATATCCCCGTGCAATACCCGTGCATAATCCACGCAGTTTCAGCGCAATATCCGAGCAATATTTCAAGCATTATCCTCACATTATCCATGCAATATACCGCACAATATCAGCGCATAATCTGCACAATATCCGCGCAATATCCTCACCATATCCGCGCATATAACGTGCATTATCCGTGCAATATCCCCGCGCAATATCCGCGCATAATCCCCGCGCAATACCCGCAAGGATAATCCGTACATTATCCACGCCCCATATCCGCTCGCAATATCCCCGTGCAATATCACCGCATAATCAGCGCAATATCCTCGCGCAATATCCGAACAATATTCCCACGCAATATCCTCACGAAATAACCGCGTGCAATATCCGCGTATAATCCGCGCAATATTCCGGCATTATCCGCGCATTATCCACGCATAATCTGCTCAATATCCGCGCAATATCCATGCGGATAATCCGTGCATTATGTGCGCATAATCTGCCCAATATCCAAGCAGTTTCCGCGCAACTTCCCAGCGCAATATCCGGGCAATATCCGCGCAATATATATGCGCATTATGCACGCATAATCCGCAAAATATGCCCACGCAATATTAGCCTAGTCCTGCGGTTCTTTGGAATTGCCTGTAGGCCTTTCAAAGGGTCCTGGGTGTCTCTAGAAGGGTCTTGGGGGGCTTTAGAACGGTTCTGGAGGCTCTAGAATGGTCTTGGCATCTTTAGAAGGATCCTGGCTGTGTCTAGAATTGTCTGGGGACCCTAACCCTAGCCAGAAAACCTAACCTTAACCCTAAACCTAACCCTAACCCTAATCCTAAGCCTAACCCTAACACTAACTCTAACAGAAAGCCCTAAACATAACGATAACCCTTACTCTTACCAAAACCCTAACACAACCCCAACCCTAACCTTAACCCTAACCCTGACCGTAGCGCCAAAACAAACCCTAGCCCTAATCTTAACAACAAAGCTAACCATAACGTAAATGCCAGGGTGCTGGTGGTCTCTAGAATGGTCAGGGAGTCTTTAGAATGGTCCTGAGGGTACCTAGAATTCTCTGGGTGCATTTTGAAGAGTCCTGAGTTTCTCTAGAAGGGTCTGGGGGCCTTTAGATGGTCCTGGGGTTCTCTGCTTGAGATAATCACTTTTCCTTAAATGCATTAATAAGAGCAGGTAGAACACATTTCAGGACACTGTAATAAAACGCTAGCTACAGCTGCTTTGTAGCTTGCAGAGAAAGAGTTTGCAGAGATAAAGCCAATGAGCCACAATCTGATGATAGCAGCTTCTCTGATCGATATAATCACTTTTCCTTAAATGCATTAGTAAGCGCAGATAGGTCATATATCAAGAGACCATAGTAAGGAACTCTGTTAATTCTGCTTCATAGTTTGCGGTGAAAGCTCTTGTAGAGAAAAGCGTAATGAGAGCCAGAATCTGATTATAGCAGCTTCTCTGCTCGAGATAATCGCTTTTCCTTAAATGCATTACTAGGCGCAGATAGAATACATATAGGAGAACGTAGTAAGGAGCTCTGTTAATTCTGCTTTGTAGTTTGCAGTGAAAGCGCTTGTAGAGAGAAGCGTAACGAGAGCCACAATCTGATGATAGCAGCTTCTCTGCTCGAGGTATAATCCACACAATATTCCGACATTATCTGTGCATAATCTGCACAATATCCGCTCAATATCCTTGAAGATAATCCGTGCATATCCAAGCAGTTTCCGCACAACTTCCCCGCGCAATATCCGGGCAACATCCACGCAATATATCCGTGCATCATGCACGCATAATCCGCTAAATATCCCCGCGCAATATCCGCACAATATTCCTGCACAAAATCCTAGCCTTGCCTTGCCTTGCCTTGACTAGCCTTGCCTAGCCTAGTCCTGGGGTACTCTGGAATGGCCTGTAGGCCTTTGAAAGGGTCCTGGGTGTCTCTAGAAGGGTCTTGGGGGGCTTTAGAACGGTTCTGGAGGCTCTAGAATGGTCTTAGCATCTTTAGAAGGGTCCTGGATGTGTCTAAAATTGTCTGGGGTCCTTTAGAAGAGTCCTGTGAGCTCTAGAAGGGTCTGAGGACTCTAAGCCTAGCCCGAACACCTAACACAACCCCAACCCTAACCCTCACCCTAGCGCCGAAACCAACCCTAGCCCTAATCTTAACCACAAAGCTAACCCTAACGTAAATGCCAGGGTCCTGGGGGTCTCTAGAATGGTCAGGGGGTCTTTAGAATGGTCCTGAGGCTGTCTAGAATTCTCTGGGTGCATTTTGAAGAGTCCTGGGCTTCTCTAGAAGGGTCTGGGGGCCTTTAGATGGTCCTGGGGGTCTCTGCAATGGCCCAGGGCCCTTTAGAATGGACCTGGATGTCTCTAGAAGGGTCTGGGGGCCTTTAGAAGAGCTCTGGGGGGCGTTAGACGTGTCTTGACATCTTTGGAAATGTCCTGGGTGTGTCTAGAATGGTCTGGGGGCCTTTAGAAGAGACCTGTGGGATCCAGAAGAGTCTGGGGACCCTAACCCTCACCCTAGACCAAATACCTAACCCTAACCCTAACCCTAAACTTAACCCTAATCTTAAGACTAACCCTAACACTAACTCTAACACGAAACCCTAAACATAACCATAACCCTTACCAAAACCCTAACACAACCCTAACCCTAACCTTAACTCTTGCAACTAAACCAACCCTACCACTAATCTTAACAACAAAGCTAACCATAATGTAAATGCCAGGGTTCTGGTGGTCTCTAGAAAGGTCAGGGGGTCCTTAGAATGCTCCTGAGTGTGTCTAGAATTCTCTGGTGGCATTTTGAAGACTCCTGGGGTATTCTAGAAGGGTCTGGGGGCCTTTGGATGGTCCTGGGGGTCTCTAGAATGGCCCAAGGTCCTTTAGAATGGACCTGGGTGTCTCTAGCAGCTTCTCTGCTTGACATAATTCTTTGTACTCTCTATTTGACTTTGTTGACTTGCGCTTTAAACCTTGTACTCTGTCCTTAGTATTTTGTACTCTGTATTTGACTTTGTTGGCTTGTGCCTTAAACCTTGTACTCTGTCCTTAGTACTCTGTATTTGACTCTGTAGGGAGCTCTGTTAATGCTGCTTCGTAGGTCGTAGATCACTACTTCGTAGATCACTTTTCCTTAAATGCATTAATAGGCGCAGATAGAGCAGATATCAGGAGAACATAGTAAGGGGCTCTGTTAATGCTGCTTTGTAGGTTGCAGTGAAAGCGTTGCAGAGAAAACGGTAAGGAGAACCACAATATGATGATAGGAGCTGCTCTGCTTGAGATAATAACTTTTCCTTAAATGCATTAATAGGAGCAGATAGAACACATTTCAGGACACCCTAATAAAACGCTAGCTAAAGCTGCTTTGTAGGTTGCAGTGAAAGCACTTGCAGAGATAAAACCAATGAGAACCACAATCTCATGATAGCAGCTGCTCTGATCGCGATAATCACTTTTCCTTAAGTGCATTAGTAATCGCAGATAGGTCACATATCAAGAGAACATAGTAAGGAACTCTGTTAATTCTGCTTCGTAGTTTGCAGTGAAAGCTCTTGTAGAGAAAAGCGTAACGAGAGCCACAATCTGATGATAGCATCTACTCTGCTCGAGGTAATAACTTTTCCTTAAATGCTTAAGTAAGCACTGTTAGATCACATTTAAGGACACTCTAACAAAACGCTAGTTAAAGCTGCTTTGTAGGTTTCACTGAAAGCGCATGCAGAGATAAAGCTAATGAAATCCAGAATCTCATGATAGAAGCTTCTCTGCTCGACATAATCACTTTTCCTTAAATTCTTTAAAAAGACCTATTAGAACACATTTCAGGACACTCTAATAAATCACTAGCTAAAGCTGCTTTGTAGGTTGCATTGAAAGCGCTTGTAGAGATAAAGCTAACGAGAATCACAATCTGATGATAGCAGGCTCTCTGCTCAAGATAATCGCTTTTCCATAAATGCATTAATAGGCGCAGAGAGAACACATATCAAGAGAACATAGTAAGGAGCTCTGCTATTGCTGCTTTGTAGGTTGCAGTGAAAGCGGTTGTAGAGATAAGGCTATGGAAAGACACAATCTGATGATAGCAGCTAATCTGCTCGAGATAGTCGCTATAACTTAAATTCATTAATAGCCGCAGAAAAAACACATATCAAGAGAACATAGTAAGGGGCTCTGTAAATGCTGCTTTGTAGTTTGCAGTCAAAGCGCTAGTAGAGATAAAGCTTATGAAAGCCACAATCTGATGATAGCTGCTTCTCTGCTGGAGATAATCTCTTTTCCTTAAATGCATTAATAGGTGCACATAGAACACATTTCAGGACACTCTAATAAAAAGCTAGTTAAAGCTGCTTTGTAGTTTGCAGTGAAAGCGCTTGCAGACATAAGGATAATGAAAGCCACAATCTGATGATAGCAGCTTCTCTAGTGAAGATAAACACTTTTCTTTAAGTGAATTACTAGGTACAGATAGAACACATATCAATATAACATAGTAAGGAGGTCTGTTAATGCTGCTTTGTAGGTTGCAGTGAAAGTGCTTGTAGAGTAAAGCGTAACGAGAACCACAATGTGAAGATAGAAGCTTCTCTGCTCGAGATAATCGCTTTTCCTTAAATGCATTACTAGGCGCAGGTGGAACACATATCAAGAGAACATAGTAAGGGGCTCTGTTAATGCTGCTTTGTAGGTTGCAGTGAAAGCGCTTGTAGAGAAAAGTGAACGAGAGCCACAATCTGATGATAGCAGCTTCTCTGCTCGAGGTAATAACTTTTCCTTAAATGCTTTAGTACGCGCTGATAGAACACATTTCAGGACACTCTAATAAAACGCTAGCCAAAGCTGCTTTGTATGTTGCAGTGAAAGCGCTTGTAGAGATAAAGCCAATGAAAGCCAAAATCTCATGATAGCAGCTTCTCTGCTCGAGATAATTGCTTTTCCTTAAATGCAATACTAGTCGCAGGTAGAACACATCTCAAGATAACATAGTAAGGGGCTCTGTTAATGCTGCTTTGTTGGTTGCAGTCAAAGCGCTTGCAGAGATAAGGCTATGGTAATACACAATCTGATGATAGCAGCTTATCTGCTCGAGATAAACACTTTTCCTTAAATGCATTACTAGGTGCAGATAGAACACATGTCAATATGACATAGTAAGGAGCTCTGTTAATGCTGCTTTGTAGGTTGCAGTGAAAGCGCTTAAAGAGTTAAAACTCATGAAAGCCACAATCTGATGATAGCAGCTTCTCTGCTCGAGATAATCGCTTTTCCTTAAATGCATTACTAGGCACAGATAGAACACATGTCAAGAGAACGTAGTAAGGAGAACTGTTAGCTCTGCTTTGTAGTTTGCAGTGAAAGCAGTTGTAGAGAAAAGGTAAACATGAGCCATTATCTGATGATAGCAGCTTCTCTGCTCGTGATAATCACTTTTCATTAAATGCCTGTGTAAGCGCTGTTAGAACACATTTAAGGACACTCTAATAAAACGCTAGCTAAAGCTGCTTCCTAGGTTGCAGAGAAAGCGCTTGTACACATAAAGCTAATGAAAGCCACAATCTAATATCTCTAGAAGGCTCTGGGGACCTGAACCCTAATACTAGCACGAATACCTAATCCTAAATCTAAACTTAACCCTAATCTTAAGCCTGACCCTAACACTAACTCTAACACAAACCCCTAAACGTAACCATAACCTTTTCCCTTACCAAAAGCCTAACACAACCCCAACCCTTACCCTAGTACCTGAACACATCCTAGCCCTAATCTTAAGCACAAATGTAACCCTAACATAAATGCAGGGTCCTTGAGGTCTCTAGTAATGTCAGGGGTCTTTAGAATTGTCCTGAGGGTCTCTAGAAACCTCTGGGGGTATTTTGAAGAGTCCTGGGGTTCTCTAGAAGGCTCTGGGGGCCTTTAGATTGTCCTGGGGGTCTCTGGAGTGGTCCGGGGTCCTTTAGAATGGACCTGGGTGTCTCTAGAAGTGTCTGGGGACCTTTAGAAGGGCTCTGGGGTGCTCTAGAAGGGTCTTTGCATCTTTAGAAGGATCTTGAGGGTCTCTTGAATGCTCTGTAGACGGTTCTGAAGAGTTCTGGGGTGCTCTAGAATGGTCTATGGGCCTTCGGATGGTCTTGGGGTTCCCTGGAATGCCCTGTGGGCCATTTAAATAGTCCTGGGTGTCTCTAGACGGGCCTGAGGGGCTTTAGAATGGTTCTGCACGGATCTTGAAGGGTTTTGACATCTTTAGAAGGGTCCTGTGTGTGTCTATAATGGTCTGCGGGCCTTTAGAAGAGTCCTGTGATCTCTAGAAGTGTCTGGGGACCCTAACCCTAGCCATAATAACTAACCCTAACCCGAAACCTAAACTTAACCCTAATCTTAAGCCTAACCCTAACACTAACTCTAACACAAACCCCTAAACATAAACATTACCCTTACCCTTACCAAAACCCTAACACAACCCTAACCCTAACCCTAGCAGCTAAACAAACCCTAGCCCTAATCTTAACCACAAATCTTACCCTAACATAAATTCCAGGGTCCTGGGGGTCTCTAGAAAGGTCAGGGGGTCTTCAGAATTGTCCTGAGGGTGTCTAGAATTCTCTGGGGGCATTTTGAAGAGTCCTGGGGTTCTCTATAAGACTCTGGGGGCCTTTAGATGGTCCTGGAGGTCTCTGGAATGGCCCGGGGCCCTTTAGAATGGACCTGGGTGTTTCTAGAAGGGTCTTGGGGCCTTTAGAAGGGCTCTGGGGCGCTCTAGAAGTGTCTTTGCATCTTTAGAATGGTCCTGAGGGTCTCTAGAATGCTCTGGGTGCAGTTTGAAGAGTCCCGGGGTGCTCTAGAAGGGTCTGGGGACCTTTGGATGGTCGTGGAGTGCTCTGAAATTGCCTGTGTGCTTTTCAAAGGGTCCTGGGTGTCTCTAGAGGGATCTGGGAGGCTTTCGAATGGTTCTGGAGGGCTCTAGAAGGGTCTTGGCATCTTTAGAAGGGTCCTGGCTGTGTCTAGAATGGTCTGGGGGCCTTTAGAAGAGTCCTGTGTGCTCTAGAAGGGTCTGGGCACCCTAACTCTAACCCTAGCCCAAATACCTAAGCCTAACCCTAAACCTAAACTTAACCCTAATCTTAATCCTAACCCTAACACTAACCCCGAAACATATCCATTACCCTTTCCTTTACCAAAACCCTAACACAACCCCAACCCTAAACCTAACCCTAGCACCTAAACCAAAACTAGCCCTAATCTTAAACACAAAGCTAACCCTAACGTAAGTGCCAGGGTCCTGGGGGTATCTAGAAAGGTCACGGTGTCTTTGGAATTGTCCTTAAGCTGTCTAGACATCTCTGGGGGCATTTTGAAGAGTCCTGGGGTTCTCTAGAAGTGTCTGGGGGCCCTTTAGATGATCCTGGGGGTCTCTGGAAAGGTCCAGGGTCCTTTAGAATGGCCCTTGGTGTCTCTAGAAGGGTCTGGGAGCCTTTAGATGGGCTCTGGTAGGCTCTAGAAGGGTCTTTGCATCTTTAGAAGGGTCTTGGGTGTGTCTAGAATCGTCTGTGGACCTTTACAAGAGTCCTGTGGGCTCGAGAAGGGTCTGGGGACCCTAACCTGAATACTTAAACCTAAACCTAAACTTAACCCTTATCTTAAGCCTAACCCTAACACTAACTCTAACACAAACCCTGAAACATATCCATTACCCTTTCCCTTACCAAAACCCTAACACAACCCCAACCCTAACCCTAGCAACTAAACAAACCCTAGCCCTAATCTGAACCCCAAAGCTAATCCTAACATAAATTCCAGGGTCCTGGGGGTGTCTAGAAAGGTCAGGGGGTCTTTAGAATGGTCCTGAGGGTGTCTAGAATTCTCGGGGGGCATTTTGAAGAGTTCTGGGATTCTCTAGAAGGGTCTAGGTGCCTTATTGATAGTCCAATATCTGCGCAATATCCCCGCGCAATATCCATGCATGACACGCGCAAATTCCGCTCAATATCCTAACCCAATATACGCGCAATATCCCCGCGCAATATCCCCGCGCAATATCCCCGCCCAATATAAGCGCAATATCCCCGCTCAATATCCACACAATATTTCCGCATAATCCGCGCAATACCCAAACAATATCCGAGCAATATCCCCGCATAATCCGTGCAATATCCCAGCTCAATATCCAAGCATAATCCGCGCAAATTCCATGCAATATCCTCACCCAATAAACGCTCGATACACCCAAGCAATATACCGCACAATATCCTTGCGCAATATCCCTGTCCAATATACGTGCAATATCCCCGCTCAATATCCCCGCATTTTCCCCGCGTAATATCCGCGCTATATCCCAGCGCAATATCCACGCAATATCCCCGTGCAATACCCGTGCATAATCCATGCAGTTTCCGTGCAATATCCAAGCAATATTTCGCACATTATCCGCGTAATATACCACGCAATATCCGCGCATAATCTGCCACATATCCACGCATATTCCGAGCATTATCCACGCAATATCCCCGTGCAATAACCGCGCATAATCCGAGCATAATCCTAGCATAATATGCCCAATATCCCCGCATACACCGCTCAATATCCGCACATAATCCCAGCGCAATATCCGCGAGCATAATCTGCACATTATCTGCGCAGTTTCCGCGCAATATCCGTGCAATATTTCACGCATTATCCGCGCAATATACCGCGCAATATCCACGCATAATCTGCACAATATCCACGCAATATCCCCACGCAGTATCCGTGCGGATAATCCGTGCAATATCCGCGCGATATTCCCTCGTATAATCCGCGATATATCCGCGCATAATCTGAACAACATCTGCGTGTTATTCCCTCGTATAATCTGGGCAGTTTACGCGCAATTTCCCCGCACAATATCCGCGCAATATCCGCTCATACTCCGACCAATATCCGAGCAATATACCCGCGCAATATCCCCGCATAATCCGCTCATAATCCGCCCAATATCCACGCGCAATGTCCCAGCGCAATATCCGCGCATAATCTGCGAAATATCCGCGCAGTTTGCGTGCAATTTCCCCTCGCAATATGTGGGCAATATCCGCGCAATATATTCTCGCATAATCTGCGCATTATCTGCTAAAAATCCGCGAAATATCCGCGCAGTTTCCGAGCAATTTCCCCGCGCAATATCCGGGCAATATCCGTGCAATATATCCGCACATTATCCGCGCATAATCCACGAAATATCCCCTTACAATATCCGCTCAATATTCCTGCTCAAAATCTGCCAAAATCCGCGCAAAATCCCTGCGCAATATCTGTGCAATATCCGCGGAATACTACTGCGCAATATCCAAACAATATCCGCGCATAATCCGCGCAATATTCCAGCGCAAAATCCCCGCAAAATCCGTGCATAATCAGCGCAATATACCCTCCTATATCCGAGCCAAATCAGCGCAAAATCCGCGCAATATCTCCTCGCAATATTTGCGCAATATCCCCGTGCAATACCCGTGCATAATCCGCGCAGTTTCCGGGCAATTTTCACGCATAATGCCACCATAATGCGAGCATAATCCGCGCAATATCCTCACGAATATCCGCGCATTATCTCGCGCAATATCGGCTCAATATCCCCACACAATATCCGCGCATAATCCGCGCATTACCTGCACAATATCCACGCATAATCCGCGCAATATACCAGCCCAAACACAGCGCAAAATCCACTCGATATCAACGCGCAATCTTTGCGCAATATCTCCGTGCAATACCTGTGCATAATCCGAGCAATATCCGTGCATAATCCCACCATAATCCGCCCAATATCCACTCATAATCCATGGTATATACCGCGCATTATCTGCACAATATACCGCGCAATATCCGTGTATAATCAGCACAATATCCGCACAATATCCGAGCGCATAATCCGCTCATAATTCGCCCATTATTCCTGCGCAATATCCCAGCGCAATATCCGCGCATAATCTTCGCATTATACCCGAGCATAATCTTCGCATTATACTCGCGCATAATCCGCGCAATATCCACGCGATATTCCCGCGTATAATCCGCTTAATATCCGCGTATAATCCGAGCAATATCCGGGCAATATTCCCGCAATGTATCGGTGCTTTATGCGCACATAATCCGCGAAATATCCTCACCCAATATCCGTTAAATAACTGCGCAATATCAGCGCATAATCCCCGCAATATCCATGCATAATCCGAGCAATATCCAACAACAATATCCGCGCAAAATCCGCGCATTATCTGCATAACATCCGCGCATAATCCGTGCGTTGTCTGTGCAATATCCAAGCAATATCCCCGCGCAATATCCACGCATATTCTTTGCATTATACCCGCGCATAATCTGCGCAATATCCAGGTGATATTCCCGTGTATAATCCGCGCAATACCTGCATATAATCCGCGCAATATCTGCTCATAATACGCGCAATATACCGCGCAATATCCGAGCATAATCTCCACAATACCTGCGCAATATCCCAGCGCATAATCTGCGCATTATCTCCGCACAATCCGCGCAATATCCCCGCTCAATATCCGCGAAGATAATGCGTGTATTATCTGCACAATATCCGCGCATTATCCCCGCGCAATATCCTCGCGCAATATCACGCAATTTCCCTGCATAATCTGAGCAATACCCCCGCGTAATATCCACGCATAATCCGAGCATAATCCTAACATAATATGCGCTATATCCCCGCATAATCCCCGCAATATCCCCGTGCAATATCCGCACAATATCCCCGCATAATCCTCGCAATATCCGAACAATCTTCCCACACAATATCCTTGCGAAATATCCCCGCACAATATCAACGTATAATACACGAAATATTCCGGCATTATCCGCGCATTATCCGCGCATACTCTGCACAATATCAGCGCAATATCCGAGTGGATAATCCGTGCATTACCCGTGCATAATCTGCGCAATATCCGAGAAGTTTCCACGCAACTTCCCCGCGCAATATCTGGGCAATATCCGAGCAATATATCCACGCATTATGCACGCATAATCCGCGAACTGTCCCCGCATAATATCCGCGCAATATTCCTGCACAGAATCCTAGCCTTGCCTTGCCTTGCCTATCATTGCCTAGCCTTGCCTAGCCTTGCCTAGGCTTGTCCTTGGGTTCTCTGGAATGGCCTGTAGGCCTTTCAAAGGGTCCTAGGCGTCTCTAGAAGGGTCTGGGGTGGCTTTAGAACGGTTCTGGAGGTTCTAGAATGGTCTTGGCATCTTTAGAAGGGTCCTGGCTGTGTCTAGAACTGTCCGGGGGCCTTTAGAAGAGTCCTGTGGGCTCGAGAAGGGTCTGGAGACTCTAACCCGAGCCCGAAAACCTAACCTTAACCCTAAACCTAAACTTAACCCTAATCTTAAACCTAACCCTAACACTAACTCTAACACAAACCCCTAAACATGAACATAACCCTTACCCTTACCAAAACCCTAACACAATCCCAACCCTAACCCTAACCCTGACCCTAGCGCTGAAACCAACCCTAGCCCTAATCTTAACCACAAAGCTAACCCTAACATAAATGCCATGGTCCTGGGGGTCTCTAGAATGGCCAGGGGGTCTTTAGAATGGTCTTGAGGGTGTCTAGAATTCTCTGGGTGCATTTTGAAGAGTCCTGGGCTTCTCTAGAAGGGTCTGGGGGCCTTTAGATGGTCCTGGGGGTCTCTGCAATGGCCCAGGGCCCTTTAGAATGGACCTGGATGTCTCTAGAAGGGTGTGGGGGCCATTATAAGGGCTCTGGGGGGCACTAGAAGGGTCTTGACATCTTTAGAAACGTCCTGGGTGTGTCCAGAATGGTCTGGGGGCCTTCAGAAGACACCTGTGGGATCCAGAAGGGTCTAGGGACCCTAACCCTCACCCTAGCCTGAATACCTAACCCTAAACCTAAACCTAAACTTAACCCAAATATTAAGCCTAACCCTAACACTAACTCTAACACTAAACCCTAAACATAACCATAAACCTTACCCTTACCAAAACCCTAACACAACCCTAACTCTAACCTTAACTCTTGCAACTAAACCAACCCTACCACTAATCTTAACAACAAAGCTAACCATAATGTAAATGCCAGGGTTCTGGTGGTCTCTAGAAAGGTCAAGGGGTCTTTAGAATGTTCCTGAGTGTGCCTAGAATTCTCTGGTGGCATTTTGAAGAGTCCTGGGGTATTCTAGAAGGGTCTGGGGGCCTTTGGATGGTCCTGGGGGTCTCTAGAATGGCCCGGGTTCCTTTAGAATGGACCTGGGTGTCTCTAGCAGCTTCTCTGCTCGACATAATCCTTTGTACTCTGTATTTGACTTTGTTGGCTTGTGCCTTAAACCTTGTACTCTGTCCTTAGTACTCTGTATTTGACTCCGTAGGGAGCTCTGTTAATGCTGCTTCATAGGTCGTAGATCACTACTTCATAGATCACTTTTCCTTAAATGCATTAATTAAATGCAGATAGAGCAGATATCAGGAGAACATAGTAAGGGGCTCTGTTAATGCTGCTTCGTAGGTTGCAGTGAAAGCGTTGCAGAGAAAACGGTAACGAGAGCCACAATATGATGATAGGAGCTTCTCTGCTCGAGATAATAACTTTTCCTTAAATGCATTAATAGGAGCAGATAGAACACATTTCAGGACACTCTAATAAAATGCTAGCTAAAGCTGCTTTGTAGGTTGCAGTGAAAGCACTTGCAGAGATAAAACCAATGAGAACCACAATCTCATGATAGCAGCTTCTCTGATTGAGATAATCACCTTTCCTTAAATGCATTAGTAAGCGCAGATAGGTGACATATCAAGAGAACATAGTAATTTTAATGTTAATTCTGCTTCGTAGTTTGCAGTGAAAGTTATTGTAGAGAAAAGCGTAACGAGAGCCACAATCTGATGATAGCATCTTCTCTGCTCAAGGTAATATCTTTTCCTTAAATGCTTAAGTAAGCGCTGTTAGATCACATTTAAGGACACTCTAATAAAACGCTAGCTAAAGCTGCTTTGTAGGTTTCACTGAAAGCGCTTGCAGAGATAAAGCTAATGAAAGCCAGAATCTCATGATAGCAGCTTCTCTGCTCGACATAGTCACTTTTCCTTAAATGCTTTATAAGCGTTATTAGAACATATTTCAAGACACTCTAATAAATCGCTAGCTAAAGCTGCTTTATAGGTTGCATTGAAAGCGCTTGTAGAGGTAAAGCTAACGAAAGCCAAATTCTGATGATAGCAGCTTCTCTGCTCGAGATAATCGCTTTTCCTTAAATACATTAATAGTGGCAGAAAGAACACTTATCTAGTAAACATAGTAAGGGGTTCTGTTAATGATGCTTTGTAGTTTCCAGTGAAAGCGCTTGCAGAAGTAAAGCTAATCAAAACCATAACCTGATGACAGCAGCTTCTCTGCTCGAGATAATCGCTTTTCCTTAAATGCATTACTAGGCGCAGATAGAACACATATCAAGAGAACACAGTAAGGAGCTGTGTTAATTCTGCTTCCTAGATTGCAGTCAAAGCGCTTGTAGAGAAAAGCGAACGAGAGTCACAATCTGATGATAGCAGCTTCTCTGCTCGAGGTAATAACTTTTCCTTAAATGCTTTAGTAAGCCTGGATAGAAAACATTTCAGGACACTCTAATAAACGCTAGCCAAAGCTGCTTTGAAGGCTGCAGTGAAAGCGCTTGTAGACATAAAGCTAATGAAAGCCAAAATCTGATGATAGCAGCTTCTCTGTTCGAGTTAATCGCTTTTCCTTAAATGCATTACTAGGTGCAGATAGAACGCATATCAAGAGAACATAGTAAGGAGCTCTGCTAGTGCTACTTAGTAAGTTGCAGTGAAAGCGGTTGTAGAGATAAGGCTATGGAAAGCCACAATCTAATGATAATATCTTCTCTGCTCGAGATAATCGGTTTAACTTAAAAGCATTAATGGGCGCAGATACAACACATATCAAGAGAACAGGCGCAGAAAGAACACATATCAAGAGAACATAGTAAGGGGCTCTCTTAATGTTACTTTGTAGGTTGCAGTGAAACTGGTTGTAGAGTAAAGCGTAACGAGAACAACAATGTGATGATAGTAGCTTCTCTGCTAGACATAATCGCTTTTCCTTAAATGCATTATTAGGCGCAGATAGAACACATGTAAAGAGAACATAGTAAGGAGCTCTGTTAGCTCTGCTTTGTAGGTTGCAGTGAAAGCGCTTGTAGAGATAAGGCTAAGGAAAGCCACAATCTTATGATAGCAGCTTCTCTGTTTGAGATAAACACTTTTCCTTAAATGCATTACTAGGCGCAGATAGAACACTTATCAAGAGAACATAGTAAGGAGCTCTGTTAATGCTGCTTTGTAGGTTGCAGTGAAAGCATTTGTAGACATAAGGCTAAGGAAAGACACAATCTGATAATAGCAGTTATTCTGCTCGAGATAATCGCTTTTCCTTAAATGCATTACTAGGCGCAGATAGAACACATATCAAGAGAACATAGTAAGAGGCTCTCTTAATGCTGCTTTGTAGTTTGCAGTGAAAGCGCTTGCAGAGATAAAGCTAATGAAAGCCACAATCTGGTGATAGCAGCTTCTCTGCTCAAGATAATCACTTTTCCTTAAATGCTTATGTAAGCGCTCTTAGAAAACATTTAAGGACACTCTAATAAAATGCTAGCTAAAACTGCTTCCTAGGTTGCAGTGAAAGCGCTTGTAGAGATAAAGCTAATGAAAACCACAGTCTGATATCTCTAAAAGCCTCTGGGGACCGGAACCCTTATACTAGCATGAATACCTAACCCTAAATCTAAACTTAACCCTAATCTTAAGCCTGACCCTAACACTAACTCTAACACCCAACCCTGAACATAACCATAACCTTTTCCCTTACCTAACACAACCCCAACCCTAACCCTAGTACCTGAACCAATCCTAGTCCTAATCTTAACCACAAAGATAACCCTAACATAAATGCAGGGTCCTTGAGGTCTCTAGTAATGTCAGGGGTCTTTAGAATTGTCTTGAGGGTCTCTAGAATTCTCTGGGGCTATTTTGAAGAGTCCTGTTATTCTCTAGAAGGGTCTGGGGGCCTTTAGAAGAGCCCTGTGGTCTCTAGAAGTGTCTGGGGACCCTAACACTAGCCAGAATACCTAAGCCTAACCCGAAACCTAAACTTAACCCTAATCTTAAGACTAACCCTAACACTAACAGCTAAACAAACCCTAGCCCTAATCTTAACCACAAATCTTACCCTAACATAAATTCCAGGGTCCTGGGGGTCTCTAGAAAGGTCAGGGGGTGTTTAGAATGGTCCTGAGGCTGTCTAGAATTCTCTGGGGGCATTTTGAAGAGTCCTGGGGTTCTCTAGAAGGGTCTGGGGGCCTTTGGATTGTCCTGGGGTTCTCTGGAATGGCCCGGGGCCCGTTAGAATAGACTTGGGTTTCTCTAGAAGTTTCTGGGGACTTTAGAAGGGCTCTGGGGCGCTCTAGAAAGGTCTTTGCATCTTTAGAAGGGTCCTGAGGGTCTCTAGAATGCTCTGGGGGCAGTTTGAAGAGTCCCAGGGTGCTCTAGAATAATCTATGGGCCTTCGGATGGTCTTGGGGTTCCCTGGAATGGCCTGTGGGCCATTTAAAGAGTCCTGGGTGTCTCTAGACGGGTCTGAGGGGCTTTAGAATGGTTCTGGAGGGCTCTTGAAGGGTCTTGGAATCTTTAGAAGGGTCCTGAGTGTGTCTATAATGGTCTGCGGGCCTTTAGAAGAGTCCTGTGGGCTCTAGAAGGGTCTCGGGACCCTAACCCTAACTCTAGCCTGAATAACTAACCCTAAACCTAAACTTAACTCTAATCTTAAGCCTTACCCTACCACTAAATCTAACGCTAACCCTGAAACATATCCATTACCCTTTCCCTTACCAAAACCCTAACACAACCTCAACCCTAACCCTAGCAGCTATACAAACCCTAGCCCTAATCTTAACCACAAAGCTAACCCTAACATCAATTCCAGGGTCCTGGGGGTGTCTAGAAAGGTCAGGGGGTCTTTAGAATGGTCCTGAGGGTGTCTAGAATTCTCTGGGGGCATTTTGAAGAGTCCTGGGATTCTCTAGAAGGGTCTGGGGGCCTTATTCATAGTCCTGGGTGTCTCTGGAATGAAACGGGTTCCTTTAGAAGGGACCTGGGTGTCTCTAGAAGGACCTGGGGGCCTTTAAAAGGGTCTTGGCATCTTTAGAGGTGTCCTGGGTGTGTCTAGAATGATCTGGGGGCCTTTAGATGAGTCCTGTTGCCTGACCTTGCCCTGTCTTGCCCTGACCTGCCTTGCCTTGCCTTGCCTTCGCATTATCCCCACGCAATATCCCAGCATAATCCGCGCAATATCCCCACTCAATGTCCGAACAATATTCCCATGCAATATCCTTGCGCAATATCTGTTCATAATCCGTGCAATATCAGCGCATAATCTGCGCATTATTCCCCCGCATAATCCGCACACTATCAGCGCGATATTCCTGCGTATAATCCGTGCATTATCCGCACAATATACCACGCAATATCCGTGCATAATCTGCACAATATCCGCGCAATATCCGTGCGCATAATCTGCGCATTATTCCCGCGCAATACCCCTGCGCAATATCCGCGCATAATCTGCGTATCATTCCCTCGCATAATCTGCACAATATCCTCGCGATATTCCTACATATAATCCACGCAATATCCGCACATAATCCACGCACTATACTGCGCATTATTCGCGCATTATCCGAGCAATATACCGCGTAATATCCGTGCAATATCCGCACGCAATATCCGCGCAATATCCCCACGCAATATTCGTGCCGATAATCCATGCAATATCCACGCATAATCTGCACAATATCCACGCAATATCCCCGCGCGATATCCGGGCAATATTCACGCAATATATAGGTGCATTATCTGCGCATACTCCGCGAAATATCCCCACACAATATCTGCGCAATATCCCCGCACAATATGCGCGCAATATCTGCTCAGTATCAGCTCATAATCCCCGCATTATCCGAGCAATATCCGCGCATAATCTGTGCAATATCCAACAATAGTATCCGTGCATAATCCGCGCATTATCTGCGCAATATCCGCGCATAATCCGCCCAATATGCACACATATTCACAACTTATCCAAGCGTAATATCCACGCGCAATATCTACGCAATTTCCCTGCATGATCTGCGCAATATCCCCGTGCAATATCCGCGCATAATCCGCACATAATCTGCGCATTATACCCTCTTATAATCCGCGCAATATCCTCTCATAATTCGCGCAATATACCACGCATTACCCATCCATTATCCGCACAATATACCACCCAATATCCGTGCATAATCCGAGCAATATCCGCGCAATATCCCCTCGCAATATCCCCGCATAATCTGCTCATAATCCAGCCAATATCCCCGCACAATATCCCAGTGCAATATCCTCGCGTTAGACGGTGAAATATCCGCACAGTATCCGCGCAATTTCCTCTCGCAATATGTGGGCAATATCCGCGCAATATATCTGCGCTTAATCTGCACATTATCTGCAAAAAATCCGCGCAATATCCGGGCAATATCCGTGCAATATATCCGCCCATTATCCGCGCATAATACACGAAATATCCCCGCAGAATATCCGCGCAATATTCCTGCTCAAAATCCACCAAAATCAGCCCAAAATCCCCTCACAATATCGACGCAATATCCATGGAATATTACCGCGCAATATCCGCGCATAATCTGCGCAATATACCCTCCCAAAATCAGCGCGATATCCCAGCGCAATATTTGCGCAATATCCCCGTGCAATATCTGTGCATAATCCGTGCAGTTTCCGTGCAATATCCACGCATAATCCGACCATAATCCTAGCATAATACGAGCATAATCCATGCAATATCCCCACGCAATATCTGCGCATTATCATAGAATCACAGAATCACAGAACAACCAGGTTGGAAGGGACCCATCGGATCTTCTAGTCCAACCATTCCTATCAAACACTAAACCAAGTCCCTCAATACCTCATCCACCCGTGTCTTAAACAACTCCAGGGAAGGGGACTCAACCACCTCCCTGGGCAGCCTATTCCAATGCCCAATGACCCTCTGTGTGAAAAACCTCCTCCTAATCTCCAGCCTAAACCTACCCTGGCGGAGCTTGAGGCCATTCCCTCTCGTCCTGTCCCCTGTCACTTGGGAGAAGAGGCCATTTCCCTCCTCTCCACAACCACCTTTCAGGTACTTGTAGAGAGTAATGAGGTCTCCTCTCAGCCTCTTCTTCTCCAGGTTAAACAACCCCAGCTCTCTCAGCCGCTCCTCATAGGGTCTGTTCTCCAGCCCCTTCATCAGCCTCGTTGCTCTTCTCTGGACTTGCTCCAGAGCCTCAACATCCTTCTTGTGCTGAGGGGCCCAGAACTGGACACAGTATTCAAGGAGTGGCCTCACCAGTGCTGAATACAGAGGGAGAATCACCTCCCTGGACCTGCTGGTCACACTGTTTCTGATACAAGCCAGGATGTCATTGGCCTTCTTGGTCACCTGGGCACACTGCTGGCTCATGTTCAGTCGGTTGTCAACCAACACCCCCAGGTCCCTCTCCTCCTGGCAGTTTTCCAGCCAGGCTTCTCCCAGTCTGTAGCTCTGCTTAGGGTTGTTGTGCCCCAATTGCAGGACCCGGCATTTGGCCGTGTTAAACCTCATACCGTTGGACACTGCCCAGCGGTCCATCCTGTCCAGGTCCCCCTGCAAAACCTCCCTACCCTCCAGCAGATCGACACTTGCACACAGCTTTGTGTCATCTGCAAACTTGCTAAGGGTACCCTCAATGCCCTCATCCGGGTCATTGATGAAGACATTGAACAGGACTGAACCTTGCACTGAGCCCTGGGGAACACCGCTTGTCACTGGCCTCCTGCTGGACTTAACACCATTTACCACCACTCTCTGGGCCCGGCCATCCAGCCAGTTTTCTACCCAGGAGAGTGTGTGTCTGTCCAGGCCAGAGGCTGACAGTTTCCGCAGCAGAATGCTGTGAGAAACTGTGTCAAAGGCTTTGCTGAAGTCCAGAAAAACCACATCCACAGCCTTTCCTTCATCCAGCAGCCGAGTGACTTTGTCATAGAAGGCGATCAGGTTCGTTTGGCAGGACCTGCCTCTGGTAAACCCATGTTGACTGGGCCTGATCACCCGGTTCTCTTGTAAGTGCTTCATGATAGCACTCAAGATCACCTGTTCCATGACTTTCCCTGGCACTGAGGTCAGACTGACTGGCCTGTAGTTCCCCGGATCCTCCCTGCAACCCTTCTTGTAAATGGGAACTACATCAGCCAGTCTCCAGTCCAGAGGTACCTCCCCAGTCTTCCAGGACTGCTGGAAGATGATGGAAAGGGGTTTGGCCAATACATCCGCCAGCTCCCTCAAAACCCTAGGATGTATCCCATCTGGCCCCATGGACTTGTGGGTGTCCAGCTGGCCAAGCAGGGCTCTGACCACCTCCTCTTGGACTATGGGAGCCTCGTATTGCTCCTCTGTTTCCCGGGTATCTACACAGAGGGAACAGCTTTCTTTACAATTAAAGACTGAGGCAAAGAAGGCATTAAGTACCTCAGCCTTCTCCTCGTCCCCTGTCACTGCTGTTCCCTCTGAGTCCAAAAGGGACTGTATGGTTTCCCTTGTCCTCCTTTTACTGTTAATATACTTATAAAAAGATTTTTTATTGTCTTTTGCTGACTTAGCTAATCTGACCTCTAGCTCGGCCTTAGCCCCTCTGATTTTTTCCCTACATAGCCTCGCTTCCCTCCTGAAGTACCCCCAAGAGGCCTGTCCCCCCTTCCAGAGCCTATAAATCTTCCTTTTTTTTCTAATTTGACTCAAGATTTCCCTACTTAACCAAGCTGTTTTTTTCCCCTGTCTGCCTTTTTTCCAGAACATGGGGATGGTTTTCTCCTGAGCTGCCAGGATCTCCTTTTTGAGGAACTCCCAGCCCTCATGGGCTCCCTTGCCCTCAAGTGCTGTCTCCCAGGAGACTTTGCCAACCAGCCTTCTAAACAGTTCAAAGTCTGCCCTCTGAAAATTTAGTGCAACCGTCCTGCTTAGTACCCTCTTCGCTTCACCTAGGACAGAAAACCCTATCATCTCATGATCACTAAGACCTAGGCAACCCCCTACTCTCACATCCCCCACAAGCCCCTCTCCATTGACAAACAGCAAGTCCAGGAGGGCACCTTCCCTCGTAGGTTTTTTGACCAGCTGTGCAAGGAAGTTATCTTCCACGCACTCCAGGGACCTCCTAGACTGCTTTCTTTCTGCTGTGTTGTACTTCCAGCAGATATCAGGGAGATTGAAGTCTCCCACAAGGACAAGAGGCACTGACTTGGAGATTGACCCCAGTTGTTTAAAGAAGAGCTCATCAGCTGCTTCTCCTTGGCTGGGTGGCCTGTAACAGACTCCCATCACAAAGTCTCCCTTGTAATGGGCTCCCTTGATCTTAATCCACAGGCACTCAATCTCCCCATTGCCACAGTCCATCTCGGAGGTGTCCAAGTCCTCCCTTACAAAGAGGGCTACTCCACCCCCTCTCCTACCCTTTCTATCCCTCCTGAAGAGTTTAGAACCCACCATACCCAAACTCCAGTTATAAGAGTCATCCCACCACGTTTCCGTGATGGCAACGACATCAAAGGCACCTTGCCCTACAAAGGCTTCCAGCTCTTCCATCTTGTTCCCCATGCTGCGTGCATTGGTGTAAATGAACTTCAGCTGAGTAGCAGAGCCTTCAGCCCTCCTAGAGGGGACTACTCCTCCTGGAGTAGTTGATGCCAGTTGATTATCTCGCGCAACATCTGCGCAATATCCACACGCAATATCCACGCATAATCCGTGCATTACCTGCACAATATCCGTGCATAATCCCCGCGCAATATACCCGCCCAAACTCTGCACAAAATCCGCGTGATATCCCCACGCAATCTTTGCTCAATATCCCCGTTCAATACCCGTGCATAATCCTCGCAGTTTCTGCGCAATATCCACGCATAATCCCACCATAATCCGCGCAATATCCCCACGCAATATCCGCGCTATATCCCCAAACAATATTTGCGCAATATCCCCGAGTAATACCCGTGCATAATCCGCGCAGTTTCCACGCAATATCCGTGCCATATCCATGCATATACCACGCATTATCAGCACAATATCCCCGCGCAATATCCACGCATAATCCGAGCATAATCCTAGCATAATATGCGCAATATCCCCGCATAATCCCCGCAATATCCCCGCGCAATATCCGTGCATAATCCCCATGCAATATCCGCGCAGAATATCCTCGCAATATTCCTGCTCAAAATCCACCAAAATCCGCCCAAAATCCCCTCACAATATCGACGCAATATCCATGGAATATTACCACGCAATATCCAAGCAATATCCGTGCATTATCCGCGCACAATATCCACACGCAATATCCCCGCATAATCCGCGCAATATCCACTCGCAATATCCTCGCGAAATATCCCCGCGCAATATCCACGTATAATCCGCGCAATATTCCGGCATTATCCGCGCATTATCAAAGCATAATCTGCACAATATCCGCGCAATATCCGTGCAGATAATCAGCGCATTATCCGCACATAATCTGCGCAATATCCGAGTAGTTTCCGCGCAACTTCCCCGCGCAATATCCTGGCAATATCCGCGCAATATATCCACGCATTATGCACGCGTAATCCGCGAAATATATCCGTGCAATATCCGCGCAATATTCCTGCTCAAAATCCAAGCCTTGCCTTCCCTTGCCTTCCCTTGCCTTGCCTAGCCTAGTCCTGGGGTTCTCTGGAATGGCCTGTAGGCCTTTCAAAAGGTCCTGGGTGTCTCTATAAGGGTTTTGGGGGGCTTTAGAACTGTTCTGGGGGACTCTAGAATGGTCTTGGTATCTTTAGAAGGGTCCTGGCTGTGTCTAGAATTGTCTGGGGGCCTTCAGAAGAGTCCTGTGGGCTCTAGAAGGGTCTGGGGACCCTAACCCTAGCCCGAATACCTAACCTTAACCCTAAACCTAAACTTAACCCTAATCTTAAACCTAACCCTAACACTAACTCTAACACAAACCCCTAAACATGAACATAACCCTTACCCTTACCAAAACCCTAAGACAAGCCCAAGCCTAACCCTAACCCTGACCCTAGCGCCGAAACCAACCCTAGCCCTAATCTTAACCACAAAGCTAACCCTAACATAAATGCCATGGTCCTGGGGGTCTCTAGAACGGCCAGGGGTTCTTTAGAATGGTCCTGAGGCTGTCTAGAATTCTCTGGGTGCATTTTGAAGAGTCCTGGGCTTTTCTAGAAGGGTCTGGGGGCCTTTAGATGGTCCTGGGGGTCTCTGCAATGGCCCGGGGTCCTATAGAATGGATCTGGGTGTCTCTAGAAGGGTGTGGGGGCCTTTAGAAGGGCTCTGGGGGGCGCTAGAAGGGTCTTGACATCTTTAGAAATGTCCTAGGTGTGTCTAGAATTGTCTGGGGGCCTTTAGAAGACACCTGTGGGATCCAGAAGGGTCTGGGGACCCTAACCCTGACCCTAGACCAAATACCTAACCCTAACCCTAACCCTAAACTTAACCCTAATCTTAAGTCTAACCCTAACACTAACACAAAAACCTAAACATAACCATAACCCTTACCCTTACCAAAACCCTAATACAATCTCAACTCTAATCTTAACTCTTGCAACTAAACCAACCCTATCACTAATCTTAACAACAAAGCTAACCATAATATAAATGCCAGGGTTCTGGTGGTCTCTAGAAGGGTCAAGGGGGTCTTTAGAATGCTCCTGAGTGTGTTTAGAATTCTCTGGTGGCATTTTGAAGACTCCTGGGGTATTCTAGAAGGGTCTGGGGGCCTTTGGATGGTCCTGGGGGTCTCTAGAACGGCCCGGGGTCCTTTAGAATGGACCTGGGTGTCTCTAGCAGTTTCTCTGCTCGAGATAATCCTTTGTACTCTCTAGTTGAATTTGTTGGCTTGTGCCTTAAACCTTGTACTCTGTCCTTAGTACTCTGTATTTGACTTTGTAAGGGGCTCTGTTAATGCTACTTCGTAGGTCATAGATCACTACTTCGTAGATCACTTTTCCTTAAATGCATTAATAGGCGCAGATAGAGTACATATCAAGAGAACATAGTAATGAGCTCTGTTAATTCTGCTTTGTAGGTTGCAGTGAAAGCGTTGCGGAGAAAATCGTAACGAGAGCAACAAAATGATGATAGGAACTTCTCTGCTTGAGATAATCACTTTTCCTTAAATGCATTAGTAAGCGCAGATGGGTCACATATCAAGAGAACATAGTAAGGAACTCTGTAAATTCTGCTTCGTAGTTTGCAGTGAAAGCGCTTGTAGAGAAAAGCGTAACGAGAGCCACAATCTGATGATAGCAGCTTCTCTGCTCGAGGTAATAACTTTTGCTTAAATGCTTAGGTAAGCGCTGTTACATCACATTTAAGGACACTGTAATATAATGCTAGCTAAAGCTTTTTTGTAGGTTTCACTGAAAGTGCTTCTAGAGATAAAGCTAATGAAAGCCACACTCTGATGATAGCAGATTCTCTACTCGAGATAATCACTTTTCCTTAAATGCACTAATAAGCACAGATAGAACACATTCCAGGACACTCTAATAAAATGCTAGCTAAAGCTGTTTTGTAGGTTTAAGTGAATACGCTTGCACAGATAAAGCTAACGAAAGCCACAATCTGATGATAGCAGCTTCTCTGCTCGAGATAATCGCTTTACCTTAAATGCATTAGTAAGCCTAGAACACATATCAAGAGAACATAGTAAGGAGCTCTGCTAGTGCTGCTTTGTAGGTTGCAGTGAAAGCGGTTGTAGAGATAAGGCTATGGAAAGCCACAATCCGATGATAGCAGCTTATCTGCTCGAGATAATCGCTTTACCTTATATGCATTAATAGGCGCAGATACAACACATATCAAGAGAACATAGTAGGGAGCTCTGTTAATTCTGCTTCCTAGATTGCAGTAAAGCACTTGTAGAGATAAAACTAATGAAAGCCACAATGTGATGATAGCAGCTTCTCTGTTCGAGATAATCGCTTAACCTTATATGCATTTATAGGCACAGATAGAACACATATCAAGAGAACATAGTAAGGGGCTCTGTTAATGTTGCTTTGTAGTTTGCAGTGAAAGCGCTTGTAGAGATAAGACTATGGAAAGCGACAACCTGATGATAGCAGCTTCTCTACTTGAGATAATCACTTTTCCTTAAATGCTTTAGTAAGGGCTGTTAGAACACATTTCAGAACTCTCTAATAAAAAACTAGCTAAAGCTGCTTCCTAGGTTGCAGTGAAAGCGCTTGTATAGATAAAGCTAATGAAAGCCACAATCTGATATTTCTAGAAGCCTCTGGGGACCATAACCGTAATCCTAGCACGAATACCTAGCCCTAAATCTAAACTTAACCCTAATCTTAAGCCTGACCCTAACACTAACTCTAACACAAACCCCTAAACATAACCACAACCCTTACCAAAAGCCTAACACAACCCCAACCCTAACCCTAGTACCTGAACCAATCCTAGTCCTTATCTTAACCACAAAACTAACCCTAACATAAATGAAGGGTCCTTGAGGTCTCTAGTAATGTCAGGGGTCTTTAGAATTGTCCTGAGGGTCTCTAGAAATCTCTGGGGGTATTTTGAAGAGTCCTGGGGTTCTCTAGAAGGGTCTGGGGGCCTTTAGATTGTCCTGGGGGTCTCTGGAATGGCCTGGGGCCCTTTAGAATGGACCTGGGTGTCTCTAGAAGGGTCTGGGGACCTTTAGAAGAGCTCTGCGGTGCTCTAGAAGGGTCTTTGCATCTTTAGAAGGATCCTGAGGGTCTCTTGAATGCTCTGTAGACGGTTTTGAAGAGTCCTGGGGTGCTCTAGAATGGTCTATTTGCCTTCGGATGGTCTTGGGGTTCCCTGGAATGGTCTGTGGGCCATTTAAATAGTCCTGGGTGTCTCTAGACTGGTCTCAGGGGCTTTAGAATGGTTCTGGAGGGCTCTTGAAGGGTCTTGACGTCTTTAGAAGGATCCTGGCTGTGTCTAGAATGGTCTGGGGGCCTTTAGAAGAGTCCTGTGGGCTCTGGAAGAGTCGGGGGACCCTAGCCCTGACCCTAGCACGAATACCTAACCCTAACCCGAAACCTAAACTTAACCCTAATCTTAAGCCTAACCCTAACACTAACTCTAACACAAACCCCTAAACATAACCATAACCCTTACCCTTACCAAAACTCTAACACAATCCCAACCCTAACCCTAACCCTAGCAGCTAAACAAACCCTAGCCCTAATCACATATTGCCTCGCGCAATATCCGCACAATATTCGCGAATAATCCAAGTCTAATCCGCGCAATATCAGCGCATAATCCGCGTAATATCCACACAATATCCCTGCGTAATGTCTACGCAGTATCCACGCACAATATCCGCGCATAATCCGCGCTGTATGTGAGCAATATTCGCACATAATCCGCGCAATATTCCCTCTCAAAATCGACCCAAAATCGGCGCAATGTCCCAGCACAATATCCGAGCAATATTTCGCGCATTATCCGCGCAATATACCGTGCAATATCCGCGCATAACCTGCACAATATCCGCGCAATATTCGCAACATATCCAAGCATATTCCGAGCATTATCTGCACAATATCCCCGTGCAATATCCATTCAATGTCCCCGCATAATCCTAGCATAATATGCGCAATATCCCCGCATAACCCCCGCAATAACCGCGCATAATCCCCGTGCAATATCCACGAGGACAATCCACGCATTATCTGCGCATTATCCCCGTGCAATATCCCCATGCAATATCCAAACTATCTTCCCGCATAATACCCCCTCGCAATATCCCCGCATAATCCACGCAATATCTGTGCATAATCTGCGCATCATTCCCTCGCATAATCCGCACGATCTCCACTCGATATTCCCATGTATAATCTGCGAAATACCCGCGCATAATCCGCACAATAAACCGCGCATTATCCGCGCATTATCCGTGCGTAATCTACTCAATATCCACGCAATATCCCCGCACAATATCCGTGCTGATAATCCGTGCATTATGCGAGCATAATCCACGCAATATCCGCGCAGTTTCTGCGCAATTTTCCCGTGCAATATCCAGGCAATATCCGCGCAATATATCCGAGCATTATCCACACAAAATCCGCGAAATATCCCTGCGCAGTATCCACGCAATATTCCTGCTCAAAATCCTTTCTTTGCCTTGCCTTGCCCTGCCTTGCCTTGCCTTGCCTTGCCTAGCCTTGCCTAGCCTAGTCCTAGGGTTCTCTGGAGTGGACTGTAGGCCTTTCAAAGTGTCCTGGGTGTCTCAAGAAGGGTCTGGGGCGGCTTTAGAATGGTTCTGGAGGCTCTAAAAGGGTCTTGGTATATTTAGAAGGGTCCTGGGTGTGTGTTGAATTGTCTGGGGGGCTTTAGAAGAATCCTGTGGGCTCTACAAGGGCCTAAACCTAAACTTAACCCTAATCTTAAGCCTAACACTAACACAAACCTCTAAAAATAACTCTTACCCTTACCAAAACCCTAACACAATCCCAACCCTAACCCTAACCCTAGCACCTAAACAAACCATAGTCCTAATCTTAACAACAAAGCTAACCCTAATGTAAATACCAGGGACCTGGGGGTCTCTAGAAAGGTCACGGGGTCTTTAGAATTGTCCTGAGGGTGTCTAGACATCTCTGGGGGCATTTTGAAGAGTCCTATTGTTCTCTAGAAGGGTCTGGGGGCCTTTAGATGGTCCTGGGGGTCTCTGGAAAGGTCCAGGGTCCTTTAGAATGGACCTGGGTGTGTCTAGAAGGGTGTGGGGGCCTTTAGAATGACTGTGAGGGGCGTTAGAAGGGTCCTTGAATCTTTAGAAGGGTCCTGGGTGTGTCTAGAATTGTCTGGGGACCTTTAGAAGAGACCTGTGGGCTCTAGAACAGTCTGGGGACCATAACGCTAACCCTAGCCAGAATATTAACCCTAACCATAAACCTAAACTTAACCCTAACCCTAACCCTAATTCTATCACAAACCCCTAAACATAACCATAACCCTTACCCTTATCAAAACCCTAACACAACCCCAAACCTAACCCTAACCCTAGAACCTAAACCAACCCTAGCCCTAATCTTAACCAACAAAGCTAATCCTAACATAAATTCCAGGGTCCTGGGCGTCTCCAGAACGGTCCGGGGGTATTTAGAATGATCCTGAGGGTCTCTAGAATTCTCTGGGAGCATTTTGAAGAGACCTGGAGTTCTCTAGAAGGGTCTGAGGGAATTTAGACTGTCCTGGGGGGTCTCCAGAATGGCCCAGGGTCCTTTAGAATGGACCTGGGTGTCTCTAGAATGGTCTGCGGGCCTTTAGAAGGACTCTGGGGGGTTCTAGAAGGGTCTTTCCATCTTTAAAAGGGTCCTGAGGGTCTCTAGAATGCTCTGGAGGCAGTTTGAAGAGTCCTGGGGTGCTCTAGAATGGTCTGGGTGTATTTGGATGGTCGTGGTGTTCTCTGAAATGGCCTGTGGGCCTTTCAGAGGGTCCTGGGTGTGTCTAGATTGATCTTGGGGCCTTTAGAAGAGTCCTGTGGGCTCTAGAACAGTCTGGGGACCCTAACGCTAACCCTAGCCCGAATATTAACCCTAACCATAAACCTAACCTTAACCCTAACCCTAACACTAACTCTATCACAAACCCCTAAACATAACCATAACCCTTACCCTTAGCAAAATCCTAACACAATCCGAACCTTAACCCTAACCCTAGCACCCAAACAAACCCTAACCCTAATCTTAACAACAAAGCTAACCCTAACGTAAATGCCAGGGTTCTGGTACTCTCTAGAAAGGTCAGGGGTCTTTAGAATGCTCCTGATGGTCTGCAGAATGCTCTGCGGGCATTTTGAAGAGTCCTGGGTTTCTCTAGAAGGGTCGTGGGGCCTTTGGATGGTCCTGGGGCTCTCAGCAATAGCCTGTGGACCTTTCAAAGGGTCCTGGGTGTCTCTAGAAGGGACTGGGAGGGCTTTAGAATGGTTCTGGAGGGCTCTAGAAGGCATCTTGGCATCTTTAGAAGGGTCCTGGCTGTGTCTAGAATGGTCTTGGGGCCTTTAGAAGAGTCCTGTGGGCTCTAGAAGAGTCTGGAGACCCTAACCCTAACCCTAGTCCGAATACCTAACCCTAACCCTAAACTTAACCCTAATCTTAAGCCTAAACCGAACACTAACTCTAACACAAACCCCTAAACATAACCATAACCCTTACCCTTATCAAAACCATAACCCAACCCCAACCCTAACCCTAACCCTAACCCTAACCTTAACCCTAGCAGATAAACAAACCATAGCCCTAATCTTAACCACAAAGCTAACCCTAACGTAAATGCCAGGGTCCTGGGGGTCTCTAGAAAGGTCAGGGGGTCTTTAGAATGCTCCTGAGCTTCTCTAGAATTCTCTGGGGGCATTTTGAAGAGTCCTGGGATTTTCTAGAAGGGTCTGGGTGCCTTATTGATGGTCCTGGGGGGTCTCTGGAATGGACCGGCTTCCTCTAGAAGGGACCTGGGTGTCTCTAGAAGGGTCTGGGGGCCTTTAGAAGGTCTTTGCATATTGAGAGGGGTCTTCGGTGTGTCTAGAATGGTCTGAGGTCCTTTAGAAGAGTCCTGTGGCCTGGCCTTGCCCTGCCTTGCCCTGTCTTGCCCTGCCTTGCCTTCCCTTCGCATTATTCGCGTGCAATATCCACACAATATCCCTGCATAATCAGTGAAATATCCCCGCGCAATATTCACACATAATCCGCGCAATATCCATGCATAATCTGTGCATTATTCCCGCTCGTAATCCGCACAATATCCACGCGATATTCCCGCGTATAATCCGCGCAATAACGACGCATAATCCGCGCAATATACCATGCAATATCCGCGCATAATTGCACAATATCTGCGCAATATCCCCGCGCAATATCCGTGCGGATAATCCTCGCATTATCCACTCATTATCCCGTGCAATATCAGTGCAGTTTCCGCGCAATTTCCCCACTCAATATTCGAGCAATATTCCTTCTCAAAATTCGCAAAAATCCTCGGAATATCCCCGCGCAATATCCGCGCGGATAATCTGCGCATTATGCGAGCATAATCCACGCAATATCCGCTCAGTTTCTGTGCAGTTTTCCCGTGCAATATCCGGGCAATATCCGCGCAATATATCCGAGCATTATCCACACATAATCCACAAAATATCTCCGCGCAATATCCGTGCAATATTCCTGCTTAAAATCCTTTCCTTTCCTTGCCTTGCCTTGCCTTGTCTTGCCTTCCCTAGCCTAGTCCTAGGGTTCTCTGGAGTGGACTGTAGGCCTTTCAAAGGGTCCTGGGTGTCTCAAGAAAGGTCTGGGGCGGTTTTAGAATGGTTCTGGAGGCTCTCGAAGGGTCTTGGCATATTTAGAAGGGTCCTGGGTGTGTGTAGAATTGTCTGGGGGACTTTAGAAGAATCCTGTGGGCTCTAAAAGGGTCTGGGGACCCTAACCCTAACCCAAAAACCTAACCTTAACCCTAAACCTAAACTTAACCCTAATCTTAAGCCTAACCCTAACACTAACTCTAACACAAACCCCTAAACATAAACATTACCCTTACCCTTACAAAAACCCTAACACAACCCTAACCCTAAGTCTAAAACAAATCCCTAAACATAACCATAACACTTACCCTTAGAAAAAACCCTGACACAACCGAAACCCTTACCCTTACACTAACCCTACCACCTAAACAAACCCTAGCCCTAATCTTAACCACAAAGCTAACCCTAATGTAAATGCCATGGTCCTGGGGGTCTCTAAAAAGGTCACAGGGTCTTTAGAATTGTCCTGAGGGTGTCAAGACATCTCTGGGGGCATTTGGATAAGTCCTGGTGTTCTCTAGAAGGGTCTGGGGGCCTTTAGGTGGTCCTGGGGTTCTCTGGAAAGGTCCAGGGTCCTTTAGAATGGACCTGGGTGTCTCTAGAAGGGTGTGGGGGCCTTTAGAAGGGCTCTGGGGGGTGCTACAAGGGTCCTTGCATCTTTAGAAGGGTCCTGGGTGTGTCTAGAATTGTCTGGGGGCCTTTAGAAGAGACCTATGGGCTCTAGAATGGTCTGGGGAACCTAACCTCAACCCTAGCCCGAATATTAACCCTAACCATAAACCTAATCTTAACACTAATCTCAAACCTAACCCTAACACTAACTCTAACACAAACTCCTAAACATAACCATAACCCTTACACTTACCAAAATCCTAACACAACCCCAACCCTTACCCTTACCCTAACCCTAGAAACTAAACAAACCCTAACCCTAATCTTAACCACAAAGCTAACCCTAACATAAATGCCAGGGTCCTGGGATTGTCTAGAAAGGTAAGGGGGTCTTTAGAATGCTTCTGAGGGTCTCTAGAATTCTCTGTGGGCATTTTGAAGAGTCCTGGGATTCTTTAGAAGGGTCTAGGTGCCTTATTGATGGTCCTGGGGGGTCTCTGGAATCCACCGGGTTCTTTTAGAAGGGACCTGGGTGTCTCTAGAAGGGCCTGGAGACCTTTAGAAGGGTCTTGGCATCTTTAGAAGGGTTCTGGGTGTATCTAGAATGGTCTGGGGGCCTTTAGAAGAGTCCTGTGGCCTGGTCTTGCCCTGCCTTGCCCTGCCCTGCCCTTCCTTGCCCTGCCTTGCCCTGCCTTGCCTTGCCTTGCCTTCACATCATCCCCACGCAATATCCACGCAATATCCCTGCATAATCTGCGCAATATCTGCGCGCAATATCCAAACAATATTCCTGTGCAATATCCCGGCGCAATATCTGCGCATAATCTGCTCACTATTCCCGCGAATAATCCGCACAATATCGGCGCGATATTCCCGCGTATAATCCACGCAATATCTGCTGAAAATCCGTGCAATATACCGCGCATTATCCGCGCAATATACCGCGTAGTATCCTTGCATAATCTGCACAATACCCGCGCAATATCCCCGCGCAATGTAACACTATAATCCGCGCATTATCAATGCATACTCCGCGCAAAATCCACCCAATATCCACGCAATATCCATGCGTAATGTTTGCGCATTATGTGTGCAATATCCGCGCACAATCTGCGCAATATTCCCTTGCTAAATCGGCGCAATATCCGTGCATAATCCGATCATATTCCAAGCATAATCCTAGCAATATCGGTGCAATATCCCCGCTCAATCTCCCCGCATAATCCACGCAAATTCCGCGCAATATCCCGTGTAGTATCCGCGCTATATCCCCGCACATTTTCCTCCCAATATCCCCGTGCAATACTCGTGAATAATCCGCGTAGTTTCCGTGCAATATTTCGCACATTATCCGTGCAATATACAGCGCAATATCCGCGCATAATCTGCACAATATCTGCGCAATATCAGTGCCATATACACGCATATTCCGAGCATTATTCGCACAATATCCGGGCATTATCCCCGCATAATCCTAGCATAATATGCACAATATCCCCGGATATTCCACGCAATATCCGTGCATTATCCCCGCGCAATATCCTTGCACAATATCCCCACATAATCCATGCAATATCCCCAAGCAATATCCCCGCTCAATATCAGAACTATATTCCCTCACAATATCCCTGCACAATGTCCGCGCATACTCCTCGCAATATCCGCGCGATATTCCCGCGTATAATCTGCGCAATACCCGTTCATAATCCGCGCATAATCCGTGCGTAATCTGCACAATATCCACGCAATATCCCCGCGCAATATCCGTGCGGATAATCAGCGCATTATGCGAACATAATCCAGGCAATATCCGAGCAGATTCCGCGTAATTTCCCCACGCAATATTCCTACTCAAAATCCTTGCCTTACCTTGCCTAGCTTTGCCTAGCCTTGCCTAGCCTAGTCCTGGGGTTATCTGAAATGGCCTGTGTGATATAACCATAACCCTTAGCCTTCCCAAAAACCCTAACACAAGCCCAACCCTAACCCTAAGTCTAGCACCTAAACAAACCCTAACCCTAATCTTAACCACAAAGCAAACCCTAACGTAAATGCCAGGGTCCTGGGGGGCAATTTGAAGAGTCCTGGGGTTCCCTAGAAGGCTCTGGGGGACTTTAGATTGTCCTGGGGGTCTCTGGAATAGCCCTGTGCCCTTTAGAATGGACCTGGGTGTCTCTAGAAGGGTCTGGAGGCCTTTAGAAGGACTCTGGGGCGCTCTAGAAGGGTCTTGGCCTCTTTAGAAGGGTCTTGAGGGTCTCTAGAAGGGTCTGGGGGCAGTTTGAAGAGTCCCGGGGTGCTCTAGAAGGGTCTGGGTGTCTTTAGACTGGCTCTGGAGGGCTCTAGAAGGGTCTTGGCATCTTTAAAAGGGTCCTGGCTGTGTCTAGAATTGTCTGGGGGCCTTTAGAAGAGTCCTGTGGGCTCTAGAATGGTCTGGGGACCCTAACCCTAACCCTAGCTGGAATACCTAACCCTAACCCTAAACCTAAACTTAACCCTAATCTTAAGCCTTAAACGTAACACTAACTCTAACATAAACCCCTAAACATAACCATAACCCTTACCCTTACAAATACCCCAACACAACCCCAACCCAAACCCTAACCCTTGCAACTAAACGAACCCTAGCCCTAATCTTAACCACAAAGCTAACCCTAACGTAAATGCCAGGCTTCTGGTGGTCTCTAGAAAAGTTAAGCGGTCTTTAGAATTGTCCTGAGGGTCTCTAGAATTCTCTGTGGGTATTTTGAAGAGTCCTATTGTTCTCTAGAAGGGTCTGAGTGAATTTAGACGGTCCTGGGGGTCTCCAGAATGGACAAGGTTCCTATAGAATGGACCAGGGTTTCTCTAGAAGGGTCTGGGGGCATTTAGAAGATATCTGGGGGGCTCTAGCAGGGTCTTTGCATCTTTAGAAGGGTCCTGAGGGTCTCTGGAATGCTCTGCATTGCCTTGCCTTTGCATTATCCCAGCGCAATATCCACGCAATATCCCTGTATAATCCGCGCAATATCCCCGCAATATATCCGAGCATAATCGACGCATTATTCCCGCGCATAATCCGCACAATATCCACGCGATATTCATGCGTATGATCCGCGCAATATACCGCGCATTATCCACACAATATACAGCGCAATATCCGAGCATAATCTGCACAATATCAACGCAATATCCCCGTTCAATATCCGTGCGAATAATCCGTGCATAGTCCGTGCATTATCCTTGCGCAATATCCCTGCGCAATATCCCTGCGCAATACCCACACATAATCAGTGCAATATCCCCTCGCAATATCTGCACATAATCCGCGCAATATCCGCCCATAATCTGTGCATTATTCCCTCGCAGAATCCGCACAATATCAGCGGATATTCCCGCGTATAATCCACGCAATAACGGCACATAATCAGTGCAATATACCGCGTATTATCCGCGCATTATCTGCACAATATCCGCGCAATATCCCCACGCAATATCCGTGTGGATAATCCGTGCAATATCCGCATATAATCTGCACAATATACGCGGAATTTCCCTGTTCAATATCCGGGCAATATATCTGCGCATTGTCCGCGCATAATCTGCGAAATATCCCTGCGCAATATCGGCGCAATATTCCTGCTCAAAATCCTTCCTTTGCCTTGCCTTGCCTTGCCTTGCCATACCTTGCCTAGCCTTGCCTAGCCTTGCCAAGTCTAGCCCTGGGGTTCTCTGGAGTGGAGTGTAGGCCTTTCTAAAGGTCCTGGGTGTCTCAAGAAGGGTCTGGAGCGGCTTTAGAATGGTTCTGGAGGCTCTAGAAGGGTCTTGGCATATTTAGAAGGGTCCTGGCTGTGTGTAGAATTGTCTGGGGGCCTTTAGAAGAATCCTGTAGACTCTAGAAGGGTCTGGGGCCCCTAACCCTAGCCCGAAAACCTAACCTTAACCCTAAACCTAAACTTAACCCTAATCTTAAGTCTAACCCTAATACTAAGTCTAACACCAAGCCCTAAACATAACCATAACCCTTACCCTTACAAAAAACCCTAACACAATCCCAATGCTAACACTAACCCTAGCACTTAAACAAACCCTAACCCTAATCTTAACCACAAAGCACACCCTAACATAAATGCAAGGGTCCTGGGTGTCTCTAGAAAGGTCACGGGATCTTTCGAATTGTCCTGAGGGTGTCTAGAATTCTCTGGGGGCATTTTGAAGAGTCCTGGTGTTCTCTAGAAGGGTCTGGGGGCCTTTAGGTGGTCCTGGGGGTCTCTGGAAAGGTCCAGGGTCCTTTAGAATGGACCTGGGTGTCTCTAGAAGGGTCTGGGGGCCTTTAGAAGGGCTCCGGGGGCTTTTAGAAGGGTCTTGGCATCGTTAGAGTGGTCCTGGGTGTGTCTAGAATGGTCTGGGGTCCTTTAGAAAAGTCCTGTGGCCTGACCTTGCTCTGCCTTTCCCTGCCCTGCTCTGCCTTGCCCTGCCTTGCCTTCACATTATACCCACGCAATATCCATGCAATATCCCTGCATAATCCGCGCAATATCCCCGCGCAATATCCGAACAATATTCCCGTGCGATATCCCCGCGCAATTTCCCTGCATTATCTGAGCAATATTTCCGCACATAATCCATGCAATTTCCGCGCATAACCCACGCAATATACCGCACAATATCCGTGCATATTCTGCACAATATCCGCGCTTATCTGTGCGGATAATCCGAGCATGATACACGCATTATACTTGCGCAATACCCCTGTGCAATATCGACGCAATATCCCCGCATAATCTGCGCAATATCCCCGCGCAATATTCAGGCATAATCTGCGCATTATTCTCGCAAATAATCCGCGCAATATCCGCGTGATATTCCTGCGTATACTCCGCGCAACACCTGCATAAAATCTGCGCAATAACGGCGCATAATCCGCGCAATTTCCCCTGGGGGTCTCTGGAATGGCCCAGGGTCCTTTAGAATAGACCTGGGTTTCTCTAGAAGGGTCTGGGGGCCTTTAGAAGGACTCTGGGGTGCTCTAGCAGGGTCTTGGCATCTTTAGAAGGGTCCTGAGGGTCTCTTGAATGCTCTGGGGGCAGTTTGAAGAGTCCTGGGGTGCTCTAGAAGGGTCTGGGTGTCTTTAGCCCTAACTTTAAACATAAAGCTAACCCTAACATAAATGCCAGGGTCTTGGGGGTCTCTAGAAATGTCAGGGGGTCTTTAGATTGGTCCTGAGGGTCTCTAGAATCTTTGGGGGTATTTCGAAGAGTCCCGGAGTTCTCTAGAAAGGTCTGGGAGCATTTATATGGTCCCGTGGTTCTTGGGAATGGTCAGTGGGCCTTTCAAAAGGTCCTGGGTGTGTCTAGAAAAGTCTGGTGGCCTTTAGAAGAGTCCTGTGGGTTCTAGAATGGTCTGGGGACCCTAACCCTAGCCCTAACACCTAACCCTAACCCGAAACCTAAACATAACCCTAATCTTAAGCCTAACCCTAACACTAACTCTAACACAAACCCCTAAACATAACCATAACCCTTACCCTTACAAAAACCCTAACACAACCACAACCCTAACCCTAACCCTAGCAGCTAAACCAACCCTAGTCCTAATCTTAACCACAAAGCTAACCCTAACGTAAATGCCAGGGTCCTGGGGGGTCTCTAGAAAGGTCAGGGGGTCTTTAGAATTCTCCTGAAGGTTCTCTAGAATTCTCTGGGGACATTTTGAAGAGTCCTGGGATTCTCTAGAAGGGTCTGGGTGCCTTATTGATGGTCCTGGGGGGTCTCTGGAATGGGCTGGGTTCCTTTAGAATGGACCTGGGTGTCTCTAGAAGGGTCTGGGGGCCTTTAGAAGGGTCTTGGCATCTTTAGAGTGGTCCTGGGTGTGTCTAGAATGGTCTGGGGGCCTTTAGAAGAGTCCTGTGGTCCGACCTTGCTCTGCCTTCCCCTGCCCTGCCCTGCCCTGCCTTACCTTGCCTTTCCTTGCCTTGCCTTCGCATTTTTCCCTCGCAATATCCACTTACTATCCCTGCATAATCCACGCAATATCCCCGCGCAATATCCGCCCATAATCTGCACATTATTCCTGCGCATAATCCACGCAATATCCGCGCATAATCCACGCAATATCTGCGCATTATCCGCACAATATACCGCGCAATATCCCCGCAATTTCCCCGCGCAATATCCAGGCAATATCTCCGCGTAATATCTCCACAACATCCGCACATAAGCCCCGCAATATCTGCTCATAATCCGCGCAATATCTGCGCAGTTTCTGTGCTATTTCCCCGCGCAATATATACTCGCATTATACGAGCATAATCCTTGAAATGTCCCCGCACAGTATCCGTGCAATATTCCTGCTCAAAATCCGCCCAATATCCCCGCATAATCCGCTCATAATTCCCGTGCAATATCCCCGCGTAATATCAGGGCATTATCCCGAGCAATATCCCCGTGCAATATCCCCGCGCAATATCTGCGCAATATCCTCGTATAATCCGCGAATAATCCCTGCGCAATATCCGCGCGGATAATCCGCGCATTATCTGCGCATTATCCTCACAATATCCACTCATAATCCGCGCAATATCCCCGCGCAATATCCCCGCGCAATGTCCACGCAATATCGCCATGCAATATCCGTGCATAATCCGAGCAGTTTCCACGCAATATCCGCCCAGTATCCGCGCATAATCTGAACAATATCTACGCAATATCCCCGTGCAATATCCGTGCGGATAATCCGCTAAGAATCTGCACAATATACGCGCAGTTTACGCGCATTTTCCCGCGCAATATGTGGGGAATATCCGCGCAATATATCCTCACATAATCTGCGCATTATTCCCGCGCATAATCCGCACAATATCAGTGCAATATTCCCACGTATAATCCGCTCATTATCTGCGCAGAATCCGCGCAATTTCCCCTGGCAATATGTGGGGAATATTCGCGCAATATATCCTCACATAATCTGCGCATTATTCCTGTGCATAATCCGTGCAATATTCCAGCGCATTTATCCGCGCAATATATGCACAGTTTCCACGCAATTACCCCTTGCAATATGTGGGCAATATCCGTGCAATATATCCGCGCAAAATCTGTGCATTATCAGCGCATAATCCGCGCAATATCACCGCACAATATCCGCGCATAATCCACGCAATATACCCACCCAAAATCCGTGCAAAATCTGCGCGATATCCCCACGCAATATCCCCGAGCAATATCCCCGCGCAATACTCGTGCATAATCCGCGCAGTTTCCGTGCAATATCCGCGCATAATCCGACCATAATCTGAGCATAATCCACGCAATATCCCCGCGCAATACCCCCACATACTCCGCGCATAATTCGTGCAGTATCCCCGCGCCATATACGCGCAATAACCCCGAGCAATATCCGCGCATTATCCCGCGCAATATCCGCGCTATATCCACACGTAATATTTGTGCAATATCCCCGTGCGGTACCCGTGCATAACCCACCAAGTTTACGCGCAATATCCGCGCAATATTTCACGCATTATCCTCGCATTATCCATGCAATACACCGCGAAATATCCCCGCGAAAAATCCGTGCATAATCCCCACGCAATATCCGCGAGGATAATCCGCGCATTATCTGCGTTTTATCCGCACACAATACCCACTCAATATCCCCACGCAATATCCGAACAATATTACCGCGCATAATCCGCTCAATATCCGCGCATATTCTCCGCATTATTCCCGCGCATAATCCGCACAACATCCACAATATTCCCGCGTATAATTCGCGAAATATCCGCTCATTACCCGGCACAATATCCACGCAATATCCCCGCGCAATACCTGCGAGGGCAATCTACGCATTATCCGTGCAATATACGCGCATTATCCCCGTGCAATATCCTTGCACAATATCCGAACTATCTTCCAGCGCAATATCCCTGCGAATAATGCCAGCATAATCTGCGCATTATTCCCTCGCATAATCCGCACAATATCTGCACTGTATTCCCGCGTATACTCCGCGCAATACCCGCGCATACTCCGCGCAACATACCGCGCATTATCTGCGCATTATCTGTGCATATTCTGCACAATATCCACGCAATATCCCTGCGCAATATCCGTGCGGATAATCCGCGCATTATGCGAGCATAATCCGCGCAATATCCACGCAGTTTCCACGCAATATCCGTGCAGTTTCCACGCAATTTCCCCGCGCAATAACCGGGCAATATCTCAGCAATATATCCGCTCACTTTCTGCTCATATTCCGCGAAATGTCCCCACGCAATATTCCTGCTCAAAAACATTGCCTTGCCTTGCCTTGCCTAACATTGCCTAGCCTTTCCTTGCCTAGTCCTGGGGTTCTCCGGAATGAACTGTAAGCCTTTCAAAAGGTCCTGGGTGTCTCTGGAAGGGTCTGGGGGGGCTTTAGAAGGACTCTGGAGGGCTCAAAAAGGGTCTTAGCATCTTAAAAAGGGTCCTGAGGGTCTCTAGAATGCTCTGGGGGCAGTTTGAAGAGTCCTGGGGGGGTTCTAGAAGGGTCTGGCTGTCTTTGGATGGTCGTGGGGTTCTCTGGAATGGCTTGTGGGCCTTTCAAAGGGTCCTGGGTGTCTCTAGAAAGGTCTGGGGGGGGGCTTTGGAATGGTTCTGGAGGGCTCTAGAAGGGTCTTGGCATCTTTAGAAGGGTCCTGGGTGTGTTTAGAATGGTCTGGGGGCCTTTAGAAGAGTCCTGTGGGCTCGAGAAGGGTCTGGGGACCCTAACCCTAGCCCGAAAACCTAACCTTAACCCTAAACTTAAACTTAACCCTAATCTTAAGCCTAACCCTAACACTAAGTCTAACACAAACCCCTAAACATAACCATAACCCTTACCCTTACCAAAACCCTAACACAATCCCAAGCCTAACCCTAACCCTGACCCTAGCACCTAAAGAAACCCTAGCCCTAATCTTAACCACAATGCTAATCCTAACATAAATGCCATGGTCCTGGGGGTCTCTAGAATGGTCAGGGAAGCTTTAAAATGGTCCTGAGGCTGTCTAGAATGCTCTGGGGTCAATCTGAAGAGTACTGGAATTCTCTAGAAGGGTCTGGGGGCTTTTAGATAGTCCTGGGGTTCTCTGGAATGGCTCGGAGTACTTTACAATTGACCTGGGGGCCAGGTCTCTAGAGGGCTTTAGGGGCCTTTAGAAGGGCTCTGGGGGACACTAGAAGGGTCTTGACATCTTTAAAAATGTCCTGGTTGTGTCTAGAATGGTCTGGGGTCCTTTACAAGAGTCCTGTGGGCTCTAGAATGGTCTGGGGTCCCTAACCCTAGCCCGAAAAACTAACCTTAACCCTAAACCTAAACTTAACCCTAATCTTAAGCCTTAAACGTAACACTAACTCTAACACAAACCCCTAAAAATAACCATAACCCTTACCCTTACCAAAACCCCAACACAACACCAACCCTAACCCTAACCTTAACCCTAGCACCTAAACCAACCGTAGCCCTAATCTTAAGTACAAACCTTAACTTAGCATAAATGCCATGGTCCTGGGGGGTCTCCAGAACTGTCAGGGGGTCTTTAGAATGATCCTGAGGGTCTCTAGATTTCTCTGGGGGCATTTTGAAGAGTCCTCGGGTTCTCTAGAAGGGTCTGAGGGAATTTAGACGGTCCTGGGGGTCTCTGGAATGGCCCAGGGTCCTTTAGAAGGAACCTGGGTGTCTCTAGAAGGGTCTGGTGGCCTTTAGAAGGACTCTGGGGGGCTCTAGAAGGGTCTTTGCATCTTTAGAAGGGTCCTGAGGTTCTCTAGAATGCTCTGGGTGCAGTTTGCAAAACCCTGGGGTGCTCTAGAAGGGTCTGGGTGTCTTTGGATAATCGTGGGGTTCTCTGGAATGGCCTGTGTGATTTTCAAAGGGTCCTGGGTGTCTCTAGAAGAGTCTGGGTGCCTTTAGAATGGTTCTGGAGGGCTCTAGAAGGGTCATGGCATCTTTAGAAGGGTCCTGGTTGTGTCTAGAATTGTCTGGGGGCCTTTAGAAGAGTCCTGTGTGCTCTAGAAGGGTCTAGGCACCCTAACTCGAACCCTAGACCGAATACCTAACCCTAACCCGAAACCAAAACTTAACCCTAATCTTAAGCCTAACACTTACACTAAGTCTAACACAAACCCCGAAACATATCCATTATCCTTTCCCTTAACCAAAATCCTAACAAAACCCTAACCCTAAACCTAACCCTAGCACCTAAACCAACCCTAGCCCTAATCTTAACCACAAAGCTAACCCTAACGTAAATGCCAGGGTCCTGGGGGTCTCTATAAAGGTCAGGGGGTCTTTAGAATTGTCCCGAGGGTCTCTAGAATTCTCTGGGGGCATATTGAAGAGTCCTGGGGTTCTCTAGAAGGGTCTGGGGGCCTTTAGATGGTCCTGGGGGTCTCTGGAAAGGCCCAGGATCCTTTAGAATGGACCTGGGTTTCTCTAGAAGGGTCTGTAGTCCTTTAGAAGGGCTCTGGGGGGCTCTAGCAGGGTCTTGGCATCTTTAGAAGGGTCCTGGGTGTATCTAGAATGGTCTGGGGGCCTTTAGAAGAGTCCTGTGTGCTCCAGAAGGGTCTGGGCACCCTAACCCTAAGCCTAGCCCGAATACCTAACCCTAACCCTAAACCTAAACTTAACCCTAATCTTAAGCCTAACCCTAACACTAACTCTAACACAAACCCCTAAACATAACCATAACCCTTAGCCTTCCCAAAACCCTAACACAACCCTAAAACTAAATCTAACGCCAGCACCTAAACAACCCCTAGCCCTAATCTTAACCACAAAGCTAACCCTAATGTAAATGCCAGCGTCCTGGGGGTCTCTAGAAAGGTCACGGGGTCTTTAGAATTGTCCTGAGGCTGTCTAGAATTCTCTGGGGGCATTTTGAAGAGTCCTGGAGTTCTATAGAATGGTCTGGGGGCATTTAGATGGTCCTGGGGTTCTCAGGAATAGCCCGGGGTCCTTTAGAATGGACTGGGTGTCTCTAGAAGGGTGTGGGGGAGCTTTATAATGTTTCTGGAGGGCTCTAGAAGGGTCTTGGCATCTTTAGAAGGGTCCTGGGTGTGTTTAGAATGGTCTGGGGGCCTTTAGAAGAGTCCTGTGGGCTCGAGAAGGGTCTGGGCACCCTAACACTAGCCCGAATACCTAACCCTAACCCAGAACTTAAACTTAACCCTAATCTTAAGCCTAACCCGAACACTAACTCTAACACCCAGCCCTTAACATAACCATAACCCTTAGCCTTCCCAAAACCCTAACACAATCCCAAGCCTAACCCTGACCCTAGCACCTAAACCAACCCTAACCCTAGTCTTAACCACAAAGCTAACCCTAACGTAAATGCCAGGGTCCTGGGGGTCTCTAGAAAGGTCAGGGGGTCTTTAGAATGGTCCTTAGGGGGCATTTTGAAGAGTCCTGGGATTCTCTAGGCGGGTCTGGGTGCCTTATTGATGGTCCTGGGGGGTCTCTGGAATGGACTGGGTTCCTTTAGAATGGACCTGGGTGTCTCTAGATGGGCCTGGGGGCCTTTAGAAGGGTCTTGGCATCTTTAGAGGGGTCCTGAGTGTGTCTAGAATGGTCTGGGGTCCTTTAGAAGAGCCCTGTGGCCTGGCCTTGCCCTGCCTTGCCCTGCCTTTCCTTGCCTTCGCATTATCCCTCCATAATCCGCGCAATATCCGCACTTAATCTGCACATTATTCCCGCGCATAATCCACTCAATATCCGCACGATATTCCTGTGTATAATCCGCACATAATCCATGCAATATACCGCGGATTATCTGCGCATTATCCGCACAATATACCGCGCAATACCCGCATACGATCCGCGCAATAACGGTGCATAATCCACGCAATATACCGCACATTATCCGCGCATACTCCGCGCAATTTCCCGAACAATATCCCCGAACAATATCCGCGCATAATGCGCGCAATATCCCTGCGCAATATCTCGAGCACTATCCGTGCAATATCCCCGCGCAATATCCGCGCATTTTCCGCGCAATATACCGCCCAATACCCGTGCAGTATTTCGGGCAGTATCAATGCAACATACAGCGCAATATCCGCGCATAATCTGTACAATATCTGCGCCATATCCCCGACATATCCACGAATATTCTGCTCATTATCCGCTCAATATCCTCGTGCAATATCCGCGCGTAATCCGCGCACAATCTGCACATTATTCCAGAGAATAATTCGCACAATATCCGCGAGATATTCCGGCGTATAATCCGTGCAATATCCACTCATAATCCACTCAATATACCGCGCATTATCCGCGCATTATCCCCGCAATATACCGCGCAATATCCGCGCATAATTACAAGAGAACTGGGTGATCAGGCCCAGTCGACATGGGTTTACCAGAGGCAGGTCCTGCCAAACCAACCTGATTGCCTTCTATTTCAAAGTCACTCGGCTGCTAGATGAAGGAAAGGCTGTGGATGTGGTCTTTCTGGACTTCAGTAAAGCCTTTGACACAGTTTCTCACAGCATTCTGCTACGGAAACTGTCAGTTAGTGGCCTGGACAGATGCACACTCTCCTGGGTAGAGAACTGGCTGGATGGCCGGGCCCAGAGAGTGGTGGTAAATGGTGTTAAGTCCAGCAGGAGGCCAGTGACAAGCGGTGTTCCCCAGGGCTCAGTGCTAGGTCCAGTCCTGTTCAATGTCTTCATCAATGACCTGGATGAGGGTATTGAGGGTACCCTTAGCAAGTTTGCAGATGACACAAAGCTGTGTGCAAGTGTCGATCTGCTGGAGGGTAGGGAGGCTTTGCAAAGGGACCTGGACAGGCTGGACCGCTGGGCAATGTCCAACGGCATGAGGTTTAACACGGCCAAATGCCGGGTCCTGCACTTGGGGCACAACAACCCTATGCAGAGCTACAGACTGGGAGAAGCCTGGCTGGAAAACTGCCAGGAGGAGAGGGACCTGGGGGTGTTGGTTGACAACCGACTGACCATGAGCCAGCAGTGTGCCCAGGTGGCCAAGAAGGCCAATGGCATCCTGGCTTGTATCAGAAACGGTGTGACCAGCAGGTCCAGGGAGGTGATTCTCCCTCTGTATTCAGCACTGGTGAGGCCACTCCTTGAATATTGTGTCCCATTCTGGGCCCCTCAGCACAAGAAGGATGTTGAGGCTCTGGAGCAAGTCCAGAGAAGAGCGACGAGGCTGGTGAAGGGGCTGGAGAACAGACCCTATGAGGAGCGGCTGAGAGAGCTGGGGTTGTTTAGCCTGGAGAAGAGGAGGCTGAGAGGAGACCTCATTACTCTCTACAAGTACCTGAAAGGTGGTTGTGGAGAGGAGGGAACTGGTCTCTTCTCCCAAGTGACAGGGGACAGGACAAGAGGGAATGGCCTCGAGCTCCACCAGGGTAGATTTAGTCTGGAGATTAGAAGGAGGTTTTTCACGCAGAGGGTCATTGGGCATTGGAATAGGCTGCCCAGGGAGGTGGTTGATTCACCTTCCCTGGAGGTGTTTAAGACACGGGTGGATGAGGTATTGAGGGACTTGGTTTAGTGTTAGATAGGAATGGTTGGACTAGAAGATCCGATGGGTCCCTTCCAACCTGGTTGTTCTGTGATTCTGTGATTCTGTGATAATCTGCACAATATCCGTGCAATATCCCTGAGCAATATCCGTGCGGATAATCCGCGCATTATCAGCGCAATATCCGCGCATAATCCTCGCAATATCCACACAATATCCCTGCGTAATGTCTGCGCAATATCCCTGCAAAATATCCGCACATAATCCGCGCATTATCTGTGCAATATCTGCGCAAAATCCTCACAATATTCCCGCGCAAAATGGGTGCAAAATATCCCCGCGCATTATCCGCACATTATCCGGCGCAATATCCATGCAATATCCCCGCGCAATATCCTTGCGCAATATCCAAACTATCTTCCCACGCAATATCCCTGCGAAATAATCAGCAAAATATCTGTGCGGTATTCCCGCGCATACTCCGGGCAATATACCGCGCATTATCCGTGCAATATACGGTGCATTATCCACTCATTATCCATGCGTAATCTGCACAATATCCGTGCAATATCCCTGCGCAATATCCGTGCGGATAATCCGCGCATTATGCGAGCATAATCCGAGCAATATCCACGCAGTTTCCAAGCACTTTCACCACGCAATATCCGTGCAATATGTCCGCGCATTATTTGTGCATAATCCGCGAAATATCCCCGCGCAATATTCCTGCTCAAAATCCTTGCCTTGCCTTGCCTTGCCTTGCCTAGCCTTGCCTAGCCTTGCCTAGCCTTTCCTAACCTAGTCCTGGGGTTCTCCGGAATGGCCTGTAGGCCTTTCAAAGGGTCCTGGGTGTCTCTAGAAGGGTCTGGGGGGGCTTTAGAATGGTTCTGGAGGCTCTAGAAAAGTCTTGGCATCTTTAGAAGGGTCCTGAGTGCGTCTAGAATAGTCTGGGGGCCTTTAGAAGAATCCTGTGGGCTCTAGAAGGGTCTGGGGACACTAACCCTAGCACGAAAACCTAACCCTAACCCTAAACCTAAACTTAACCCTAATCTTAAGCCTAACCCTAACAGTAAGTCTAACACAAAGCCCTAAACATAACCATAACCCTTATCCTTACCAAAACCCTAACACAACCCCAACCCTAACCCTAAACCTGACCCTAGCACCTAAACAAACCATAGCCCTAATCATAACCAAAATGCTAAACCTAACATATATGCCAGGGTCCTGGGTGTATCTAGAATGGTCAGGGGGTCTTTAGAATGGTCCTGAGGGTCTCTAGAATGCTCTGGGGTAAATTTCAAGAGTAATGGGATTTCCTAGAAGGGTCTGGGGGCCTTTACATGGTCCTGGGGGTCTCTGGAATGGCCCGGGGTCCTTTAGAATGGACCTGGGTGTCTCTAGAGGGCTCTAGGGGCCTTTAGAATGGTTCTGGAGGGTTCTAGAAGGCTCTTGGCATCCTTAGAAGGGTCCTGGGTGTGTTTACAATGGTCTGGGGGCCTTTAGAAGAGTCCTGTGGGCTCGAGAAGGGTCTGGGGACCCTAACCCTAGCCCGAAAACCTAACCTTAACCCTAAACCTAAACTTAACCCTAATCTTAAGCCTAACTCTAACACTAACTCTAACACAAGCCTCTAAAAATAACCATAACCCTTACTTTTACCAAAACCCTAGCACAATCCCAACCCTAACCCTAACCCTAGCACCGAAACAAACCCTAGCCCTAATCTTAACCAGAAAACTAACCCTAACGTAAATGCCAGGGTCCTGGGGGTCTCTAGAAAGGTCACGGTGTCTTTCGAATAGTCCTGAGGGTGTCTAGACATCTCTGGGGGCATTTTGAAGAGTCCTATTGTTCTCTAGAAGGGTCTGGGGGCCTTTAGATGGTCCTGGGGGTCTCTGGAAAGGCCCAGGGTCCTTTAGAATGGACCTGGTTGTCTCTAGAAGGGTCTACGGGCCTTTAGAAGGACTCTGGGGGGCTCTAGAAGGGTCTTTCCATCTTTAAAAGGGTCCTGAGGGTCTCTAGAATGCTCTGGGGGCAGTTTGAAGAGTCCTGGGTTGCTCTTGAAGGGTCTGGGTGCATTTCGATGTTCGTGGGGTTCTCTGGAATGGCCTATATGCCTTTCAAAGGGTCCTGGGTGTCTCTTGAAGGGTCTGGGGGGGGCTTTAGAATGGTTCTGGAGGGCTCTAGAAGGGTCTTGGCATCCTTATAAGGGTCCTGGGTGTGTCTAGATTGGTCTGGGGGCCTTTAGAAGAGTCCTGTGGGCTCTAGAAGAGTCTGGGTACCCTAACCCTAGCACGAAAACCTAACCTTAACCCTAAACCTAAACTTAACTCTAATCTTAAGCCTAACCCTAACTCTAACTCTAACACAAACCTCTAAAAATAACCATAACCCTTACCCTTACCAAAACTCTAACACATTCCCAACCGTAACCCTAACCCTAGCACCTAAACCAACCTTTACCCTAATCTTAACCACAAAGCTAACCTTAACATAAATGCCAGGGTCCTGGGGGTCTCTAGAAAGGTCAGGGGGTCTTTAGATTGCTCCTGAGGGTGTCTAGACATTTCTGGGGCAATTTAAAGAGTCCTGGGATTCTCTAGAAGGGTCTGGGTGCCTTATTGATTGTCCTGGGGGGTCTCTGGAATGGACCGGGCTCCTTCAGAATGGACGTGGGTGTCTCTAGAAGGTCCTGGGGGCCTTTAGAAGGTCTTAGCATATTGAGAGGGGTCTTGGGTGTATCTAGAATGGTCTGGGGACCTTTAGAAGAGTCCTGTGGCCTGGCCTTGCCCTGCCTTGCCCTGCCTTAACCCGCCTTGCCCTACATTGCCTTGCCTTTGCATTATCCCCATGCAATATCCACGCAATATCCCTGTATAATCCGCGCAATATCCCCGCGAAAAATCGGCGCATAATCGGTTCATTATTCCCGCGCATAATCGGCTCATTATTCCCGCGATATTCATGCTTATTATCTGCGGAATATACCGCGCATTATCCGCACAATATTCTGCGCAATATCTGCTCATAATCTGCACAATATTAACGCAATATCCCCCTTCAATATCCGTGCTGATAATCCGCGCATAGTCTGCGCATTATCCTTGCGCAATATCCCTGTGCAATATCCACAAAATATCCCCACATAATCAGTGCAATATCCCCGCTCAATATCTGCACATAATCCGCGCAATATCCGCGCATAATCTGTGCATTATTCCCGTGCATAATCCGCACAATATCCGCGTGATATTCCCGCGTATAATCCACGCAATAACGGCGCATAATCAGCGCAACATACTGCGCATTATCTGCGCAATATACCGTGGAATATCCTCGCATAATCTGCACAATGTCCGCGGAATTTCCCCGCGCAATATCCGAGCAATATATCCGAGCAATATATCCGCGCATTGTCCCCGCATAATCCGTGAAATATCCCCGGGTAATATCGGTGCAATATCCTCGCAATATAGGCGGAATATCCCCACGCAATATCCGCGCATAATCCCCGCAATCTCCGCGTGTAATCTGCGAAATATCCCCGCGCAATATCCATGCATAATCTGCACAATATCAACACAATATCCCTGTTCAATAGCCGTGCGGATAATCCGCGCATAATCAGCGCATTATCCCTGCGCAATATCCGCACAGTTTCTGCGCAATTTCCCCACCCAATATGCGGGCAATATCCGCGCAATATATCCCCACATATTCCGCGAAAGAAATCCGCGTAATATTCGCGCAATATTCCTGCTCAAAATCTGCAAAAATATCCCCGCACAATATCCGCACAATATTCGCGAATAATCCAAGCATAATCCGCGCAATATCAGAGCATAATCCACACAATATCCCTGCCTAATTTCTGCGCATTCCCGTGCAAAATCGGCGAAAAATCCGCGCAATATCCTGCGCAATATCTGTGCAATATCCCCGCGCAATATCCACCCAATATCCCCACATAATCCTAGCATAATATGCGCAATATCCCCGCATAACCCGCGCAATATCTGCGCATAATCCCCGAACAATATCCACGAGGTTAATCCGCACATTATCCGCGCATTATCCCCGCACAATATCCCCTGCGCAATATCCGAACTATCTTCCCTCGCAATATCCCCGCGAAATATCCCCTCGCAATATCCCTTCATTATCCACGCAATATCCGCGCATAATCTGCGCATCATTCCCACGCATAATCCGCAAAATATCCACGCGATATTCCCGCGCATAATCCGCGAAATACCCGCGCATAATCCGCGCAATAAACCGCGCATAATCCGCGCATTATCCGTGCGTAATCTACACAATATCTGCGCATTATCCCCGCACAATATCCGTGCTGATAATCCTCGCATTATGCGAGCATAATAGACGCAATATCCGAGCAGTTTCTGCGCAATTTTCCCGTGCAATATCCGGGCAATATCCGTGCAATATTCCTGCTCAAAATCCTTTCTTAGCCTTGCCTTGCCTTGCCTTGCCTAGCCTAACCTTGCCTAGCCTAGTCCTGGGGTTCTCTGGAGTGGACTGTAGGCCTTTCAAAGGGGCCTGGGTGTCTCTTGAAGGGTCTGGGGGGCTTTAGAATGGTTCTGGAGGCTCTAGAAGGGTCTTGGCATATTTAGAAGGGTCCTGGGTGTGTCTTGAATGGTCTGGGGGCCTTTAGAAGAGTCCTGTGAGCTCTAGAAGGGTCTGGGGACCCTAACCCTAGCCCGAAAACCTAACATTAACCCTAAACCTAAACTTAACCCTAATCTTAAGTCTAACCCTAACACAAATCCCTATACATAACCATAACCCTTACCCTTCCCAAAACCCTAACACAACCCCAACCCTTACCCTTACCCTAACCCTAGAAACTAAACAAATCCTAACCCTAATCTTAACCACAAAGCTAACCCTAACATAAATGCCAGGGTCCTGGGGGTGTCTAGAAAGGTAAGGGGGTCTTTAGAATTGTCCTGAGGGTCTCTAGAATTCTCTGGGGGCATTTTGAAGAGTCCTGGGATTCTCTAGAAGGGTCTAGGTGGCTTATTGATGGTCCTGGGGGGTCTCTGGAATCCACCGGGTTATTTTAGAATGGACCCGGCTGTCTCTAGAAGGGCTTGGGGGCCTTTAGAAGGGTCTTGGCATCTTTAGAAGCGTCCTGGGTGTGTCTAGAATGGTCTGGGGTCCTTTAGAAGAGCCCTGTGGCCTGGCCTTTCTCTGCCTTGCCCTGCCCTGCCCTTCCTTGCCCTTCCTTGCCTTGCCTTGCCTTCGCATTATCCCTGCGCAATATACACGCAATATCCCTGCATAATCCGCGCAATATCCCGGCGCAATATCCGAACAATATTCCCATGCAATATCCCCGCGCAATATCAGCACATAATCTGCGCACTATTCCCGCAAATAATCCGCACAATATCTGCGCGATATTCCCGCGTACAATCCACGCAATATCCGCTGAAAATATACAGCGCATTATCCGTGCAATATACCGCGCAGTATCCTCGCATAATCGTCACAATATCCGCGCATTATCCCCGTGCAATATCCGTGTGGATAATCCGTGCATTATCAACGCATTATCCGCGCAATATCCACACAATATCCCTGCGTAATATCTGCTTGTTATTTGTGCAATATCCGCCATAATCCACGCAATATTCCCGCGTAATATCCGCGCATAATCCGATCATATTCCGAGCATAATCCTAGCAATATCGGCACAAATATCTCCCCGCATAATCCGCGCAAATTCCGCGCAATATCCCCGCCCAATATATCCACAATATCTCCAAGCAATATCCGCGCAATATCCCGCGCAGTATCCGCGCTATATCCCCATGCAATACTCGTGCATAATCCGCGTAGTTTCCGTGCAATATTTCACGCATTATTCGTTCAATATACAGTGCAATATCCGCGCATAATCTGCACAATATCCGCGCAATATCAGCCCCATATACACGCATATTCCGAGCATTATTCGCGCAATATGCCCGCGCAATATCCGCGCATTATCCCTGCATAATCCTAGCATAATATGGGCAATATCCCCGGATATTCTGCGCAATATCCGCGCATAATCCACGCATAATACCCACGCAATTTCTGCGAGCATAATCCGCGCATTATCCGCGCAATGTCCGCGCATTATCCCCGCGCAGTATCCTTGCGCAATATCCCCACATAATCCACGCAATATTCCCCCGCAATATCCCCCCGCAATATCCGATATATATTCCCGCGAAATATCCCCACAGAATATCCACGCATAATCCACTCAATATACCGCGCATAATCTGCGCAATGTACCACGCATTATCCGTGCGTAATCTGCACAATATCCGCGCAATATACCAGCATTATCTTTGCGGATAATCCGAGCATCATTTGAGCATAATCAGGGCAATATCCGCGCAGTTTCTGCACAATTTCCCCACGCAATATTCCTGCTCAAAATCCCTGCCTTGCCTTGCCTAGCCTTGCCTAGCTTTGCCTAACCTTGCCTAGCCTACTTCTGGGGTTCTCTGGAATGGCCTTTAGGTCTTTCAAAGGGTCCTGGGTGTCTCTAGAAGGGTCTTGGGGGGCTTTAGAATGGTTCTGGAGAGCTCTATAAGGATCTTGGCTCCTTTAGAAGGGTCCTGAGTGTGTCTAGAATGATCTGGGGGCCTTTAGAAGAGACCTGTGGGCTCTAGAACGGTCTGGGGTCCCTAACTCTAACCCTAGCCCGAATATAAATCCTAACCCTAAACCTAAACGTAACACTAATCTTAAGCCTAACCCTAACACTAACTCTAACACAAACCCCTAAAAATAACCATAACCCTTACCCTTAGCAAAACCCTAACACAACCCGAACCCTAACCCTAACCCAAGTACCTAAACCGACCCTAACCCTAACCTTAACCATAAAGCTAACCCTAACATAAATGCCAGGCTCCTGGGGGTCTCTGGAAAGGTCAGGGGGTCTTTAGAATGGTCCTGAGGGTCTCTTGAATCTCTGGGGGCATTTCGAAGAGTCCCGGGGTTCTCGGGAATGGCCTGTGGGCCTTTCAAAAGGCCCTGGGTGTGTCTAGAAGGGTCTGGTGGCCTTTAGAAGAGTCCTGTGGGCTCTAGAAGAGTCTGGGGACCCTAACCCTAACCCTAACCCGAATATTAACCCTAACCCTAAACTTAACCCTAATCTTAAGCCTAACCCGAACACTAACTCTAACACAAACCCCTAAACATAACCGTAACCCTTACCCTTACAAAAACCCTAAGACAACCACAACCCTAACCCTAACCCTAACCCTAACCCTAGCAGCTAAACAAACCGTAGCCCTAATCTTAACCACAAACTAACCCTAATGTAAATGCCAGGGTCCTGGGGGTCTCTAGAAAGGTCAGGAGGTCTTTAGAATGGTCCTGAGGGTCTCTAGAATTCTCTGGGGGCATTTTGAAGAGTCCTGGGATTCTCTAGAAGGGTCTGGATGCCTTATTGATGGTCCTGGGGGGTCTCTGGAATGGACGGGATTCCTTTAGAAGGGACCTGGGTGTCTCTAGAAGGGCCTGGGGGTCTTTAGATGGGTCTTGGCATCTTTAGAGGGGTCCTGGGTGTGTCTAGAATGGTCTGAGACCTTTAGAAGAGTCCTGTGACCTGACCTTTCTCTGCCTTGCCCTGCCCTGCCCTGCCTTGCCCTGCCCTGCCCTGCCTTGCCTTGCCTTCGCATTATCCACGTGCAATATCTACGCAATATCCCTGCATAATCTGCGCAATATCCCCGCGCAGTATCTGCTCATTATCTGCGCATTATTCCCGCGCATAATCCACGCAATATACCGTGTATTATCCGCGCATTGTCTGCACAATATACTGCGCAATATACGCACATAATCTGCACAGTATCCGCGTAATATCCCCGTGCAATATTCGTGCGGATAATCCGCGCATAATCTTCACATTATCGCCGCGCAATATCCCTGCGCAGTATTCACGCAGTATCCCCGCATAATCTGTGTAATATCCCCGCGCAATATCCGCACATAATCCGCGCATAATCTGCGCATTATTCCCGCGCATAATCCGCTCAATATCCGCGAGATATTCCCGCGTGTAATATTCGTAATAACGGGTTCTAATCCTCGCAATATACCACGCATTATCTGCACATTATCCGTGCAATATACCGAGCAATATCCGAGCATAATCTGCATAATATCCGTGCAGTTTCCCCGAGCAATATCTAGGCAATATCCACGCAATATATCCGCGCAATATATCCGTGCATTATCCGCACAAAATCTGCGCAATATCCGCGCAATATCCGTGCATAAACCCCGCAATATCCGCGCATAATTCGCTGAATATCCCCGAACAATATCCGCGCATAATCTGCGCATTATCTGCACAATATCCCCGCACAATATCCGCGCAATATCTTGCGCACTATCCGCGCAATATCCCCTCGCATTTTCTGCGCAATCTCCCCGCATAATCCACGCATATTCCGAGCAATGTTCCCGGCCAATATACCCGCAATATCCCCGCAAAATATCCGCACTATATCCCCACACAATATCCGCGCAATATCCCCGTGGAATAACCGCGCATAATCCACGCAGTTTCCTTGCAATATCCGCGCAATATTTTGCGCGTTATCCGCGCAATATACCGCGCAATATCCGTGAATTATCCCGTGCAATATCGGCGCAATATCCTGGCACAATATCCGCGCATTATCCCCACATAATCCTAGTATAATATGCGCAATATCCCCAGATATTGCACACAATATTCCCGTGCAATATCAGCGCATAATCCGCGCATAATCCCCGTGCAATATCCACGAGGATAATCCGTGCATTATCCGCGCATTATCACAGCGCAATATCCCCGCGCAATATTAAACGCATAATCCGTGCTATATAACCGCGCAATATGCACGCATAATCAACGCAATATCCGCGCACAATCTGCGCAATATACCGTGCATAATCCGCACAATATCCGCTCGATATTACCGCGTCTAATCAGCGCAATACCCGCGCATAATAACCTCAATATATAGCTCATTATCCGTGCTTAATCTGCACAATATCCGCACAATATCCCCGTGCAATATCCGTGCGGATAATGCGCGCATTATGCTAGCATAATCGGTGCAATATCCGCTCAGTTTCCACGCAATTTCCCCGCGCAATATCCGGGTAATATCCGTGCAATATATCCACACAATATATAAACACATTATCTATGAATAATCCGCGAAATATCCCCGGCAATATTCCTGCTCAAAATCCTTGCCTTGCCTTGCCTTGCCTTGCCTAGCCTTGCCTAGCTTTGCCTAGCCTTGCCTAGCGTAGTCCTGGGGTTTTCTGGATTGGCCTGTAGGCTTTTCAAAGAGTTTAGAAGTCTCCAGAAGGGCCTGGGGGGGGCTTTAGAATGGTTCTGGAGGCTCTAGAAGGGTCTTGGCATCTTTAGAAGGGTCCTGGTGTGTCTAGAATGGTCTGGGGGCCTTTAGAAGAGTCCAGCGGATTCTAGAACGGTCTGGGGACACTAACCCTAGCCCGAAAACCTAAGCTTAACCCTAAACCTAAACTTAAACCTAATCTTAAGCTTAACCTGAACACTAAGCCTAACACAAACCCCTAAACATAACCATATCCCTTACCCTTACCAAAACCCTAACACAAACCCAACCCTAACACTAACCCTGACCGTAGCACCTAAACAAACCCTAGCCCTAATCTTAACCACAATGCTAATCCTAACATAAATTCCAGGGTCCTGGGGGTCTCCAGAACTGTCAGGGGTCTTTAGAATGGTCCTGAGGGTCTCTAGAATGCTCTGGTGTCAATTTGAAGAGTAATGGGAATTTCTAGAAGGGTCGGGGGGCCTTTAGATGGTCCTGGAGGACTCTGGAATGGTCCGGGTTCCTTTAGATTGGACCTGGGTGTCTCTAGAGAGATCTAGGGGCCTTTAGAAGGGCTCTGGGGGGCGCTAGAAGGGTCTTGACATCTTTAGAAATGTCCTGGGTGTGTCTAGAACGGTCTGGGGTCCTTTAGAAGAGTCCTGTAGGCTCTAGAAGGGTCTGGGGACCCTAACCATAGCACAAAAATCAAACCTAAACCCTAAACCTAAACGTAAACCTAATCTTAAGAATTAAACGTAACACTAACTCTAACACAAACCCCTAAACATAACCATAACCCTTACCCTTAAAAAAACCCCAACACAACCCCAACACAAACCCTAACCTTTGCAACTAAACGAACCCTAGCCCTAATCTTACGCACAAAGCTAATCCTAACGTAAATGCAGGGTTCTAGTGGTCTCTAGAAAGGTCAGGAAGTCTTTAGAATGGTCCTGAGGGTCTCTAGAATTCTCTGGGGGCATTTTGAAGAGTCCTGGGGTTCTCTAGAAGGGTCTGAGGGAATTTAGACGGTCCTGGGGGTCCCTGGAATGGCCCAGGGTACTTTAGAAGACCTGGGTGTCTCTAGAAGGATCAGGTGGCCTTTAGAAGGACTCTGAGGGGCTCTAGCAGGGTCTTTGCATCTTTAGAAGGGTCCAGAGGATCTCTAGAATGCTCTGGGGGCAGTTTGAAGAGTCCTGGGGTGATCTAGAAAGGTCTGGGAGTCTTTGGATGGTGTTGGGGTTCTCTGGAATGGTCTCTGGGCCTTTTAAAGAGAAATGGGTGTATCTAGAAGGGTCTGGGGGTCTTTAGAATGGTTCTGGATGGCTCTAGAAGGGTCTTGGCATCCTTAGAAGGGTCGTGGTTGTGTCTAGAATGGTCTGGGGGCCTTTAGAAGAGTCCAGTGGGCTCTAGAAGAGTCTCGGGACCCTAACCCTAGCCCGAATACCTAACCCTAAACCGAAACCTAAACGTAACATTAATCTTAAGCCTAACCCTAACCCTTACTCTAACACAAAACTCTAAAAATAATCATAACCCTAACCCTTACCAAAACCCTAGCACAATCCCTACCCTAACACTAACCCTAGCACCTAAACCAACCCTAGCCCTAATCTTAACCACAAATCTAAGACTAACGAAAATGCCAGGGTCCTGGGGGTCTCTAGAAAGGTCACGGAGTCTTTTGAATAGTCCTGAGGGTGTCTAGACATGTCTGGGGGCAATTTGAAGATCCCTGGGGTTCTCTAGAAGGCTCTTGGGGTCTTTAGATGGTCCTGGGGGTCTCTGGAATTGTCCGGGGCCCTTTAGAATGGAATTGACTATGTCCAGAAGGTCCTGAGGCTTTCTAGAATTCTCTGGGGGCAATTTCAATAGTCCTGGGGATCTCTAGAAGGCTCTGGGGGCCTTTAGATGGTCCTGGGGGTGTCTGGAATGGCCGGGGCCCTTTAGAATGGACCTGGGTGTCTCTAGAAGGGTCTGGGGGCCTTTACAAGGGCTCTGGAGCGCTCTAGCAGGGTCTTGGCATCTTTAGAAGGGTCCTTAGGGTCTCTAGAATGCTCTGGGGGCAGTTTGAAGAGTCCCGGGGTGCTCTAGAAGGGTCGTGGGGACTTTGGATGGTCCTGGGGTTCTCTGGAATGGCCTGTGGGCCTTTCAAAGGGTCCTGGGTGTCTCTAGAAGGGTGTGGGGGGCTTTAGAATGGTTCTGGAGGGCTCTTAAAGGGGCTTGGAGTCTTTAGAAGGGTCCTGGCTGTGTCTAAAATTCCATGGGGGCATTTAGATGAGTCCTGTGGGCTCGAGAAGGGTCTGGGGACCCTAACACTAGCCCGAATACCTAACCCTAACCCGAAACCTAAACTTAACCCTAATCTTAAGAATAACCCTAACACTAACTCTAACACCCAGCCCTAAACCTAAACATAACCCTTAGCCTTCCCAAAACCCTAACACAAGCCCAACCCTAACCCTAAGCTTATCCCTAGGACCTAAACCAACCCTAGCCCTAATCTTAACCACAAAGCTAACCCTAACGTAAATGCCAGGGTACTGGGCGTCTCTAGAAAAGTCAGGGGGTCTTTAGAATGGTCCTGAGGCTGTCTAGAATTCTCTGGGGGCAATTTGAAGAGTCCTGGGGTTCTCTAGAAGGCTCTGGGGGCCTTTAGATGGTCCTGGGGGTCTCTGGAATGGCCCAGGGCCCTTTAGAATGGACCTGGGTGTCTCCAGAAGGGTCTGGGGGCCTTTAGAAAGGCTCTGGGGTGCTCCAGCAGGGTCTTGGCATTTTCAGAATGGTCCTGAGGTTCTCTAGAATTCTCTGAAGGCAGTTTGGAAAGCCCCGGGGTGCTCTAGAAGGGTCGTGGGGCCTTTGGATGGTCCTGGGGTTCTCTGGAATGGCCTGTGGGCCTTTCAAAGGGTCCTGGATGTCTCTAGAAGGGTGTGGGGGGCTTTAGAATTGTTCTGGAGTGCTCAAGCAGGGTCTTGGCATCTTCAGAAGGGTCCTGACTGTGTCTAGAATGGTCTGGGGGCCTTTACAAGAGTCCTGTGTGCTCGAGAAGGGTCTGCGGACCCTAACCCTAGCCCGAATCACTAACCCTAACCCGAAACCTAAACTTAACCCTAATCTTTAGCCTAACCCTAACACTAACTCTAACACCCAGCCCTAAACATAACCATAACCCTTAACATTCCCAAAACCCTAAGACAAGCCCAACCCTAACCCTAACCCTAAGCCTAACCCTAGCACCTAAACCAACCCTAGCCCTAATCTTAACCACAAAGCTAAACCTAACGTAAATGCCAGGGTCCTGGGGGTCTCTAGAAAGGTCAGGGGGTCTTTAGAATGGTCCTGAGGCTGTCTAGAATTCTCTGGGGGCAATTTGAAGAGTCCTGGGTTTCTCTAGAAGGCTCTGGGGGCCTTTAGATGGTCCTGGGGGTCTCTGGAATGGTACGAGGCCCTTTAGATATGACCTGGGTGTCTCTAGAAGGGTCTGGGTACCTTTAGAAGGGTCCTGAGGGTTTCTAGAATGCTCTGGGGGCAGTTTGAAGAGTGCCGGGGTGCTCTAGAAGGGTCGTGGGGCCTTTGGATGGTCCTGGGGTTCTCTGGAATGACCTGTGGGCCTTTCAAAGGGTCCTGGGTGTCTCTAGAAGGGTGTGGGGGGCTTTAGAATGGTTCTGGAGGGCTCTAGAAGGGTCCTGGCATCTTTAGAAGGGTCCTGGCTGTGTCTAGAATGGTCTCGGGGCCTTTAGAAGAGTCCTGTGTGCTCAAGAAGGGTCTGGGGACCCTAACACTAGCCCGAATACCTAACCCTATCCCACAACCTAAACTTAACCCTAATCTTAAGCCTAACCATAACACTAACTCTAACACCCAGCCCTAAACATAACCCTTAAACTTCCCAAAACCCTAACACAAGCCCAACCCTAACCCTAACCCTAACCCTAGCCCTTAGCACCTAAACGAACCCTAGCCCTAATCTTAACCACAAAGCTAACCGTAACATAAATGCCAGCGTCCTGGGGATCTCTAGAAATGTCAGGGGGTCTTTAGAATGGTCCTTAGTCTGTCTAGAATTCTCTGGGGGCAGTTTGAAGAGTCCCGGGGTGCTCTAGAAGGGTCGTGGGGCCTTTGGATGGTCCTGGGGTTCACTGGAATGGCCTGTGGGCCTTTCAAAGGGTCCTGGGTGTCTCTAGAAGGGTGTGGGGGGCTTTAGAATGGTTCTGGAGGGCTCTAGAAGGGTCTTGGTATCTTTAGAAGGGTCCTGTCTGTGTCTAAAATTCTATGGGGGCATTTAGATGAGTCCTGTGGGCTCGAGAAGGGTCTGGGGACCCTAACACTAGCCCAAATACCTAACCCTAACCCGAAACCTAAACTTAACCCTAATCTTAAGAATAACCCTAACACTAACTCTAACACCCAGCCCTAAACCTAAACATAACCCTTACCCTTCCCAAAACCCTAATACAAACCCAACCCTAACCGTAACCCTAGCACCTAAACCAACCCTAGCCCTAATCTTAACCACAAAGTTAAACCTAACGTAAATTCCAGCGTCCTGGGCGTCTCTAGAAAAGTCAGGGGGTCTTTAAAATGGTCCTGAGGCTGTCTAGAATTCCCTGGGGTCAATTTGAAGAGTCCTGGGGTTCTCTAGAAGGCTCTGGGGGCCTTTAGATGGCCCTGGGGGTCTGTGGAATGGCCCGGGGCCCTTTAGAATGGACCTGGGTGTCTCCAGAAGGGTCTGGGGGCATTTAGAAAGGCTCTGGGGTGCTCCAGCAGGGTCTTGGCATTTTCAGAATGGTCCTGAGGTTCTCTAGAATTCTCTGAAGGCAGTTTGGAAAGCCCCGGGGTGCTCTAGAAGGGTCGTGGGGCCTTTGGATGGTCCTGGGGTTCTCTGGAATGGCCTGTGGGCCTTTCAAAGGGTCCTGGATGTCTCTAGAAGGGTGTGGGGGGCTTTAGAATTGTTCTGGAGTGCTCAAGCAGGGTCTTGGCATCTTTAGAAGGGTCCTGGCTGTGTCTAGAATGGTCTGGGGGCCTTTAGAAGAGTCCTGTGTGCTCGAGAAGGGCCTGGGGACTATAACCCTAGCCCGAATCACTAACCCTAACCCGAAACCTAAACTTAACCCTAATCTTTAGCCTAACCCTAACACTAACTCTAACACCCAGCCCTAAAAATAACCACAACCCTTAACATTCCCAAAACCCTAAGACAAGCCCAACCCTAACCCTAACCCTAAGCCTAACCCTAGCACCTAAACCAACCCTAGCCCTAATCTTAACCACAAAGCTAAACCTAACGTAAATGTCAGGGTCCTGGGGGTCTCTAGAAAGGTCAGGGGGTCTTTAGAATGGTCCTGAGGCTGTCTAGAATTCTCTGGGTGCAATTTGAAGAGTCCTGGGTTTCTCTAGAAGATCCTGGTGGCCTTTAGATGGTCCTGGGGGACTCTGGAAAGGCCGGAGCCCTTTAGATATGACCTGGGTGTCTCTAGAAGGCTCCGGGGGCCTTTACAAGGGCTCTGGGGCGTTCTAGCAGGGTCTTGGCATCCTTAGAAGGGTCCTTAGGGTCTCTAGAATGCTCTGGGGGCAGTTTGAAGAGTGCCGGGGTGCTCTAGAAGGGTAGTGGGGCCTTGGATGATCCTGGGATTCTCTGGAATGGCCTGTGGGCATTTCAAAGGGTCCTGGGTGTCTCTAGAAGGGTGTGGGGCATTTAGAATGGTTCTGGAGGGCTCTTGCAGGGTCTTGGCATCTTTAGAAGGGTCCTGGCTGTGTCTAGAATGGTGTGGGGGCCTTTAGAAGAGTCCTGTGTGCTCGAGAAGGGTCTGGGGACCCTAACACTAGCTAGAATACCTAACCCTAACCCAAAACCTAAACTTAACCCTAATCTTAAGCCTAACCCTAACACTAACTTTAACACCCAGCCCTAAACATAAACCTTAACCTTCCCAAAACCCTAACACAAGCCCAACCCTAACCCTAACCCTAACCCTAACCCTAACCCTAACCCTAGCACCTAAACCAACCCTAGCCCTAATCTTAACCACAAAGCTAACCCTAACGTAAATGTCAGGGTCCTGGGGGTCTCTAGAAAGGTCAGGGGGTCTTTAGAATGGTCCTGAGGCTGTCTAGAATTCTCTGGGGGCAATTTGAAGAGTTCTGGGGTTCTCTAGAAGGCTCTGGGGGCCTTTAGATGGTCCTGGGTGTCTCTGGAATGGCTGGGGCCCTTTAGAATTGACCTAGGTGTCTCTAGAATGTTCTGAGGGTCTTTAGAAGGGCTCTGGGGCGCTCTAGCAGGGTCTTGGCATCTTTAGAAGGGTCTTGAGGGTCTTTAGAATGCTCTGAGGGCAGTTTGAAGAGTGCCGGGATGCTCTAGAAGGGTCGTGGGGCCTTTGGATGGTCCTGGGGTTCTTTGGAATGGCCTGTGGGCCTTTCAAGGGGTCCTGGGTGTCTCTAGAAGGGTGTGGGAGGCTTTAGAATGGTTCTGGAGGGCTCTAGAAGGGTCTTGGCATGTTTAAAAGGGTCCTGGCTGTGTCTAGAATGCTCTGGGGTCCTTTACAAGAGTCCTGTGTGCTCGAGAAGGGTCTGGGGACACTAACCCTAGCCCGAATACCTAACCTTAACCCAAAACCTAAACTTAACCCTAATCTTAAGCCTAACCCTAACACTAACTCTAACACCCAGCCCTAAACATAACCATAACCCTTAGCCTTCCCTAAACCCTAACACAAGCCCAAGCCTAACCCTAAGCCTAACCCTAAGCCTAACCCTAGCACCTAAAGCAACCCTAGCCCTAATCTTAACCACAAAGCTAACCCTAACGTAAATGCCAGGGTCCTGGGGGTCACTAGAAAAGTCAGGGGTTCTTTAGAATGGTCCTGAGGCTGTCTAGAATTCCGTGGGGGCAATTTTAAGAGTCCTGGGGTTCTCAAGAAGGCTCTGGGGGCCTTTAGATGGTCCTGGGGGTCTCTGGAATGGCCCGGGGCCCTTTAGAATGGACCTGGGTGTCTCTAGAAGGGTCTGGGGAGCTTTAGAAGGGCTCTGGGATGCTCCAGCAGGGTCTTGGCATCTTTAGAAGGGTCTTGAGGGTCTCTAGAATGCTCTGGGGGCAATTTGAAGACTCCCGGGTTGCTCTAGAAGGGTCGTGGGGCCTTTGGATGGTCCTGGGGTTCTCTGGAATGGCCTGTGTGCCTTTCATAGGTCCCTGGGTGTCTCTAGAAGGGTGTGGGGGGCTATAGAATGGTTCAGGAGGGCTCTAGAAGGGTCTTGGCATCTTTAAAAGGGTCCTGGCTGTGTCTAGAATGGTCTGGGGACATTTAGGAGACTCCTGAGGGCTCGAGAAGGGTCTGGGGATCCTAAACCTAGCCCTAATCACTAACCCTAACCCGAAACCTAAACTTAACCCTAATCTTTAGCCTAGCCCTAACACTAACTCTAACACCCAGCCCTAAACATAACCATAACCCTTAGCCGTCCCAAAACCCTAACACAAACCCAAACCTAACCCTAACCCTCAGCCTAACCCTAGCACCTAAACCAACCCTAGCCCTAATCTTAACCACAAAACTAACCCTAACGTAAATATCAGGGTCCTGGGGGTCTCTAGAAAGGTCAGGGGGTCTTTAGAATGGTCCTGAGGCTGTCTAGAATTCTCTGGGGGCAATTTGAAGAGTCCTGGGTTTCTCTAGAAGGCTCTGGGGGCCTTTAGATTGTCCTGGGGGAGTCTGGAAAGGCCAGGGCCCTTTAGAATGGACCTGGGTGTCTCTAGAAGGCTCTGGGGGCCTTTACAAGGGCTCTGGGGCGCTCTAGCAGGGTCTTGGCATCCTTAGAAGGGTCCTTATGGTCTCTAGAATGCTCTGGGGGCAGTTTGAAGAGTCCCGGGGTGATCTAGAAGGGTCGTGGGGCCTTTGGATGGTCCTGGGGTTCTCTGGAATGGCCTGTGGGCCTTTCAAAGGGTCCTGGGTGTCTCTAGAAGGGTGTGGGGGGCTTTAGAATGGTTCTGGAGGGCTCTAGAAGGGTCCTGGCATCTTTAGAAGGGTCCTGGCTGTGTCTAGAATGGTCTGGGGGCCTTTAGAAGAGTCCTGTGTGCTCAAGAAGGGTCTGGGGACCCTAACACTAGCCCGAATACCTAACCCTATCCCACAACCAAAACTTAACCCTAATCTTAAGCCTAACCCTAACACTAACTCTAACACCCAGCCCTAAACATAACCCTTAACCTTCCCAAAACCCTAACACAAGCCCAACCCTAACCCTAACCCTAAGCCTAACCCTAGCACCTAAACCAACCCTAGCCCTAATCTTAACCACAAAGCTAACCCTAACAAATATGTCAGGGTCCTGGGTGTCTCTAGAAAGGTCAGGGGGTCTTTAGAATGGACCTTACGCTGTCTAGAATTCTCTGGGGGCAATATCAATAGTTCTGGGGTTCTCTAGAAGGCTCTGGGGGCCTTTAGATGGTCCTGGGGTTCTCTGGAATGGCCGGGGCCCTTTAGAATTGACCTAGGTGTCTATAGAATGTGCTGAGGGCCTTTACAAGGGCTCTGGGGTGCTCTAGCAGGGTCTTGGCATCTTTAGAAGGGTCTTGAGGGTCTCTAGAATGCTCTGGGTGCAATTTGAAGAGTGCCGGGGTGCTCTAGAAGGGTCGTGGGTCCTTTGGATGGTCCTGGGGTCCTCTGGAATGGCCTGTGGGCTTTTCAAAGGGTCCTGGGTGTCTCTAGAAGGGTGTGGGGGGTTATAGAATGCTTCTGGTGGACTCTAGAAGGGTCTTGGCATCTTTAGAATGGTCCTGTCTGTGTCTAAAATTCCATGGGGGCATTTAGATGAGTCCTGTGTGCTCGAGAAGGGTCTGGGGACCCTAACCCTAGTCTGAATGCCTAACCTTAACCCGAAACCTAAACTTAACCCTAATCTTAAGCCTAACCCTAACACTAACTCTAACACCCAGCCCTAAACCTAAACATAACCCTTAGCCTTCCCAAAACCCTAACACAAACCCAACCCTAACCGTAACTCTAGCACCTAAACCAACCCTTGCCCTAATCTTAACCTCAAAGCTTACCCTAACGTAAATGCCCGAGTCCTGGGGGTCTCTAGAAAGGTCACGGGGACTTTAGAATGGTCCTGAGGCTGTCTAGAATTCTCTGGGGACAATTTGAAGAGTCCTGGGGTTATCGAGAAGGCTCTGGGGGCCTTTAGATGGTCCTGGGTGTCTCTGGAATGGCCCGGGGCCCTTTAGAATGGACCTGGGAGTCTCTAGCTGGCTCTGGGGGCCTTTAGAACGGCTCTGGGGAGCTAAAGCAGTGTTTTGGCATCTTTAGAAGGGTCCTGAGGGTCTCTAGAATGCTCTGGGGGCAGTTTTAAGAGTCCCGGGGTGCTCTAGAAGGGTCGTGGGGCCTTTGGATGGTCCTGGGGTTCTCTGGAATGGCCTGTGGGCCTTTCAAAGGGTCCTGGGTGTCTCTAGAAGGGTGTGGGGGGCTTTAGAATGGTTCTGGAGGGCTCTTGCAGGGTCTTGGCATCTTTAGAAGGGTCCTGGCTGTGTCTAGAATGGTCTGGGGGCCTTTAGAAGAGTTCTGTGGGCTCGAGAAGGGTCTGGGGACCCTAACACTATCCAGAACACTTAACCCAAAACGGAAACCTAAACTTAACCCTAATCTTAAGCCTAACCCTAACACTAACTCTAACACCCAGCCCTAAACATAACCATAACCCTTAGCCTTCCCTAAACCCTAACACAAGCCCAAGCCTAATCCTAAGCCTAACCCTAACCGTAACCCTAGCTCCTAAACCCACACTAGCCCTAATCTTAACCACAAAGCTAACCCTAACATAAATGCCAGGGTCCTGGGGGTATCTAGAAAAGTCAAGGGGTCTTTAGAATGGTCCTGAGGCTGTCTAGAATTCTCTGGGGGCAATTTGAAGAGTCCTGGGGTTATCTAGAAGGCTCTGGGGGCCTTTAGATAGTCCTGGGGGTCTCTGGAATGGCCCGGGGCCCTTTAGAATGGACCTGGGCATCTCTAGAAGGGTCTGAAGTCCTTTAGAAGGGCTCTGGGGCGCTCTAGCAGGGTCTTGGCATATTTAAAAGGGTCCTGAGGGTCTCTAGAATGCTCTAGGGGCAGTTTGAAGAGTCCCGGGGTGCTCTAGAAGGGTCGTGGGGCCTTTGGATGGTCCTGGGGTTCTCTGGAATGGCCTGTGGGCCTTTCAACGGTTCCTGGGTGTCTCTAGAAGGGTGTGGGGGGGTTTAGAATGGTTCTGGAGGGCTCTAGAAGGGTCTTGGCATCTTTAGAAGGGTCCTGGCTGTGTCTAGAATGGTCTGGGGGCCTTTAGAAGACTCCTGTGGGCTCGACAAGGGTCTGGGGACCCTAACGCTAGTCTGAATACCTAACCGTAACTCGAAACCTAAACTTAAACCTAATCTTAAGACTAACCCTAACAGTAACTCTAACACCCAGCCCTAAACATAACCATAACCCTTAGCCTTCCCAAAACCCGAACATAGGGCCAACCCTAACCCTAACACTAACCCTAACCCTAACCCTAACCCTAACTCTAGCACCTAAACTTTGCCCTAGTCTCAACCACAAAGCTAACCCTAACGTAAATGCCACGGTCCTGGGGGTCTCTAGAAAGGTCAGGGGGTCTTTAGAATGGTCCTTAGGCTGTCTAGAATTCTCTGGGGGCAATTTGAAGAGTCCTGGGGTTCTCTAGAAGGCTCTGGGGGCCTTTAGATGGTCCTGGGGTTCTCTGGAATGGCCCAGGGCCCTTTAGAATGGATCTGGGTGTCTCTAGAAGGGTCTGGGGGCCTTTAGAAGGGCTCTGGGACGCTCTAGCAGGGTCTTGGCATCTTTAGAAAGGTCCTGAGGGTCTCTAGAATGCTCTGGGGGCAGTTTGAAGAGTCCCGGGGTGCTCTAGAAGGGTCGTGGGGCCTTTGGATGGTCCTGGGGTTCTCTGGAATGGCCTGTGGGCCTTTCAAAGGGTCCTGGGTGTCTCTAGAAGGGTGTGGGGGGCTTTTGAATGATTCTGGAGGGCTCTAAAGGGGCTTGGCGTCTTTAGATGGGTTATGGCATATTTAGAAGGGTCCTGACTGTGTCTAGAATGGTCTGGGGGCCTTTAGAAGAGTCCTGTGGGCTCGAGAAGGGTCTGGGGACCCTAACCCTAACCAGAAGACCTAACCCTAACCCGAAACCTAAACTTAACCCTAATCTTAAACCTAACCCTAACACTAACTCTAACACCCAGCCCTAAACATAACCATAACCCTTAGCCTTCCCAAAACCCTAAGACAAGCCCAAGCCTAACCCTAACCCTAACCCTAACCCTAGCACCTAAACCCACACTAGCCCTAATGTTAACCACAAAGCTAACCCTAACGTAAATGCCCTGGTCCTGGGTGTCTCTGGAATGGTCAGGGAGTCTTTAGAATGGTCCTGAGGCTGTCTAGAATTCTCTGGGTGCAATTTGAAGAGTCCTGGGGTTCTCTAGAAGGCCATGGGGTCCTTTAGATGGTCCTGGGGGTCTCTGGAATGGCCCGGGGCCTTTTAGAATGGACCTGAGTGTCTCTAGAAGGATCTGGGGGCCTTTAGAAGGGATCTGGGGCGCTCTAGCAGGGTCTTTGCATCTTTAGAATGATTCTGAGGGTCTCTAGAATTTTCAGGAGGCAGTTTGAAAAGTCCCGGGGTGCTCTAGAATGGTCGTGTGAAGTTTGGATGGACCTGGGGTTCTCTGGAATGGCCTGTGGGCCTTTCATAGGGCCCTGGGTGTATCTAGAAGGGTGTGGGGGGCTTTAGAATGGTTCTGGACGGCTCTAGAAGGGTCTTGGAATCTTTAGAAAGGTCCTGGGTGTGTCTAGAATGGTCTGGGGACCGTTAGAAGAGTCCTGTGGGGTCGAGAAGGGTCTGGGGACCCTAACACTACCCAGAATACCTAACCCTAACCCCAAACCTAAACTTAACCCTAATCTTAAGCCTAACCCTAACACTAACTCTAACACCCAGCCCTAAACATAACCATAACCCTTAGCCTTCCCAAAACCCTAACACAAGCCCAACCCTAAACCTAACCCTAAGCCTAACCCTAACACCTAAACCAACCCTAGCCCTAATCTTAACCACAAAGCTAACCCTAACGTAAATGCCAGAGTCCTGGGGGTCTCTAGAAAGGTTAGGGGGTCTTTAGAATGGTCCTGATGTTGTCTAGAATTCTCTGGTGGCAATTTGAAGAGTCCTGCGGTTCTCTAGAAGGCTCTGGGGGCCTTTAGATGGTCCTGGGGGTCTCTGGAATGACCCGGGACGTTTTAGAATTGGACTTGGAGTCTCTAGAAGGGTCTGGGGGCCTTTAGAGGGGCTCTGGGGCGTAGTAGTAGGGTCTTGGCATCTTTAGAAGGGTCCTGAGGGTCTCTAGAATGCTCTGGGGGCAATTTGAAGATTCCCAGTGTGCTCTATAAGGGTCGTGGGGCCTTTGTATGGTCCTGGGGTTCTCTGGAATGGCCTGTGGGCCTTTCAAAGGTTCCTGGGTGTCTCTAAAAGGGTGTGGGGGGCTATAGAATGGTTCGGGAGGACTCTAGAAGGGTCTTGGCATCTTTAGAAGGGTCCTGGTTGTGTCTATAATGGTCTCGGGGCATTTAGATGACTCCTGTGTGCTCTTGAAGGGTATGGGGACGCTAACCCTAGTCTGAATATCTAACCCTAACCCGAAACCTAAACTTAACCCGAATCTTAAGCCTAACCCTAACACTAACTCTAACACCCAGCCCTAAACATAACCATAACCCTTAGCATTACCAAAACCCTAACACAAGCCCAACCCTAGCCCTAAAACTAACTCTAAACCTAACCCTAACCCTAAGCCTAACCCTAACACCTAAAAGAACCCTAGCCCTAATCTTAACCACAAAGCTAACCCTAACGTAAATGCCACGGTCCTGAGGGGTCTCTAGAAACGTCAGGGAGTCTTTAGAATGGTCTTTAGGCTGTCTAGCATTCTCTGGGGGCAATTTGAAGAGTCCTGGGGTTCTTTAGATGGTCCTGGGTGTCTCTGGAATTGCCGGGGCCCTTTAGAATGGACCTGGGTGTCTCTAGAAGGGTCTGGGGGCCTTTAGAAGGGCTCTGGGGCGCTCTAGCAGGGTCTTGGCCTTTTCTGAAGGGTCCTGAGGGTCTCTAGAATGCTCTGGGGGCAGTTTGAAGAGTCCCGGGGTGCTCTAGAAGGGTCGTGGGGCCTTTGGATGGACCTGGGGTTCTCTGGAATGGCCTGTGGGCCTTTCAAAGTGTCCTGGGTGTCTGTAGAAGGGTGTGGGGGTCTTTAGAATGGTTCTGGAGGGCTCTTGCGGGGTCTTGGAATCTTTAGAAGGGTCCTGGCATCTTTAGAAGGGTCCTGGCTGTGCCTGGAATGGTCTGGGGGCCTTTAGAAGAGTCCTGTGGGCTCGAAAAGGGTCTGGGGACCCTAACACTAGCCAGAATACCTAACCCTAACCCGAAACCTAAACTGAACCCTAATCTTAAGCCTAACCCTAAAACTAACACCAGCCCTAATCATAACCATAACCCTTAACCTTCCCAAAACACTAACACAAGCCCACACGTAACCCTAAGCCTAACCCAAGCACCTAAACCAACCCTAGCCCTAATCTTAACCACAAAGCTAACCCTAACGTAAATGCCAGGGTCCTGAGGGTCTCTAGAAAGGTCAGAGTGGTCTTTTGAATGGTCTTGAGGCTGTCTAGAATTCTCTGGGGGCAATTTGAAGAGTCCTGGGTTTCTCTAGAAGGCTCTTGAGGCCTTTATATGGTCCTGGGTGTCTCTGGAATTGCCGGTTCCCTTTAGAATGGACCTGGGTGTCTCTAGAAAGGTCTGGGGGCCTTTAGAAGGGCTCTGGGGAGCTCTAGCAGGGTCTTGGCATTTTGTGAGGGGTCTTGAGGGTCTCTAGAATGCTCTGGGGGCAGTTTGAAGAGTCCCAGGGTGCTCTAGAAGGGTCGTGGGGCCTTTGGATGGACCTGGGGTTCTCTGGAATGGCCTGTGGGCCTTTCAAAGGGTCCTGGGTGTCTCTAGAAGGGTGTGGGGGGCTTTAGAATGGTTCTGGAGGGCTCTAGAAGGGTCTTGGAATCTTTAGAAGGGTCCTGGCTGTGTCTAGAATGGTCTGGGGCCCTTTAGAAGAGTCCTGTGTGCTTGAAAAGGGTCTGGGGACCCTAACACTAGCCAGAACACTTAACCCAAAACGGAAAACTAAACATAACCCTAATCTTAAGCCTAACCCTAACACTAACTCTAACACCCAGCCCTAAACATAAACATAACCCTTAACCTTCCCAAAACCCTAACACAAGCCCAACCCTAACCCTAACCATAACACTAGCACATAAACCAACCCTAGCCCTAATCTTAACCACAAAGCTAACCCTAACGTAAATGCCAGGGTCCTGGGGGTCTCCAGAAAGGTCAGGGTGTCTTTAGAATGGTCCTGAGGCTGTCCAGAATTCTCTGGGGGCAATTTGAAGAGTCCTGGGGTTATCGAGAAGGCTCTGGGGGCCTTTAGATAGTCCTGGGGGTCTCTGGAATGGCCCGGGGCCCTTTAGAATGGACCAGGGTGCCACTAGAAGGGTCTGGGGGCCCTTAGAAGGGCTCTGGGGCGATCCAGCAGGGTCTTGGCATCTTTAGAAGGGTCCTGAGGATCTCTAGAATGCTCTGGGGGCAGTTTGAAGGGTTAGTCTTAAGATTAGGGTTAAGTTTAGGTTTTGGGTTAGGGTTAGGTATTCGGGCTAGGATTATCGTCCCCAGACCCTTCTAGAGCCCACAGGACTCTCTTAAAAGCCCCCAGACCATTCTAGACACAGCCAGGACCCTTCTAAAGATGCCAAGACCCTGCTAGATCCCTCCAGAATCATTCTAAATCCCCCCACACCCTTCGAGAGACACCCTGGACCCTTTGAAAGGCCCACAGGCCATTCAACAGAACCCCAGGACCATCCAAAGTTCCCACGACCCTTCTAGAGCACCCCGGGAATCTTCAAACTGCCCCCAGAGCATTCTAGAGACCCTAAGGACCCTTCTATTAGATGCCAAGACCCTGCTAGAGCGCCCCAGAGCCCTTGTAAAGGCCCCCAGACCCTTCTAGAGACACCCAGGTCTCTTCAAATTGCCCCCAGAGAATTCTAGACAGCCTCAGGACCATTCTAAAGAAACCCTGACCTTTCTAGAGACCCCCAGGACCCTGGCATTTACGTTAGGGTTAGCTTTGTGATTAAGATTACGGCTAGGGTTGGTTTAGGTGCTACGGTAAAAGTTAGGGTTGGACTTGTGTTAGGGTTTTGGGAGGACTAAGGGTTATGGTTATGTTTAGGGCTGGGTGTTAGAGTTAGTGTTAGGCTAAAGATTAGGGTTAAGTTTAGGTTTTCGCTTAGGGTTACGTATTCGTTCTAGGGTTAGGGTCCCCAGACCCTTCTCGAGCACACAGGACTATTCTAAAGGCCCCCAGAGAATTCTAGACACAGCCAGGACCCTTCTAAAGATGCCAAGACCCTTCTAGAGCCCACCAGAACCATTCTAAAGCCCTCCACACCCTTCTAGGGACACCCAGGACCTTTTGAAACACCCACAGGCCATTCCAGAGAAATAAAGGCCCATCCAAAGGCCCCACGACCCATCTTAGAGCACCCCGGGACTCTTCAAATTGCACCCAGAGTATTCTAGACAGCCTCAGAACCATTCTAAGTACCCCCTGACCTTTCTAGAGACCCCCAGGACGCTGGTATTTACTTTAGGGTTAGCTTTGTGGTTAAGATTAGGGCCAAGGTTGGTTTTGGTTCCAGGGTTAGGGTTGGGCTTGTGTTAGGGTTTTGGGAAGGTTAAGGGTTATGTTTAGAGGTGGGTGTTAGAGTTAGTGTTAGGGTTAGGCTTAAGATTAGGGTTAAGTTTAGGTTTTGGGTTACGGTTAGGTATTGGGCTAGGGTTAGGGTCCCCAGACCCTTCTCGAGCACACAGGACTCTTCTAAAGGCCCCCAGACCATTCTAGACACAGTCAGGACCCTTCTAAAGATGCCAAGACCCTTCTAGAGCCCTTCAGAACCATTCAAAAGCCCCCCACACCCTTCTAGAGACACCCAGGACCCTTTGAAAGGCCCACAGGCCATTCCAGAGAACCCCAGGACCATCCAAAGGCCCCACGACCCTTCTAGAGCACCCCGGGACTCTTAAAACTGCCCCCAGAGCATTCTAGAGACCCTCAGGTCCCTTCTAAATATGCCAAGACCCTACAAGAGCGCCCCAGAGCCCTTGTAAAGGCCCCCAGACCCTTCTAGAGACACCCAGGTCCATTCTACAGGGCCCCGGGCCATTCCAGAGACACCCAGGACCATCTAAAGGCCCCCAGACCTTCTAGAGAACCCCAGGACTCTTGAAATTGCCCCCAGAGAATTCAAGACAGCCTCAGGACCATTCTAAAGACCCCCCTGACCTTTCTAGAGACCCCCAGGACCCGGGCATTTACGTTAGGGTTAACTTTGTGGTTAAGATTACTGCTAGGGTTGGTTTAGGTGCTACGGTTACGGTTAGGGTTAGAGTTAGGGTTAGGGTTTTGGGAAGGTTAAGGGTTATGTTTATGTTTAGGGCTGGGTGTTAGAGTTAGTATTATGGTTAGGCTTAAGATTAGGGTTAAGTTTAGATTTCTATTTAGGGTTAAGTATTCTGGCTAGGGTTATGTTCCTCTGACCATTCTGTAGATCACAGGACTCTTCTAAAGGACCCCAGAGAATTCTAGACACAACCAGGACCCTTCTAAAGATGCCAAGACCCTTCTAGAGCCCTCCGGAACCATTCTAAACCCCCCCACACCCTTCTAGAGACACCCAGGACCCTTTGAAAGGCCCACAAACAATTCCAGAGAACCCCAGGACCATCCAAAGGCCCCACGACCCTTCTAGAGCACCCCGGCACTCTTCAAACTGCACCCAGAGCATTCTCGAGACCCTAAGGACCCTTCTAAAGATGCCAGGACCCTGCTAGAGAGCCCTAGAGCCCTTCTAAAGGCCCCCAGACCCTTCTAGAGACACCCAGGTCCATTCTAAAGGGCCCTGGGCCATTCTAGAGAAACCCAGGACCATCTAAAGGCCCCCAGAGCCTTCTAGAGAACCCCAGGACTCTTCAAATTGCCCCCAGAGAATTCTAGACAGCCTCAGGACCATTCTAAAGACCCCCTGACCTTTCTAGAGAACCCCAGGACGCTGGCATTTATGTTAGGGTTAGCTTTGCGGTTAAGATTACGGCTAGGGTTGGCTTAGGTGCTACGGTTAGTGTTAGGGTTGGGCTTGTGTTAGGGTTTTGGGAAGGCTAAGGGTTATCGTTATGTTTAGGATTGGGTGTTAGAGTTAGTGTCAGGGTTAGGCTTAAGATTAGGGTTAAGTTTAGGTTTAGGGTTAATGTTACGTATTCGGGCTAGGGTTAGGGTCCCCAGACCCTTCTAAAGCCCACAGGACTCTTCTAAATTCCCCAATACCATTCTAGACACAACCAGGACCATTCTAAAGATGTCAAGACCTTTCTAGAGCCCTCCAGAACCATTCTAAAGCCCCCCGTACCCTTCTAGAGACACCCAGGACCCTTTGAAAGGCCCACAGGCCATTCCAGAGAACCCCAGGACCATCCAAAGGCCCCACGGTACTTCTAGAGCACCCCGGGACTCTTCAAACTGCCCCCAGAGCATTCTAGAGATCCTCAGGACCCTTCTAAAGATGCCAAGACCCTGCTGGATCGCCCCAGAGCCCTTCTAAGGGCCCCCAGACCCTTCTAGTGGCACCCTGGTCCATTCTAAAGGGCCCCGGGCCATTCCAGAGACCCCCAGGACTATCTAAAGGCCCCCAGAGCCTTCTCGATAACCCCAGGACTCTTCAAATTGCCCCCAGAGAATTCTGGACAGCCTCAGGACCATTCTAAAGACACCCTGACCTTTCTGGAGACCCCCAGGACCCTGGCATTTACGTTAGGGTTAGCTTTGTGGTTAAGATTAGGGCTAGGGTTGGTTTATGTGCTAGTGTTATGGTTAGGGTTAGGGTTGGGCTTGTGTTAGGGTTTTGGGAAGGTTAAGGGTTATGTTTATGTTTAGGGCTGGGTGTTAGAGTTAGTGTTAGGGTTAGGCTTAAGATTAGGGTTATGTTTAGTTTTCCGTTTTGGGTTAAGTGTTCTGGCTAGTGTTAGGGTCCCCAGACCCTTTTCAAGCACACAGGACTCTTCTAAAGGGCCCCAGACCATTCTAGACACAGCCAGGACCCTTCTAAAGATTCCAAGACCCTTCTAGAGCCCTCCAGAACCATTCTAAAGCCCCCCACACCCTTCTAGAGACACCCAGGACCCTTTGAAAGGCCCACAGGCCATTCCAGAGAACCCCAGGTCCATCCAAAGGCCCCACGACCCTTCTAGAGCACCCTGGGACTCTTCAAACTGCCCCCAGAGCATTCTAGAGACCCTCAAGACCCCTCACAAAATGCCAAGACCCTGCTAGAGCTCCCCAGAGCCCTTCTAAAGGCCCCCAGACCTTTCTAGAGACACCCAGGTCCATTCTAAAGGGCCCTGGCCTTTCCAGACTCCCCCAGGACAATCTAAAGGCCCCCAGAGCCTTCTAGAGAAACCCAGGACTCTTCAAATTGCCCCCAGAGAATTCTAGACAGCCTCAAGACCATTCAAAAGACCACTCTGACCTTTCTAGAGACCCTCAGGACCCTGGCATTTACGTTAGGGTTAGCTTTGTGGTTAAGATTAGGGCTAGGGTTGGTTTAGGTGCTAGGGTTAGGCTTAGGGTTACGTGTGGGCTTGTGTTAGTGTTTTGGGAAGGTTAAGGGTTATGGTTATGATTAGGGCTGGTGTTAGTTTTAGGGTTAGGCTTAAGATTAGGGTTCAGTTTAGGTTTCGGGTTAGGGTTAGGTATTCTGGCTAGTGTTAGGGTCCCCAGACCCTTTTCGAGCCCACAGGACTCTTCTAAAGGCCCCCAGACCATTCCAGGCACAGCCAGGACCCTTCTAAAGATGCCAGGACCCTTCTAAAGATTCCAAGACCCCGCAAGAGCCCTCCAGAACCATTCTAAAGACCCCCACACCCTTCTACAGACACCCAGGACACTTTGAAAGGCCCACAGGCCATTCCAGAGAACCCCAGGTCCATCCAAAGGCCCCACGACCCTTCTAGAGCACCCCGGGACTCTTCAAACTGCCCCCAGAGCATTCTAGAGACCCTCAGGACCCTTCAGAAAAGGCCAAGACCCTGCTAGAGCGCCCCAGAGCCCTTCTAAAGGCCCCCAGACCCTTCTAGAGACACCCAGGTCCATTCTAAAGGGCCCCGGCAATTCCAGAGACACCCAGGACCATCTAAAGAACCCCAGGACTCTTCAAATTGCCCCCAGAGAATGCTAGACAGCCTAAAGACCATTCTAAAGACTCCCTGACGTTTCTAGAGACCCCTCAGGACCGTGGCATTTACGTTAGGGTTAGCTTTGTGGTTAAGATTAGGGCTAGGGTTCTTTTAGGTGTTAGGGTTAGGCTTAGGGTTAGGGTTAGGTTTAGAGTTAGTTTTAGGGCTAGGGTTGGGCTTGTGTTAGGGTTTTGGTAATGCTAAGGGTTATGGTTATGTTTAGGGCTGGGTGTTAGAGTTAGTGTTAGGGTTAGGCTTAAGATTCGGGTTAAGTTTAGGTTTCGGGTTAGGGTTAGATATTCAGACTAGGGTTAGCGTCCCCATACCCTTCAAGAGCACACAGGAGTCATCTAAATGCCCCGAGACCATTATAGACACAACCAGGACCCTTCTAAAGATGCCAAGACCCTTCTAGAGTCCTCCCGAACCATTCTATAGCCCCCCACACCCTTTTAGAGACACCCAGGAACCTTTGAAAGGCCCACAGGCCATTCCAGAGAACCCCAGGACCATACAAAGGCCCCACGACCCTTATAGAGCACACTGGGAATCTTCAAATTGCCCCCAGAGCATTCTAGAGACCCTCAGGACCCTTCTAAAGATGCCAAGACCCTACTACTACGCCCCAGAGCCCCTCTAAAGGCCCCCAGACCCTTCTAGAGACTCCAAGTCCAATTCTAAAACGTCCCGGGTCATTCCAGAGACCCCCAGGACCATCTAAAGGCCCCCAGAGCCTTCTAGAGAACCGCAGGACTCTTCAAATTGCCACCAGAGAATTCTAGACAACATCAGGACCATTCTAAAGACCCCCTAACCTTTCTAGAGACCCCCAGGACTCTGGCATTTACGTTAGGGTTAGCTTTGTGGTTAAGATTAGGGCTAGGGTTGGTTTAGGTGTTAGGGTTAGGCTTAGGGTTAGGTTTAGGGTTGGGCTTGTGTTAGGGTTTTGGGAAGGCTAAGGGTTATGGTTATGTTTAGGGCTGGGTGTTAGAGTTAGTGTTAGGGTTAGGCTTAAGATTAGGGTTAAGTTTAGGTTTGGGGTTAGGGTTAGGTATTCTGGGTAGTGTTAGGGTCCCCAGACCCTTCTCGACCCCACAGGACTCTTCTAACGGTCCCCAGACCATTCTAGACACACCCAGGACCTTTCTAAAGATTCCAAGACCCTTCTAGAGCCGTCCAGAACCATTCTAAAGCCCCCCACACCCTTCTAGATACACCCAGGGCCCTATGAAAGGCCCACAGGCCATTCCAGAGAACCCCAGGTCCATCCAAACTTCACACGACCATTCTAGAGCACCCCGGGACTTTTCAAACTGCCTCCTGAAAATTCTAGAGACCCTCAGAATCATTCTAAAGATGCAAAGACCCTGCTAGAGCGCCCCAGATCCCTTCTAAAGGCCCCCAGATCCTTCTAGAGACACTCAGGTCCATTCTAAAAGGCCCCGGGCCATTCCAGAGACCCCCAGGACCATCTAAAGGACCCCATGGCCTTCTAGAGAACCCCAGGACTCTTCAAATTGCACCCAGAGAATTCTAGACAGCCTCAGGACCATTCTAAAGACTCCCTGACCATTCCAGAGACACCCAGGACCAGGGCATTTACGTTAGGGTTAGCTTTGTGGTTAACATTAGGGCTAGTGTGGGTTTAGGTGCTAGGGTTAGGGTTAGGGTTAGGGTTAGGCTTGGGCTTGTCTTAGGGTTTTGGGAAGGCTAAGGGTTATGGTTATGTTTAGGGCTGGGTGTTAGAGTTAGTGTTAGGGTTAGGTTTAAGATTAGGGTTAAGTTTAGGTTTCGGGTTAGGGTTAGGTCTTCTGGTTAGGGTTAGGGTCCCCAGACCCTTCTCGAGCCCACAGGACTCTTCTAAAGGCCCCCAGACCATTCTAGACACAGTCAGGACCCTTCTAAATATGCTATAACCCATCTAAAGACGCCAAGCCCCTTTAGAGCCCTCCAGAATCATTCAAAAGCCCCCCACACCCTTCTAGAGACACCCAGGACCCTTTGAAAGGCCCACAGGCCATTCCAGAGAACCCCAGGACCATCCAAAGGCCCCACGACCCTTCTAGAGCACCCCGGGACTCTTCAAACTGCCCCCAGAGCATTCTAGAGACCCTCAGGACCTTTCTAAAGATGCCAAGACCCTGCTAGAGCGTCCCAGAGCCCTTCTAAAGGCCCCCAGACCCTTCTAGAGACACCCAGATCCATTCTAAAGGGCCCTGGGCCATTCCAGAGAACCCCAGGACCATCTAAAGGCCCCCAGAGCCTTCTAGAGAACCCCAGGACTCTTCAAATTGCCCCCAGAGAATTCTAGACAGCCTAAGGACCATTCTAAAGACCCCCTGACCTTTCTAGAGACCCCCAGGACCGTGGCATTTACGTTAGGGTTAGCTTTGTGGTTGAGACTAGGGCAAAGTTTAGGTGCTAGAGTTAGGGTTAGGGTTAGGGTTAGGGTTAGTGTTAGGGTTAGGGTTGGCCCTATGTTCGGGTTTTGGGAAGGCTAAGGGTTATGGTTATGTTTAGGGCTGGGTGTTAGAGTTACTGTTAGGGTTAGTCTTAAGATTAGGTTTAAGTTTAGGTTTCGAGTTACGGTTAGGTATTCAGACTAGCGTTAGGGTCCCCAGACCCTTGTCGAGCCCACAGGAGTCTTCTAAAGGCCCCCAGACCACCAGGACCCTTCTAAAGATGCCAAGACCCTTCTAGAGCCCTCCAGAACCATTCTAAACCCCCCCACACCCTTCTAGAGACACCCAGGAACCGTTGAAAGGCCCACAGGCCATTCCAGAGAACCCCAGGACCATCCAAAGGCCCCACGACCCTTCTAGAGCACCCCGGGACTCTTCAAACTGCCCCTAGAGCATTCTAGAGACCCTCAGGACCCTTTTAAATATGCCAAGACCCTGCTAGAGCGCCCCAGAGCCCTTCTAAAGGACTTCAGACCCTTCTAGAGATGCCCAGGTCCATTCTAAAGGGCCCCGGGCCATTCCAGAGACCCCCAGGACTATCTAAAGGCCCCCAGAGCCTTCTAGATAACCCCAGGACTCTTCAAATTGCCCCCAGAGAATTCTAGACAGCCTCAGGACCATTCTAAAGACCCCTTGACTTTTCTAGATACCCCCAGGACCCTGGCATTTATGTTAGGGTTAGCTTTGTGGTTAAGATTAGGGCTAGTGTGGGTTTAGGAGCTAGGGTTACGGTTAGGGTTAGGCTTAGGATTAGGCTTGGGCTTGTGTTAGGGTTTAGGGAAGGCTAAGGGTTATGGTTATGTTTAGGGCTGGGTGTTAGAGTTAGTGTTAGGGTTAGGCTTAAGATTAGGGTTAAGTTTAGGTTTCCGTTTTGGGTTAAGTGTTCTGGATAGTGTTAGGGTCCCCAGACCCTTCTCGAGCCCACAGAACTCTTCTAAAGGCCCCCAGACCATTCTAGACACAGCCAGGACCCTTCTAAAGATGCCAAGACCCTGCAAGAGCCCTCCAGAACCATTCTAAAGCCCCCCACACCCTTCTAGAGACACCCAGGACCCTTTGAAAGGCCCACAGGCCATTCCAGAGAACCCCAGGACCATCCAAAGGCCCCACGACCCTTCTAGAGCACCCCGGGACTCTTAAAACTGCCCCCAGAGCATTCTAGAGACCCTCAGGACCCTTCTAAAGATGCCAAAACACTGCTTTAGCTCCCCAGAGCCGTTCTAAAGGCCCCCAGAGCCAGCTAGAGACTCCCAGGTCCATTCTAAAGGGCCCCGGGCCATTCCAGAGACACCCAGGACCATCTAAAGGCCCCCAGAGCCTTCTCGATAACCCCAGGACTCTTCAAATTGTCCCCAGAGAATTCTAGACAGCCTCAGGACCATTCTAAAGTCCCCGTGACCTTTCTAGAGACCCCCAGGACTCGGGCATTTACGTTAGGGTAAGCTTTGAGGTTAAGATTAGGGCAAGGGTTGGTTTAGGTGCTAGAGTTACGGTTAGGGTTGGGTTTGTGTTAGGGTTTTGGGAAGGCTAAGGGTTATGTTTAGGTTTAGGGCTGGGTGTTAGAGTTAGTGTTAGGGTTAGGCTTAAGATTAGGGTTAAGTTTAGGTTTCGGGTTAAGGTTAGGTATTCAGACTAGGGTTAGGGTCCCCAGACCCTTCTCGAGCACACAGGACTCATCTAAATGCCCCCATGGAATTTTAGACACAGACAGGACCATTCTAAAGATGCCAAGACCCTTCTAGAGTCCACCAGAAGCATTCTATAACCCCCCACACCCTTCTAGAGACACCCAGGACCCTTTGAAAAGCCCACAGGCCATTCCAGAGGACCCCAGGACCATCCAAAGGACCCACGACCCTTCTAGAGCACCCCGGCACTCTTCAAATTGCACCCAGAGCATTCTAGAGACCCTCAAGACCCTTCTAAAGATGCCAAGACCCTGCTAGAGCACCCCAGAGCCCTTGTAAAGGCCCTCAGCACATTCTATAGACACCTAGGTCAATTCTAAAGGGCCCCGGCCATTCCAGAGAACCCCAGGACCATCTAAAGGCCCCCAGAGCCTTCTAGAGAACCCCAGAACTATTGATATTGCCCCCAGAGAATTCTAGACAGCGTAAGGACCATTCTAAAGACCCCCTGACCTTTCTAGAGACACCCAGGACCCTGACATATTTGTTAGGGTTAGCTTTGTGGTTAAGATTAGGGCTAGGGTTGGTTTAGGTGCTAGGGTTAGGCTTAGGGTTAGGGTTAGGGTTGGGCTTGTGTTAGGGTTTTGGGAAGGTTAAGGGTTATGTTTAGGGCTGGGTGTTAGAGTTAGTGTTAGGGTTAGGCTTAAGATTAGGGTTAAGTTTTGGTTGTGGGATAGGGTTAGGTATTCGGGCTAGTGTTAGGGTCCCCAGACCCTTCTTGAGCACACAGGACTCTTCTAAAGGCCCCCAGACCATTCTAGACACAGCCAGGACCCTTCTAAAGATGCCAGGACCCTTCTAGAGCCCTCCAGAACCATTCTAAAGCCCCCCACACCCTTCTAGAGACACCCAGGACCCTTTGAAAGGCCCACAGGCCATTCCAGAGAACCCCAGGACCATCCAAAGGCCCCACGACCCTTCTAGATCACCCCGGGACTCTTCAAACTGCCCCCAGAGCATTCTAGAGACCATAAGGACCCTTCTAAGGATGCCAAGACCCTGCTAGAGCGCCCCAGAGCCCTTGTAAAGGCCCCCAGAGCCTTCTAGAGACACCCAGGTCCATTCTAAAGGGCCCTGGCCTTTCCAGACTCCCCCAGGACAATCTAAAGGCCCCCAGAGCCTTCTAGAGAAACCCAGGACTCTTCAAATTGCCCCCAGAGAATTCTAGACAGCCTCAGGACCATTCTAAAGACCCCCTGACCTTTCTAGAGACCCCCAGGACCCTGATATTTACGTTAGGGTTAGTTTTGTGGTTAAGATTAGGGCTAGGGTTGGTTTAGGTGCTAGGGTTAGGCTGAGGGTTAGGGTTAGGTTTGGGTTTGTGTTAGGGTTTTGGGACGGCTAAGGGTTATGGTTATGTTTAGGGCTGGGTGTTAGAGTTAGTGTTAGGGCTAGGCTAAAGATTAGGGTTAAGTTTAGGTTTCGGGTTAGGGTTAGTGATTAGGGCTAGGTTTAGGATCCCCAGACCCTTCTCGAGCCCTCAGGAGTCTCCTAAATGTCCCCAGACCATTCTAGACACAGCCAGGACCCTTTTAAAGATGCCAAGACCCTTCTAGAGCCCTCCTGAACCATTCTATAGCCCCCCACACCCTTCTAGAGACACCCAGGGACCTATGAAAGGCACACAGGCCATTCCAGAGAACCCCAGGACCATCCAAAGGCCCCACGACCCTTCTAGAGCAACCCGGGAGTCTTCAAATTGCCCCCAGAGCATTCTAGAGACCCTCAAGACCCTTCTAAAGATGCCAAGACCCTGCTGGAGCATCCCAGAGCCCTTCTAAAGCTCCCCAGACCCTTCTAGAGACACCCAGGTCCATTCTAAAGGGCCCCGGGCCATTCCAGAGACCCCCAGGACCATCTAAAGGCCCCCAGAGCCTTCTAGAGAACCCCAGGACTCTTCAAATTGCCCCCACGGAATTCTAGACAGCCTCAGGACCATTCTAAAGAACCCCTGACTTTTCTAGTGACCCCCAGGACCCTGGCATTTACGTTAGGGTTAGCTTTGTGGTTAAGATTAGGGCTAGGGTTGCTTTAGGTGCTAGGGTTAGGCTTAGGGTTAGGCTTAGGGTTAGGCTTGGGCTTGTGTTAGGGTTTAGGGAAGGCTAAGGGTTATGGTTATGTTTAGGGCTGGGTGTTAGAGTTAGTGTTAGGGTTAGGCTTAAGATTAGGGTTAAGTTTAGGTTTTGGGTTAAGGTTAGGTATTCGGGCTAGGGTTAGTGTCCCCAGACCCTTCTCGAGCACACAGGACTCTTGTAAAGGACCCCAGAGCATTCTAGACACAGCCAGGACCCTTTTAAACATGCCAAGACCCTTCTAGAGCCCTCCAGAACCATTCTAAAGCCTCCCACACCCTTCTAGAGACACCCAGGACCCCTTGAAAGGCCCACAGGCCATTCCAAAGAACCCCAGGACCATCCAAAGGCCCCACGACCCTTCTAGAGCATCCCGGCACTCTTCAAACTGCCCTCAGAGCATTCTAAAGACCCTCAAGACCCTTCTAAAGATGCCAAGACCCTGCTAGAGCGCCCCAGAGCCCTTCTAAAGGCCCTCAGAACATTCTAGAGACACCTAGGTCAATTCTAAAGGGCCCCAGCCATTCCAGAGACACCCAGGACCATCTAAAGGCCCCCAGAGCCTTCTAGAGAACCCCAGAACTCTTCAAATTGCCCCCAGAGAATTCTAGACAGCCTCAGGACCATTCTAAAGACCCCCTGACCTTTCTAGAGACCCCCAGGACCCTGACATTTACGTTAGGGTTAGCTTTGTGGTTAAGATTAGGGCTAGGGTTGGTTTAGGTGCTAGGGTTAGGGTTAGGGTTAGGGTTAGGGTTAGGGTTAGGGTTGGGCTTGTGTTAGGGTTTTGGGAAGGTTAAGGTTTATGTTTAGGGCTGGGTGTTAAAGTTAGTGTTAGGGTTAGGCTTAAGATTAGGGTTAAGTTTAGGTTTTGGGTTAGGGTTAGGTATTCTAGCTAGTGTTAGGGTCCCCAGACCCTTCTCGAGCACACAGGACTCTTCTAAAGGCCCCCACACCATTCTAGACACAGCCAGGACCCTTCTAAAGATGCCAAGACCCTGCAAGAGCCCTCCAGAACCATTCTAAATGCCCCACACCCTTCTAGAGACACCCAGGACCCTTTGAAATGCCCACAGGCCATTCCAGAGAATCCCAGGATCATCCAAGGCCCCACTACCCTTCTAGAGCACCCCGGCACTCTTCAAACTGCCCCCAGAGCATTCTAGAGACCCTAAGGACCCTTCTAAGGATGCCAAGACCCTGCTAGAACGCCCCAGAGCCCTTGTAAAGGCCCCCGGAGCCTTCTAGAGACACCCAGGTCATATCTAAAGGGCTCCGGCCTTTCCAGAGTCCCCCAGGACCATCTAAAGGCCACCAGGATCTTCTAGAGAAACCCAGGACTCTTCAAATTGCACCCAGAGAATTCTAGACAGCCTCAGGACCATTCTAAAGACCCCCTGACCTTTCTAGAGACCCCCAGGACCCTGACATTTACGTTAGGTTTAGCTTTGTGGTTAAGATTAGGGCTAGGGTTGGTTTAGGTGCTAGGGTTAGGCTTAGGGTTAGGGTTAGGGTTGGGCTTGTCTTAGGGTTTTGGGAATGTTAAGGGTTGTGGTTATTTTTAGGGCTGGGTGTTAGAGTTAGTGTTAGGGTTAGGCTAAAGATTAGGGTTAAGTTTAGGTTTCGGGTTAGGGTTAGTGATTCGGGCTAGGGTTATAGTCCCCAGGCCCTTCTCGAGCACACAGGACTCTTCTAAAGGCCCCCAGACCATTCTAGACACAGCCAGGACCCTTCTAAAGATGCCAAGACCCTGCTTGAGCACTCCAGAACAATTCTAAAGCCCCCCACACCCTTCTAGAGACATCCAGGACCCTTTGAAAGGCCCACAGGCCATTCCAGAGAACCCCAGGACCATCCAAAGGCCCCACGACCCTTCTAGAGCACCCCGGGGCTTTCCAAACTGCCTTCAGAGAATTCTAGAGAACCTCAGGACCATTCTGAAAATGCCAAGACCCTGCTGGAGCACCCCAGAGCCTTTCTAAATGCCCCCAGACCCTTCTGGAGACACCCAGGTCCATTCTAAAGGGCCCCGGGCCATTCCACAGACCCCCAGGGCCATCTAAAGGCCCCCAGAGCCTTCTAGAGAACCCCAGGACTCTTCAAATTGACCCCAGGGAATTCTAGACAGCCTCAGGACCATTTTAAAGACCCCCTGACTTTTCTAGAGACGCCCAGGACGCTGGAATTTACGTTAGGTTTAACTTTGTGGTTAAGATTAGGGCTAGGGTTGGTTTAGGTGCTAGGGTTACGGTTAGGGTTGGGTTTGTATTAGGGTTTTGGGAAGGGTAAGGGTTATGTTTAGGTTTAGGACTGGGTGTTAGAGTTAGTGTTAGGGTTATTCTTAAGATTAGGGTTAAGTTTAGGTTTCGGGTTAGGGTTAGGTATTTGGGCTAGTGTTAGGGTCCCCAGACCCTTCTCGAGCCCACAGGACTCATCTAAATGCCCCCATAGAATTTTAGACACAGACAGGACCCTTCTAAAGATACCAAGACCCTTCTAGAGCCCTCCAGAACCATTCTAAAGCCCCCCACACCCTTCTAGAGACACCCAGGACCCTTTGAAAGGCCCACAGGCCATTCCAGTGAACCCCAGGACCATCCAAAGGCCCCACGACCCTTCTAGAGCACCCCGGGACTCTTCAAACTGCCCCCAGAGAATTCTAGACAGACTAAGGACCATTCTAAAGACCCCCTGACATTTCTAGAGATCCCCAGGACGCTGGCATTTATGTTACGGTTAGCTTTGTGGTTAAGATTAGGGCTAGGGTTCGTTTAGGTGCTAAGGGCTAGGGTTAGGGTTAGGGTTAGGGTTGGGCTTGTGTTAGGGTTTTGGGAAGTTTAAGGGTTATGTTTAGGGCTGGGTGTTAGAGTTAGTGTTATGGTTAGGCTTAAGATTAGGGTTAAGTTTAGGTTGTGGGATAGGGTTAGGTATTCGGGCTAGTGTTAGGGTCCCCAGACCCTTCTTGAGCACACAGGACTCTTCTAAAGGCCCCGAGACCATTCTAGACACAGCCAGGACCCTTCTAAAGATGCCAGGACCCTTCTAGAGCCCTCCAGAACCATTCTAAAGCCCCCCACACCCTTCTAGAGACACCCAGGACCCTTTGAAAGGCCCACAGGTCATTCCAGAGAACCCCAGGACCATCCAAAGGCCCCACGACCCTTCTAGAGCACCCCGGCACTCTTCAAACTGCCCCCAGAGCATTCTAGAAACCCTCAGGACCCTTCTAAAGGTACCCAGACCCTTCTAGAGACACCCAGGTCATATCTAAAGGGCCTCGTACCATTCCAGAGACCCCCAGGACCATCTAAAGGCCCCCAGAGCCTTCTAGAGAAACCCAGGACTCTTCAAATTGCCCCCAGAGAATTCTAGACAGCCTCAGGACCATTCTAAAGACCCCCTGACCTTTCTAGAGACCACCAGGACCCTGGCATTTACGTTAGGTTTAGCTTTGTGGTTAAGATTAGGGCTAGGGTTGGTTTAGGTGCTAGGGTTAGGCTTAGGGTTAGGGTTAGGGTTGGGCTTGTCTTAGGGTTTTGGGAATGTTAAGGGTTATGGTTATGTTTAGGGCTGGGTGTTAGAGTTAGTGTTAGGGTTAGGCTAAAGATTAGGGTTAAGTTTAGGTTTCGGGTTAGGGTTAGTGATTCGGGCTAGGGTTAGGGTCCCCAGACCCTTCTCGAGCACACAGGACTCTTCTAAAGGCCCCCAGACCATTCTAGACACAGTCAGGACCCTTCTGAAGATGCCAAGACCCTGCTTGAGCACTCCAGAACAATTCTAAAGCCCCCCACACCCTTCTAGAGACATCCAGGACCCTTTGAAAGGCCCACAGGCCATTCCAGAGAACCCCAGGACGATCCAAAGGCCCCACGACCCTTCTAGAGCACCCCGGGGCTTTCCAAACTGCCTTCAGAGAATTCTAGAGAACCTCAGGACCATTCTGAAAATGCCAAGACCCTGCTGGAGCACCCCAGAGCCTTTCTAAAGGCCCCCAGACCCTTCTGGAGACACCCAGGTCCATTCTAAAGGGCCCTGGGCCATTCCAGAGACCCCCAGGACCATCTAAAGGCCCCCAGAGCCTTCTAGAGAACCCCAGGACTCTTCAAATTGCCCCCAGAGAATTCTAGACAGCCTCAGGACCATTCTAAAGACCCCCTGACTTTTCTAGAGACGCCCAGTACCCTGGCATTTACGTTAGGGTTAGCTTTGTGGTTAAGATTAGGGCTAGGGTTGGTTTAGGTCCTAGGGATAAGCTTAGGGTTAGGGTTGGGCTTGTGTTAGGGTTTTGGGAAGGCTAAGGGTTATGTTTAGGTTTAGGGCTGGGTGTTAGAGTTAGTGTTAGGGTTATTCTTAAGATTAGGGTTAAGTTTAGGTTTCGGGTTAGGGTTAGGTATTCGGGCTAGTGTTAGGGTCCCCAGACCCTTCTCGAGCCCACAGGACTCATCTAAATGCCCCCATGGAATTTTAGACACAGCCAGGACCCTTCTAAAGACTCCAAGCCCCTTTAAGAGCCCTCCAGAACCATTCTAAAGCCCCCCACACCCTTCTAGAGACACCCAGGACCCTTTGAAAGGCCCACAGGCCATTCCAGAGAACCCCAGGACCATCCAAAGTCCCCACGACCCTTCTAGAGCACCCCGGGACTCTTCAAACTGCCCCCAGAGCATTCTAGAGACCCTAAGGACCCTTCTAAAGATGCCAAGACCCTGCTAGAGCGCTCCAGAGCCCTTGTAAAGGCCCCCAGACCCTTCTAGAGACACCCAGGTCCATTCTAAAGGGCCCCGGCCATTCCAGACACCCCCAGGACCATCTAAAGGCCCCCAGAGCCTTCTAGAGATCCCCAGGACTATTGAAATTGCCCCCAGAGAATTCTAGAAAGCCTCAGGACCTTCTGGACATAGTCAATTCCATTCTAAAGGGCCCCGGACAATTCCAGAGACCCCCAGGACCATCTAAAGACCCCAAGAGCCTTCTAGAGAACCCCAGGGATCTTCAAATTGCCCCCAGACATGTCTAGACACCCTCAGGACTATTCAAAAGACTCCGTGACCTTTCTAGAGACCCCCAGGACCCTGGCATTTTCGTTAGTCTTAGATTTGTGGTTAAGATTAGGGCTAGGGTTGGTTTAGGTGCTAGGGTTAGTGTTAGGGTAGGGATTGTGCTAGGGTTTTGGTAAGGGTTAGGGTTATGATTATTTTTAGAGTTTTGTGTTAGAGTAAGGGTTAGGGTTAGGCTTAAGATTAATGTTACGTTTAGGTTTCGGTTTAGGGTTAGGTATTCGGGCTAGGGTTAGGGTCCCGAGACTCTTCTAGAGCCCACTGGACTCTTCTAAAGGCCCCCAGACCATTCTAGACACAACCACGACCCTTCTAAGGATGCCAAGACCCTTCTAGAGCCATCCAGAACCATTCTAAAGACCCCCAGACCCTTCTAGATACACCCATTTCTCTTTAAAAGGCCCAGAGACCATTCCAGAGAACCCCAACACCATCCAAAGACTCCCAGACCTTTCTAGATCACCCCAGGACTCTTCAAACTGCCCCCAGAGCATTCTAGAGATCCTCTGGACCCTTCTAAAGATGCAAAGACCCTGCTAGAGCCCCTCAGAGTCCTTCTAAAGGCCACCTGATCCTTCTAGAGACACCCAGGTCTTCTAAAGTACCCTGGGCCATTCCAGGGACCCCCAGGACCGTCTAAATTCCCTCAGACCCTTCTAGAGAACCCCAGGACTCTTCAAAATGCCCCCAGAGAATTCTAGAGACCCTCAGGACCATTCTAAAGACTTCCTGACCTTTCTAGAGACCACTAGAACCCTGCATTTACGTTAGGATTAGCTTTGTGCGTAAGATTAGGGCTAGGGTTCGTTTAGTTGCAAAGGTTAGGGTTTGTGTTGGGGTTGTGTTGGGGTTTTTTTAAGGGTAAGGGTTATGGTTATGTTTAGGGGTTTGTGTTAGAGTTAGTGTTACGTTTAATTCTTAAGATTAGGTTTACGTTTAGGTTTAGGGTTTAGGTTTGATTTTTGTGCTATGGTTAGGGTCCCCAGACCCTTCTAGAGCCTACAGGACTCTTCTAAAGGACCCCAGACCGTTCTAGACACACCCAGGACATTTCTAAAGATGTCGAGACCCTTCTAGCGCCCCCCAGAGCCCTTCTAAAGGCCCCTAGATCTCTCTAGAGACACCCAGGTCCAATCTAAAGGAACCCGGACCATTCCAGAGTCCTCCAGGACCATCTAAAGGCCCCCCGACCCTTCTAGAAATTCCCATTACTCTTCAAATTGACACCAGAGCATTCTAGAGACCCTCAGGACCATTCTAAAGACCCCTGACAGTTCTGGAGACCCCCAGGACCCTGGAATTTATGTTAGGATTAGCATTGTGGTTAAGATTAGGGCTAGGGTTTGTTTAGGTGCTACGGTCAGGGTTAGTGTTAGGGTTGGGTTTGTGTTAGGGTTTTGGTAAGGGTAAGGGATATGGTTATGTTTAGGGGTTTGTGTTAGGCTTAGTGTTCAGGTTAAGCTTAAGATTAGGTTTAAGTTTAGGTTTAGGGTTAAGCTTAGGTTTTCGGGCTAGGGTTAGTGTCCCCAGACCGTTCTAGAATCCGCTGGACTCTTCTAAAGGCCCCCAGACCATTCTAGACACACCAGGACCCTTCTAAAGATGCCAAGACCCTTCTAGAGCCTCCAGAACCATTCTAAAGCCCCCCCCAGGCCCTTCTGGAGACTTCTAAACTCTTTGAAAAGCCTACAGGCCAATCCAGAAAACCCCAGGACTACGCTAGGCAAGGCTAGGCAAAGCTAGGCAAGGCTAGGCAAGGCAAGGCAAGGCAAGGCAAGGATTTTGAGCAGGAATATTGCCGGGGATATTTCGCGGATTATTCATAGATAATGTGTTTATATATTGTGTGGATATATTGCACGGATATTACCCGGATATTGCGCGGGGAAATTGCGTGGAAACTGAGCGGATATTGCACCGATTATGCTAGCATAATGCGCGCATTATCCGCACGGATATTGCACGGGGATATTGTGCGGATATTGTGCAGATTAAGCACGGATAATGAGCTATATATTGAGGTTATTATGCGCGGGTATTGCGCTGATTAGACGCGGTAATATCGAGCGGATATTGTGCGGATTATGCACGGTATATTGCGCAGATTGTGCGCGGATATTGCGTTGATTATGCGTGCATATTGCGCGGTTATATAGCACGGATTATGCGTTTAATATTGCGCGGGGATATTGCGCTGTGATAATGCGCGGATAATGCACGGATTATCCTCGTGGATATTGCGCGGGGATTATGCGCGGATTATGCGCTGATATTGCACGGGAATATTGTGTGCAATATCTGGGGATATTGCGCATATTATACTAGGATTATGTGGGGATAATGCGCGGATATTGTGCCAGGATATTGCGCCGATATTGCACGGGATAATTCACGGATATTGCGCGGTATATTGCGCGGATAATGCGCAAAATATTGCGCGGATATTGCAAGGAAACTGCGTGGATTATGCGCGGTTATTCCACGGGGATATTGCGCGGATATTGTGTGGGGATATAGTGCGGATATTTTGCGGGGATATTGCGGGTATATTGGCCGGGAACATTGCTCGGAATATGCGTGGATTATGCGGGGAGATTGCGCAGAAAATGCGAGGGGATATTGCGCGGATAGTGCGCAAGATATTGCGCGGATATTGTGCGGGGATATTGTGCAGATAATGCGCAGATTATGCGCGGATATTGTTCGGGGATATTCAGCGAATTATGCGCGGATATTGCGGGGTTTATGCACGGATATTGCGCGGATATTGCGCAGATTTTGTGCGGATAATGCACGGATATATTGCGCGGATATATTGCGTGGATATTGCCTAGATATTGCTCGGGGAAACTGCACGGATATTATGCAGATTATGCTCGGATATTGCTCGGTATATTGCACGGATAATGTGCAGATAATGCGTGGTATATTGCGAGGATTAGAACCCGTTATTACGAATATTACACGCGGGAATATCTCGCGGATATTGAGCGGATTATGCGCGGGAATAATGCGCAGATTATGCGCGGATTATGTGCGGATATTGCGCGGGGATATTACACAGATTATGCGGGGATACTGCGTGAATACTGCGCAGGGATATTGCGCGGCGATAATGTGAAGATTATGCGCGGATTATCCGCACGAATATTGCACGGGGATATTACGCGGATACTGTGCAGATTATGTGCGTATATTGCGCAGTATATTGTGCAGACAATGCGCGGATAATACACGGTATATTGCGTGGATTATGCGCGGGAATAATGCGCAGATAATGAGCAGATACTGCGCGGGGATATTGCGCAGATTATGCAGGGATATTGCGTAGATATTGCACGTGGATAATGCGAAGGCAAGGCAAGGCAGGGCAGGGCAGGGCAAGGCAGGGCAGGGCAGGGCAAGGCAGAGAAAGGTCAGGTCACAGGACTCTTCTAAAGGTCTCAGACCATTCTAGACACACCCAGGACCCCTCTAAAGATGCCAAGACCCATCTAAAGACCCCCAGGCCCTTCTAGAGACACCCAGGTCCCTTCTAAAGGAATCCCGTCCATTCCAGAGACCCCCCAGGACCATCAATAAGGCATCCAGACCCTTCTAGAGAATCCCAGGACTCTTCAAAATGCCCCCAGAGAATTCTAGAGACCCTCAGGACCATTCTAAAGACCTCCTGACCTTTCTAGAGACCCCCAGGACCCTGGCATTTACATTAGGGTTAGTTTGTGGTTAAGATTAGGGCTACGGTTTGTTTAGCTGCTAGGGTTAGGGTTAGGGTTAGGGTTAGGGTTGTGGTTGTCTTAGGGTTTTTGTAAGGGTAAGGGTTACGGTTATGTTTAGGGGTTTGTGTTAGAGTTAGTGTTCGGGTTAGGCTTAAGATTAGGGTTAAGTTTAGGGTTAGGGTTAATATTCGGGTTAGGGTTAGGGTTAGGGTCCCCAGACTCTTCTAGAGCCCACAGGACTCTTCTAAAGGCCACCAGACCCTTCTAGACACACCCAGGGCCTTTTGAAAGGCCCACAGGCCATTCCCGAGAACCCCGGGACTCTTCGAAATGCCCCCAGAGATTCAAGAGACCCTCAGGACCATTCTAAAGACCCCCTGACCTTTCCAGAGACCCCCAGGAGCCTGGCATTTATGTTAGGGTTAGCTTTATGGTTAAGGTTAGGGTTAGGGTCGGTTTAGGTACTTGGGTTAGGGTTAGGGTTCGGGTTGTGTTAGGGTTTTGCTAAGGGTAAGGGTTATGGTTATTTTTAGGGGTTTGTGTTAGAGTTAGTGTTAGGGTTAGGCTTAAGATTAGTGTTACGTTTAGGTTTAGGGTTAGGATTTATATTCGGGCTAGGGTTAGAGTTAGGGACCCCAGACCGTTCTAGAGCCCACAGGTCTCTTCTAAAGGCCCCCAGATCATTCTAGACACACTCAGGACCCTTCTAAAGGAGCCAAGATCCTTATAGAGCTCTCCAGAACCATTCTAAAGCCCCCCAAGACCCTTCTAGAGACACCCAGGACCCTTTGAAAGACCTAAAGGCCATTCCAGAGAACCCCAGAAGTAGGCTAGGCAAGGTTAGGCAAAGCTAGGCAAGGCTAGGCAAGGCAAGGCAGGGATTTTGAGCAGGAATATTGCGTGGGGAAATTGTGCAGAAACTGCGCGGATATTGCCCTGATTATGCTCAAATGATGCTCGGATTATCCGCAAAGATAATGCTGGTATATTGCGCGGATATTGTGCAGATTACGCACGGATAATGCGTGGTACATTGCGCAGATTATGCGCGGTATATTGAGTGGATTATGCGTGGATATTCTGTGGGGATATTTCGCGGGAATATATATCGGATATTGCGGGGGGATATTGCGGGGGAATATTGCGTGGATTATGTGGGGATATTGCGCAAGGATACTGCGCGGGGATAATGCGCGGACATTGCGCGGATAATGCGCGGATTATGCTCGCAGAAATTGCGTGGGTATTATGCGTGGATTATGCGCGGATATTGCGCAGAATATCCGGGGATATTGCCCATATTATGCTAGGATTATGCAGGGATAATGCGCGGATATTGCGCGGGCATATTGCGCGAATAATGCTCGGAATATGCGTGTATATGGGGCTGATATTGCGCGGATATTGTGCAGATTATGCGCGGATATTGCACTGTATATTGAACGAATAATGCGTGAAATATTGCACGGAAACTACGCGGATTATGCACGAGTATTGCATGGGGATATAGCGCGGATACTGCGCGGGATATTGCGCGGATATTGCTTGGAGATATTGTGGATATATTGGGCGGGGATATTGCGCGGAATTTGCGCGGATTATGCGGGGAGATATTTGTGCCGATATTGCTAGGATTATGCTCGGAATATGATCGGATTATGCGCGGATATTACGCGGGAATATTGCGTGGATTATGGCGGATATTGCACAAATAACAAGCAGATATTACGCAGGGATATTGTGTGGATATTGCGCGGATAATGCGTTGATAATGCACGGATTATCCACACGGATATTGCACGGGGATAATGCGCGGATATTGTGACGATTATGCGAGGATACTGCGCGGTATATTGCACGGATAATGCGCTGTATATTTTCAGCGGATATTGCGTGGATTGTACGCGGGAATATCGCGCAGATATTGTGCGGATTATTTGCGGGAATAGTGCGCAGATTATGTGCTGATATTGCGCGGGGATATTGCATGGGAATATTGTTCGGATATTGCGCCGGGATATTGCGCGGATTATGCAGGGATATTGCGTGTATATTGCGCAGGGATAATGCGAAGGCAAGGCAAGGCAAGGAAGGGCAAGGAAGGGCAGGGCAGGGCAAGGCAGAGAAAGGCCAGGCCACAGGGCTCTTCTAAAGGACCCCAGACCATTCTAGACACACCCAGGACGCTTCTAAAGATGCCAAGACCCTTCTAAAGGCCCCCAAGCCCTTCTAGAGACAGCCGGGTCCATTCTAAAATAACCCGGTGGATTCCAGAGACCCCCCAGGACCATCAATAAGCCACCTAGACCCTTCTAGAGAATCCCAGGACTCTTCAAAATGCCCCCAGAGAATTCTAGAGACCCTCAGGACAATTCTAAAGACCCCCTTACCTTTCTAGACACCCCCAGGACCCTGGCATTTATGTTAGGGTTAGCTTTGTGGTTAAGATTAGGGTTAGGATTTGTTTAGTTTCTAGGGTTAGGGTAAGGGTAAGGGTTGGGGTTGTGTTAGGGTTTTGGGAAGGGTAAGGGTTATGGTTATGTATAGGGATTTGTGTTAGGGTTAGACTTAAGATTAGGGTTAAGTTTAGGTTTAGGGTTAATGTTAGGTTTTCGGGCTAGGGTTAGGGTCCCCAGACCCTTCTAGAGCTCACAGGACTCTTCTAAAGGCCCCCAGACCATTCAAGACACACCCAGGACCCTTCTAAATATGCCAAGACCCTTCTAGAGCCTCCAGAACCATTCTAAAGCCCCCCAGACCCTTCAAGAGACACCCAGGCCCCTTTGAAAGGCCTACAGTCCACTCCAGAGAACCCCAGGACTAGGCTAGGCAAGGTTAGGCTAGGCAAGGCAAGGCAAGGCAAGGCTAAGAAAGGATTTTGAGCAGGAATATTGCACGGATATTGCCCGGATATTGCACGGGAAAATTGCGCAGAAACTGCTCGGATATTGCGTCTATTATGCTCGCATAATGCGAGGATTATCAGCACGGATATTGTGCGGGGATAATGCGCAGATATTGTGTAGATTACGCACGGATAATGCGCGGATTATGCGCGGTTTATTGCGCGGATTATGCGCGGGTATTTCGCGGATTATGCGCGGGAATATCGCGTGGATATTTTGCGGATTATGCGTGGGAATGATGCGCAGATTATGCGCGGATATTGCGTGGATAATGAAGGGATATTGCGAGGGGATATTTCGCGGGGATATTGCGAGGGAAGATAGTTCGGATATTGCGCAGGGGATATTGCGCGGGGATAATGCGCGGATAATGTGCGGATTAACCTCGTGGATATTGTTCGGGGATTATGCGCAGATATTGCGCGGGTTATGCGGGGATATTGCGCATATTATGCTAGGATTATGTGGGGATATTGGGTGGATATTGCGCGGGGATATTGCACAGATATTGCGCAGGATATTGCGCGGATTTTTCGCCGATTTTGCACGGGAATGCGCAGAAATTAGGCAGGGATATTGTGTGGATTATGCTCTGATATTGCGCGGATTATGCTTGGATTATTCGCGAATATTGTGCGGATATTACCCGGGGATATTTCACGGATTATGCGGGGACAATGCGCGGATATATTGCTCGGATATATTGCTCGGATATTGCGCGGGGAAATTCCGCGGACATTGTGCAGATTATGCGAGGATATTCCACGGTATATTGCGCAGATAATGCGCAGTATGTTGCGCTGATTATGCGCCGTTATTGCGTGGATTATACGCGGGAATATCACGCGGATATTGTGCGGATTATGCACGGGAATAATGCACAGATTATGCGCGGATATTGCGCGGATTATGTGCAGATATTGAGCGGGGATATTGCACTGATTATGTGGGGATATTTTGTGGATATTGCACAGGGATATTGCGCAAGGATAATGCGCAGACTATGCGCGGATTATCAGCACGGATATTGAAGGGGGATATTGCGTTAATATTGTGCAGATTATGAGCAGATATTGCGCAGAATATTGTGCGGATAATGCGCGGTATATTCCGCAGATAATAAGCATGAATATCGCGGGAATAATGAGCCGATTATGCGCGGGAATAATGAACCGATTATGCGCCGATTTTTCGCGGGGATATTGCGCGGATTATACAGGGATATTGCGTGGATATTGCATGGGGATAATGCAAAGGCAAGGCAATGTAGGGCAAGGCGGGTTAAGGCAGGGCAAGGCAGGGCAAGGCCAGGCCACAGGACTCTTCTAAAGGTCCCCAGACCATTCTAGATACACCCAAGACCCCTCTCAATATGCTAAGACCTTCTAAAGGCCCCCAGGACCTTCTAGAGACACCCACGTCCATTCTGAAGGAGCCCGGTCCATTCCAGAGACCCCCCAGGACAATCAATAAGGCACCCAGACCCTTCTAGAGAATCCCAGGACTCTTTAAATTGCCCCAGAAATGTCTAGACACCCTCAGGAGCAATCTAAAGACCCCCTGACCTTTCTAGAGACCCCCAGGACCCTGGCATTTATGTTAAGGTTAGCTTTGTGGTTAAGATTAGGGTAAAGGTTGGTTTAGGTGCTAGGGTTAGGGTTACGGTTGGGAATGTGTTAGAGTTTTGGTAAGGGTAAGGGTTATGGTTATTTTTAGAGGTTTGTGTTAGAGTTAGAGTTAGGGTTAGGCTTAAGATTAGAGTTAAGTTTAGGTTTAGGGTTAAGGTTAGGTTTTCGTGCTAGGGTTAGGGTACCCAGACTCTTCTAGAGCCCACAGGACTCTTCTAAAGGCCCCCAGACCAAACTAGACACACCCAGGACCCTTATAAGGATGCCAAGACCCTTCTAGAGCCCTCCAGAACCATTCTAAAGCCCCCCCCAGACCCTTCAAGAGACACCCAGGACCCTTTGAAAGGCATATAGGCCATTCCAGAGAACCCCACGAACATCGAAATGCACCCAGACCCTTCAAGAGCAACCCAGGACTCTTCAAACTGCCCCCAGAGCATTCTAGAGACCCTCAGGACCCTTTTAAAGATGGAAAGACCCTTCTAGAGCCCCCCAGAGTCCTTCTAAAGGCCCGTAGACCCTTCTAGAGACAACCAGGTCCATTCTAAAGGACCCTGGGCCTTTCCAGAGACCCCCAGGACCATCTAAAGGCCCCCAGACCCTTCTAGAGAACAATAGGACTCTTCAAAATGCCCCCAGAGATGTCTAGACACCCTCAGGACTATTCGAAAGACACCGTGACCTTTCTAGAGACCCCCAGGACCCTGGCATTTACGTTAGGGTTAGTTTTCTGGTTAAGATTAGGGCTAGGGTTTGTTTCGGTGCTAGGGTTAGGGTTAGGGTTGGGATTGTGCTAGGGTTTTGGTAAAAGTAAGGGTTATGGTTATTTTTAGAGGCTTGTGTTAGAGTTAGTGTTAGAGTTAGGCTTAAGATTAGGGTTAAGTTTAGGTTTAGGGTTAAGGTTAGGTTTTCGGGCTAGGGTTAGGGTCCCCAGACCCTTCTCGAGCCCACAGGACTCTTCTAAAGGCCCCCAGACCATTGTAAACACACCCAGGACCCTTCTAAGGATGCCAAGAGCCTTCTAGAACCCTCCAGAACCATTCTAAAGGCCCCTAGAGCCCTCTAGAGACACCCAGGTCCATTCTAAAGGACCCCGGGCCATTCCAGAGACCCCCAGGACCATGTAAAGGCCCCCAGACCCTTCTAGGAAATCCCATTACTCTTGAAATTTACCCCAGAGCATTCTAGAGACCCTCAGGACCATTCTAAAGACCCCCTGACCATTCTAGATACACCCAGGACCCTGGCATATATGTTAGGTTTAGCATTTTGGTTATGATTAGGGCTATGGTTTGTTTAGGTGCTAGGGTCAGGTTTAGGGTTAGGGTTGGGGTTGTGTTAGGGTTTTGGTAAGGATAAGGGTTATGGTTATGTTTAGGGCTTTGTGTTAGACTTACTGTTAGGGTTAGGCTTAAGATTAGGGTTAAGTTTAGGTTTAGGGTTAGGGTTAGGTTTTCGTGCTAGGGTTAGTGTCCCCAGACCCTTCTAGAGCCCACAGGATTCTTCTAAAGGCCCCCAGACTATTCTAGACGCACTCAGGACCCTTCTAAAGATGCCAAGACTTTTCTAGAGCCTCCAGAACCATTCTAAAGCCCCCCAGACCCTTCTAGAGACACCCAGGACCCTTTGAAAGGCCTACAGGCCATTCCGGAGAACCCCAGGACTAGGTTAGGAAAGGCTAGGCAAGGCTAGGCAAGGCTAGGCAAGGCAAGGCAAGGCAAGGCAAGGATTTTGAGCAGGAATATTGCGCGGGGATATTTCGCGGATTATGCACAAATAATGCGCGGACATATTGCACGGATATTGCGTGGTGAAAGTGCTTGGAAACTGCGTGGATATTGCTCGGATTATGCTCGCATAATGCGCGGATTATCCGCACGGATATTGCGCAGGGATATTGCACGGATATTGTGCAGATTACGCATGGATAATGAGTGGATAATGCACCGTATATTGCACGGATAATGCGCGGTATATTGCCCGGAGTATGCGCGGGAATACCGCACAGATATTTTGCTGATTATTTTGCAGGGATATTGCGTGGGAAGATAGTTTGGATATTGCGCAAGGATATTGCGCGGGGATATTGCATGGATATTGCGCCGGATAATGTGCGGATAATGCGCGGGGATATTTTGCACCCATTTTGCGCGGGAATATTGTGAGGATTTTGCGCAGATATTGCACAGATAATGCGCGGATTATGTGCGGATATTTTGCAGGGATATTGCGCAGACATTACGCAGGGATATTGTGTGGATATTGCGAGGATTATGCGCGGATATTGCGCTGATAATGCGCGGATTATCCGCACGGATATTGCTCAGGGATATTGCACGGATATTGTGCAGATTATCACAGAATCACAGAATCACAGAACAACCAGGTTGGAAGGGACCCATCGGATCTTCTAGTCCAACCATTCCTATCTAACACTAAACCAAGTCCCTCAATACCTCATCCACCCGTGTCTTAAACACCTCCAGGGAAGGTGAATCAACCACCTCCCTGGGCAGCCTATTCCAATGCCCAATGACCCTCTGCGTGAAAAACCTCCTTCTAATCTCCAGACTAAATCTACCCTGGTGGAGCTCGAGGCCATTCCCTCTTGTCCTGTCCCCTGTCACTTGGGAGAAGAGACCAGTTCCCTCCTCTCCACAACCACCTTTCAGGTACTTGTAGAGAGTAATGAGGTCTCCTCTCAGCCTCCTCTTCTCCAGGCTAAACAACCCCAGCTCTCTCAGCCGCTCCTCATAGGGTCTGTTCTCCAGCCCCTTCACCAGCCTCGTCGCTCTTCTCTGGACTTGCTCCAGAGCCTCAACATCCTTCTTGTGCTGAGGGGCCCAGAATGGGACACAATATTCAAGGAGTGGCCTCACCAGTGCTGAATACAGAGGGAGAATCACCTCCCTGGACCTGCTGGTCACACCGTTTCTGATACAAGCCAGGATGCCATTGGCCTTCTTGGCCACCTGGGCACACTGCTGGCTCATGGTCAGTCGGTTGTCAACCAACACCCCCAGGTCCCTCTCCTCCTGGCAGTTTTCCAGCCAGGCTTCTCCCAGTCTGTAGCTCTGCATAGGGTTGTTGTGCCCCAAGTGCAGGACCCGGCATTTGGCCGTGTTAAACCTCATGCCGTTGGACATTGCCCAGCGGTCCAGCCTGTCCAGGTCCCTTTGCAAAGCCTCCCTACCCTCCAGCAGATCGACACTTGCACACAGCTTTGTGTCATCTGCAAACTTGCTAAGGGTACCCTCAATGCCCTCATCCAGGTCATTGATGAAGACATTGAACAGGACTGGACCTAGCACTGAGCCCTGGGGAACACCGCTTGTCACTGGCCTCCTGCTGGACTTAACACCATTTACCACCACTCTCTGGGCCCGGCCATCCAGCCAGTTCTCTACCCAGGAGAGTGTGCATCTGTCCAGGCCACTAACTGACAGTTTCCGTAGCAGAATGCTGTGAGAAACTGTGTCAAAGGCTTTACTGAAGTCCAGAAAGACCACATCCACAGCCTTTCCTTCATCTAGCAGCCGAGTGACTTTGAAATAGAAGGCAATCAGGTTGGTTTGGCAGGACCTGCCTCTGGTAAACCCATGTCGACTGGGCCTGATCACCCAGTTCTCTTGTAATTATGCGCGGATATTGCGCGGTATATTGCGGGGATAATGCGCGGATAATGTGCGGTATATTGCGTGGATTATGCACCGTTATTGCGCGGATCGTATGCGGGTATTGCGCGGTATATTGTGCGGATAATGCGCAGATAATCCGCGGTATATTGCATGGATTATGTGCGGATTATACACAGGAATATCGTGCGGATATTGAGTGGATTATGCGCGGGAATAATGTGCAGATTAAGTGCGGATATTGCGCGGATTATGGAGGGATAATGCGAAGGCAAGGAAAGGCAGGGCAAGGCAGGGCAAGGCCAGGCCACAGGGCTCTTCTAAAGGACCCCAGACCATTCTAGACACACTCAGGACCCCTCTAAAGATGCCAAGACCCTTCTAAAGGCCCCCAGGCCCATCTAGAGACACCCAGGTCCATTCTAAAGGAACCCAGTCCATTCCAGAGACCCCCCAGGACCATCAATAAGGCACCCAGACCCGCCTAGAGAATCCCAGGACTCTTCAAAATGCCCCCTAAGGACCATTCTAAAGACCCCCTGACCTTTCTAGAGACCCACAGGACCCTGGCATTTACGTTAGGGTTAGCTTTGTGGTTAAGACTAGGGTTAGGGTTGGTTTAGGTGCTAGGGTCAGGGTTAGGCTTGGGATTGTGTTAGGGTTTTGGGAAGGCTAAGGGTTATGGTTATGTTAAGGGCTGGGTGTTAGAGTTAGTGTTCGGGTTAGGCTTAAGATTAGGGTTAAGTTTAAGTTCTGGGTTAGGGTTAGGTATTCGGGCTAGTGTTAGGGTGCCCAGACCCTTCTCGAGCCCACAGGACTCTTCTAAAGGCCCCCAGACCATTCTAAACACACCCAGGACCCTTCTAAAGATGCCAAGACCCTTCTAGAGCCCTCCAGAAACATTATAAAGCTCCCCCACACCCTTCTAGAGACACCCAGTCCATTCTAAAGGACCCCGGGCTATTCCTGAGAACCCCAGGACCATCTAAATGCCCCCAGACCATTCTATAGAACTCCAGGACTCTTCAAAATGCCCCCAGAGAATTCTAGACAGCCTCAGGACAATTCTAAAGACCCCGTGACCTTTCTAGAGACCCCCAGGACGCTGGCATTTACATTAGGGTTAGCTTTGTGGTTAAGATTAGGGCTAGGGGTTGTTTAGGTGCTGGCGTTAGATTTAGTTTTAGGGTTGTGTTAGGGTTTTGGGAAGGCTAAGGGTTATGGTTATGTTTAGGGGTTTGTGTTAGAGTTAGTGTTAGGGTTAGGCTTAAGATTAGGGTTAAGTTTAGGTTTAGGGTTAGGGTTAGGTATTCGGGCTAGGCTTAGGGTTAGGGTGCCCAGACCCTTCTGGAGCACACAGGACTCTTCTAAAGGCCCCCAGACCATTCTAGATACACCCAGGACCCTTCTAAAGATGCCAAGACCCTGCTAGAGCCCCCCAGAGCCCTTCTAAAGGACTACAGACCCTTCTAGAGAAACCCAGGTCCATTCTAAAGGATCCTGGGCCTTTCCAGAGACCCCCAGGACCATCTAAAGGCCCCCAGACCCTTCTAGAGAACCCCAGGACTCTTCAATATGCCCCCAGAGAATTCTAGAGACCCTCGGGACAATTCTAAAGACCCCCTGACCTTTATAGAGACCCCCAGGACCCTGGCATTTACGTTAGGGTTAGCTTTGTGGTTAAGATTAGGGCTAGGGTTGGTTTAGGTGCTAGGGTTAGGTTTAGGGTTAGGGTTTTGTTAGGATTTTGGTTAAGGGAAAGGATAATGGATATGTTTCGGGGTTTGTGTTAGACTTAGTGTAAGTGTTAGGCTTAAGATTAGGGTTAAGTTTTGGTTTCGGGTTAGGGTTAGGTATTCGGTCTAGGGTTCGAGTTAGGGTGCCTAGACCCTTCTAGAGCACACAGGACTCTTCTAAAGGCCCCCAGACAATTCTAGACACAACCAGGACCCTTCTAAAGATGCCATGACCCTTCTAGAGCCCTCCAGAACCATTCTAAAGGCACCCAGACTCTTCTAGAGACACCCAGGACCCTTTGAAAATCACACAGGCCATTCCAGAGAACCCCACGATTATCCAAAGACACCCAGACCCTTCTAGAGCACCCCAGGGTTTTGCAAACTGCACCCAGAGCATTCTAGAGAACCTCAGGACCCTTCTAAAGATGCAAAGACCCTTCTAGAGCCCCCCAGAGTCCTTCTAAAGGCCACCAGACCCTTCTAGAGACACCCAGGTTCCTTCTAAAGGACCCTGGGCCATTCCAGAGACCCCCAGGACCGTCTAAATTCCCTCAGACCCTTCTAGAGAACCCGAGGACTCTTCAAAATGCCCCCAGAGAAATCTAGAGACCCTCAGGATCATTCTAAAGACCCCCTGACAGTTCTGGAGACCCCCCAGGACCATGGCATTTATGCTAAGTTAAGGTTTGTACTTAAGATTAGGGCTACGGTTGGTTTAGGTGCTAGGGTTAAGGTTAGGGTTAGGGTTGGTGTTGTGTTGGGGTTTTGGTAAGGGTAAGGGTTATGGTTATTTTTAGGGGTTTGTGTTAGAGTTAGTGTTACGTTTAAGGCTTAAGATTAGGGTTAAGTTTAGGTTTAGGGTTAAGGTTAGTTTTTCGGGCTAGGGTTAGGGACCCCAGACCATTCTAGAGCCCACAGGACTCTTGTAAAGGACCCCAGACCATTCTAGACACAACCAGGACATTTTTAAAGATGTCAAGACCCTTCTAGTGTCCCCCAGAGCCCTTCTAAAGGCCCCTAAAGCCCTCTAGAGACCTGGCCCCCAGGTCAATTGTAAAGTACTCCGAGCCATTCCAGAGAACCCCAGGACTATCTAAAAGCCCCCAGACCCTTCTAGAGAATTCCAGTACTCTTCAGATTGACCCCAGAGCATTCTAGACAGCCTCAGGACCATTTTAAAGCTTCCCTGACCATTCTAGAGACCCCCAGGACCATGGCATTTATGTTAGGATTAGCATTGTGGTTAAGATTAGGGCTAGGGTTTCTTTAGGTGCTAGGGTCAGGGTTAGGGTTAGGCTTGGGATTGTGTTAGGGTTTTGGTAAGGGTAAGGGTTATGGTTATGTTTAGGGGTTTGTGTTAGACTTAGTGTTAGGGTTAGGCTTAAGATTAGGGTTAAGTTTAAGTTTAGGGTTAAGGTTAGGTTTTCGGGCTAGGGTTAGGGTCCCCAGACCCTTCTCGAGCCCACAGGACTCTTCTAAAGGCCCCCAGACCATTCTAAACACACCCAGGACCCTTCTAAAGATGCCAAGACCCTTCTAGAGCCCTCCAGAACCATTCCAAAGCCCCCCCCCAGACCTTTCTAGAGACACCCAGGACCCTTTGAAAGGCCCACAAGCCATTCCAGAGAACCCCACGACCATCCAAAGACAGCCAGACCCTTCTAGAACCCCCCCAGGACTCTTCAAACTGCCCCCAGAGCATTCTAGAGACCCTCAGGACCCTTTTTAAGATGCTAAGACCCTTTTTGAGCCCTCCAGAGTCCTTCTAAAGCCCCCCCAGACCCTTCCAGAGACACCCAGGACCTTTTGAAAGGCTTACAGTTCATTCCGGAGAACCCCAGGACTAGGCAAGGAAAGGCTAGGCAATGTTAGGCAAGGCAAGGCAAGGCAATGTTTTTGAGCAGGAATATTGCGTGGGGACATTTCGCGGAATATGAGCAGAAAGTGAGCGGATATATTGCTGAGATATTGCCCGGTTATTGCGCGGGGAAATTGCGTGGAAACTGCACGGATATTGCGTGGAAACTGCGTGGATATTGCGCGGATTATGCTCGCATAATGCGCGGATTATCCGCACGGATATTGCGCAGGGATATTGCGTGGATATTGTGCAGAATATGCACAGATAATGCGCAGATAATGCGCGGTATGTTGCGCGGAGTATGCGCGGGTATTGCGCGGAGTATACGCGGGAATACAGTGCAGATATTGTGCGGATTATGCGAGGGAATAATGCGCAGATTATGCTGGCATTATTCGCAGGGATATTGCGCTGGAAGATAGTTCGGATATTGTGCAAGGATATTGCACGGGGATAATGCGCGTATATTGCACGGATAATGCGTAGATTGCCCTCGCAGGTATTGCGCGGGGATATTGCGTGGATATTGTGCCGGGTAATGAGCGGATATTTCGCGAATTATACGCGGGAATATTGTGGATGTTGTGCGGATTATGCGCGGGAATAATGCGGAGAATATGCGCGGATATTGAGCGGATTATGCGCGGTAATATTGTTCGGATATTGCGTGGGGATATTGAGTGGGTATTGTGTGCGGATAAAACGCAGATAATGCGCGGATTATCCTCGCGGATATTGCGTGGGGATTATGCACGGATTTTTCGCGGGGATATTTCGCGGTGTATTGCATGGATAATGCGAGGATAATGCGTGAAATATTGCGCGGATATTGCGCGTAAACTTGGTGGGTTATGCACGGGTACCGCACGGGGATATTGCACAAATATTACGTGTGGATATAGCGCGGATATTGCGCGGGATAATGCGCGGATATTGCTCGGGGTTATTGCGCGTATATGGCGCGGGGATACTGCACGAATTATGCGCGGAGTATGTGGGGGTATTGCGCGGGGATATTGCGTGGATTATGCTCAGATTATGGTCGGATTATGCGCGGATATTGCACGGAAACTGCGCGGATTATGCACGAGTATTGCGCGGGGATATTGCTCGGGGATATTGCGTGGGGATATCGCGCAGATTTTGCACGGATTTTGGGTGGGTATATTGCGTGGATTATGCGCGGATATTGTGCGGTGATATTGCGCGGATTATGCGCTGATAATGCACAGATTTTGCGCGGATATATTGCACGGATATTGCCCACATATTGCAAGGGGTAATTGCGTGGAAACTGTGCATATATTGCGCGGATAAATGCGCTGGAATATTGCACGGATTATGCACAGGAATAATGCGCAGATTATGTGAGGATATATTGCGCGAATATTCCCCACATATTGCCAGGGGAAATTGCGCGGATTCTGCGCAGATAATGAGCGGATTATACGTGGGAATATTGCACTGATATTGTGCGGATTATGCGCGGGAATAATGCGCAGATTATGTGAGGATATATTGCGCGGATATTCCCCACATATTGCGCGGGAAAATGCGCGTAAACTGCGCGTATATTGTGCAGATTCTTAGCGGATTATCCGCACGGATATTGCACGGGGATATTGCGTAGATATTGTTCAGATTATGCGCGGATACTGGGCGGATATTGCGTGGAAACTGCTCGGATTATGCACGGATATTGCATGGCGATATTGCGTGGACATTGCGCGGGGATATTGCGCGGGGATATTGCGCGGATTATGAGTGGATATTGTGAGGATAATGCGCAGATAATGCGCGGATTATCCGCGCGGATATTGCGCAGGGATTATTCGCGGATTATACGAGGATATTGCGCAGATATTGCGCGGGGATATTGCACGGGGATATTGCTCGGGATAATGCCCTGATATTACGCGGGGATATTGCACGGGAATTATGAGCGGATTATGCGGGGATATTGGGCGGATTTTGAGCAGGAATATTGCACGGATACTGTGCGGGGACATTTCAAGGATTATGCTCGTATAATGCGAGTATATATTGCGCGGGGAAATAGCACAGAAACTGCGCAGATATTGCGCGGATTATGAGCAGATATTGCGGGGCTTATGTGCGGATGTTGTGGAGATATTACGCGGAGATATTGCCTGGATATTGCGCGGGGAAATTGCGGGGATATTGCGCGGTATATTGTGCGGATAATGCGCAGATATTGCGTGGATTATGCGCGGATATTGCGTGGATTATGCGCAGGAATAATGTGCAGATTATGGGCGGATATTGCGCGGGGATATTGCGTGGATTATGCAGGGATAGTAAGTGGATATTGCGAGGGAAAAATGCGAAGGCAAGGCAAGGAAAGGCAAGGTAAGGCAGGGCAGGGCAGGGCAGGGGAAGGCAGAGCAAGGTCGGACCACAGGACTCTTCTAAAGGCCCCCAGACCATTCTAGACACACCCAGGACCACTCTAAAGATGCCAAGACCCTTCTAAAGGCCCCCAGACCCTTCTAGAGACACCCAGGTCCATTCTAAAGGAACCCAGCCCATTCCAGAGACCCCCCAGGACCATCAATAAGGCACCCAGACCCTTCTAGAGAATCCCAGGACTCTTCAAAATGTCCCCAGAGAATTCTAGAGAACCTTCAGGAGAATTCTAAAGACCCCCTGACCTTTCTAGAGACCCCCCAGGACCCTGGCATTTACGTTAGGGTTAGCTTTGTGGTTAAGATTAGGACTAGGGTTGGTTTAGCTGCTAGGGTTAGGGTTAGGGTTGTGGTTGTGTTAGGGTTTTTGTAAGGGTAAGGGTTATGGTTATGTTTAGGGGTTTGTGTTAGAGTTAGTGTTAGGGTTAGGCTTAAGATTAGGGTTATGTTTAGGTTTCGGGTTAGGGTTAGGTGTTAGGGCTAGGGTTAGGGTCCCCAGACCCTTCTAGAGCCCACAAAACTCTTCTAAAGGCCACCAGACCCTTCTAGACACACCCAGGACCTTTTGAAAGGCCCACAGGCCATTCCCGAGAACCCCAGGACCATCTAAAGGCCCCCAGACCTTTCTAGAGAACTCCGGGACTCTTCGAAATGCCCCCAGAGAATTCTAGAGACCCTTCAGGAGAATTCTAAAGACCCCCTGACCTTTCTAGACATCCCCAGGACCCTGGCATTTATGTTAGGGTTAGCTTTATGGTTAAGGTTAGGGTTGGTTTAGGTGCTACGGTTAGGGTTAGGGTTAGGGTTGGGGTTGTGTTAGGGTTTTGATAAGGGTAAGGGTTATGGTTATCTTTAGGGGTTTGTGTTAGAGTTAGTGTTAGTGTTAGGCTTAAGATTAGTGTAATGTTTAGGTTTAGGGTTAGGGTTAATATTCGTGCTAGGGTTAGGTGTAGGGACCCCAGACCCTTCTAGAGCCTACAGGTCTCCTCTAAAGGCCCCCAGATCATTCTAGACACACCCAGGACCCTTCTAAAGATGCAAGGACCCTTCAACAGCCCCCCACAGCCCTTCTAAAGGCCCCCAGTCCCTTCTAGAGACACCCAGGTTCATTCTAAAGGACCCCGGGCCATTCCAGAGACCCCCAGGACCATCTAAAGGCCCCCAGACCCTTCTAGAGAACCCCAGGACTCTTCAAAATGCCCCCAGAGACGTCTAGACACCCTCAGGACAATTCGAAAGACCCTGTGACATCTCTAGAGACCCCCAGGACCCTGGCATTTATGTTAAGGTTAGCTTTGTGGTTAAGATTAGGGCTAGGGTTAGTTTAGGTGCTAGGGTTAGGGTTAGGGTTGGGATTGTGCTAGTGTTTTGGTAAGGGTTAGGGTTATGGTTATTTTTAGAGGTTTGTGTTAGAGTTAGTTTTAGGGTTAGGCTTAAGATTAGGGTTAAGTTTAGATTTAGGGTTAAGATTAGGTTTTAGGGCTTGGATTAGGGTCCCCAGACCATTCTAGACACACCCAGGACCCTTCTAAAGATGCCAAGACCCTTCTAGAGCTCTCCAGAACCATTCTAAAGCCCCCCAAGACGCTTCTAGAGACACCCAAAACCCTTTGAAAGGCCTACAGGCCAATCCAGAGAACCCCAGGACTATGCTAGGTAAGGCTAGGCAAAGCTAGGCAAGGCTAGGCAAGGCTAGGCAAGGCAAGGTAAGGATTTTGAGCAGGAATATTGCCGGGGATATTTCGCGGATTATTCATAGATAATGCGTGGATATATTGCGCGGATATATTGCACGGATATTGCCCAGATATTACGTGGGTAAATCGCGCGGAAACTGCGCGGGTATTGCACGGATTATACTCGCATAATGCATAGATTATCCGCACGGATATTGCGCAGGGATATTGCGCGGATATTGTGCAGATTACGCACGGATAATGCGCGTTATATTGGGTGTATTATGCGCGGGTATTGCACAGATTATACGCGGGAATATCGCGCCGATATTGTGTGGATTATGCGCGGTATATTGAGCAGATTGCGCGGGGATATTGTGGGGATTATGCTCAGATTATGCGGGGATATTGTGCAGATAATGCGCGGATTTTGCGCAGATATTGTTCGGGGATATTCAGTGGATTATGCGCGGATATTGCGGGGTTTATGCACGGATATTGCGCAGATATTGAGCAGATTTTGCGCGGGAATATTCCACGGATATTGCGCGGATAATGCGTGGATATATTGCGTGGATATATTGCGCTGATATTGCCTGGATATTGCTTGGGGAAATTGCACGGATAATGCGCAGATAATGCGCGGTATATTGTGCGTATTATGAGCGGGAATAATGAGCAGATTATGCGCGGATTATGAGCGGATATTGCACGGGGATATTGAGCAGATTATGCGGGGATACTGCGTGAATACTGCGCAGGGATATTGCGCGGCGATAATGCGCAGATTATGCACGGATTATCCGCACGAATATTGCACGGGGATATTACGCGGATACTGTGCAGATTATGTGCAGATATTTGCAGTATATTCTGCGGACAATGCACAGTTAATGCGCAGTATAGTGCGTGGATTATGCGTGGATATTGCGTGGACTATGTGCGGGAATAATGCACAGATAATGCGCAGATATTGCGTGGGGATATTGCACGGGAATATTGTTCGGATATTGCGCGGGGATATTGCGCGGATTATGCAGGGATATTGCGTGGATATTGCGCGTGGATAATGCGAAGGCAAGGCAAGGCAGGGCAAGGCAGGGCAGGGCAGGGCAAGGCAGAGCAAGGTCAGGTCACAGGACTCTTCTAAAGGTCTCAGACCATTCTAGACACACCCAGGACCCCTCTAAATATGCCAAGACCCATCTAAAGGCCCCCAGGCCCTTCTAGAGACACCCAGGTACCTTCTAAAGGAACCCGGTCCTTTCCAGAGACTCCCCAGGACCATCAATAAGGCATCCAGACCCTTCTAGAGAATCCCAGGACTCTTCAAAATGCCCCCAGAGAATTCTAGAGACCCTCAGGACCATTCTAAAGACCTCCTGAACTTTCTAGAGACCCCCAGGACCCTGGCATTTACGTTAGGGTTAGTTTGTGGTTAAGATTAGGGCTACGGTTTGTTTAGCTGCTAGGGTTAGGTTTAGGGTTAGGGCTGTGGTTGTGTTAGGGTTTTTGTAAGGGTTACGGTTATGTTTAGGGGTTTGTGTTAGAGTTAGTGTTCGGGTTAGGCTTAAGATTAGGGTTAAGTTTAGGGTTAGGGTTAATATTCGGGTTAGGGTTAGGGTCCCCAGACTCTTCTAGAGCCCACAGGACTCTTCTAAAGGCCACCAGACCCTTCTAGACACACCCAGGACCTCTTGAAAGGCCCACAGACCATTCATGAGAACCCCAGGACCATCTAAATGCCCCCAGAACTTTCTAGAGAACTCCGGGACTCTTGGAAATTCCCCCAGAGATTCTAGAGACCCTCAGGACCATTCTAAAGACCCCCTGACCTTTCAGGGGGATATTGCGCAGGGATATTTTGTGGATTATGCGCAGATAATGCACGGATATATTGCTCGGGTAAATTGCGCGGAAACTGCGTGGATATTACACGGATTATGCTCACATAATGCGCGGATTATCCGCACGGATATTGCACGGGAGGATTGCACGGATATTGTGCAGATTACGCATGGGTAATGCACGGATAATGCGCGGTATATTTCGAGGGTTATTCACGGGTATTGCGCAGATTATACGTGGGAATATCGCACGGATATTATGCGGATTATGCGTGGTATATTGCACAGATTATGCGCGGATATTGCGTGGATTATGCGTGGATATTACGCGGGGATATTGCGTGGGGATAATGTGCGGATTATCCTCTTTGATATTGAGAGGGTATTATGCACGGATTATACGCCGATATTGTGCGGATAATGCGCGGATTATCCTCGCAGATATTGTGCAGGGATTATGCGCGGATTATGCACGGATATTGCGCGGATATTGCACGGAATATCCGGGAATATTGCACATATTATGCTAGGACTATGCAGGGATAATGCGCGCATATTGTACAGGGATATTGCGCGGATATTGCGCGGGATAATGCGCAGATAATGCTCGGAATATGCGTGGATATGGTGCGGATACTAGACGGATATTGTGCAGATTATGCGCGGATATTGCGCGGGGATATTTCGAGGATATTGCGGGGATATTGCGCTGGTATATTCCGCGGATATTAAGCGGATAATTCGTGGATGTATTGCGCAGATATATTGCGTGGATATTGTCTGGATATTGCGCGGGGGAATTGCGCGGATATTGTGCAGATTATGCGCAGATATTGCACGGATTATCTGCACGGATATTGCGAGGGGATATTGCGCGGTTATTGTGCAGATTATGCGCGGATATTGCGCGGTATATTGCATGGATAATGCGCAGATAATGCGCGGTATATTGCACGGAGATATGCGCCATTATTGCACGGATTATACGCGGGAATATCTCGTGGATTATGTGCGTACATTGCTCGGGGATATTGCGCAGATTATACAGGGATATTGCGTGGATAATGCGCAGGGATATTGTGCGGGGATAATGCGCAGATTATGCGCATATTATCCGCACGGATATTGCAAGGGGATATTGCGCTGATATTATGCAGAGTATGCACAGATATTGCGCGGTATATTGTGCGGATAATGCGCAGGTAATGCGCGGTGTATTCCGTGGATTATGCGCGGATATTGCGTGGATTATACGCGGGAATAATGCGCAGATAATGCGCGGATATTGCGCAGGGATATTGCACAGGAATATTGTTCAGATATTGCACGGGGATATTGCGCGGATTATGCAGGGATATCGCGTGGATATTGCGTGGGGATAATGCAAAGGCAAGGCAAGGCAAGGCTGGGCAAGGCAAGGTAGTGCAAGGCAGGGCAGGGCAGGGGTAGGCAGAGCAAGGCCAGGCCACAGGACTCTTCTAAAGGCCCCCAGACCATTCTAGACACACCCAGGACCCCTATAAAGATGCCAAGAAGGTTCTAAAGGCCCCCAGGCCCTTCTAGAAACACCCAGGTCCCTTCTAAAGGAACCCGGTCCTTTCCAGAGACCCCCCAGGACCATCAATAAGGAACCCAGACCCTTCTAGAGAATCCCAGGACTCTTCAAGATGCCCCCAGAGAATTCTAGAGACCCTCAGGAGCATTCTAAAGAACCCCTTACCATTCTAGAGACCCCCCAGGACCCCCATTTACGTTAGGGTTAGCTTTGTGGTTAAGATTAGGGCTACGGTTTGTTTAGCTGCTAGGGTTAGGGTTAGTGTTAGGTTTGGGGTTGTGTTAGGGTTTTTGTAAGGGTAAGGGTTATGGTTATGTTTAGGGGTTTGTGTTAGAGTTAGTGTTCGGGTTAGGCTTAAGATTACGGTTAAGTTTAGGTTAAGGGTTAGGGTTAATATTCGGGTTAGGGTTAGGGTCCCCAGACCGTTCTAGAACCCACAGGACTCTTCTAAAGGCCACCAGACTCTTCTAGACACACCCAGGACCTTTTGAAAGGCCCACTGACCATTCCCAAGAACCATAGGACAATATAAATGCTCCCAGACCTTTCTAGAGAACTCCAGGACTCTTCGAAATACCCCCAAAGATTCTAGAGACCCTCAGGACCAATCTAAAGACCCCCTGACATTTCTAGAGACCCCCAAGACCCTGGCATTTATGTTAGGGTTAGCTTTATGTTTAAAGTTAGGGCTAAAGACACCCAGACTCTTCTAGAGCACCCCAGGACTCTTCAAACTGCCCCCAGAGCATTCAAGAGACCCTCAGGACCCTTCTAAAGATGCCAAGACCCTGCTAGAGCACCCCAGAGTCCTTCTAAAGGCCCCCAGACCCTTCTAGAGAAACCCAGGTCTATTCTAAAGGACCCTGGGCCATTCCAGAGACCCCCAGGGGAAATTGCGCGGATTATGCGCCGTTATTGAGCAGATTTTATGCAGGTATTGCGCGGAGTACACGCAGGAATATCACGCGGATATTGCTCGGATTATATGAGAGAATAATGCGCAGATTATGCCCGAATATTGCGCAGATTATGCGGGGATATTGCGTCGATATTGCACAGGGGTATTGCGCAAGTATAATGCGTGTATCATGCTCGGATTATCCGCACAGATAAGCGCGGATATTGTGCAGAATATGCACGGATATTGTGCGGTATATTGCGTGGGTTATGCGCGGAAATTGCATGGATTATGTGCGGAAATATTGCTCAGATAATGCGCGGAAATTGCGCGGGGATATCGCACGGGAATATTGTTCGGATATTGCGCGGGGATATTGCGCGGATTATGCAGGGATATTGCGTGGATATTGCGTGGGTATAATGTGAAGGCAAGGCAGGGCAAGGCAGAGCAGGGCAGGGAAAGGCAGAGCAAGGTCAGGCCACAGGACTTTTCTAAAGGACCCCAGACCATTCTAGGTACACCCAGGACCACTCTAACCATGCCAAGACCCAACACCCAGGTCCATTCTAAAGGGCCCCGGTCCATTCCAGAGACCCCCCAGGACCATCAATAAGGAACCTAGACCCTTCTAGAATACCCCAGGACTCTTCAAAATGCCCCCAGAGAATTCTAGAGACCCTCAGGACCATTCTAAAGACCCCCTGACCTTTCTAGACACCCCCAGGACCCTGACATTTATGTTAGGGCTAGCTTTGTGGTTAAGATTAGGGCTAGGGTTTGTTTAGTTGCTAGGGTTAGGGTAAGGGTAGGGGTTGTGGTTGTGTTATACTATTGGTAAGGGTAAGTGTTATGTTTATGTTTAGGGGTTTGTGTTAGAGTTAGTGTTAGGGTTAGGCTTAAGATTAAGGTTAAGTTTAGGTTTATGTTTAGGGTTAATATTCGGGCTAGGGTTAAGGTTAGGTTCTCCAGACCATTCTAGAGCCAACAGGTCTCTTCTAAAGGCCCCCAGACCCTTCTAGAGACACCCAGGTCCATTCTAAAGGACCCTGGACCTTTCCAGAGACCCCCAGGACCACCTAAAGGCCCCCAGACCCTTCTAGAGAACACCAGGACTCTTCAAAATGCCCCCAGAGATGTCTTGACACCCTCAGGACAATTCAAAGGATCCCGTGACCTTTCTAGAGACCCCCAGGACCCTGGCATTTATGTTAGGGTTAGCTTTGTTGTTAAGATTAGGGCTAGGGTTTTTAGGTGCTAGGGTCAGGGTTAGGGTTGGGGTTGTGTTAGCGTTTTGGTAAGGGTAAGGGTTATGTCTATGTTTAGGGGTTAGTGTTAGGGTTAGGCTTAAGATTAGGGTTAGGTTTAGGTTTAGGGTTAAGGTTAGGTTTTCAGGCTAGGGTTAGGGTCCCCAGAGCTCACAGGACTCTTCTAATGGCCCCCAGACAATTTTAGACACACCCAGGACCCTTCTAAAGATGCCAAGACCATTCTAGAGCCTCCAGAACCGTTCTAAAGCCCCCCAAGACCCTTCTAGAGACACCCAGGACCTTTTGAAAGGCCTACAGGCCATTCCAGAGAACCCCAGGACTAGGCTAGGCGAGGCGAGGCAAGGCTAGGATTTTGAGCAGGAATATTGTGCGGCTATTGCCCGGGGATATTTAGCGGATTATGAGTGCATAATGCGCGGATATATTGCGTGGATATTGCCCGGATATTGCCCGGGGATATTTCGCGGATTATGCGTGCATAATGCGCGGATATATTGCACGGATATTGCCCGGATATTGCGCGGGGAAGTTGAGCGGAAACTGCTCTGATATTGCGCAGATTATGCGCGGATAATGCGCGGATTATCCGCACGGATATTGCACGGATATTGTGCAGATTATGCGTGGATAATGTGAGGATAATGACAGAATATTGCGTGGATTATACGCGGATATTGCGCTGGGATATTTTGCGAGGATAATGCGCGGGAATATTGTTCAGATATTGCGCGAGGATATTGCGCGGATTATGTGGGGATATTGTGTGGATATTGCGTGGGGATATTGCGCACGGATAATGCTCGGATAATGCAGGGATTATCCTCGCGGATATTGCGTGGGGATACTGCGGGGATTATGCGGGGATATTGCGCATATTATGCTAGGATTATGCGTGGATATTGCGCGGGGATATTGCACAGGGATATTGCGCTGATTATGCGCGGATATTGCATGGGGATATTGTGCGGATTATGGTGGCATTATGCTTGGATATTGCGCTGAAACTGCGTGGATTATGCACGGGTATTGCACGGGGATATTGTGTGGATATTGCGCGGGGATATCGCGCAGGGATATTGCGCGGATATTGTGCAGGTAATGCGCGGATTATGCTCGGATATTGCATGGGGATATTGCACCGATATTGCGCGAGATAATGCGCGGATATTGTGCAAGGATATTGTGCGTATATTTCGCTGGGATATTGCGCGGATTATGCTCGGATTATGGTCGGATTATGCGTGGTTATTGCTTGGAAACTGCGCAGATTATGCACGGGTATTGCACGGGGATATTGCGCAAATATTGCGCGGGGATATTACGCAAATATTGCGCGGGGATATTACGCGGATATTGTTTGGATATTGCGCGGTAGTATTCAGCGGATATTGCGCCGATATTGCGCGGGGATATTTCGTGGATTATGCGCGGATAATGGGCGGATATATTGCACGGATATTGCCCGGATATTGCGCGGTGAAATTGCGCGGAAACTGCGCAGATATTGCGTGGATTTTACGCGGATAATGCGCAGATTATGCGCTGATATATTGCGCGGATTATACGAGGGAATATCGCGTGGATATTGCACGGATTATCGGCACGGATATTGCGTGGGGATATTGCGCGGATAATGCTCGGAATATGCGTGGATATGGCGCGGATATTGCGCGGGATATTGTGCAGATTATGAGCAGATATTACACGGATTATCTGCACGGATATTGCGTGGGGATATAGCGTGGGGATATTGCGTGGGAAAATGCACGGATATTGCGCAGGGTATATTGCGTGTATATTGGGTGGGGATATTGCGCGGGGATATTGCGCGGATATTGCGTGGGTGTATCGCGTGTATATTGGGCGAGGATATTGCGCGGAATTTGGGCAGATTATGCGGGGATATTGCGCGGGTATATTGCGCAGATATTGGACTATCAATAAGGCCCCCAGACCCTTCTAGAGAATCCCAGGACTCTTCAAAATGCCCCCAGAGAATTCTAGAGACCCTCAGGAGGATTCTAAAGACCCCCTGACCTTTCTAGAGACGCCCAGGACCCTGGAATTTATGTTAGGGTTAGCTTTGTCGTTAAGAATAGGGCTAGGGTTTGTTTAGCTGCTAGAGTTAGGGTTGAGGTTGTGTTAGGGTTTAGGTAAGGGAAAGGGTAATGGATATGTTTCAGGGTTTGTGTTACAGTTAGTGGTAGGGTTAGGTTTAAGATTAGGGTTAAGTTTAGGTTTAGGGTTAGGTATTCAGGCTAGGGTTAGGGTCCCCAGACCCTTCTAGACCCCACAGGACTCTTCTAAAGGCCCCCAGACCATTCAAGACACACCCAGGACCCTTCTAAAGATGCAAAGACCCTTCTAGAGCCTTCCAGAGCCCTTCTAAAGGCTCCCAGACCCTTCTAAAGGCTCCCAGACCCTTCTAGAGAAACCCAGGTCCATTCTAAAGAACCCTGGGCCTTTCCTGAGACCCCAGGATCATCTAAAGACCCCCAGACACTTCTAGAGAACCACAGGAATCTTCAAAATGCCCCCAGAGATGTCTAGACAGCTTCAGGACAATTCTAAAGACCCCGTGACATCTAAAGAGACCCCCAGGACACTGGCATTTACGTTAGGGTTAGCTTTGTGGTTAAGATTAGGGCTACGGTTTGTTTAGGTGTTAGGGTTAGGCTTAGGGTTGGGGTTGTGTTAGGGTTTTGGTAAGGGAAAGGGTAATGGATATGTTTCAGGGTTTGTGTTACAGTTAGTGGTAGGGTTAGGTTTAAGATTAGGGTTAAGTTTAGGTTTAGGGTTAGGTATTCAGGCTAGGGTTAGGGTCCCCAGACCCTTCTAGACCCCACAGGACTCTTCTAAAGGCCCCCAGACCATTCAAGACACACCCAGGACCCTTCTAAAGATGCAAAGACCCTTCTAGAGCCTTCCAGAGCCCTTCTAAAGGCTCCCAGACCCTTCTAAAGGCTCCCAGACCCTTCTAGAGAAACCCAGGTCCATTCTAAAGAACCCTGGGCCTTTCCAGAGACCCCAGGATCATCTAAAGACCCCCAGACACTTCTAGAGAACCACAGGAATCTTCAAAATGCCCCCAGAGATGTCTAGACAGCTTCAGGACAATTCTAAAGACCCCGTGACATCTAAAGAGACCCCCAGGACACTGGCATTTACGTTAGGGTTAGCTTTGTGGTTAAGATTAGGGCTACGGTTTGTTTAGGTGTTAGGGTTAGGCTTAGGGTTGGGGTTGTGTTAGGGTTTTGGTAAGGGAAAGGGTAATGGATATGTTTCGGGGTTAGTGTTAGGGTTAGGCTTAAGATTAGGGTTAAGTTTAGGGTTTCGGGTTAGGGTTAGGTATTCGGTCTAGAGTTAGGGTGCCCAGACCCTTCTAGAGCACACAGGACTCTTTTAAAGGCCCCCACACCATTCGAGACACAGCCAGGACCCTGCTAAAGATGCCAAGACCCTTCTAGAGCCCTCCAGAACCATTCTAAAGCCTCCCAGACCCCTCTAGAGACACCCAGGACCCTTTGAAAAACACACAGGCAATTCCAGAGAACTCCACGATCATCCAAAGGTCCCCAGATCCTTCTAGAGCACCCCAGGACTCTTCAAACTGCCCTCAGAGCATTCTAGAGACCCTCAGGACCCTTCTAAAGATGCAAAGACCCTTCTAGAGCACCCCAGAGCCCTTCTAAAGGCCCCCAGACCCTTCTAGAGAAAACCAGGTCCATTCTAAAGGACCCCGGGCAATTCCAGAGACCCCCAGGACCATCTAAAGGCCCCCAGACCCTTCTAGAGAATCCCAGGACTCTTCAAGTTGCCCCCAGAGAATTCTGGACAGCCTCAGGACCATTCTAAAGACCCCTTGACCTTTCTAGAGACCCCCAGGACCCTAGAATTTATGTTAGGGTAAGATTTGTGGTTAAGATTAGGGCTAGGGTTTGTTTAGCTGCTAGGGTTAGGGTTAGGGTTGTGTTAGTGTTTTGGTAAGGGTAAGGGTAATCTTTACATTTAGGGATTTGTGTTAGAGTTAGTGTTAGGGTTAGACTTAAGATTATGGTTAAGTTTAGGTTTAGGGTTAGGGTTAGGTATTCGGGCTAGGGTTAGGTCCCCAGACACTTCTCAAGACCACAGGATTCTTCTAAAGGCCCACAGACCATTATAGACACACTCAGGACCCTTCTAAAGATGTCAAGACCCTTCAAGAGCCCTCCAGAACCATTCCAAAGCTCCTGAGACCAGTCTAGAGACACCCAGGACTATTTAAATGGCCCACAGACCATTCCAGGGAACCCCAAGACCATCCGAAGGCCCATAGACCATTCTAGAGCACACCAGGACTCTTCAAAACCGTCTACAGAGCATTCAAGAGACCCTCAGGATCCTTCTAAAGATGCAAAGACCCTTCTAGAGCACCCCAGAGCCCTTCTAAAGGTCCCCAGACCATTCCAGAGACCCCCAGGACCATCTAAAGGCCCCCAGACCCTTCTAGAGAACCCGAGGACTCTTCAAAATAACCCCAGAGAATTCTAGAGACCCTCAGGGCAATTCTAAAGACCCCTGACATTACTAGAGACCTAAGGGCATTTATGTTAGGGTTAGTTTTGTGGTTAAGATTAGGGCTAGGATTGGTTCAGGTACAAGGGTTATGGTTGTGGTCGTGTTAGGCTTTTGGAAAGGGTAAAGGTTATGGTTATGTATAGGGGTTTGTGTTAGACTTAGTGTTAGGGTCAGGCTTAAGATTAGAGTTAAGTTTAGATTTAGGGTTAGGTATTTGTGCAAGGATTAGGGTTAGTGTCCCAAGAACCTTCTAGAGATATCAGATTGTGGCTTTCATTAGCTTTATCTCTACAAGCGCTTTGACTGTAACCTAGGAAGCAGCTTTAGCTAGCGTTTTTGAAGAGTGTCCTGAAATGTGTTCTAACAGCACTTACATAAGCATTTAAGGAAAAGTGATTATCTCGAGCAAAGAAGCTACTATCATCAGATTGTGTCTTTCCATAGCTCTATCTCTACAAGCGCTTTCACTGCAACACACAAAGCAGCACTAGCAGAGCTCCTTACTATATTCTCTTGATAAGTGTTCTATCTGGGATTACTAATTCGTTTAAGGTAAAGCGATTATCTCGAGCAGAGAAGCTGCTATCATCAGATATTGGTTTTCATGAGCTTTCTCTCTACAAGCGCTTTCACTGCAACCTAAGAAGCAGAATTAACAGAGTTCCTTACTATGTTCTCTTGATACGTGTTCTATCACCGCCTGTTCTCTTGCTATCTGTTGTGTCTGCGCCTATTGATGCATTTAAGTTAACGCGATTATCTCGAGCAGAGAAAATGCTATAATCAGATTGTCGCTTTCACTAGCTTCAGCTCTACAAGCGCTTTCACTGCAAAATACAAAGCAGCATTAACAGAGCCCCTTACTACATTCCGTTGATACGTGTGTTCTATCTGTGCCTAGTAATGCATTTAAGGTAAAGTGATTATCTCGAGTACAGAAGCTGCTATCATCAGATTGTGGCTTTCATTAGCTTTATCTCTACAAGCGCTTTCACTGCAACCAACAAAGCAGCTTTGGCTAGCTTACTATTAGAGAGTCCTGAAATGTGTTCTAACTGCGCTTACATAAGTATTTAAGGAAAAGGGATTATTTCGAGCAGAGAAACTGCTATCATAATATTATGGCTTTCATGAGCTTTATCTCTACAAGCGCTTTCACTGCAACCTAGAAAACAGCTTTGACTAGCTTTTTATTAGAGTTTCCTGCAATGTGTTCCTTCAGCGCTTACTAAAGCATTTAAGAAAAAGCGATTAACTCGAGTAGAGAAGATGCTATCATCAGATTGTCACTTTCACTAGCTTTAGCTCTACAAGCGCTTTCACTGCAAAACACAAAGCAGCATTAACAGAGCCCCTTACTATATTCTGTTGATACGTGTGTTCTATCTGCGCCTAGTAATGCATTTAAGGTAAAGCGATTCTCCAGAGCAGAGAAGCTCCTATCATCAGATTGTGGTTTCATCAGCTTTATCTCTACAAGTTTTTTCACTGCAACCTAAGAAGCAGAATTAACAGAGTTCCCTACTATGTTCTCTTGATACGTGTTCTATCGGCGCCTAGTAATGCATATAAGGTAAAGCGATTATCTCCAGCAGAGAAGTTGCTATCATCGCATTGTTGTTCTCGCTACGCTTTACTCTACAAGCGCTTTCACTGCAAACTACAAAGCAGCATTAACAGAGCTCCTTACTATGTTGTCTTGATATGTGTTCTATCTGCGCCTGTTCTCTTGATATCTGTTGTGTCTGCGTCTACTTATGCATTTAAATTAACGCGATTATCTCGAGCAGAGAAAATGATATAATCATATTGTGGCTTCCACTAGCTTTAGCTCTACAAGAGCTTTGACTGCAAAATACAAAGCAGAATTAACAGACCCCCTTACTATATTCTGTTGATACGTGTGTTCTATCTGCACCTAGTAATGCATTTAAGGTAAAGTGATTATCTCGAGTACAGAAGCTGCTATCATCAGATTGTGGCTTTCATCAGCTTTATCTCTACAAGCGCTTTCACTGCAACCTACAAAGCAGCTTTGGCTAGGTTTTTATTAGAGTTGCCTGGAATGTGTTCCTTCAGCGCTTACTACAGCATTTAAGGAAAAGAGATTATCTCGAGTAGAGAAGCTGCTATCATCAGATTGTGGCTTTCATTAGCTTTAGCTCTACAAGCGCTTTGACTGCAACCTAGAAAGCAGCTTTGGTTAGCTTTTTATTAGAGTTTCCTGGAATGTGTTCTAACAGCCCTTACTAAAGCATTTAAGGAAAAGTGATTACTTCGAGCAGAGAAACTGCTGTCATCAGATTGTGGTTTGGATTAGCTTTATCTGGTCAAGCGCTTTCACTGCAAACTACAAAGAAGCATTAACACAGCCACTTATTATGGTCTCTTTATATGTGTTCTATCTGTGCCTATTAAAGCACTTAAGTTAAAGCGATTATCTCGAGCAGAGAAGATGCTATCATCAGATTGTGTCTTTCATGACCTTTATCTCTACAAGCGCTTTCAATGCAACCTACAAAGCAGAATTAACAGAGCTCCTTACTATGTTCTCTTGATATGTGTTCTATCTGCGCCTAGTAATGCATTTAAGGAAAAGTGATTATCTGGAGCAGAGAGGCTGCTATCATCAGATTGTGGTTTTCATGAGCTTTAGCTCATCAAGTGCTTTCACTGCAACCTACAAAGCAGCTTTGACTAGCTTTTTATTAGAGTGTCCTGAAATGTGTTCTAACACCGCTTCCATAAGCATTTAAGGAAATGTGAATATTTCGAGCAGAGAAACTGCTGTCATCTGATTGTGGCTTTCATGAGCTTTATTTCTACAAGCGCTTTCAATGCAAACTACAAAGCAACATTAACAGAACCCCTTACAATGGTCTCTTGATGTGTTCAATCTGCGCCTAGTAATGCATTTAAGGAAAAGCGATTATCTCAAGCAGAGAAGCTGCTATCATTAGATTGTGTCTTTCATGAGCTTTATCTCGACAAGCGCTTTCACTGCAACCTACAAAGCAGCTTTGGCTTGCTTTTTATTAAAGTTTCCTAGAATGAGTACCTTCAGCGCTTACTGAAGTATTTAAGGAAAAGAAATTAACTCGAGTAGAGGAGCTGCTATCATCAGATTGTGGCTTTCATCAGCTTTATCTCTACAAGCGCTTTCACTGCAACCTACAAAGCAGAATTAACAGAGCTCCTTACTATGTTCTCTTGATATGTGTTCTATCTGCGCCTAGTAATGAATTTAAGGAAAAGCGGTTATCTCGAGTAGAGAAGCTGCTATCATCAGGTTGTGGCTTTCATAAATTTTATCTCGACAAGCGCTTTCACTGCAACCTACAAAGCAGCTTTGGCTAGCTTTATATTAGAGTGTCCTTAAATGTGTTATAACAGTGCTTACATAAACATTTAAGGAAAAGTAATTATTTTGAGCAGAGAAACTGCTATCATCAGCTTGTGGCTTCCATTAGCTTTTTATCCACAAGCGCTTCCTCTGCAAACTACAAAGCAGCATTAACAGAGCCCCTTACTATGTTCTCTTGATATGTGTTCTATCTGCGCCTATTAATGCACTTAAGTTAAAGCGATTATCTCAAGCAGAGAAGCTGCTATCTTCAGATTGTGGCTTTCCTTAGCTTTACCTCGACAAGCGGTTTCATTGTAACCTACAAAGCAGCTTTGGCTAGCTTTTTATTATAGTTTCCTGGAATGTGTACCTTCAGCGCTTACTAAAGCATTTAAGGAAAAGCAATTAACTCGATTAGAGGAGTTGTTATCATCAGATTCTGGCTTTCGTCAGCTTTCTCTTTACAAGCACTTTCACTGCAACCTACAAAGCAGCTTTGGCTAGCTTTTTATTAGAGTTTCCTGGAAAGTGTTCCTTTAGCGCTTACTAAAGCATTTAAGGAAAAGTGATTAACTAGAGTAGAGAAGCTGCTGTCATCAGATTGTGGATTTCATGAGCTTTAACTCTACAAGCGCTTTCACTGCAAACTACAAAGCAGCATTAACAGAGTCCCTTCATAAGTTCTCTTTACGTATGTTTTTCTGCGCCTATTAATGCATTTAAGTTAAAAGGATTATCTCGAGCAGAGAAGATGCTATCATCAGATTGTGTATTTCCATATCCTTATCTCTACAACCACTTTCACTGCAACCTCAGAATCAGAATTAACAGAGCTCCTTACTATGTTCACTTGATATGTGTTCAATCTTCGCATAGTAATACATTTAAGGTAAAGTGGTTACCTCGAGTAGAGAAGCTGCTATCATCAGATTGTGGCTTTCATGAGCTTTATCACTACAAGCGCTTTCACTGCAACCTACAAAGCAGCTTTGGCTAACTTTTTATTAGAGTGTCCTTAAATGTGTTCTAACGGCGCTTGCATCAGCATTTAAGGAAAAGTGATTACTTTGATCAGAGAAACTGCTGTCATCAGATTCTGGCTTTCATTAGATTTTTCTCGACAAGCGCTTTCTCTGCATACTACAAAGCAGAATTAACAGAGCCCCATACTATGGTCTCTTGATATATGTTCTATCTGCGCCTAGTAATGTATTTAAGAAAAAGCGATTATCTCGAGCAGAGAAGCTGCTAACATCAGATTGTGGCTTTCATTAGCTTTTGCTCTACAGGCACTTTGACTGAAAACTACAAAGCAGCATTAACAAAGCCCCTTATTATTCTCTCTTGTTATGTGTTCTATCTGCGCCTAGTAATGCATTTAAGGTAAACCGATTATCTCAAGCAGAGAAGCTACGATCCTCAGATTGTGTCTTTCATGAGCTTTATCTCTACAATCACTTTCACTGCAACTTAAGAAGCAGAATTAACAGAGCGCCTTAGTATGTTATCTAGATATGTGTTCTATCTGCGCCTACTAATGCATTTAAGGAAAAGCGAGTATCTCGAGTTGCAATCATCAGATTGTGGCTATCATCAGCTTTATCTCTACAAGCTCTTTCACTGCAACCTAGAAAGCAGCTATGGCTAGCTTTTTATTAGAGTTTCCTGGAATGTGTTCCTTCAGCGCTTACTAAAGCATTTAAGGAAATGCGATTAACTCGAGTAGAGGAGCTGCTATCATCAGATTGTGGCTTTCATCAGCTTTATCTCTACAAGCGCTTTCACTGCAACCTACAAAGCAGCTTTGGCTAGCTTGAGTGTCCTTAAATGTGTTCTAACAGTGCTTACATAAGCATTTAAGGAAAAGGGATTATTTCGAGCTGAGAAGCTGCTATCATCAGATTGTGGCTTTCATCAGCTTTTTCTCCACAAGCGCTTTCTCTGCAAACTAAAAAGGAGCATTAACAGAGCCCCTTACTATGTTCTCTTGATATGTGTTCTATCTGCGTCTATTAATGCACTTAAGTTAAAGCGATTATCTCGAGCAGAGAAGCTGCTATCATCAGATTGTGGCTTTCATTAGCTTTATCTCGAAAAGCGCTTTCACTGCAACCTAGAAAGCAGCTTTGGCTAGCTTTTTATTAGAGTGTCCTTAAATGTGTTCTAATAGCGCTTACATATGTATTTAAGGAAAAGTGATTATTTCGAGCAGAAAAACTGCTATCATCAGATTGTGGCTTTCATTAACTTTATCTCCACAAGCGCTTTCTCTTCAAACTACAAAGCAGCATTAACAGAGCCCCTTACTATGGTCTCTTGATATGTGTTCTATCTGTGCCTATTAATGCATTTAAGTTAAAGCGATTATCTCCAGTAGAGAAGCTGCTATCGTCAGATTCTGGCTTTCATGACATTTACCCCTACAAGTGCTTTCACTGTAACCTATGAAGCACAACTAATAGAGCGACTTACTATGTTCTCTTGATATGTGTTCTGTCTGCGCCTAGTAATGCATTTAATGAAAAGCCATTTTCTCGAGAAGAGAACCTGCTATCACCAGATTGTGGCTTTCATGTGATTTAGCTCTACAAGCGCTTTCACTGCAAACTACAAAGCAGCATTAACAGAGTCCCTTCATAAGTACTCTTTATGTGTGATTTTTCTGCGGCTATTAATGCATTTAAGTTAAAGCGATGATCTCGAGCAGAGAAGATGCTATCATCAGATTTTGTTTTCCATATCCTTATCTCTACAACCGCTTTCACTGCAACCTAAGAATCAGAATTAACAGAGGTCCTTACTACGTTCACTTGATATGTGTTCAATCTTAGCCTAGTAATGCATTAAAGGTAAAGCTTCTCGAGTAGAGAAGCTGCTATTATCAGATTGTGGCTTTCATTAGCTTTATCTCGACAAGCGCTTTCACTGCAACCTAGAAAGTAGCTTTCGCTAGCTTTTTATTCGAGTATACTTAAATGTGTTAAAACTGCGCTTGCATAAGCATTTAAGGAAAAGTGATTACTTTGATCAGAGAAACTGCTGTCATCAGATTGTGGCTTTCATTAGCTTTATCTCGACAAGCGCTTACTCTGCATACTAAAAAGCAGTGTTAACAGAGCCCCTTACTATAGTCTCTTGATGTGTTCTACCTGCGCCTAGTAATGCATTTAATGAAAAGCGATTATCTCGAGAAGAGAAGCTACTATCATCAGATTGTGGATTTCATGAGCTTTAACTCTATAAGCGCTTTCACTGCATCCTACAAAGCAGAATTAACAGAGCTCCTTACTATGTTCTCTTGAGATGTGTTTTATCTGCGCCTAGTAATGTATTTAAGGAAAAGCGATTATCTCGAGCAGAGAAGATGCTATCATGAGATTGTGGCTTTCATGAGATTTAGCTCTACAAGAGCTTTCACTGCAACCTAGAAAGCAGCTTTGGCTAACTTTTTATTAGAGTTTCCTGGAATTTTTTCATTCAGCACTTACATAAGCATTTAAGGAGAAGCGATTATCTCGAGTAGATAAGCTGCTGTCATCAGATTGTGGCTTTCATTAGTTTATCTCGACAAGCGCTATCACTGCAACCTACAAAGCAGCATTGGCTAGCTTTTTATTAGAGTGTCCTTAAATGTGTTATAACAGTGCTTACACAAGCATTTAAGGAAAAGTGATTATTTCGAGCAGAAAAACTGCTATCATCAGATTGTGGCTTTCATTAACTTTATCTCCACAAGCACTTTCTCTGCAAACTACAAAGCAGCAATAACAAAGCCCCTTACTATGGTCTCCTGATATGTGTTCTATCTGTGCCTATTAATGCATTTAAGTTAAAGCGATTATCTCCAGCAAAAAAGCTGCTATCATCAGATTCTGGCTTTCATGACATTTATCTCTAAAGGCGCTTTCTCTGCAACCTAGGAAGCAGAATTAACAGAGCTCCTTACTATGTTCTCTTGATATGTGTTCTATCTGCGCCTAGTAAAGCATTTAAAGAAAAGTGATTTTCTCGAGCAGAGAACCTGCTACCATCAGCTTGTGGCTTTCATAAGCATTGGCTCTACAAGCTCTTTCACTGCAAACTACAAATAAGCATTAACAGAACAGCTTCATAAGTTCTCTTTATGTGTGTTTTTTCTGCGGCTATTAATGCATTTAAGTTAAAGCGATTATCTCGAGCAGAGAAAATGCAATCATCAGACTGTGTCTTTCCATATCCTTATCTCTACAACCACTTTCACTGCAACCTAAGAATCAGAATTAACAGAGGTCCTTACTATGTTCACTTGATATGTGTTCAATCTTCACCTAGTAATGTATTTAAGGTAAAGCGGTTATCTCGAGTAGAGAAGCTGCTATCATCAGATTGTGGCTGTCATTAGCTTCATCTCGACAAGCGCTTTCTCTGCATACTAAAAATTAGCATTCACAGAGCCCAATACTATGGTCATGACATTTATCTCTACAAGCGCTTTCACTACAAAGTAAGAAGCAGAATTAACAGAGCGCCTTAATATGTTCTCTTGATATGTGTTCTATCTGCGCCTTGTAATGCATTTAATGAAAAGCGATTATCTCAAGCAGAGAAGCTGCTGTCATCAGATTGTGACTTTCATTAGCTTTAGCTCTACAGGCACTTTGACTGCAAACTACAAAGCAGCATTAACAGAGCCTTTTATTATTCTATCTTGTTATGTGTTCTATCTGCACCAAGTAATGCATTTAAGGAAAAGCGATTATCTCGAGCAGAGAAGCTGCTATCATCAGATTGTGGCTTTCATGAGCTTTGACTCTATAAGTGCTTTCACTGTAACCTACAAAGCAGAATTAACAGAGCTCCTTCCTATGTTCTCTTGATATGTGTTCTATCTGCGCCTAGTAATGCATTTAATGAAAAACGATTCTCTCCAGTAGAGAAGCCGCTATCATCAGATTGTGGCTTTCGTCAGATTTATCTCTACAAGCGCTTTCACTGCAACCTACAAACCAACTTTGGCTAGCTTTTTATTATAGTTTCCTGGAATGTGTTCCTTCAGCGGTTACTAAGGCATTAAAGGAAAAGCGATTAACTGGAGTATAGAAGCTGCTACCATCAGATTGTGGCTTTCATCAGCTTTATCTCTACAAGCGCTTTTACTGCAACCTATAAAGCAGCATTAACAGAGCCCCATACTATGGTCTCTTTATATGTGTTCTCTCTGCGCCTAGTAATGCATTTAAGGAAAAGCGATTATCTCGAGCAGAGAAATGCTATCATCAGATTGTGGCTTTCATTAGCTTTAGCTCTACAGGCGCTTTGACTGCAAACTACAAAGCAGCATTAACAGAGCCCCTTATTATTCTCTCTTGTTATGTGTTCTATCTGCGCCTAGTAATGCATTTAAGGAAAAGCGATTATCTCGATGAGAGAAACTGCTATCATCAGATTGTGTCTTTCATGGGATTTATCTCTACAAGCTCTTTCAATGCAAACTACAAAGGAGCATTGACAGAACCCCTTGTTATTCTCTCTAGTTATGTGTTCTATCTGCACCTAGTAATGCATTTAAGGAAAAGCGATTATCTCGAGCAGAGAAGCTGCTATCATCAGATTGTGTATTGCCATAGACTTATCTCTACAAGATATTTCACTGCAGACTACAAAGCAGCATTAACAGAGCCCCTTCTTATTCTCTCTTGTTATGTGTTCTATCTGCGCCTAGTAATGCACTTAAGTTAAACCGATTATCTAGAGCTGAGAAGCTGCTATCCTCAGATTGTGGCTTTCATCAGCTTTATATCTACAAGAGCTTTCACTGCAACCTACAAAGCAGCTATGGCTAGCTTTTTATTCGAGTATACTTAAATGTGTTCTAACTGTGCTTGCATAAGCATTTAAGGAAAAGCGATTATTTCGAGCAGAGAAACTGCTGACATCTGATTGTGGCTTTCATTAGCTTTATCTCGACAAGCGCTTTCTCTGCATACTAAAAAGCAGCATTAACAGAGCGCCTTACTATGTTCTCTTGATATGTGTTCTATCTGCGCCTAGTAATGCATTTAAGGAAAATCGATTATCTCGAGATGAGAAGCTACTATCATCACATTGTGGCTTTCATGAGCTTAAACTCTATAAGCGCTTTCACTGCAATCTACAAAGCAGAATTAACAGAGCTCCTTTACTATGTTCTCTTAATATCTGTTTAATCTGCGCCTAGTAATGCATTTCAAAAAAGCGATTATATCGAGCAGAAAATCTGCTATCATCAGATTGTGGCTTTCAACAGCTTTATCTCTACAAGCGCTTTCACTGCAACCTACAAAGCAACTATGGCTAGCTTTTTATTCGAGTATCCATAAATGTGTTCTAACTGCGCTTGCATAAGCGTTTAAGGAAAAGTCATTATTTCGAGCAGGGAAACTGCTGTCATCAGATTGTGGCTTTCATGAGATTTATCTCGTCAAGCGCTTTCTCTGCATACAAAAAAGCAGCATTAACAGAGCTCCTTACTATGTTCTCTTGATATGTGTTCAATCTGCGCCTAGTAATGCATTTAAGGAAAAGCGATTCTCTCCAGTAGAGAAGCCGCTATCATCAGATTGTGGATTTCATCAGATTTATCTCTACAAGTGCTTTCACTGCAACCTACAAACCAGCATTGGCTAGCTTTTTATTATAGTTTCCTGGAATGTGTTCCTTCAGCGGTTACTAAGGCATTTAAGGAAAAGCGATTAACTGGATTATAGAAGCTGCTAACATAAGATTGTGGCTTTCATCAGATTTATCCCTACAAGCGCTTTTACTGCAACCTACAAAGCAGCATTAAAAGAGCCCCATACTATGGTCTCTTGATATGTGTTCTATCTGCGCCTACTAATGCATTTAAGGAAAAGCGATTATCTCGACCAGAGAAATGCTATCATCAGATTGTGGCATTCATTAGCTTTAGCTCTACAGGCACTTTGACTGCAAACTACAAAGCAGCATTAACAGAGCCCCTTATTATTATCTCTTGTTATGTGTTCTATCTGCGCCTAGTAAAGCATTTAAGGAAGAGAGATTATCTCAAGCAGAGAAGCTGCTATCCTCAGATTGTGTCTTTCATCAGCTTTATCTCTACAAGCGCTTTCACCGCAACATAAGAAGCAGAATTAACAGAGCTCCTTACTATGTTCTCTTGGTATGTGTTCTATCTGCGCCTAGTAATGCATTTAAGGAAAAGCGATTATCTCGAGCAGAGAAGATGCTATCATCACATTCTGGCTTTCATGAGCTTTATCTCGTCAAGCGCTTTCTCGGCATACTAAAAAGCAGCATTAACAGAGCCCCTTACTATGTTCTCTTGATATGTGTTCTATCTGCGCCTAGTAATGTATTTAAGGAAAAGCTATTATCTCGAGCAGAGAAGCTGCTATCATCAGATTGTTGCTTTCATCAGCTTTATCACTGCGAGCGCTTTCACTGCAACCTACAAAGCAGCTTTGAGTAGCTTTTTATTAGAGTATCCTTAAATGTGTTCTAACTGCGCTAGGATAAGCATTTAAGGAGAAGTCATTATTTCGAGCAGAGAAGATGCTATCATCAGATTGTGGCTTTCATCAGCTTTATCTCGTCAAGCGCTTTCTCTGCATACTAAAAAGCAGAATTAAGAGAGCTCCTTACTATGTTCTCTTGATATGTTTTTTATCTGCGCCTAGTAATGCATTTAAGGAAAAGCGATTATCTCGAGCAGAGAAGCTTTTATCATCAGATTGTGGCTTTCATCACCTTTATCTCTACAAGCGCTTCACTGCAACCTACAAAGCAGCTATAGCTAGCTTTTTATAAGAGTATCCTTAAATGTGTTCTAACTGCGCTTGCATAAGCATTTAAGGAAAAGAGATTCTTTGGAGCAGAGAAACTGCTGTAATCTGATTGTGGCTTTCATTAACTTTATCTCGACAAGCGCTTTCTCTGCATACTAAAAAGCAGCATTAACAGAGCCCCTTACTATGTTTTCTTGATATGTGTTCTATCTGCGCCAAGTAATGCATTTAAGGAAAAGCGATTGTCTCGATCAGAGAAGCTGCTATCATCAGATTGTGGCTTTCATTAGCTTTAACTCTATAAGCGCTTTCACTGCAACCTACAAAGCAGAATTAACAGAGCTCCTTACTATGTTCTCTTGAGATGTGTTTTATCTGCGCCTAGTAATGCATTTAAGGAAAAGCGATTATGTCGAGCAGAGAAACTGCTATCATCAGATTGTGGCTTTCATCAGCTTTATCTCTACAAGCGCTTTCACTGTAACCTACAAAGCAGCTAAGGCTAGGTTTTTATTAGAGTATCCTTAAATGTGTTCTAACTGCGCTTGCATAAGCATTTAAGGAAAAGAGATTATTTCGGGCAGAGAAACTGCTGTCATCAGATTCTGGCTTTCATGAGCTTTATCTCGTCAAGCGCTTTCACTGCATGCTAAAGAGCAGAATTAACAGAGCTCCTTACTGTGGTCTCTTGATATGTGTACTATCTGCGGCTAGTAATGCATTTAAGGAAAAGCGATTTTCTGGGACTGAGAAGCAGCTGTCATCAGATTGTGGCTTTAATGAGCTTTAACTCTATAAGCGCTTTCACTGCAACCTACAAAGTAGAATTAACAGAGCTCCTTACTATGTTCTCTTGAGATGTGTTCTATCTGCGCCTAGTAATGCATTTAAGGAAAAGAGATTATCTCGAGAAGAGAAGCTGCTATCATCAGATTGTGGCTTTAATCAGCTTTATCTCTACAAGCGGTTTCACTGCAACCTACAAAGCAGAATTAACAGAGCTCCTTACTATGTTCTCTTGAGATGTGTTCTATCTGCGCCTAGTAATGCATTTAAGGAAAAGCGATTATGTCGAGCACAGAAACTGCTATCATCAGATTGTGGCTTTCATCAGCTTTATCTCTACAAGCGCTTTCACTGTAACCTACAAAGCAGCTACGGCTAGCTTTTTATTAGAGTATCCTTAAATGTGTTCTAACTGCGCTTGCATAACCATTTAAGGAGAAGAGATTATTTCGGGCAGAGAAACTGCTGTAATCAGATTCTGGCTTTCATGAGCTTTATATCGTCAAGCGCTATCTCTGCATACTCAAAAGCAGCATTAACAGAGCCCCTTACTATGTTGTCTTGATATGTGGTCTATCTGCGCCTAGTAATGCATTTAAGGAAAAGCGATTATCCTGAGCAGAGAAGCTGCTATCATCAGATTGTGGCTTTCATGAGCTTTATCTCTATGAGCGCTTTCAGTGCTACCTACAAAGCAGCTTTGACTCGCTTTTTATTAGAGAGTCTCTAAATGTGGTCTAACTGCACTTGCATAAGCATTTAAACATAAGAGATTATTTCGAGCAGAGAAACTGCTGTCATCTGATTGTGGCTTTCATTAGCTTTATCTCGACAAGCGCTTTCTCTGCATACTAAAAAGCAGCATTAACAGAGCCCCTTACTATGTTCTCATGATATATGTTCTATCTGCGCCTAGTAATGCATTTAAGGAAAAGCGATTATCTCGAGCAGAGAAGCTGCTATCATCAGATTGTGGCTTTCATCAGCTTTATCTCTACAAGCGCTTTCACTGTAACCTACAAAGCAGCTTTGACTAGCTTTTTATTAGAGTGTCCTTAAATGTGTTCTAACTGCGCTTGCATAAGCATTTAAGGAAAAGTCATTATTTCGAGCAGAGAAGATGCTATCATCACATTCTGGTTTTCATGAGCTGTATCTCGTCAAGCGCTTTCTGTGCATACTAAAAAGCAGCATTAACAGAACCCCTTACTATGTTCTCTTGATATGTGTTCTATCTGCGCCTAGTAATGCATTTAAGGAAAAGCGATTTTCTCGGACTGAGAGCTGCTATCGTCAGATTGTGGCATTCATGAGCTTTAACTCTATAAGCACTTTCACTGCAACCTATAAAGCAGAATTAACAGAGCTCCTTACTATGTTCTCTTGATATGTGTTTTATCTGCTCCTAATAATGCATTTAAGGAAAAGCGATTTTATCGGACTGAGAAGCTTTTATCATCAGGTTGTGGCCTTCATCAGCTTTAACTCTATAAGCGCTTTCACTGCATCCTACAAAGCAGAATTAACAGAGCTCCTTACTATCTTCTCTTAATATGTGTTTTATATGCGGCTAGTAATGCATTTGTGGAAAAGCGATATTCTCGGACTGAAAAGCTGCTATCATCAGATTGTGGCTTTCATCAGCTTTAACTCTATAAGCTCTTTCACTGCAACCTACAAAGCAGAATTAACAGACCTCCTTACTATGTTCTCATGATATGTGTCTTATCTGCGCCTAGTAATGAATTTAAGGAAAAGCGATTATCTCGAGCAGAGAAACTGGTTTCATCTAATTGTGGCTTTCATTAGCTTTATCTCGATAAGCGCTTTCTCTGCCTACTAAAAAGCAGTATTAAAAGAGCCCCTTACTATATTCTCTTGATATCTGTTCTATCTGCGCCTAGTAATGCATTTAAGGAAAAGCGATTATCTCGAGCAGAGAAGCTGCTATCATCAGATTGTGGCTTTCATCTGCTTTATCTCGTCAAGCGCTTTCTCTGCATGCTAAAGAGCAGCATTAACAGAGCTCCTTACTGTGGTCTCTCGATACGTGTACTATCTGCAGGTAGTAATGCATTTAAGGAAAAGCGATTTTCTCGGACTGAGAAGCTGCTATCATCAGATTGTGACTTTCATGAGCTTTATCTCTATAAGCGCTTTCACTGCAACCTACAAAGCAGCTATAGCTAGCTTTTTATTCGAGTATCCTTAAATGTGTTCTAACTGCGCTTGCATAAGCATTTAAGGAAAAGTCATTATTTCGAGCAGAGAAGATGCTATCATCAGATTCTGGTTTTCATGAGCTCTATCTCATCAAGCGCTTTCTCGGCATACTAAAAAGCAGCATTAACAGAGCCCCTTACTATGATCTCGTGATATGTGTTCTATCTGCGCCTAGTAATGCATTTAAGGAAAAGCGATTATCTCGATGAGAAAAGCTGCTATCATCAGAGTGTGGCTTTCATGAGCTTTAACTCTACAAGCGCTTTAACTGCAACCTACAAAGCAGCATTAACAGAGCTCCTTACTGTGGTCTCTTGATATGTGTACTATCTGCGGCTAGTAATGCATTTAAGGAAAAGCGATTTTCTCGGACTGAGAAGCTGCTATCATCAGATTGTGGCTTTAATGAGCTTCAACTCTATAAGCTCTTTCACTGCAACCTACAAAGCAGAATTAACAGAGCTCCTTACTATGTTCTCTTGAGATGTGTTCTATCTGCGCCTAGTAATGCATTTAAGGAAAAGAGTTTATCTCGAGAAGAGAAGCTGCTATCATCAGATTGTAGCTTTCATCAGCTTTATCTCTATAAGCGCTTTCACTGCAACCTACAAAGCAGCTTTGACTAGCTTTTTATTAGAATATCCTTAAATGTCTTCTAACTGCGCTTGCATAAGCATTTAAGGAAAAGTGATTATTTCGAGCAGAGAAACTGCTGTCATCTAATTGTGGCTTTCATTAGCTTTATCTCGACAAGCGCTTTCTCTGCATACTAAAAAGCAGCATTAACAGAGCTCCTTACTATGGTCTCTTGATATGTGTACTATCTGCGGCTAGTAATGCATTTAAGGAAAAGCGATTTTCTCGGACTGAGAAGCTTTTATCATCAGGTTGTGGCTTTCATCAGCTTTAACTCTATAAGCGCTTTCACTGCAACCTACAAAGCAGAATTAACAGAGCTCCTTACTATATTCTCTTAATATGTGTTTTATCTTCGGCTAGTAATGTATTTAAGGAAAAGCGATATTCTCGGACTGTGAAGCTGCTATCATCAGATTGTGGCTTTCATGAGCTTTAACTCTATAAGCGCTTTCACTGCAACCTACAAAGCAGCTTTAGCTAGCTTTTTATTAGAGTATCCTTAAATGTATTCTAACTGCGCTTGGATAAGCATTTAAGGAAAAGTCATTATTTCGAGCAGAGAAGATGCTATCATCAGATTCTGGCTTTCATGAGCTTTATCTCGTAAAGCGCTTTCTCTGCATACTAAAAAGCAGCATTAACAGAGCCCCTTACTATGTTCTCTTGATATGTGTTCTATCTGCGCCTAGTAATGCATTTAAGGAAAAGCGATTATCTCGAGAAGAGAAGCATTATGATCAGATTGTGGCTTTCATCAGCTCTATCTCTACAAGCGCTTTAACTGCAACCTACAAAGTAGCTATAGCTACATTTTTTTAGAGTATCCTTAAATGTGTTCTAACTGCGCTTGAATAATCATTTAAGGAAAAGAGATTATTACGAGCAGAGCAAATACTGTCATGAGATTCTGGCTTTCAAGAGCTTTATCTCGTCAAGCGCTATCTCTGCATACTAAAAAGCAGCATTAACAGAGATCCTTACTGTGGTCTCTTGATATGTGAAGTATCTGCGGCTAGTAATGCATTTAAGGAAAAGCGATTATCTCGATGAGAGAAGCTGCTATCATCAGATTGTGGCTTTCATCAGCTTTATCTCGTCAAGCGCTTTCTCTGCATGCTAAAGAGCAGCATTAACAGAGCTCCTTACTGTGGTCTCTTGATATGTGTACTATCTGCGGCTAGTAATGCATTTAAGGAAAAGCGATTTTCTCGGACTGAGAAGCTGCTATCATCAGATTGTGGCTTTCATCAGCTTTAACTCTATAAGAGCTTTCACTGCATCCTACAAAGCAGAATTAACAGAGCTCCTTACTATGTTCTCTTGAGATGTGTTCTATCTGTGCCTAGAAATGCATTTAATGAAAAGCGATTATCTCGTTGAGAGAAGCTGCTATCATCAGATTGTGGCTTTCATGAGCAGTATCTCGTCAAGCGCTTTCTCTGCATACTAAAAAGCATCATTAACAGAGCCCCTTAGTATGTTCTCTTGATATGTGTTCTATCTGCGCCTAGTAATGCATTTAAGGAAAAGCGATTATCTCGAGCAGAGAAGCTGCTATCATCAGATTGTGGCTTTCATGAGCTTTAACTCTATAAGCTCTTTCACTGCAACCTACAAAGCAGCTATAGCTAGCTTCTTATTCGAGTATCCTTAAATGTGTTCTAACTGCGCTTGCATAAGCATTTAAGGAAAAGTCATTATTTCGAGCAGAGAAGATGCTATCATCACATTCTGGTTTTCATGAGCTGTATCTCGTCAAGCGCTTTCTGTGCATACTAAAAAGCAGCATTAACAGAACCCCTTACTATGTTCTCTTGATATGTGTTCTATCTGCGCCTAGTAATGCATTTAAGGAAAAGCGATTTTCTCGGACTGAGAGCTGCTATCGTCAGATTGTGGCATTCATGAGCTTTAACTCTATAAGCACTTTCACTGCAACCTATAAAGCAGAATTAACAGAGCTCCTTACTATGTTCTCTTGATATGTGTTTTATCTGCTCCTAATAATGCATTTAAGGAAAAGCGATTTTATCGGACTGAGAAGCTTTTATCATCAGGTTGTGGCCTTCATCAGCTTTAACTCTATAAGCGCTTTCACTGCATCCTACAAAGCAGAATTAACAGAGCTCCTTACTATCTTCTCTTAATATGTGTTTTATATGCGGCTAGTAATGCATTTGTGGAAAAGCGATATTCTCGGACTGAAAAGCTGCTATCATCAGATTGTGGCTTTCATCAGCTTTAACTCTATAAGCTCTTTCACTGCAACCTACAAAGCAGAATTAACAGACCTCCTTACTATGTTCTCATGATATGTGTCTTATCTGCGCCTAGTAATGAATTTAAGGAAAAGCGATTATCTCGAGCAGAGAAACTGGTTTCATCTAATTGTGGCTTTCATTAGCTTTATCTCGATAAGCGCTTTCTCTGCCTACTAAAAAGCAGTATTAAAAGAGCCCCTTACTATATTCTCTTGATATCTGTTCTATCTGCGCCTAGTAATGCATTTAAGGAAAAGCGATTATCTCGAGCAGAGAAGCTGCTATCATCAGATTGTGGCTTTCATCTGCTTTATCTCGTCAAGCGCTTTCTCTGCATGCTAAAGAGCAGCATTAACAGAGCTCCTTACTGTGGTCTCTCGATACGTGTACTATCTGCAGGTAGTAATGCATTTAAGGAAAAGCGATTTTCTCGGACTGAGAAGCTGCTATCATCAGATTGTGACTTTCATGAGCTTTATCTCTATAAGCGCTTTCACTGCAACCTACAAAGCAGCTATAGCTAGCTTTTTATTCGAGTATCCTTAAATGTGTTCTAACTGCGCTTGCATAAGCATTTAAGGAAAAGACATTATTTCGAGCAGAGAAGATGCTATCATCAGATTCTGGTTTTCATGAGCTCTATCTCGTCAAGCGCTTTCTCGGCATACTAAAAAGCAGCATTAACAGAGCCCCTTACTATGATCTCGTGATATGTGTTCTATCTGCGCCTAGTAATGCATTTAAGGAAAAGCGATTATCTCGATGAGAAAAGCTGCTATCATCAGAGTGTGGCTTTCATGAGCTTTAACTCTACAAGCGCTTTAACTGCAACCTACAAAGCAGCATTAACAGAGCTCCTTACTGTGGTCTCTTGATATGTGTACTATCTGCGGCTAGTAATGCATTTAAGGAAAAGCGATTTTCTCGGACTGAGAAGCTGCTATCATCAGATTGTGGCTTTAATGAGCTTCAACTCTATAAGCTCTTTCACTGCAACCTACAAAGCAGAATTAACAGAGCTCCTTACTATGTTCTCTTGAGATGTGTTCTATCTGCGCCTAGTAATGCATTTAAGGAAAAGAGTTTATCTCGAGAAGAGAAGCTGCTATCATCAGATTGTAGCTTTCATCAGCTTTATCTCTATAAGCGCTTTCACTGCAACCTACAAAGCAGCTTTGACTAGCTTTTTATTAGAATATCCTTAAATGTCTTCTAACTGCGCTTGCATAAGCATTTAAGGAAAAGTGATTATTTCGAGCAGAGAAACTGCTGTCATCTAATTGTGGCTTTCATTAGCTTTATCTCGACAAGCGCTTTCTCTGCATACTAAAAAGCAGCATTAACAGAGCTCCTTACTATGGTCTCTTGATATGTGTACTATCTGCGGCTAGTAATGCATTTAAGGAAAAGCGATTTTCTCGGACTGAGAAGCTTTTATCATCAGGTTGTGGCTTTCATCAGCTTTAACTCTATAAGCGCTTTCACTGCAACCTACAAAGCAGAATTAACAGAGCTCCTTACTATATTCTCTTAATATGTGTTTTATCTTCGGCTAGTAATGTATTTAAGGAAAAGCGATATTCTCGGACTGTGAAGCTGCTATCATCAGATTGTGGCTTTCATGAGCTTTAACTCTATAAGCGCTTTCACTGCAACCTACAAAGCAGCTTTAGCTAGCTTTTTATTAGAGTATCCTTAAATGTATTCTAACTGCGCTTGGATAAGCATTTAAGGAAAAGTCATTATTTCGAGCAGAGAAGATGCTATCATCAGATTCTGGCTTTCATGAGCTTTATCTCGTAAAGCGCTTTCTCTGCATACTAAAAAGCAGCATTAACAGAGCCCCTTACTATGTTCTCTTGATATGTGTTCTATCTGCGCCTAGTAATGCATTTAAGGAAAAGCGATTATCTCGAGAAGAGAAGCATTATGATCAGATTGTGGCTTTCATCAGCTCTATCTCTACAAGCGCTTTAACTGCAACCTACAAAGTAGCTATAGCTACATTTTTTTAGAGTATCCTTAAATGTGTTCTAACTGCGCTTGAATAATCATTTAAGGAAAAGAGATTATTACGAGCAGAGCAAATACTGTCATGAGATTCTGGCTTTCAAGAGCTTTATCTCGTCAAGCGCTATCTCTGCATACTAAAAAGCAGCATTAACAGAGATCCTTACTGTGGTCTCTTGATATGTGAAGTATCTGCGGCTAGTAATGCATTTAAGGAAAAGCGATTATCTCGATGAGAGAAGCTGCTATCATCAGATTGTGGCTTTCATCAGCTTTATCTCGTCAAGCGCTTTCTCTGCATGCTAAAGAGCAGCATTAACAGAGCTCCTTACTGTGGTCTCTTGATATGTGTACTATCTGCGGCTAGTAATGCATTTAAGGAAAAGCGATTTTCTCGGACTGAGAAGCTGCTATCATCAGATTGTGGCTTTCATCAGCTTTAACTCTATAAGAGCTTTCACTGCATCCTACAAAGCAGAATTAACAGAGCTCCTTACTATGTTCTCTTGAGATGTGTTCTATCTGTGCCTAGAAATGCATTTAATGAAAAGCGATTATCTCGTTGAGAGAAGCTGCTATCATCAGATTGTGGCTTTCATGAGCAGTATCTCGTCAAGCGCTTTCTCTGCATACTAAAAAGCATCATTAACAGAGCCCCTTAGTATGTTCTCTTGATATGTGTTCTATCTGCGCCTAGTAATGCATTTAAGGAAAAGCGATTATCTCGAGCAGAGAAGCTGCTATCATCAGATTGTGGCTTTCATGAGCTTTAACTCTATAAGCTCTTTCACTGCAACCTACAAAGCAGCTATAGCTAGCTTCTTATTCGAGTATCCTTAAATGTGTTCTAACTGCGCTTGCATAAGCATTTAAGGAAAAGTCATTATTTCGAGCAGAGAAGATGCTATCATCACATTCTGGTTTTCATGAGCTGTATCTCGTCAAGCGCTTTCTGTGCATACTAAAAAGCAGCATTAACAGAACCCCTTACTATGTTCTCTTGATATGTGTTCTATCTGCGCCTAGTAATGCATTTAAGGAAAAGCGATTTTCTCGGACTGAGAGCTGCTATCGTCAGATTGTGGCATTCATGAGCTTTAACTCTATAAGCACTTTCACTGCAACCTATAAAGCAGAATTAACAGAGCTCCTTACTATGTTCTCTTGATATGTGTTTTATCTGCTCCTAATAATGCATTTAAGGAAAAGCGATTTTATCGGACTGAGAAGCTTTTATCATCAGGTTGTGGCCTTCATCAGCTTTAACTCTATAAGCGCTTTCACTGCATCCTACAAAGCAGAATTAACAGAGCTCCTTACTATCTTCTCTTAATATGTGTTTTATATGCGGCTAGTAATGCATTTGTGGAAAAGCGATATTCTCGGACTGAAAAGCTGCTATCATCAGATTGTGGCTTTCATCAGCTTTAACTCTATAAGCTCTTTCACTGCAACCTACAAAGCAGAATTAACAGACCTCCTTACTATGTTCTCATGATATGTGTCTTATCTGCGCCTAGTAATGAATTTAAGGAAAAGTGATTATCTCGAGCAGAGAAACTGGTTTCATCTAATTGTGGCTTTCATTAGCTTTATCTCGATAAGCGCTTTCTCTGCCTACTAAAAAGCAGTATTAAAAGAGCCCCTTACTATATTCTCTTGATATCTGTTCTATCTGCGCCTAGTAATGCATTTAAGGAAAAGCGATTATCTCGAGCAGAGAAGCTGCTATCATCAGATTGTGGCTTTCATCTGCTTTATCTCGTCAAGCGCTTTCTCTGCATGCTAAAGAGCAGCATTAACAGAGCTCCTTACTGTGGTCTCTCGATACGTGTACTATCTGCAGGTAGTAATGCATTTAAGGAAAAGCGATTTTCTCGGACTGAGAAGCTGCTATCATCAGATTGTGACTTTCATGAGCTTTATCTCTATAAGCGCTTTCACTGCAACCTACAAAGCAGCTATAGCTAGCTTTTTATTCGAGTATCCTTAAATGTGTTCTAACTGCGCTTGCATAAGCATTTAAGGAAAAGTCATTATTTCGAGCAGAGAAGATGCTATCATCAGATTCTGGTTTTCATGAGCTCTATCTCGTCAAGCGCTTTCTCGGCATACTAAAAAGCAGCATTAACAGAGCCCCTTACTATGATCTCGTGATATGTGTTCTATCTGCGCCTAGTAATGCATTTAAGGAAAAGCGATTATCTCGATGAGAAAAGCTGCTATCATCAGAGTGTGGCTTTCATGAGCTTTAACTCTACAAGCGCTTTAACTGCAACCTACAAAGCAGCATTAACAGAGCTCCTTACTGTGGTCTCTTGATATGTGTACTATCTGCGGCTAGTAATGCATTTAAGGAAAAGCGATTTTCTCTGACTGAGAAGCTGCTATCATCAGATTGTGGCTTTAATGAGCTTCAACTCTATAAGCTCTTTCACTGCAACCTACAAAGCAGAATTAACAGAGCTCCTTACTATGTTCTCTTGAGATGTGTTCTATCTGCGCCTAGTAATGCATTTAAGGAAAAGAGTTTATCTCGAGAAGAGAAGCTGCTATCATCAGATTGTAGCTTTCATCAGCTTTATCTCTATAAGCGCTTTCACTGCAACCTACAAAGCAGCTTTGACTAGCTTTTTATTAGAATATCCTTAAATGTCTTCTAACTGCGCTTGCATAAGCATTTAAGGAAAAGTGATTATTTCGAGCAGAGAAACTGCTGTCATCTAATTGTGGCTTTCATTAGCTTTATCTCGACAAGCGCTTTCTCTGCATACTAAAAAGCAGCATTAACAGAGCTCCTTACTATGGTCTCTTGATATGTGTACTATCTGCGGCTAGTAATGCATTTAAGGAAAAGCGATTTTCTCGGACTGAGAAGCTTTTATCATCAGGTTGTGGCTTTCATCAGCTTTAACTCTATAAGCGCTTTCACTGCAACCTACAAAGCAGAATTAACAGAGCTCCTTACTATATTCTCTTAATATGTGTTTTATCTTCGGCTAGTAATGTATTTAAGGAAAAGCGATATTCTCGGACTGTGAAGCTGCTATCATCAGATTGTGGCTTTCATGAGCTTTAACTCTATAAGCGCTTTCACTGCAACCTACAAAGCAGCTTTAGCTAGCTTTTTATTAGAGTATCCTTAAATGTATTCTAACTGCGCTTGGATAAGCATTTAAGGAAAAGTCATTATTTCGAGCAGAGAAGATGCTATCATCAGATTCTGGCTTTCATGAGCTTTATCTCGTAAAGCGCTTTCTCTGCATACTAAAAAGCAGCATTAACAGAGCCCCTTACTATGTTCTCTTGATATGTGTTCTATCTGCGCCTAGTAATGCATTTAAGGAAAAGCGATTATCTCGAGAAGAGAAGCATTATGATCAGATTGTGGCTTTCATCAGCTCTATCTCTACAAGCGCTTTAACTGCAACCTACAAAGTAGCTATAGCTACATTTTTTTAGAGTATCCTTAAATGTGTTCTAACTGCGCTTGAATAATCATTTAAGGAAAAGAGATTATTACGAGCAGAGCAAATACTGTCATGAGATTCTGGCTTTCAAGAGCTTTATCTCGTCAAGCGCTATCTCTGCATACTAAAAAGCAGCATTAACAGAGATCCTTACTGTGGTCTCTTGATATGTGAAGTATCTGCGGCTAGTAATGCATTTAAGGAAAAGCGATTATCTCGATGAGAGAAGCTGCTATCATCAGATTGTGGCTTTCATCAGCTTTATCTCGTCAAGCGCTTTCTCTGCATGCTAAAGAGCAGCATTAACAGAGCTCCTTACTGTGGTCTCTTGATATGTGTACTATCTGCGGCTAGTAATGCATTTAAGGAAAAGCGATTTTCTCGGACTGAGAAGCTGCTATCATCAGATTGTGGCTTTCATCAGCTTTAACTCTATAAGAGCTTTCACTGCATCCTACAAAGCAGAATTAACAGAGCTCCTTACTATGTTCTCTTGAGATGTGTTCTATCTGCGCCTAGAAATGCATTTAATGAAAAGCGATTATCTCGTTGAGAGAAGCTGCTATCATCAGATTGTGGCTTTCATGAGCAGTATCTCGTCAAGCGCTTTCTCTGCATACTAAAAAGCATCATTAACAGAGCCCCTTAGTATGTTCTCTTGATATGTGTTCTATCTGCGCCTAGTAATGCATTTAAGGAAAAGCGATTATCTCGAGCAGAGAAGCTGCTATCATCAGATTGTGGCTTTCATGAGCTTTAACTCTATAAGCGCTTTCACTGCAACCTACAAAGCAGAATTAACAGAGCTCCTTACTATGTTCTCTTGATATGTGTCTTATCTGCGCGTAGTAATGCATTTAAGGAAAAGCAATATTCACGGACTGTGAAGCTACTATCATCAGATTCTGGCTTTCATGAGCTTTAACTCTATAAGCGCTTTCACTGCAACCTACAAAGCAGATTTAGGTAGCTTTTTATTAGAGTATCCTTAAATGTGTTCTAACTGCGCTTGCATAAGCATTTAAGGAAAAGTCATTATTTCGAGCAGTGAAGATGCTATCATCAGATTCTGGCTTTCATGAGCTTTATCTCGTAAAGCGCTTTCTCTGCATACTAAAAAGCAGCATTAACAGAGCCCCTTACTATGTTCTCTTGATTGTGTTCTATCTGCGCCTAGTAATGCATTTAAGGAAAAGCGATTGTCTCGAGAAGAGAAGCATTATCATCAGATTGTGGCTTTCATCAGCTCTATCTCTACAAGCGCTTTAACTGCTACCTACAAAGTAGCTATGGCTAGATTTTTTTAGAGTATCCTTAAATGTGTTCTAACTGCGCTTGCATAAGCATTTAAGGAAAAGAGATTATTTCGAGCAGAGAAACTACTGTCATCAGATTCTGGCTTTCATGAGCTTTATCTCGTCAAGCGCTATCTCTGCATACTAAAAAGGAGCATTAACAGAGCTCCTTAATGTGGTCTCTTGATATGTGAACTACTTGCGGCTAGTAATGCATTTAAGGAAAAGCGATTATCTCGAGCAGAGAAGCTGCTATCATCAGATTGTGGCTTTATCAGCTTTATCTCGTCTTGCGCTTTCTCTGCATGCTAAAGAGCAGCATTAACAGAGCTCCTTGCTGTGGTCTCTTGATATTTGTACTATTTGAGGCCAGTAATGCACATAAGGAAAAGCGTTTTTCTCGGACTGAGAAGCTGCTATCATCAGATTGTGGCTTTCATCAGCTTTAACTCTATAAGCACTTTCACTGCAACCTACAAAACAGAATTAACAGAGCTCCTTACTATGTTCTCTTGAGATGTGTTCTATCTGCTCCTAGTAATGCATTTAAGGAAAAGAGATTATCTCGAGAAGAGAAGCATTATTCTCAGACTGTGGCTTTCATCAGCTTTATCTCTACCAGCGCTTTCACTGCAACCTACAAAGTAGCTATGGCTACATTTTTTAAGAGTATCCTTAAATGTGTTCTAACTGCGCTTGAATAATCATTTAAGGAAAAGAGATTATTACGAGCAGAGCAAATACTGTCATCAGATTCTGGCTTTCATGAGCTTTATCTCGTCAAGCGCTATCTCTGCATACTAAATAGCAGCATTAACAGAGATCCTTACTGTGGTCTCTTGATATGTGAAGTATCTGCGGCTAGTAATGCATTTAAGGAAAAGCGATTATCTCGATGAGAGAAGCTGCTATCATCAGATTGTGGCTTTCATTAGCTTTATCTCCTCAAGCGCTTTCTCTGCATGCTAAAGAGCAGCATTAACAGAGCTCCTTACTGTGGTCTCTTGATATGTGTACTATCTGCGGCTAGTAATGCATTTAAGGAAAAGCGATTTTCTCGGACTGAGAAGCTGCTATCATCAGATTGTGGCTTTCATCAGCTCTATCTCTACAAGCGCTTTCACTGCAACCTACAAAGCAGCTTTGGCTAGCTTTTTATTAGAGTATCCTTAAATGTGTTCTAACTGCTCTTGCATAAGCATTTAAGGAAAAGTGATTATTTCGAGCAGAGAAACTGCTGTCATCTAATTGTGGCTTTCATTAGCTTTATCTCGACAAGCGCTTTCTCTGCATACTAAAAAGCAGCATTAACAGAGCCCCTTACTATGTTATCTTGATATGTGTTTTATCTGCGCCTAATAATGCATTTAAGGAAAAGCGATTTTCTCGGACTGAGAAGCTTTTATCATCAGGTTGTGGCTTTCATCAGCTTTAACTCTATAAGCGCTTTCACTGCAACCTACAAAGCAGAATTAACAGAGCTCCTTACTATATTCTCTTAATATGTGTTTTATCTGCGGCTAGTAATGCATTTAAGGAAAAGCGATATTCTCGGACTGTGAAGCTGCTATCATCAGATTGTGGCTTTCATGAGCTTTAACTCTATAAGCGCTTTCACTGCAACCTACAAAGCAGCTTTGGCTAGCTTTTTATTAGAGTATCCTTAAATGTGTTCTAACTGCGCTAGGATAAGCATTTAAGGAAAAGACATTATTTCGAGCAGAGAAGATGCTATCATCAGATTCTGGCTTTCATGAGCTTTATCTCGTCAAGCGCTTTCTCTGCATACAAAAAAGCAGCATTAACAGAGCTCCTTACTATGTTCTCTTGATATGTGTTCAATCTGCGCCTAGTAATGCATTTAAGGAAAAGCGATTATCTCGATGAGAGAAGCTGCTATCATCAGATTGTGGCTTTCATCAGCTTTATCTCTACAAGCTCTTTCACTACAACCTAAAAAGCAGCTTTGACTAGCTTTTTATTACAGTATCCTTAAAAGTGTTCTAACTGCGCTTGGATAAACATTTAAGGAAAAGTCATTATTTCGAGCAGAGAAGATGCTATCATCAGATTGTGATTTTCATCAGTTTTAACTCTATAAGCGCTTTCACTGCAACCTACAAAGCAGAATTAACAGAGCTCCTTACTATGTTCTCTTGATATGTGTTCTATCTGCGCCTAGTAATGCATTTAACGAAAAGCGATTATCTCGATGAGAGAATCTGCTATCATCAGATTGTGGCTTTCGTCAGCTTTATCTGGTCAAGCGCTTTCTCTGCATGCTAAAGAGCAGCATTAACAGAGCTCCTTACTGTGGTCTCTTGATATGTGTACTATCTGCGGCTAGTAATGCATTTATGTAAAAGCGATTTTCTCGGACTGAGAAGCTGCTATCATCAGATTGTGGCTTTCATAAGCTTTAAATCTATAAGCTCTTTCACTGCAAGCTACAAAGCAGATTTGGCTAGCTTTTTATTAGAGTATCCTTAAATGTGTTCTAACTGCGCTTGCATAAGCATTTAAGGAAAAGTTATTATTTCGAGCAGAGAAGATGCTATCATCAGATTCTGGTTTTCATGAGCTGTATCTCGTCAAGCGCTTTCTCTGCATACTAAAAAGCAGCATTAACAGAGCGCCTTACTATGTTCTCTTGATACGTGTTCTTTCTGCGCCTAGTAATGCATTTAAGGAAAAGCGATTATCTGGAGCAGAGAAGCTGCTATCATCAGATTGTGGCTTTCATCAGCTTTATCTCGTCAAGCGCTTTCTCTGCATGCTAAATAGCAGCATTAACGGAGCTCCTTACTGTGGTCTCTTGATGTGTGTACTATCTGCGGCTAGTAATGCATTTAAGGAAAATCGATTTTCTCGGACTGTGAAGCTGCTATCATCAGATTGTGGCTTTCATGAGCTTTAACTCTATAAGCGCTTTCACTGCAACGTACAAAGCAGTATTAACAGAGCCCCTTACTATATTCTCTTGATATCTGTTCTATCTGCGCCTAGTAATGCATTTAAGGAAAAGCGATTATCTCGGGCAGAGAAGCTGCTATCATCAGATTGTGGCTTTCATCAGCTTTATCTCGTCAAGCGCTGTCTCTGCAACCTACAAAGCAGCTTTGACTAGCTTTTTATTAGAGTATCCTTAAATGTGTTCTAACTGCGCTTGCATAAGCATTTAAGGAAAAGCGATTATCTCGAGCAGAGAAGCTGCTACCATCAGATTGTGTATTGCCATAGCCTTATCTCTACAAGATATTTCACAGCAAACTACAGAACAGCATTAACATCCATCCTAACAATATACTCTTGGTATGTGTTCTATCTGCGCATACTATAGCATTTAAGGAAAAGCGATTATCTCGAGCAGAGAAGCTGCTATCATCAGATTGTGGCTTTCATCAGCTTTATCTCTACAAGCGCTTTCACTGCAAACTACAAAGCAGCTTTGGCTAGCTTTTTATTCGAGTATCCTTCAATGTGTTCTAACTGCGCTTGCATAAGCATTGAAGGAAAAGTGATTATTTCGAGCAGAGAAACTGCTGTCACTAGATTGTGGCTTTCATTAGCTTTATCTCTTCTAGCGCTTTCTCTGCATACTAAAAAGCAGCATTAACATAGCCCCTTACTGTGTTTTCTTGATATGTGTTTTATCTGCTTCTAGTAATGCATTTAAGGAAAAGCGATTATCTCGAGCAGAGAAGCTGCTATCATCAGATTGTTGCTTTCATTAGCTTTAGCTCTACAGGCGCTTTAAATGCTAACTACAAAGCAGCATTGAGAGAGCCCCTTATTATTCTGTGTTGTTATGTGTTCAATCAGCACCTAGTAATGCATTTAAGGAAAAGCGATTATCTCGAGCAGAGAAGCTGCTATCATCAGATTGTGGCTTTCATCAGCTTTATCTCTACAAGCGCTTTCACTGCAACCTACAAAGCAGCATTGGCTAGCTTTTTATTCGAGTATCCTTCAATGTGTTCTAACTGCGCTTGCATAAGCATTGAAGGAAAAGTGATTATTTCGAGCAGAGAAACTGCTGTCACTAGACTGTGGATTTCATCACCTTTATCTCTTCAAGCGCTTTCTCTGCATACTAAAAAGCAGCATTAACAGAGCCCCTTACTGTGTTCTCTTGATTTGAGTTTTATCTGAGGCTAGTAATGCATTTAAGGACAAGCGATTATCTCGAGCATAGAAACTGCTGTCATCAGATTGCGGCTTTCATTTGCTTTATCTCGACAAGCGCTGTCTCTGCATACTAAAAAACAGCATTAACAGAGCCCCATACTGTGTTCTCTTGATATGTGTTTTATCTGCGCCTAGCAATGCATTTAAGGAAAAGCGATTATCTCGAGCATAGAAACTGCTGTAATCAGATTGCGGCTTTCATTTGCTTTATCTCGACAAGCGCTTTCTCTGCATACTAAAAAGCAGCATTAACAGAGCCCCTTACTGTGTTTTCATGATATGTGTTTTATCTGCGCCTAGTAATGCATTTAAGGAAAAGCGATTATCTCGAGTAAAGAAGCTGCTATCATCAGATTGTGGCTTTCATCAGGTTTATCTCTTCAGGCGCTTTCACTGCAACTTTCAAAGCAGCTTTGGCTAGCTTTTTATTATAGTTTCCTGGAGTGTGTTCCTTCAGCGCTTACTGAAGCATTTAAGGAAAAGCGATTAACTCGAGTATAAAAGCTTCTACCATCAGATTTTGGATTTCATCAGCTTTATCTCTTCAAGCGCTTTCTCTGCATACTAAAAAGCAGCATTAACAGAGCCCCTTACTGTGTTTACTTGATATGTGTTTTATCTGCGCCTAGTAATGCATTTAAGGATAAGCGATTATTTCGAGCAGAGAAACTGCTGTCACTCGATTGTGGCTTTCATCAGCTTTATCTCTTAAAGCGCTTTCTCTGCATACTAAAAAGCAGCATTAACAGAGCCCCTTACTGTGTTCTCTTGATATGTGTTTTATCTGCGCCTAGTAATGCATTTAAGGAAAAGCGATTATCTCGAGCATAGAAACTGCTGTCATCAGATTGCGGCTTTCATGAACTTTATCTCGACAAGCGCTTTCTCTGCATACTAAAAAGCAGCATTAACAGAGCCCCTTACTGTGTTTTCTTGATATGTGTTTTATCTGCGCCTAGTAATGCATTTAAGGAAAAGCGATTACGTCGAGCAGAGAAGCTGCTGTCATCTGATTGTGGCTTTCATCAGCTTTATCTCTTCAAGCGCTTTCACTGCAAACTAAAAAGGAGCATTGACAGAGCTCCTTATTATTATCTCTTGCTGTGTTTTCTATCTGCGCCTAGTAATGAATTTAAGGAAAACCGATTATCTCGAGTAGAGAAGCAGCTATCATCAGATTGTGGCTTTCATCTGCTTTATTTCTACAAGCGCTATCACTGCATCCTACAAAGCAGCTTTGGCTAGCTTTTTATTAGAGTATCCTTAAATGTGTTTTTACTGCGCTAGCATAAGCATTGAAGGAAAAGTGATTATTTAGAGCAGAGAAACTGCTGTCATCAGATTGCGGCTCTCATTTGCTTTATCTCAACAAGCGCTTTCTCTGCATACTAAAAAGCAGCATTAACAGAGCCCCTTACTGTGTTTTATTGATATGTGTTTTATCTGCGCCTAGTAATGCATTTAAGGAAAAGCGATTATCTCGAGCAGAGAAGCTGCTATCATCAGATTGTGTATTGCCATAGCCTTATCTCTACAAGATATTTCACTGCAAACTACAGAACAGCATTAACAGCTATCCTAACAATATTCTCTTGGTATGTGTTCTATCTGCGCAAACTAAAGCATTTAAGGAAAAGCGATTATCTCGAGCAGGGAAGCTGCTATCATCAGATTGTGGCTTTCATCAGCTTTATCTCTACAAGCGCTTTCACTGCAACCTACAAATCAGCTTTGGCTAGCTTTTTATTAGAGTATCCTTCAATGTGTTCTAACTGCCCTTGCATAAGCATTGAAGGAAAAGTGATTATTTCGAGCAGAGAAACTGCTGTCACTAGATTGTGGCTTTCATCAGCTTTATCTCTTCAAGCGCTTTCTCTGCATACTAAAAAGCAGCATTAACAGAGCCCCTTACTGTGTTTTCTTGATATGTGTTTTATCTGCGCCTAGTAATGCATTTAAGGAAAAGCGATTATCTCGAGCAGAGAAACTGCTATCATCAGATTGCGGATTTCATTTGCTTTATCTCGACAAGCGCTTTCTCTGCATACTAAAAAGCAGCATTAACAGAGCCCCTTACTATGTTCTCTTGATATGTGTTCTATCAGCGCCTAGTAATGCATTTAAGGAAAAGCGATTATATCGGGCAGAGAAGCTGCTATCCTCAGATTGTGGCTTTCATCAGCTTTATCTCTTCAAGCGCTTTCACTGCAAACTACAAAGGAGCATTGACAGAGCTCCTTATTATTCTCTCTTGTTGTGTTTTCTATCTGCGCCTAGTAATGCATTTAAGGTAAACCGATTATCTCGAGCAGAGAAGCTGCTATCATCAGATTGTGGCTTTCATCTGATTTATTTCTACAAGCGCTATCACTGCATCCTACAAAGCAGCTTTGGCTAGCTTTTTATTAGAGTATCCTTAAATGTGTTTTTACTGCGCTAGCATAAGCATTGAAGGAAAAGTGATTATTTAGAGCAGAGAAACTGCTGTCATCAGATTACGGCTCTCATTAGCTTTATCTCGACAAGCGCTTTCTCTGCATACTAAAAAGCAGCATTAACAGAGCCCCTTACTGTGTTCTCTTGATATGTGTTTTATCTGCGCCTAGTAATGCATTTAAGGAAAAGCGATTATCTCGAGCAGAGAAGCTGCTATCATCAGATTGTGTATTGCCATAGCCTTATCTCTACAAGATATTTCACTGCAAACTACAGAACAGCATTAACATCCATCCTGACAATATTCTCTTGGTATGTGTTCTATCTGCGCATACTATAGCATTTAAGGAAAAGCGATTATCTCGAGCAGAGAAGCTGCTATCATGAGATTGTGGCTTTCATCAGCTTTATCTCTTCAAGCGCTTTCACTCCAAACTATAAAGGAGCATTGACAGAGCTCCTTATTATTCTCTCTTGTTGTGTTTTCTATCTGCGCCTAGTAATGCATTTAAGGTAAACCGATTATCTCGAGTAGAGAAGCTGCTATCATCAGATTGTGGCTTTCATCTGCTTTATTTCTACAAGCGCTATCACTGCATCCTACAAAGCAGCTTTGGCTAGCTTTTTATTAGAGTATCCTTAAATGTGTTTTTACTGCGCTAGCATAAGCATTGAAGGAAAAGTGATTATTTAGAGCAGAGAAACTGCTGTCATCAGATTGCGGCTCTCATTTGCTTTATCTCGACAAGCGCTTTCTCTGCATACTAAAAAGCAGCATTAACAGAGCCCCTTACTGTGTTTTATTGATATGTGTTTTATCTGCGCCTAGTAATGCATTTAAGGAAAAGAGATTATCTCGAGCAGAGAAACTGCTATCATCAGATTGTGTATTGCCATAGCCTTATCTCTACAAGATATTTAACTGCAAACTACAGAACTGCATTAACAGCCATCCTAACAATATTCCCATGGTATGTGTTCTATCTGCGCATACTAAAGCATTTAAGGAAAAGCGATTATCTCGAGCAGGGAAGCTGCTATCATCAGATTGTGGCTTTCATCAGCTTTATCTCTACAAGCGCTTTCACTGCAACCTACAAAGCAGCTTTGGCTAGCTTTTTATTAGAGTATCCATCAATGTGTTCTAACTGCCCTTGCATAAGCATTGAAGGAAAAGTGATTATTTCGAGCAGAGAAACTGCTGTCACTAGATTGTGGCTTTCATCAGATTTATCTCTTCAAGCGCTTTCTCTGCATACTAAAAAGCAGCATTAACAGAGCCCCTTACTGTGTTTTCTTGATATGTGTTTTATCTGCGCCTAGTAATGCATTTAAGGAAAAGCGATTATCTCGAGCAGAGAAGCTGCTATCCTCAGATTGTGGCTTTCATGAGCTTTATCTCTACAAGCGCTTTAACTGCTACTATAGAAATCAGCGATGACTAGCTTTTTATTAGCGTTTCCTGAAATGTGTTCCTTCAGCGCTTACTAAAGCATTTAAGGAAAAGCGATTAACTAGAGTACAGAAGCTGCTGTCATCAGATTGTGGCTTTCATTGGCTTTAACTCTATAAGAGCTTTTAGTGCAACGTACAAAGCAGAATTAACAGAGCTCCTTACTGTGTTCTCTTGATATGTGTTTTATCTGCGCCTAGTAATGCATTTAAGTTAAAGCGATTATCTCGAGCAGAGAAGCTGCTATCATCAGATTGTGGTTTTCCATAGCCTTATCTCTACAAGATATTTCACTGCAAACTACAAAACAGCATTAACAGACATCCTAACAATGATCTCTTGATATGTGTTCTATCAGCGCCTAGTAATGAATTTAAGGAAAAGCGATTATCTCGAGCAGAGAAGCTGCTATCATCAGATTGTGGCTTTCATGAGCTTTAACTCTATAAGCGCTTTCACTGCGACCTACAAAGCAGAATTAACAGAGCTCCTTACTGTATTCTCTTGATATGTGTTTTATCTGCGCCTAGTAATGTTTTTAAGTAAAAGCGATTATCTCGAGCAGAGAAGCTGCTATCATCAGATTGTGGCTTTCATGAGCTTTATCTCTACAAGCGCTTTAACTGCTACCTAGAAATCAGCGCTGACTAGCATTTTATTAGAGTGTCCTGAAATGTGTTCTAACTGCGCTTACATAAGCATTTAAGGAAAAGTGATTATCTCTATCAGAGAAGCTGCTATCATCAGACTGTGTCTTTAATGAGCTTTAACTCTATAAGCGCTTTCACTGCAACCTAGAAAGCAGCATTAACAGAGCCCCTTACTATGGTCTCTTGATATGTGTTCTATCTGCGCCTAGTAATGCATTTAAGTTAAAGCGATTATCTCGAACAGAGAAGCTGCTATCATCAGATTGTGGCTTTCATGAGCTTTAACTCTATAAGCGCTTTCACTGCAACCTACAAAGCAGAATTAACAGAGCTCCTTCCTGTGTTCTCTTGATATGTGTTCTATCTGCGCCTAGTAATGCATTTAAGTTAAAGCGATTATCTCGAGCAGAGAAGCTGCTATCATCAGATTGTGGCTTTCATGAGCTTTAACTCTATAAGAGTTTTCACTGCAACCTACAAAGCAGAATTAACAGAGCTCCTTACTGTGTTCTCTTGATATGTCTTTTATCTGCGCCTAGTAATATTTTTAAGGAAAAGAGATTTTCTCGAACAGAGAAGCTGCTATCATCAGATTGTGGCTTTCATTAGATTTATCTCGACTAGCGCTTTCACTGCAAACTACAAAGGAGCATTAACAGAGCCCCTTAGTATTCTCTCTTGTTATGTGTTCTATCTGCGCCCAGTAATGCTTTTAATGTAAACCGATTATCCCGAGCATAGAAGCTGCTATCATCAGATAGTGGTTTTCCATAGCCTTATTTCTGCAAGATATTTCACTGCAAACTACAAAGCAGCATTAACAGACATCCTAACAATGATCTCTTGATATGTGTTCTATCTGCCCCTAGTAATGAATTTAAGGAAAGGCGATTATCTCGAGCAGAGAAGCTGCTATCATCAGCTTGTGGCTTTCATGAGCTTTAACTCTGTAAGCGCTTTCACTGCGACCTACAAAGCAGAATTAACAGAGCTCCTTACTGTGTTCTCTTGATATGTGTTTTATCTGCGCCTAGTAATGTATTTAAGGAAAAGCGATTATCTCGAGCAGAGAAGCTGCTATCATCAGATTGTGGCTTTCATGAACTTTATCTCTACAAGTTCTTTAACTGCTACCTAGAAATCAGCGCTGACTAGCATTTTATTAGAGTGTCCTGAAATGTGTTCTAACTGCGCTTACATAATCAGTTAAGGAAAAGTGATTATCTCTAGCAGAGAAGCTGCTATCATCAGACTGTGTCTTTAATGAGATTTAACTCTATAAGCGCTTTCACTGCAACCTAGAAAGCAGCATTAACAGAGCCCCTTACTATGGTCTCTTGATATGTGTTCTATCTGCGCCTATTAATGCATTTAAGTTAAAGCGATTATCTCGAACAGAGAAGCTGCTATCATCAGATTGTGGCTTTCATGAGCTTTAACTCTATAAGCGCTTTCACTGCAGCCTACAAAGCAGAATTAATAGAGTTCCCTACTGTGTTCTCTTGATATGTGTTTTATCTGCGCCTAGTAATGCATTTAAGTTAAAGCGATTATCTCGAACAGAGAAGCTGCTATCATCAGATTGTGTCTTTAATGAGCTTTAACTCTATAAGCGCTTTCACTGCAACCTAGAAAGCAGCATTAACAGAGCCCCTTATTATTCTCTCTTGTTATGTGTTCAATCTGCGCCCAGTAATGCTTTTAATGTAAACCGATTATCCCGAGCAGAGAAGCTGATATCATCAGATTGTGTTTTTCCATCGCCTTATCTCTACAAGATATTTCACTGCAAACTACAAAGCAGCATTAACAGACATCCTAACAATGTTCTCTTGATATGTGTTCTATCTGCGCCTAGTAATGAATTTAATGAAAAGCGATTATCTCGAGCAGAGAAACTGCTGTCATCAGACTGTGGCTTTCATCACCTTTATCTCTTCAAGCGCTTTCTCTTCATACTAAGAAGCAGCATTAACAGAGCCCCTTACTGTGTTCTCTTGATATGTGTTTTATCTGCGCCTAGTAATGCATTTAAGGAAAAGAGATTATCTCGAGCAGAGAAACTGCTGTCATCAAATTGCGGCTTTCATTTGCTTTATCTCTACAAGCGCTTTCACTGCAACCTACAAAGCAGCTTTGGCTAGCTTTTTATTAGAGTATCCATCAATGTGTTCTAACTGCCCTTGCATAAGCATTGAAGGAAAAGTGATTATTTCGAGCAGAGAAACTGCTGTCACTAGATTGTGGCTTTCATCAGATTTATCTCTTCAAGTGCTTTCTCTGCATACTAAAAAGCAGCATTAACAGAGCCCCTTACTGTGTTTTCTTGATATGTGTTTTATCTGCGCCTAGTAATGCATTTAAGGAAAAGCGATTATCTCGAGCAGAGAAGCTGCTATCCTCAGATTGTGGCTTTCATGAGCTTTATCTCTACAAGCGCTTTAACTGCTACTATAGAAATCAGCGATGACTAGCTTTTTATTAGCGTTTCCTGAAATGTGTTCCTTCAGCGCTTACTAAAGCATTTAAGGAAAAGCGATTAACTAGAGTACAGAAGCTGCTGTCATCAGATTGTGGCTTTCATTGGCTTTAACTCTATAAGAGCTTTTAGTGCAACGTACAAAGCAGAATTAACAGAGCTCCTTACTGTGTTCTCTTGATATGTGTTTTATCTGCGCCTAGTAATGCATTTAAGTTAAAGCGATTATCTCGAGCAGAGAAGCTGCTATCATCAGATTGTGGTTTTCCATAGCCTTATCTCTACAAGATATTTCACTGCAAACTACAAAACAGCATTAACAGACATCCTAACAATGATCTCTTGATATGTGTTCTATCTGCGCCTAGTAATGAATTTAAGGAAAAGCGATTATCTCGAGCAGAGAAGCTGCTATCATCAGATTGTGGCTTTCATGAGCTTTAACTCTATAAGCGCTTTCACTGCGACCTACAAAGCAGAATTAACAGAGCTCCTTACTGTATTCTCTTGATATGTGTTTTATCTGCGCCTAGTAATGTATTTAAGGAAAAGCGATTATCTCGAGCAGAGAAGCTGCTATCATCAGATTGTGGCTTTCATGAGCTTTATCTCTACAAGCGCTTTAACTGCTACCTAGAAATCAGCGCTGACTAGCTTTTTATTAGAGTGTCCTGAAATGTGTTCTAACTGCGCTTACATAAGCATTTAAGGAAAAGTGATTATCTCTATCAGAGAAGCTGCTATCATCAGACTGTGTCTTTAATGAGCTTTAACTCTATAAGCGCTTTCACTGCAACCTAGAAAGCAGCATTAACAGAGCCCCTTACTATGGTCTCTTGATATGTGTTCTATCTGCGCCTAGTAATGTTTTTAAGTAAAAGCGATTATCTCGAGCAGAGAAGCTGCTATCATCAGATTGTGGCTTTCATGAGCTTTATCTCTACAAGCGCTTTAACTGCTACCTAGAAATCAGCGCTGACTAGCTTTTTATTAGAGTGTCCTGAAATGTGTTCTAACTGCGCTTACATAAGCATTTAAGGAAAAGTGATTATCTCTATCAGAGAAGCTGCTATCATCAGACTGTGTCTTTAATGAGCTTTAACTCTATAAGCGCTTTCACTGCAACCTAGAAAGCAGCATTAACAGAGCCCCTTACTATGGTCTCTTGATATGTGTTCTATCTGCGCCTAGTAATGCATTTAAGTTAAAGCGATTATCTCGAACAGAGAAGCTGCTATCATCAGATTGTGGCTTTCATGAGCTTTAACTCTATAAGCGCTTTCACTGCAACCTACAAAGCAGAATTAACAGAGCTCCTTCCTGTGTTCTCTTGGTATGTGTTCTATCTGCGCCTAGTAATGCATTTAAGTTAAAGCGATTATCTCGAGCAGAGAAGCTGCTATCATCAGATTGTGGCGTTCATGATCTTTAACTCCATAAGCGCTTTCACTGCAACCTACAAAGCAGAATTAATAGAGTTCCTTACTGTGTTCTCTTGATATACGTTTTATCTGCGCCTAGTAATGTTTTTAAGGAAAAGCGATTTTCTCGAACAGAGAAGCTGCTATCATCAGATTGTGGCTTTCATTAGATTTATCTCGACTAGCGCTTTCACTGCAAACTACAAAGGAGCATTAACAGAGCCCCTTATTATACTCTCTTGTTATGTGTTCTATCTGCGCCCAGTAATGCTTTTAATGTAAACCGATTATGCCAAGCATAGAAGCTGCTATCATCAGATTGTGGTTTTCCATAGCCTTATCTCTGCAAGATATTTCACTGCAAACTACAAAGCAGCATTAACAGACATCCTAACAATGTTCTCTTGATATGTGTTCTATCTGCGCCTAGTAATGAATTTAAGGAAAAGCGATTAACTCGAGCAGAGAAGCTGCTCTCCTCAGTATGTGGTTTTCATGAGCTTTATCTCTACAAGCGCTTTAACTGCTACTATAGAAATCAGCGCTGACTAGCTTTTTATTAGAGTTTCCTGAAATGTGTTCCTTCAGCGCTTACTAAAGCATTTAAGGAAAAGCGATTAACTAGAGTACAGAAGCTGCTGTCATCAGATTGTGGCTTTCATTGGCTTTAACTCTATAAGAGCTTTTAGTGCAACGTACAAAGCAGAATGAACAGAGCTCCTTACTGTGTTCTCTTGATATGTGTTTCATCTGCGCCTAGTAAAGCATTTAAGTTAAAGCGATTATCTCGAGCAGAGAAGCTGCTATCATCAGATTGTGGCTTTCATGAGCTTTAACTCTGTAAGCGCTTTCACTGCAACCTACAAAGCAGAATGAACAGAGCTCCTTACTATGTTCTCTTGATATGTGTTTTAACTGCGGCTAGTAAAATAATAAAGAAAAAGCGATTATCTCGAGCAGAGAAGCTGCTATCATCAGATTGTGGCTTTCATGAGCTTTAACTCTATAAGAGCTTTCACTGCAACCTACAAAGCAGAATTAACGGAGCTCCTTACTGTGTTCTCTTAATATGTCTTTTATCTGCGCCTAGTAATGTTTTTAAGGAAAAGCGATTTTCTCGAACAGAGAAGCTGCTATCATCAGATTGTGGCTTTCATTAGATTTATCTCGACTAGCGCTTTCACTGCAAACTACAAAGGAGCATTAACAGAGCCCCTTATTATTCTCTCTTGTTATGTGTTCTATCTGCGCCCAGTAATGCTTTTAATGTAAACCGATTATCCCGAGCATAGAAGCTGCTATCATCAGATTGTGGTTTTCCATAGCCTTATCTCTGCAAGATATTTCACTGCAAACTACAAAGCAGCATTAACAGACATCCTAACAATGTTCTCTTGATATGTGTTCTATCTGCGCCTAGTAATGAATTTAAGGAAAAGCGATTATCTCGAGCAGAGAAGCTGCTATCCTCAGATTGTGGCTTTCATGAGCTTTATCTCTACAAGCGCTTTAACTGCTACTATAGAAATCAGCGCTGACTAGCTTTTTATTAGAGTTTCCTGAAATGTGTTCCTTCAGCGCTTACTAAAGCATTTAAGGAAAAGCGATTAACTAGAGTACAGAAGCTGCTGTCATCAGATTGTGGCTTTCATTGGCTTTAACTCTATAAGAGCTTTTAGTGCAACGTACAAAGCAGAATGAACAGAGCTCCTTACTGTGTTCTCTTGATATGTGTTTTATCTGCGCCTAGTAAAGCATTTAAGTTAAAGCGATTATCTCGAGCAGAGAAGCTGCTATCATCAGATTGTGGCTTTCATGAGCTTTAACTCTGTAAGCGCTTTCACTGCAACCTACAAAGCAGAATGAACAGAGCTCCTTACTATGTTCTCTTGATATGTGTTTTAACTGCGGCTAGTAAAATAATAAAGAAAAAGCGATTATCTCGAGCACAGAAGCTGCTATCATCAGATTGTGGCTTTCATGAGCTTTATCTCTACAAGCGCTTTAACTGCTACCTAGAAATCAGCGCTGACTAGCTTTTTATTAGAGTGTCCTGAAATGTGTTCTAACTGCGCTTACATAAGCATTTAAGGAAAAGTGATTATCTCTAGCAGAGAAGCTGCTATCATCAGACTGTGTCTTTAATGAGCTTTAACTCTATAAACGCTTTCACTGCAACCTAGAAAGCAGCATTAACAGAGCCCCTTACTATGGTCTCTTGATATGTGTTCTATCTGCGCCTAGTAATGCATTTAAGTTAAAGCGATTATCTCGAACAGAGAAGCTGCTATCATCACATTGTGGCTTTCATGAGCTTTAACTCTATAAGCGCTTTCATTGCAACCTACAAAGCAGAATTAACAGAGCTCCTTCCTGTGTTCTCTTGATAAGTGTTCTATCTGCGCCTAGTAATGCATTTAAGTTAAAGCGATTATCTCGAGCAGAGAAGCTGCTATCATCAGATTGTGGCTTTCATGAGCTTTAACTCTATAAGAGCTTTCACTGCAACCTACAAAGCAGAATTAACAGAGCTCCTTACTGTGTTCTCTTGATATGTGTTTTATCTGCGCCTAGTAATGTTTTTAAGTAAAAGCGATTATCTCGAGCAGAGAAGCTGCTATCATCAGATTGTGGCTTTCATGAGCTTTATCTCTATAAGCGCTTTAACTGCTACCTAGAAATCAGCGCTGACTAGCTTTTTATTAGAGTGTCCTGAAATGTGTTCTAACTGCGCTTACATAAGCATTTAAGGAAAAGTGATTATCTCTATCAGAGAAGCTGCTATCATCAGACTGTGTCTTTAACGAGCTTTAACTCTATAAGCGCTTTCACTGCAACCTAGAAAGCAGCATTAACAGAGCCCCTTACTATGGTCTCTTGATATGTGTTCTATCTGCGCCTAGTAATGCATTTAAGTTAAAGCGATTATCTCGAACAGAGAAGCTGCTATCATCAGATTGTGGCTTTCATGAGCTTTAACTCTATAAGCGCTTTCACTGCAACCTACAAAGCAGAATTAACAGAGCTCCTTCCTGTGTTCTCTTGATATGTGTTCTATCTGCGCCTAGTTCATTCTGCTTTCCTTAAATGCTATAGTATGCGCAGATAGAACACATACCAAGAGAATATTGTTAGGATGGATGTTAATGCTGTTCTGTAGTTTGCAGTGAAATATCTTGTAGAGATAAGGCTATGGCAATACACAATCTGATGATAGCAGCTTCTCTGCTCGATATAATCTCTTTTCCTTAAATGCATTACTAGGCGCAGATAAAACACATATCAAGAGAACACAGTAAGGGGCTCTGTTAATGCTGCTTTTTAGTATGCAGAGAAAGCGCTTGTCGAGATAAAGCAAATGAGAGCCGCAATCTGATGACAGCAGTTTCTCTGCTCTAAATAATCACTTTTCCTTCAATGCTTATGCTAGCGCAGTAAAAACACATTTAAGGATACTCTAATAAAAAGCTAGCCAAAGCTGCTTTGTAGGATGCAGTGATAGCGCTTGTAGAAATAAAGCAGACACAACAAGAGAGAATAATAAGGAGCTCTGTCAATGCTACTTTGTAGTTTGCAGTGAAAGCGCTTGAAGAGATAAAGCTGATGAAAGCCACAATCTGAGCATAGCAGCTTCTCTGCCCGAGATAATCGCTTTTCCTTAAATGCATTACTAGGCGCAGATAGAACACATATCAAGAGACCATAGTAAGGGGCTCTGTTAATGCTGCTTTCTAGGTTGCAGTGAAAGCGCTTATAGAGTTAAAGCTCATTAAAGACACAGTCTGATGATAGCAGCTTCTCTGCTAGAGATAATCACTTTTCCTTAACTGATTATGTAAGCGCAGTTAGAACACATTTCAGGACACTCTAATAAAAAGCTAGTCAGTGCTGATTTCTAGGTAGCAGTTAAAGCGCTTGAAGAGATAAAGCTCATGAAAGCCACAATCTGATGATAGCAGCTTCTGTGCTCGAGATAATCGCTTTTCCTTAAATACATTACTAGGCGCAGATAAAACACATATCAAGAGAACACAGTAAGGAGCTCTGTTCATTCTGCTTTGTAGGTCGCAGTGAAAGCGCTTATAGAGTTAAAGCTCATGAAAGCCACAATCTGATGATAGCAGCTTCTCTGCTCGAGATAATCGCCTTTCCTGAAATTCATTACTAGGCGCAGATAGAACACATATCAAGAGATCATTGTTAGGATGTCTGTTAATGCTGCTTTGTAGTTTGCAGTGAAATATCTTGTAGAGATAAGGCTATGGAAAACCACAATCTGATGATAGCAGCTTCTGTGCTCGGGATGATCGGTTTACATTAAAAGCATTACTGGGCGCAGATAGAACACATAACAAGTGAGAATAATAAGGGGCTCTGTTAATGCTCCTTTGTAGTTTGCAGTGAAAGCGCTAGTCGAGATAAATCTAATGAAAGCCACAACCTGATGATAGCAGCTTCTCTGTTCGATAAAATCGCTTTTCCTTAAATACATTACTAGGCGCAGATAAAACACAAATCAAGAGAACACAGTAAGGAGCTCTGTTAATTCTGCTTTGTAGGTTGCAGTGAAAGCGCTTATAGAGTTAAAGCTCATGAAAGCCAAAATCTGATGACAGCAGCTTCTCTGCTCGAGATAATCGCTTTTCCTTAATTATTTTACTAGCCGCAGTTAAAACACATATCAAGAGAACATAGTAAGGAGATCTGTTCATTCTGCTTTGTAGTTTGCAGTGAAAGCGCTTACAGAGTTAAAGCTCATGAAAGCCACAATCTGATGATAGCAGCTTCTCTGCTCGAGATAATCGCTTTATCTTAAATGCATTACTAGGCGCAGATAAAACACAAATCAAGAGAACACAGTAAGGAGCTCTGTTAATTCTGCTTTGTAGGTTGCAGTGAAAGCGCTTATAGAGTTAAAGCTCATGAAAGCCAAAATCTGATGACAGCAGCTTCTCTGCTCGAGATAATCGCTTTTCATTAATTATTTTACTAGCCGCAGTTAAAACACATATCAAGAGAACATAGTAAGGAGATCTGTTCATTCTGCTTTGTAGTTTGAAGTGAAAGCGCTTACAGAGTTAAAGCTCATGAAAGCCACAATCTGATGATAGCAGCTTCTCTGCTCGAGATAATCGCTTTATCTTAAATGCATTACTAGGCGCAGATAAAACACATATCAAGAGAACACAGTAAGGAACTCTGTTAATTCTGCTTTGTACGTTGCACTAAAAGCTCTTATAGAGTTAAAGCCAATGAAAGCCACAATCTGATGACAGCAGCTTCTTTACTCTAGTTAATCGTTTTTCCTTAAATGCTTTAGTAAGCGCTGAAGGAACACATTTCAGGAAACTCTAATAAAAAGCTAGTCAGCGCTGATTTCTATAGTAGCAGTTAAAGCGCTTGTAGAGATAAAGCTCATGAAAACCACAATCTGAGGATAGCAGCTTCTCTGCTCGAGATAATCGCTTTTCCTTAAATGCTTATGCAAGCGCAGTTAGAACACATTGAGGGATACTCGAATAAAAAGGTAGCCAAAGCTGCTTTGTAGTTTGCAGTGAAAGCGCTTGTAGAGATAAAGCTGATGAAAGCCACAATCTGATGATAGCAGCTTCTCTGCTCGAGATAATCGCTTTTCCTTAAATGCTTTAGTATGCGCAGATAGAACACATACCAAGAGAATATTGTTAGGATGGATGTTAATGCTGTTCTGTAGTTTGCAGTGAAATATCTTGTAGAGATAAGGCTATGGCAATACACAATCTGATGATAGCAGCTTATCTGCTCGAGATAATCGCTTTTCCTTAAATGCATTACTAGGCGCAGATAAAACACATATCAAGAAAACACAGTAAGGGGCTCTGTTAATGATGCTTTTTAGTATGCAGAGAAAGCGCTTGTCGAGATAAAGCAAATGAGAGCCGCAATCTGATGACAGCAGTTTCTCTGCTCTAAATAATCACTTTTCCTTCAATGCTTATGCTAGCGCAGTAAAAACACATTTAAGGATACTCTAATAAAAAGCTAGCAAAAGCTGCTTTGTAGGATGCAGTGATAGCGCTTGTAGAAATAAAGCAGATGAAAGCCACTATCTGATGATAGCAGCTTCTCTACTCGAGATAATCGGTTTACCTTAAATGCATTACTAGGCGCAGATAGAAAACACAACAAGAGAGAATAATAAGGAGCTCTGTCAATGCTCCTTTGTAGTTTGCAGTGAAAGCGCTTGAAGAGATAAAGCTGATGAAAGCCACAATCTGAGGATAGCAGCTTCTCTGCCCGAGAATATCGCTTTTCCTTAAATTCATTACTAGGCGCAGATAGAACACATATTAAGAGAACATAGTAAGGGGCTCTGTTAATGCTGCTTTTTAGTATGCAGAGAAAGCGCTTGATGAGATAAAGCTGATGAAAGCCACAATCTAGTGACAGCAGTTTCTCTGCTCGAAATAATCACTTTTCCTTCAAAGCTTATGCAAGCGCAGTTAGAACACATTGAAGGATACTCGAATAAAAAGCTAGCCAAAGCTGCTTTGTAGGTTGCAGTGAAAGCGCTTGTAGAGATAAAGCTGATGAAAGCCCAAATCTGATGATAGCAGCTTCCCTGCTCGAGATAATCGCTTTTCCTTAAATGCTTTAGTATGCGCAAATAGAACACATACCATGGGAATATTCTAAGGATGGCTGTTAATGCAGTTCTGTAGTTTGCAGTTAAATATCTTGTAGAGATAAGGCTAAGGCAATACACAATCTGATGATAGCAGCTTCTCTGCTGGAGATAATCGCTTTTCCTTAAATGCATTACTAGGCGCAGATAAAACACATATCAAGAGAACACAGTAAGGGGCTCTGTTAATGCTGCTTCTTAGTATGAAGAGAAAGCGCTTGAAGAGATAAAGCTGATGAAAGCCACAATCTGATGACAGCAGTTTATCTGCTAGAGATAATCGCTTTTCCTGAAATTCATTACTAGGCGCAGATAGAACACATATCAAGAGAACATTGTTAGGATGTCTGTTAATGATGCTTTGTAGTTTGCAGTGAAATATCTTGCAGAGATAAGGCGATGGAAAACCACAATCTGATTATAGCAGCTTCTATGCTCGGGATAATCGGTTTACATTAAAAGCATTACTGGGCGCAGATAGAATACATAACAAGAGAGAATAATAAAGGGCTCTGTTAATGCTCCTTTGTAGTTTACAGTGAAAGCGCTAGTCGAGATAAATCTAATGAAAGCCACAATCTGATGATAGCACCTTCTCTGTTCGAGAAAATCGCTTTAACTTAAAAACATTACTAGGCGCAGATAAAACACATATCAAGAGAACACAGTAAGGAACTCTGTTAATTCTGCTTTGTAGGTTGCAGTGAAAGCGCTTATAGAGTTAAAGCTCATGAAAGCCACAATCTGATGATAGCAGCTTCTCTGTTCGAGATAATTGCTTTAAATTAAATGCATTACTAGGCGCTATCATCAGACTGTGTCTTTAATGAGCTTTAACTCTATAAGCGCTTTCACTGCAACCTAGAAAGCAGCATTAACAGAGCCCCTTACTATGGTCTCTTGATATGTGTTCTATCTGCGCCTAGTAATGCATTTAAGTTAAAGCGATTATCTCGAACAGAGAAGCTGCTATCATCAGATTGTGGCTTTCATGAGTTTTAACTCTATAAGAGCTTTCATTGCAACCTACAAAGCAGAATTAACAGAGCTCCTTCCTGTGTTCTCTTGAAATGTGTTCTATCTGCGCCTAGTAATGCATTTAAGTTAAAGCGATTATCTCGAGCACAGAAGCTGCTATCATTAGATTGTGGCTTTCATGAGCTTTAACTGTATAAGAGCTTTCACTGCAACCTACAAAACAGAATTAACAGAGCTCTTTACTGTATTCTCTTGCTATGAGTTTTATCTGCGCCTAGTAATGTTTTTAAGGAAAAGCGATTTTCTCGAACAGATTAGCTGCTCTCAACAGATTGTGGCTTTCATTAGATTTTTCTCGACTAGCGCTTTCACTGCAAACTACAAAGGAGCATTAACAGAGCCCCTTATTATTCTCTCTTGTTATGTGTTCTATCTGCGCCCAGTAATTCTTTTAATGTAAACCGATTATCCCGAGCACAGAAGCTGCTATCATCAGATTGTGGTTTTCCATAGCCTTATCTCTACAAGATATTTCACTGCAAACTACAAAGCAGAATTAACAGAGCTCCTTACTGTGTTCTCTTGATATGTTTTCTATCTGCGCCTAGTAATGTATTTAAGGTAAAGCGATTATCTCGAGCAGAGAAGCTGCTATCATCAGATTGTGGCTTTCATGAGCTTTATCTCTACAAGCGCTTTAACTGCTACCTAGAAATCAGCGCTGACTAGCTTTTTATTAGAGTGTCCTGAAATGTGTTCTAACTGCGCTTACATAAGCATTTAAGGAAAAGTGATTATCTCTATCAGAGAAGCTGCTATCATCAGACTGTGTCGTTAATGAGCTTTAACTCTATAAGCGCTTTCACTGCAACCTAGAAAGCAGCATTAACAGAGCCCCTTACTATGGTCTCTTGATATGTGTTCTATCTGCGCCTAGTAATGCATTTAAGTTAAAGCGATTATTTCGAACAGAGAAGCTGCTATCATCAGATTGTGGCTTTCATGAGCTTTAACTCTATAAGAGCTTTCAGTGCAACCTACAAAGCAGAATTAACGGAGCTCCTTACTGTGTTCTCTTAATATGTCTTTTATCTGCGCCTAGTAATGTTTTTAAGGAAAAGCGATTTTCTCGAACAGAGAAGCTGCTATCATCAGATTGTGGCTTTCATTAGATTTATCTCGACTAGCGCTTTCACTGTAAACTACAAAGGAGCATTAACAGAGCCCCTTATTATTCTCTCTTGTTATGTGTTCTATCTGCGCCCAGTAATGCTTTTAATGTAAACCGATTATCCCGAGCATAGAAGCTGCTATCATCAGATTGTGGTTTTCCATAGCCTTATCTCTGCAAGATATTTCACTGCAAACTACAAAGCAGCATTAACAGACATCCTAACAATGTTCTCTTGATATGTGTTCTATCTGCGCCTAGTAATGAATTTAAGGAAAAGCGATTATCTCGAGCAGAGAAGCTGCTATCCTCAGATTGTGGCTTTCATGAGCTTTATCTCTACAAGCGCTTTAACTGCTACTATAGAAATCAGCGCTGACTAGCTTTTTATTAGAGTTTCCTGAAATGTGTTCCTTCAGCGCTTACTAAAGCATTTAAGGAAAAGCGATTAACTAGAGTACAGAAGCTGCTGTCATCAGATTGTGGCTTTCATTGGCTTTAACTCTATAAGAGCTTTTAGTGCAACGTACAAAGCAGAATGAACAGAGCTCCTTACTGTGTTCTCTTGATATGTGTTTTATCTGCGCCTAGTAAAGCATTTAAGTTAAAGCGATTATCTCGAGCAGAGAAGCTGCTATCATCAGATTGTGGCTTTCATGAGCTTTAACTCTGTAAGCGCTTTCACTGCAACCTACAAAGCAGAATGAACAGAGCTCCTTACTATGTTCTCTTGATATGTGTTTTAACTGCGGCTAGTAAAATAATAAAGAAAAAGCGATTATCTCGAGCACAGAAGCTGCTATCATCAGATTGTGGCTTTCATGAGCTTTATCTCTACAAGCGCTTTAACTGCTACCTAGAAATCAGCGCTGACTAGCTTTTTATTAGAGTGTCCTGAAATGTGTTCTAACTGCGCTTACATAATCAGTTAAGGAAAAGTGATTATCTCTAGCAGAGAAGCTGCTATCATCAGACTGTGTCTTTAATGAGCTTTAACTCTATAAGCGCTTTCACTGCAACCTAGAAAGCAGCATTAACAGAGACCCTTACTATGGTCTCTTGATATGTGTTCTATCTGCGCCTAGTAATGCATTTAAGTTAAAGTGATTATCTCGAACAGAGAAGCTGCTATCATCAGATTGTGGCTTTCATGAGCTTTAACTCTATAAGCGCTTTCATTGCAACCTACAAAGCAGAATTAACAGAGCTCCTTCCTGTGTTCTCTTGATAAGTGTTCTATCTGCGCCTAGTAATGCATTTAAGTTAAAGCGATTATCTCGAGCAGAGAAGCTGCTATCATCAGATTGTGGCTTTCATGAGCTTTAACTCTATAAGAGCTTTCACTGCAACCTACAAAGCAGAATTAACAGAGCTCCTTACTGTGTTCTCTTGATATGTGTTTTATCTGCGCCTAGTAATGTTTTTAAGTAAAAGCGATTATCTCGAGCAGAGAAGCTGCTATCATCAGATTGTGGCTTTCATGAGCTTTATCTCTATAAGCGCTTTAACTACTACCTAGAAATCAGCGCTGACTAGCTTTTTATTAGAGTGTCCTGAAATGTGTTCTAACTGCGCTTACATAAGCATTTAAGGAAAAGTGATTATCTCTATCAGAGAAGCTGCTATCATCAGACTGTGTCTTTAACGAGCTTTAACTCTATAAGCGCTTTCACTGCAACCTAGAAAGCAGCATTAACAGAGCCCCTTACTATGGTCTCTTGATATGTGTTCTATCTGCGCCTAGTAATGCATTTAAGTTAAAGCGATTATCTCGAACAGAGAAGCTGCTATCATCAGATTGTGGCTTTCATGAGCTTTAACTCTATAAGCGCTTTCACTGCAACCTACAAAGCAGAATTAACAGAGCTCCTTCCTGTGTTCTCTTGATATGTGTTCTATCTGCGCCTAGTAATGAATTTAAGGAAAAGCGATTATCTCGAGCAGAGAAGCTGCTATCCTCAGATTGTGGTTTTCATGAGCTTTATCTCTACAAGCGCTTTAACTGCTACTATAGAAATCAGCGCTGACTAGCTTTTTATTAGAGTTTCCTGAAATGTGTTCCTTCAGCACTTACTAAAGCATTTAAGGAAAAGCGATTAACTAGAGTAAAGAAGCTGCTGTCATCAGATTGTGGCTTTCATTGGCTTTAACTCTATAAGAGCTTTTAGTGCAACGTACAAAGCAGAATTAACAGAGTTCCTTACTGTGTTCTCTTGATATGTGTTTTATCTGCGCCTAGTAATGCATTTAAGATAAAGCGATTATCTCGAGCAGAGAAGCTGCTATCATCAGATTGTGGCTTTCATGAGCTTTTACTCTGTAAGCGCTTTCACTGCAAACTACAAAGCAGAATGAACAGAGCTCCTTACTATGTTCTCTTGATATGTGTTTTAACTGCGGCTAGTAAAATAATTAAGGAAAAGCGATTATCTCGAGCAGAGAAGCTGCTGTCATCAGATTTTGGTTTTCATGAGCTTTAACTCTATAAGAGCTTTCACTGCAACCTACAAAGCAGAATTAACAGAGCTCCTTACTGTGTTCTCTTGATTTGTGTTTTATCTGCGCCTAGTAATGTATTTAAGGAAAAGCGATTTTCTCGAACAGAGAAGCTGCTATCATCAGATTGTGGCTTTCATTAGATTTATCTCGACTAGCGCTTTCACTGCAAACTACAAAGGAGCATTAACAGAGCCCCTTATTATTCTCACTTGTTATGTGTTCTATCTGCGCCCAGTAATGCTTTTAATGTAAACCGATTATCCCGAGCACAGAAGCTGCTATCATCAGATTGTGGTTTTCCATAGCCTTATCTCTACAAGATATTTCACTGCAAACTACAAAGCAGCATTAACAGACATCCTAACAATGATCTCTTGATATGTGTTCTATCTGCGCCTAGTAATGAATTTCAGGAAAGGCGATTATCTCGAGCAGAGAAGCTGCTATCATCAGATTGTGGCTTTCATGAGCTTTAACTCTATAAGCGCTTTCACTGCGACCTACAAAGCAGAATGAACAGAGCTCCTTACTGTGTTCTCTTGATATGTGTTTTATCTGCGCCTAGTAATGTATTTAAGGAAAAGCGATTATCTCGAGCAGAGAAGCTGCTATCATCAGATTGTGGCTTTCATGAGCTTTATCTCTACAAGCGCTTTAACTGCTACCTAGAAATCAGCACTGACTAGCTTTTTATTAGAGTGTCCTGAAATGTGTTCTAACTGCGCTTACATAATCAGTTAAGGAAAAGTGATTATCTCTAGCAGAGAAGCTGCTATCATCAGACTGTGTCTTTAATGAGCTTTAACTCTATAAGCGCTTTCACTGCAACCTAGAAAGCAGCATTAACAGAGCCCCTTACTATGGTCTCTTGATATGTGTTCTATCTGCGCCTAGTAATGCATTTAAGTTAAAGCGATTATCTCGAACAGAGAAGCTGCTATCATCAGATTGTGGCTTTCATGAGCTTTAACTCTATAAGCGCTTTCACTGCAACCTACAAAGCAGAATTAACGGAGTTCCTTACTGTGTTCTCTTGATATGCGTTTTATCTGCGCCTAGTAATGTTTTTAAGGAAAAGCGATTTTCTCGAACAGAGAAGCTGCTATCATCAGATTGTGGCTTTCATTAGATTTATCTCGACTAGCGCTTTCACTGTAAACTACAAAGGAGCATTAACAGAGCCCCTTATTATTCTCTCTTGTTATGTGTTCAATCTCCGCCCAGTAATGCTTTTAATGTAAACCGATTATCCCGAGCAGAGAAGCTGATATCATCAGATTGTGGTTTTCCATCGCCTTATCTCTACAAGATATTTCACTGCAAACTACAAAGCAGCATTAACAGACATCCTAACAATGTTCTCTTGATACGTGTTCTATCTGCGCCTAGTAATGAATTTAAGGAAAAGCGATTATCTCGAGCAGAGAAACTGCTGTCATCAGATTGTGGCTTTCATCAGCTTTACCTCTTCAAGCGCTTTCTCTTCATACTAAGAAGCAGCATTAACAGAGCCCCTTACTGTGTTCTCTTGATATGTGTTTTATCTGCGCCTAGTAATGCATTTAAGGAAAAGCAATTATCTCGAGCAGAGAAACTGCTGTCATCAGATTGCGGCTTTCATTTGCTTTATCTCGACAAGCGCTTTCTCTGCATACTAAAAAGCAGCATTAACAGAGCCCCTTACTATGTTCTCTTGATATGTGTTCTATCTGCGCCTAGTAATGCATTTAAGGAAAAGCGATTATCTCGGGCAGAGAAGCTGCTATGCTCAGATTGTGGCTTTCATCAGCTTTATCTCTTCAAGCGCTTTCACTGCAAACTACAAAGTAGCATTGACAGAGCTCCTTATTATTCTCTCTTGTTGTGTCTGCTTTATTTCTACAAGCGCTATCACTGCATCCTACAAAGCAGCTTTGGCTAGCTTTTTATTAGAGTATCCTTAAATGTGTTTTTACTGCGCTAGCATAAGCATTGAAGGAAAAGTGATTATTTAGAGCAGAGAAACTGCTGTCATCAGATTATGGCTCTCATTTGCTTTATCTCGACAGGCGCTTTCTCTGCATACTAAAAAGCAGCATTAACAGAGCCCCTTACTGTGTTCTCTTGATATGTGTTTTATCTGCGCCTAGTAATGCATTTAAGGAAAAGCGATTATATCGAGCAGAGAAGCTGCTATCATCAGATTGTGTATTGCCATAGCCTTATCTCTACAAGATATTTCACTGCAAACTACAGAACAGCATTAACATCCATCCTAACAATATTCTCTTGGTATGTGTTCTATCTGCGCATACTATAGCATTTAAGGAAAAGCGATTATCTCGAGCAGAGAAGCTGCTATCATCAGATTGTGGATTTCATCAGCTTTATCTCTACAAGCGCTTTCACTGCAAACTACAAAGCAGCTTTGGCTAGCTTTTTATTCGAGTATCCTTCAATGTGTTCTAACTGAGCTTGCATAAGCATTGAAGGAAAAGTGATTATTTCGAGCAGAGAAACTGCTGTCACTAGATTGTGGCTTTCATCAGCTTTATCTCTTCAAGCGCTTTCTCTGCATACTAAAAAGCAGCATTAACAGAGCCCCTTACTATGTTCTCTTGATATGTGTTCTATCTGCGCCTAGTAATGCATTTAAGGAAAAGCGATTATCTCGGGCAGAGAAGCTGCTATCCTCAGATTGTGGCTTTCATCAGCTTTATCTCTTCAAGCGCTTTCACTGCAAACTACAAAGGAGCATTTACAGAGCTCCTTATTATTCTCTCTTGTTGTGTTTTCTATCTGCGCCTAGTAATGCATTTAAGGTAAACCGATTATCTCGAGTAGAGAAGGTGCTATCTTCAGATTGTGGTTTTCATCTGCTTTATTTCTACAAGCGCTATCACTGCATCCTACAAAGCAGCTTTGGCTAGCTTTTTATTAGAGTATCCTTAAATGTGTTTTTACTGCGCTAGCATAAGCATTGAAGGAAAAGTGATTATTTAGAGCAGAGAAACTGCTGTCATCAGATTACGGCTCTCATTTGCTTTATCTCGACAAGCGCTTTCTCTGCATACTAAAAAGCAGCATTAACAGAGCCCCTTACTGTGTTTTCTTGATATGTGTTTTATCTGCGCCTAGTAATGCATTTAAGGAAAAGCGATTATCTCGAGCAGAGAAGCTGCTATCCTCAGTTTGCGGCTTTCATGAGCTTTAACTCTGTAAGCGCTTTCACTGCAACCTACAAAGCAGAATTAACAGAGCTCCTTACTGTGTTCTCTTGATATGTGTTTTATCTGCGCATAGTAATGTATTTAAGGAAAAGCGATTATCTAGAGCAGAGAAGCTGCTATCATCAGATTGTGGCTTCCATGAGCTTTATCTCTACAAGCGCTTTAACTGCAACCTACAAAGCAGAATGAACAGAGCTCCTTACTATGTTCTCTTGATATGCGTTTTATCTGCGCCTAGTAATGTTTTTAAGGAAAAGCGATTTTCTCGAACAGAGAAGCTGCTATCATCAGATTGTGGCTTTCATTAGATTTATCTCGACTAGCGCTTTCACTGTAAACTACAAAGGAGCATTAACAGAGCCCCTTATTATTCTCTCTTGTTATGTGTTCAATCTGCGCCCAGTAATGCATTTAATGTAAACCGATTATCCCGAGCAGAGAAGCTGATATCATCAGATTGTGGTTTTCCATCGCCTTATCTCTACAAGATATTTCACTGCAAACTACAAAGCAGCATTAACAGACATCCTAACAATGTTCTCTTGATATGTGTTCTATCTGCGCCTAGTAATGAATTTAAGGAAAAGCGATTATCTCGAGCAGAGAAACTGCTGTCATCAGATTGTGGCTTTCATCAGCTTTATCTCTTCAAGCGCTTTCTCTTCATACTAAGAAGCAGCATTAACAGAGCCCCTTACTGTGTTCTCTTGATATGTGTTTTATCTGCGCCTAGTAATGCATTTAAGGAAAAGCGATTATCTCGAGCAGAGAAACTGCTGTCATCAGATTGCGGATTTCATTTGCTTTATCTCGACAAGCGCTTTCTCTGCATACTAAAAAGCAGCATTAACAGAGCCCCTTACTATGTTCTCTTGATATGTGTTCTATCTGCGCCTAGTAATGCATTTAAGGAAAAGCGATTATCTCGGGCAGAGAAGCTGCTATGCTCAGATTGTGGCTTTCATCAGCTTTATCTCTTCAAGCGCTTTCACTGCAAACTACAAAGTAGCATTGACAGAGCTCCTTATTATTCTCTCTTGTTGTGTCTGCTTTATTTCTACAAGCGCTATCACTGCATCCTACAAAGCAGCTTTGGCTAGCTTTTTATTAGAGTATCCTTAAATGTGTTTTTACTGCGCTAGCATAAGCATTGAAGGAAAAGTGATTATTTAGAGCAGAGAAACTGCTGTCATCAGATTATGGCTCTCATTTGCTTTATCTCGACAGGCGCTTTCTCTGCATACTAAAAAGCAGCATTAACAGAGCCCCTTACTGTGTTCTCTTGATATGTGTTTTATCTGCGCCTAGTAATGCATTTAAGGAAAAGCGATTATATCGAGCAGAGAAGCTGCTATCATCAGATTGTGTATTGCCATAGCCTTATCTCTACAAGATATTTCACTGCAAACTACAGAACAGCATTAACATCCATCCTAACAATATTCTCTTGGTATGTGTTCTATCTGCGCATACTATAGCATTTAAGGAAAAGCGATTATCTCGAGCAGAGAAGCTGCTATCATCAGATTGTGGATTTCATCAGCTTTATCTCTACAAGCGCTTTCACTGCAAACTACAAAGCAGCTTTGGCTAGCTTTTTATTCGAGTATCCTTCAATGTGTTCTAACTGAGCTTGCATAAGCATTGAATGAAAAGTGATTATTTCGAGCAGAGAAACTGCTGTCACTAGATTGTGGCTTTCATCACCTTTATCTCTTCAAGCGCTTTCTCTGCATACTAAAAAGCAGCATTAACAGAGCCCCTTACTATGTTCTCTTGATATGTGTTCTATCTGCGCCTAGTAATGCATTTAAGGAAAAGCGATTATCTCGGGCAGAGAAGCTGCTATCCTCAGATTGTGGCTTTCATCAGCTTTATCTCTTCAAGTGCTTTCACTGCAAACTACAAAGGAGCATTTACAGAGCTCCTTATTATTCTCTCTTGTTGTGTTTTCTATCTGCGCCTAGTAATGCATTTAAGGTAAACCGATTATCTCGAGTAGAGAAGGTGCTATCTTCAGATTGTGGTTTTCATCTGCTTTATTTCTACAAGCGCTATCACTGCATCCTACAAAGCAGCTTTGGCTAGCTTTTTATTAGAGTATCCTTAAATGTGTTTTTACTGTGCTAGCATAAGCATTGAAGGAAAAGTGATTATTTAGAGCAGAGAAACTGCTGTCATCAGATTACGGCTCTCATTTGCTTTATCTCGACAAGCGCTTTCTCTGCATACTAAAAAGCAGCATTAACAGAGCCCCTTACTGTGTTTTCTTGATATGTGTTTTATCTGCGCCTAGTAATGCATTTAAGGAAAAGCGATTATCTCGAGCAGAGAAGCTGCTATCCTCAGTTTGCGGCTTTCATGAGCTTTAACTCTGTAAGCGCTTTCACTGCAACCTACAAAGCAGAATTAACAGAGCTCCTTACTGTGTTCTCTTGATATGTGTTTTATCTGCGCATAGTAATGTATTTAAGGAAAAGCGATTATCTCGAGCAGAGAAGCTGCTATCATCAGATTGTGGCTTCCATGAGCTTTATCTCTACAAGCGCTTTAACTGCAACCTACAAAGCAGAATGAACAGAGCTCCTTACTATGTTCTCTTGATATGTGTTTTAACTGCGGCTAGTAAAATAATAAAGAAAAAACGATTTTCTCGAACAGAGAAGCTGCTATCATCAGATTGTGGCTTTCATTAGATTTATCTCGACTAGCGCTTTCACTGTAAACTACAAAGGAGCATTAACAGAGCCCCTTATTATTCTCTCTTGTTATGTGTTCTATCTGCGCCCAGTAATGCTTTTAATGTAAACCGATTATCCCGAGGAGAGAAGCTTCTATCATCAGATTGTGGTTTTCCATAGCGTTATCTCTACAAGATGTTTCACTGCAAACTACAAAGCAGCATTAACAGACATCCTAACAATGTTCTCTTGATTTGTGTTCTATCTGTGCCTAGTAATGTATTTAAGGAAAAGCGATTATATCGAGCAGAGAAGCTGCTATCATCAGATTGTGGCTTTCATGAGCTTTAACTATATAAGTGCTTTCACTGCAACCTACAAAGCAGAATTAACAGAGCTCCTTCCTGTGTTCTCTTGATATGTGTTCTATCTGCGCCTAGTAATGCATTTAAGTTAAAGCGATTATCTCGAGCACAGAAGCTGCTATCATCAGATTGTGGCTTTCATGAGCTTTAACTCTATAAGAGCTTTCACTGCAACCTACAAAGCAGAATTACAAGAGCTCCTTACTGTGTTCTCTTGATATGTGTTTTATCTGCGCCTAGTAATGTTTTTAAGGAAAAGTGATTATCTCTAGCAGAGAAACTGCTGTCATCAGATTGTGGCTTTCATCAGCTTTATCTCTTCAAACGCTTTCTCTTCATACTAAGAAGCAGCATTAACAGAGCCCCTTACTGTGTTCTCTTGATATGTGTTTTATCTGCGCCTAGTAATGCATTTAAGGAAAAGCGATTATCTCGAGCAGAGAAACTGCTGTCATCAGATTGCGGCTTTCATTTGCTTTATCTCGACAAGCGCTTTCTCTGCATACTAAAAAGCAGCATTAACAGAGCCCCTTACTGTGTTTTATTGATATGTGTTTTATCTGCGCCTAGTAATGCATTTAAGGAAAAGCGATTATCTCCAGCAGAGAAGCTGCTATCATCAGATTGTGTATTGCCTTAGCCTTATCTCTACAAGATATTTAACTGCAAACTACAGAACTGCATTAACAGCCATCCTAAGAATATTCCCATGGTATGGGTTCTATCTGCGCATACTAAAGCATTTAAGGAAAAGCGATTATCTCGAGCAGGGAAGCTGCTATCATCAGATTTGGGCTTTCATCAGCTTTATCTCTACAAGCGCTTTCACTGCAACCTACAAAGCAGCTTTGGCTAGCTTTTTATTCGAGTATCCTTCAATGTGTTCTAACTGCGCTTGCATAAGCATTGAAGGAAAAGTGATTATTTCGAGCAGAGAAACTGCTGTCATCAGGTTGCGGCTTTCATTTGCTTTATCTCTTCAAGCGCTTTCTCTGCATACTAAAAAGCAGCATTAACAGAGCCCCTTACTATGTTCTCTTGATACGTGTTCTATCTGCGCCCAGTAATGCATTTAAGGAAAAGCGATTATCTCGGGCAGAGAAGCTGCTATCCTCAGATTGTGGCTTTCATCAGCTTTATCTCTTCAAGCGCTTTCACTGCAAACTACAAAGGAGCATTTACAGAGCTCCTTATTATTCTCTCTTGTTGTGTTTTCTATCTGCGCCTAGTAATGCATTTAAGGTAAACCGATTATCTCGAGTAGAGAAGCTGCTATCATCAGATTGTGGCTTTCATCTGCTTTATTTCTACAAGCGCTATCACTGCATCCTACAAAGCAGCTTTGGCTAGCTTTTTATTAGAGTATCCTTAAATGTGTTTTTACTGCGCTAGCATAAGCATTGAAGGAAAAGTGATTATTTAGAGCAGAGAAACTGCTGTCATCAGATTGCGGCTCTCATTTGCTTTATCTCGACAAGCGCTTTCTCTGCATACTAAAAAGCAGCATTAACAGAGCCCCTTACTGTGTTTTCTTGATATGTGTTTTATGTGCGCCTAGTAATGCATTTAAGGAAAAGCGATTATCTCGAGCAGAGAAGCTGCTATCATCAGATTGTGTATTGCCATAGCCTTATCTCTACAAGATATTTCACTGCAAACTACAGAACAGCATTTACATCCATCCTAACAATATTCTCTTGGTATGTATTCTATCTGCACATACTAAAGCATTTAAGGAAAAGCGATTATCTCGAGCAGAGAAGCTGCTATCATTAGATTGTGGCTTTCATCAGCTTTATCTCTACAAGCGCTTTCACTGCAAACTACAAAGCAGCTTTGGCTAGCTTTTTATTCTAGTATCCCTCAATGTGTTCTAACTGCGCTTGCATAAGCATTGAAGGAAAAGTGATTATTTCGAGCAGAGAAACTGCTGTCACTAGATTGTGGCTTTCATCAGCTTTATCTCTTCAAGCGCTTTCTCTGCATACTAAAAAGCAGCATTAACAGAGCCCCTTACTATGTTCTCTTGATATGTGTTCTATCTGCGCCTAGTAATGCATTTAAGGAAAAGCGATTATCTCGGGCAGAGAAGCTGCTATCATCAGATTGTGGCTTTCATGAGCTTTAACTCTGTAAGCGCTTTCACTGCAAACTACAAAGGAGCATTGACAGAGCTCCTTATTATTCTCTCTTGTTGTGTTTTCTATCTGCGCCTAGTAATGCATTTAAGGTAAACCGATTATCTCGAGTAGAGAAGCTGCTATCATCAGATTGTGGCTTTCATCTGCTTTATTTCTACAAGCGCTATCACTGCATCCTACAAAGCAGCTTTGGCTAGCTTTTTATTAGAGTATCCTTAAATGTGTTTTTACTGCGCTAGCATAAGCATTGAAGGAAAAGTGATTATTTAGAGCAGAGAAACTGCTGTCATCAGATTGCGGCTCTCATTTGCTTTATCTCGACAAGCGCTTTCTCTGCATACTAAAAAGCAGCATTAACAGAGCCCCTTACTGTGTTTTCTTGATATGTGTTTTATGTGCGCCTAGTAATGCATTTAAGGAAAAGCGATTATCTCGAGCAGAGAAGCTGCTATCATCAGATTGTGTATTGCCATAGCCTTATCTCTACAAGATATTTCACTGCAAACTACAGAACAGCATTAACATCCATCCTAACAATATTCTCTTGGTATGTGTTCTATCTGCGCATACTATAGCATTTAAGGAAAAGCGATTATCTCGAGCAGAGAAGCTGCTATCATGAGATTGTGGCTTTCATCAGCTTTATCTCTACAAGCGCTTTCACTACAACCTACAAAGCAGCTTTGGCTAGCTTTTTATTCGAGTATCCTTAAATGTGTTCTAACTGCGCTTGCATAAGCATTGAAGGAAAAGTGATTATTTCGACCAGAGAAACTGCTGTCACTAGATTGTGGCTTTCATCAGCTTTATCTCATCAAGCGCTTTCTCTGCATACTAAAAAGCAGCATTAACAGAGCCCCTTACTGTGTTTTCTTGATATGTGTTTTATCTGCGCCTAGTAATGCATTTAAGGAAAAGCGATTATCTCGAGCAGAGAAACTGCTGTCATCAGATTGCGGCTCTCATTTGCTTTATCTCGACAAGCCCTTTCTCTGCATACTAAAAACCAGCATTAACAGAGCCCCTTACTGTGTTTTCTTGATATGTGTTTTATCTGCGCCTAGTAATGCATTTAAGGAAAAGCGATTATCTCGAGCAGAGAAACTGCTGTCAACAGATTGCGGCTTTCATTTGCTTTATCTCGACAAGCGCTTTCTCTGCATACTAAAAAGCAGCATTAACAGAGCCCCTTACTATGTTCTCTTGATATGTGTTTTAACTGCGGCTAGTAAAATAATTAAGGAAAAGCGATTATCTCGAGCAGAGAAGCTGCTATCATCAGATTGTGGCTTTCATGAGCTTTAACTCTATAAGAGCTTTCAGTGCAACCTACAAAGCCGAATTAACAGAGCTCCTTCCTGTGTTCTCTTGATATGTGTTCTATCTGCGCCTAGTAATGCATTTAAGTTAAAGCGATTATCTCGAGCACAGAAGCTGCTATCATTAGATTGTGGCTTTCATGAGCTTTAACTGTATAAGAGCTTTCACTGCAACCTACAAAGCAGAATTAACAGAGCTCTTTACTGTATTCTCTTGATATGAGTTTTATCTGCGCCTAGTAATGTTTTTAAGGAAAAGCGATTTTCTCGAACAGAGAAGCTGCTATCATCAGATTGTGGCTTTCATTAGATTTATCTCGACAAGGACTTTCACTGCAAACTAAAAAGGAACATTAACAGAGCCCCTTATTATTCTCTCTTGTTATGTGTTCTATCTGCGCCCAGTAATTCTTTTAATGTAAACCGATTATCCCGAGCACAGAAGCTGCTATCATCAGATTGTGGTTTTCCATAGCCTTATTTCTACAAGATATTTCACTGCAAACTACAAAGCAGCATTAACAGACATCCTAACAATGTTCTCTTGATATGTGTTCTATCTGCGCCTAGTAATGTATTTAAGGAAAAGCGACTATCTCGAGCAGAGAAGCTGCTATCATCAGATTGTGGCTTTCATGAGCTTTATCTCTACAAGCGCTTTAACTGCTACCTAGAAATCAGCGCTGACTAGCTTTTTATTAAAGTGTCCTGAAATGTGTTCTAACTGCGCTTAAGCATTTAAGGAAAAGTGATTATCTCTATCAGAGAAGCTACTATCATCAGACTGTGTCTTTAATGAGCTTTAACTCTATAAGCGCTTTCACTGCAACCTAGAAAGCAGCATTAACAGAGCCCCTTACTATGGTCTCTTGATATGTGTTCTATCTGCGCCTAGTAATTCATTTAAGTTAAAGCGATTATCTGGAACAGAGAAGCTGCTATCATCCGATTGCGGCTTTCATGAGCTTTAACTCTATAAGCGCTTTCACTGCAACCTACAAAGCAGAATTAACAGAGCTCCTTCCTGTGTTCTCTTGATATGTGTTCTATCTGCGCCTAGTAATGCATTTAAGTTAAAGCGATTATCTCGAGCAGAGAAGCTGCTATCATCAGATTGTGGCTTTCATGAGCTTTAACTCTATAAGAGCTTTCACTGCAACCTACAAAGCAGAATTAACAGAGCTCCTTACTGTGTTCTCTTGATATGTCTTTTATCTGCGCCTAGTAATGTCTTTAAGGAAAAGCGATTTTCTCGAACAGAGAAGCTGCTATCATCAGATTGTGGCTTTCATTAGATCTATCTCGACTAGCGCTTTCACTGTAAACTACAAAGGAGCATTAACAGAGCCCCTTATTATTTTCTCTTGTTATGTGTTCTATCTGCGCCCAGTAATGCTTTTAATATAAACCGATTATCCCGAGCAGAGAAGCTGCTATCATCAGATTATGGTTTCCCATAGCCTTATCTCTACAAGATATTTCACTGCAAACTACAAAGCAGCATTAACAGACATCCTAACAATGTTCTCTTGATATGTGTTCTATCTGCGCCTAGTAATGCATTTAAGGAAAAGCGACTATCTCGAGCAGAGAAGCTGCTATCATCAGATTGTGGCTATCATGAGCTTTAACTATATAAGTGCTTTCATTGCAACCTACAAAGCAGAATTAACAGAGCTCCTTCCTGTGTTCTCTTGATATGTGTTTTAACTGCGCCTAGAAATGAATTTAAGGAAAAGCGATTATCTCGAGCAGAGAAGCTGCTATCCTCAGATTGTGGCTTTCATTAGATCTATCTCGACTAGCGCTTTCACTGTAAACTACAAAGGAGCATTAACAGAGCCCCTTATTATTTTCTCTTGTTATGTGTTCTATCTGCGCCCAGTAATGCTTTTAATATAAACCGATTATTCCGAGCAGAGAAGCTGCTATCATCAGATTATGGTTTTCCATAGCCTTATCTCTACAAGATATTTCACTGCAAACTACAAAGCAGCATTAACAGACATCCTAACAATGTTCTCTTGATATGTGTTCTATCTGCGCCTAGTAATGCATTTAAGGAAAAGCGACTATCTCGAGCAGAGAAGCTGCTATCATCAGATTGTGGCTATCATGAGCTTTAACTATATAAGTGCTTTCATTGCAACCTACAAAGCAGAATTAACAGAGCTCCTTCCTGTGTTCTCTTGATATGTGTTTTAACTGCGCCTAGAAATGAATTTAAGGAAAAGCGATTATCTCGAGCAGAGAAGCTGCTATCCTCAGATTGTGGCTTTCATTAGATCTATCTCGACTAGCGCTTTCACTGTAAACTACAAAGGAGCATTAACAGAGCCCCTTATTATTTTCTCTTGTTATGTGTTCTATCTGCGCCCAGTAATGCTTTTAATATAAACCGATTATCCCGAGCAGAGAAGCTGCTATCATCAGATTATGGTTTTCCATAGCCTTATCTCTACAAGATATTTCACTGCAAACTACAAAGCAGCATTAACAGACATCCTAACAATGTTCTCTTGATATGTGTTCTATCTGCGCCTAGTAATGCATTTAAGGAAAAGCGACTATCTCGAGCAGAGAAGCTGCTATCATCAGATTGTGGCTATCATGAGCTTTAACTATATAAGTGCTTTCATTGCAACCTACAAAGCAGAATTAACAGAGCTCCTTCCTGTGTTCTCTTGATATGTGTTTTAACTGCGCCTAGAAATGAATTTAAGGAAAAGCGATTATCTCGAGCAGAGAAGCTGCTATCCTCAGATTGTGGCTTTCATGAGCTTTAACTCTGTAAGCGCTTTCACTGCATCCTACAAAGCAGAATGAACAGAGCTCCTTACTATGTTCTCTTGATATGTGTTTTAACTGCGCCTAGTAAAGTAATTAAAAAAAGCGATTATCTCGAGCAGAGAAGCTGCTATCATCAGATTGTGGCTTTCATGAGCTTTAACTCTATAAGAGCTTTCACTGCAACCTACAAAGGAGAATTAACAGAGCTCCTTCCTGTGTTCTCTTGATATGTGTTTTATCTGCGCCTAGTAAAGTTTTTAAGGAAAAGCGATTATCTCGAGCAGAGAAGCTGCTGTCATCAGATTGTGGCTTTCATGAGCTTTATCTCTACAAGCGCTTTAACTGCTACCTAGAAATCAGCGCTGACTAGCTTTTTATTAGAGTGTCCTGAAATGTGTTCTAACTGCGCTTACATAAGCATTTAAGGAAAAGTGATTATCTCTAGCAGAGAAGCTGCTATCATCAGACTGTGTCTTTAATGAGCTTTAACTCTATAAGCGCTTTCACTGCAACCTAGAAAGCAGCATTAACAGAGCCCCTTACTATGGTCTCTTGATATGTGTTCTATCTGCGCCTAGTAATGCATTTAAGTTAAAGCGATTATCTCCAACAGAGAAGCTGCTATCATCAGATTGTGGCTTTCATGAGTTTTAACTCTATAAGAGCTTTCATTGCAACCTACAAAGCAGAATTAACAGAGCTCCTTCCTGTGTTCTCTTGATATGTGTTCTATCTGCGCCTAGTAATGAATTTAAGGAAAAGCGATTATCTAGAGCAGAGAAGATGCTATCATTAGATTGTGGCTTTCATGAGCTTTAACTGTATAAGAGCTTTCACTGCAACCTACAAAGCAGAATTAACAGAGCTCTTTACTGTATTCTCTTGATATGAGTTTTATCTGCGCCTAGTAATGTTTTTAAGGAAAAGCGATTTTCTCGAACAGATTAGCTGCTCTCAACAGATTGTGGCTTTCATTAGATTTTTCTCGACTAGCGCTTTCACTGCAAACTACAAAGGAGCATTAACAGAGCCCCTTATTATTCTCTCTTGTTATGTGTTCTATCTGCGCCCAGTAATTCTTTTAATGTAAACCGATTATCCCGAGCACAGAAGCTGCTATCATCAGATTGTGGTTTTCCATAGCCTTATCTCTACAAGATATTTCACTGCAAACTACAAAGCAGAATTAACAGAGCTCCTTACTGTGTTCTCCTGATATGTTTTCTATCTGCGCCTAGTAATGTATTTAAGTTAAAGCGATTATCTCGAGCAGAGAAGCTGCTATCATCAGATTGTGGCTTTCATGAGCTTTATCTCTACAAGCGCTTTAACTGCTACCTAGAAATCAGCGCTGACTAGCTTTTTATTAGAGTGTCCTGAAATGTGTTCTAACTGCGCTTACATAAGCATTTAAGGAAAAGTGATTATCTCTATCAGAGAAGCTGCTATCATCAGACTGTGTCGTTAATGAGCTTTAACTCTATAAGCGCTTTCACTGCAACCTAGAAAGCAGCATTAACAGAGCCCCTTACTATGGTCTCTTGATATGTGTTCTATCTGCGCCTAGTAATGCATTTAAGTTAAAGCGATTATTTCGAACAGAGAAGCTGCTATCATCAGATTGTGGCTTTCATGAGCTTTAACTCTATAAGAGCTTTCACTGCAACCTACAAAGCAGAATTAACGGAGCTCCTTACTGTGTTCTCTTGATATGTCTTTTATCTGCGCCTAGTAATGTTTTTAAGGAAAAGCGATTTTTCTCGAACAGAGAAGCTGCTATCATCATTTTGTGGCTTTCATTAGATTTATCTCGACTAGCGCTTTCACTGCAAACTACAAAGGAGCATTAACAGAGCCCCTTATTATTCTCTCTTGTTATGTGTTCTATCTGCGCCCAGTAATGCTTTTAATGTAAACCGATTATCCCGAGCATAGAAGCTGCTATCATCAGATTGTGGTTTTCCATAGCCTTATCTCTGCAAGATATTTCACTGCAAACTACAAAGCAGCATTAACAGACATCCTAACAATGTTCTCTTGATATGTGTTCTATCTGCGCCTAGTAATGAATTTAAGGAAAAGCGATTATCTCGAGCAGAGAAGCTGCTATCCTCAGATTGTGGCTTTCATGAGCTTTATCTCTACAAGCGCTTTAACTGCTACTATAGAAATCAGCGCTGACTAGCTTTTTATTAGAGTTTCCTGAAATGTGTTCCTTCAGCGCTTACTAAAGCATTTAAGGAAAAGCGATTAAATAGAGTACAGAAGCTGCTGTCATCAGATTGTGGCTTTCATTGGCTTTAACTCTATAAGAGCTTTTAGTGCAACGTACAAAGCAGAATGAACAGAGCTCCTTACTGTGTTCTCTTGATATGTGTTTTATCTGCGCCTAGTAATGCATTTAAGATAAAGCGATTATCTCGAGCAGAGAAGCTGCTATCATCAGATTGTGGCTTTCATGAGCTTTAACTCTGTAAGCGCTTTCACTGCAAACTACAAAGCAGAATGAACAGAGCTCCTTACTATGTTCTCTTGATATGTGTTTTAACTGCGGCTAGTAAAATAATTAAGGAAAAGCGATTATCTCGAGCAGAGAAGCTGCTGTCATCAGATTTTGGCTTTCATGAGCTTTAACTCAATAAGCGCTTTCACTGCAACCTACAAAGCAGAATTAACAGAGCTCCTTACTGTGTTCTCTTGATATGTCTTTTATCTGCGCCTAGTAATGTTTTTAAGGAAAACCGATTTTTCTCGAACAGAGAAGCTGCTATCATCATTTTGTGGCTTTCATTAGATTTATCTCGACTAGCGCTTTCACTGCAAACTACAAAGGAGCATTAACAGAGCCCCTTATTATTCTCTCTTGTTATGTGTTCTATCTGCGCCCAGTAATGCTTTTAATGTAAACCGATTATCCCGAGCATAGAAGCTGCTATCATCAGATTGTGGTTTTCCATAGCCTTATCTCTGCAAGATATTTCACTGCAAACTACAAAGCAGCATTAACAGACATCCTAACAATGTTCTCTTGATATGTGTTCTATCTGCGCCTAGTAATGTATTTAAGGAAAAGCGATTTTCTCGAACAGAGAAGCTGCTATCATCAGATTGTGGCTTTCATTAGATTTATCTCGACTAGCGCTTTCACTGCAAACTACAAAGCAGCATTAACAGAGCCCCTTATTATTCTCACTTGTTATGTGTTCTATCTGCGCCCAGTAATGCTTTTAATGTAAACCGATTATCCCGAGCACAGAAGCTGCTATCATCAGATTGTGGTTTTCCATAGCCTTATCTCTACAAGATATTTCACTACAAACTACAAAGCAGCATTAACAGACATCCTAACAATGATCTCTTGATATGTGTTCTATCTGCACCTAGTAATGAATTTAAGGAAAGGCGATTATCTCGAGCAGAGAAGCTGCTATCATCAGATTGTGGCTTTCATGAGCTTTAACTCTATAAGCGCTTTCACTGCGACCTACAAAGCAGAATGAACAGAGCTCCTTACTGTGTTCTCTTGATATGTGTTTTATCTGCGCCTAGTAATGCATTTAAGTTAAAGCGATTATCTCGAACAGAGAAGCTGCTATCATCAGATTGTGGCTTTCATGAGCTTTATCTCTACAAGCGCTTTAACTGCTACCTAGAAATCAGCGCTGACTAGCTTTTTATTAGAGTGTCCTGAAATGTGTTCTAACTGCGCTTACATAATCAGTTAAGGAAAAGTGATTATCTCTAGCAGAGAAGCTGCTATCATCAGACTGTGTCTTTAATGAGCTTTAACTCTATAAGCGCTTTCACTGCAACCTAGAAAGCAGCATTAACAGAGCCCCTTACTATGGTCTCTTGATATGTGTTCTATCTGCGCCTAGTAATGCATTTAAGTTAAAGCGATTATCTCGAACAGAGAAGCTGCTATCATCAGATTGTGGCTTTCATGAGCTTTAACTCTATAAGCGCTTTCACTGCAACCTACAAAGCAGAATTTACGGAGTTCCTTACTGTGTTCTCTTGATATGCGTTTTATCTGCGCCTAGTAATGTTTTTAAGGAAAAGCGATTTTCTCGAACAGAGAAGCTGCTATCATCAGATTGTGGCTTTCATTAGATTTATCTCGACTAGCGCTTTCACTGTAAACTACAAAGGAGCATTAACAGAGCCCCTTATTATTCTCTCTTGTTATGTGTTCAATCTGCGCCCAGTAATGCATTTAATGTAAACCGATTATCCCGAGCAGAGAAGCTGATATCATCAGATTGTGGGTTTCCATCGCCTTATCTCTACAAGATATTTCACTGCAAACTACAAAGCAGCATTAACAGACATCCTAACAATGTTCTCTTGATATGTGTTCTACCTACGCCTAGTAATGAATTTAAGGAAAAGCGATTATCTCTAGCAGAGAAACTGCTGTCATCAGATTGTGGCTTTCATCAGCTTTATCTCTTCAAGCGCTTTCTCTTCATACTAAGAAGCAGCATTAACAGAGCCCCTTACTGTGTTCTCTTGATATGTGTTTTATCTGCGCCTAGTATTGCATTTAAGGAAAAGCGATTATCTCGAGCAGAGAAACTGCTGTCATCAGATTGCGGCTTTCATTTGCTTTATCTCGACAAGCGCTTTCTCTGCATACTAAAAAGCAGCATTAACAGAGCCCCTTACTATGTTCTCTTGATATGTGTTCTATCTGCGCCTAGTAATGCATTTAAGGAAAAGCGATTATCTCGGGCAGAGAAGCTGCTATGCTCAGATTGTGGCTTTCATCAGCTTTATATCTTCAAGCGCTTTCACTGCAAACTACAAAGTAGCATTGACAGAGCTCCTTATTATTCTCTCTTGTTGTGTCTGCTTTATTTCTACAAGCGCTATCACTGCATCCTACAAAGCAGCTTTGGCTAGCTTTTTATTAGAGTATCCTTAAATGTGTTTTTACTGCGCTAGCATAAGCATTGAAGGAAAAGTGATCATTTAGAGCAGAGAAACTGCTGTCATCAGATTGCGGCTCTCATTTGCTTTATCTCGACAAGCGCTTTCTCTGCATACTAAAAAGCAGCATTAACAGAGCCCCTTACTGTGTTCTCTTGATATGTGTTTTATCTGCGCCTAGTAATGCATTTAAGGAAAAGCGATTATATCGAGCAGAGAAGCTGCTATCATCAGATTGTGGCTTTCATCAGCTTTATCTCTACAAGCGCTTTCACTGCAAACTACAAAGCAGCTTTGGCTACCTTTTTATTCGAGTATCCTTCAATGTGTTCTAACTGCGCTTGCATAAGCATTGAAGGAAAAGTGATTATTTCGAGCAGAGAAACTGCTGTCACTAGATTGTGGCTTTCATCAGCTTTATCTCTTCAAGCGCTTTCTCTGCATACTAAAAAGCAGCATTAACAGAGCCCCTTACTATGTTCTCTTGATATGTGTTCTATCTGCGCCTAGTAATGCATTTAAGCAAAAGCGATTATCTCGGGCAGAGAAGCTGCTATCCTCAGATTGTGGCTTTCATCAGCTTTATCTCTTCAAGCGCTTTCACTGCAACCTACAAAGGAGCATTGACAGAGCTCCTTATTATTCTCTCTTGTTGTGTTTTCTATCTGCGCCTAGTAATGCATTTAAGGTAAACCGATTATCTCGAGTAGAGAAGGTGCTATCATCAGATTGTGGCTTTCATCTGCTTTATTTCTACAAGCGCTATCACTGCATCCTACAAAGCAGCTTTGGCTAGCTTTTTATTAGAGTATCCTTAAATGTGTTTTTACTGCGCTAGCATAAGCATTGAAGGAAAAGTGATTATTTAGAGCAGAGAAACTGCTGTCATCAGATTGCGGCTCTCATTTGCTTTATCTCGACAAGCGCTTTCTCTGCATACTAAAAAGCAGCATTAACAGAGCCCCTTACTGTGTTTTCTTGATATGTGTTTTATCTGCGCCTAGTAATGCATTTAAGGAAAAGCGATTATCTCGAGCAGAGAAACTGCTGTCATCAGATTGCGGCTTTCATTTGCTTTATCTCGACAAGCGCTTTCTCAGCATACTAAAAAGCAGCATTAACAGAGCCCCTTACTATGTTCTCTTGATATGTGTTTTCTCTGCGCCTAGTAATGTATTTAAGGAAAACGATTATCTCGAGCAGAGAAGCTGCTATCCTCAGATTGCGGCTTTCATGAGCTTTAACTCTGTAAGCGCTTTCACTGCAACCTACAAAGCAGAATTAACAGAGCTCCTTACTGTGTTCTCTTGATATGTGTTTTATCTGCGCCTAGTAATGTACTTAAGGAAAAGCGATTATCTCGAGCAGAGAAGCTGCTATCATCAGATTGTGGCTTTCATGAGCTTTATCTCTACAAGCGCTTTAACTGCAACCTAAAAAGCAGAATGAACAGAGCTCCTTACTATGTTCTCTTGATATGTGTTTTAACTGCGGCTAGTAAAATAATAAAGTAAAAACGATTATCTCGAGCACAGAAGCTGCTATCATCAGATTGTGGCTTTCATGAGCTTTATCTCTACAAGCGCTTTAACTGCTACCTAGAAATCAGCGCTGACTAGCTTTTTATTAGAGTGTCCTGAAATGTGTTCTAACTGCGTTTACATAAGCATTTAAGGAAAAGTGATTATCTCTAGCAGAGAAGCTGCTATCATCAGACTGTGTCTTTAATGAGCTTTAACTCTATAAGCGCTTTCACTGCAACCTAGAAAGCAACATTAACAGAGCCCCTTACTATGGTCTCTTGATATGTGTTCTTTCTGCGCCTAGTAATGCATTTAAGTTAAAGCAATTATCTCGAACAGAGAAGCTGCTATCATCAGATTGTGGCTTTCATGAGCTTTAACTCTATAAGCGCTTTCACTGCAACCTACAAAGCAGAATTAACAGAGTTCCTTACTGTGTTCACTTGATATGTGTTTTATCTGCGCCTAGTAATGTTTTTAAGGAAAAGCGATTTTCTCGAACAGAGAAGGTGCTATCATCAGATTGTGGCTTTCATTAGATTTATCTCGACTAGCGCTTTCACTGTAAACTACAAAGGAGCATTAACAGAGCCCCTTATTATTCTCTCTTGTTATGTGTTCAATCTGCGCCCAGTAATGCTTTTAATGTAAACCGATTATCCCGAGCACAGAAGCTGCTATCATCAGATTGTGGTTTTCCATCGCCTTATCTCTACAAGATATTTCACTGCAAACTACAAAGCATCATTAACAGACATCCTAACAATGTTCTCTTGATATGTGTTCTATCTGCGCCTAGTAATGAATTTAAGGAAAAGCGACTATCTCGAGCAGAGAAACTGCTGTCATCAGATTGTGGCTTTCATCAGCCTTATCTCTTCAAACGCTTTCTCTTCATACTAAGAAGCAGCATTAACAGAGCCCCTTACTGTGTTCTCTTGATATGTGTTTTATCTGCGCCTAGTAATGCATTTAAGGAAAAGCGATTATCTCGAGCAGAGAAACTGCTGTCATCAGATTGCGGCTTTCATTTCCTTTATCTCGACAAGCGCTTTCTCTGCATACTAAAAAGCAGCATTAACAGAGCCCCTTACTGTGTTTTTTTGATATGTGTTTTATCTGCGCCTAGTAATTCATTTAAGGAAAAGCGATTATCTCCAGCAGAGAAGCTGCTATCATCAGATTGTGTATTGCCTTAGCCTTATCTCTACAAGATATTTAACTGCAAACTACAGAACTGCATTAACAGCCATCCTAAGAATATTCCCATGGTATGTGTTCTATCTGCGCATACTAAAGCATTTAAGGAAAAGCGATTATCTCGAGCAGGGAAGCTGCTATCATCAGATTTGGGCTTTCATCAGCTTTATCTCTACAAGCGCTTTCACTGCAACCTACAAAGCAGCTTTGGCTAGCTTTTTATTCGAGTATCCTTCAATGTGTTCTAACTGCGCTTGCATAAGCTTTGAAGGAAAAGTGATTATTTCGAGCAGAGAAACTGCTGTCACTAGATTGTGGCTTTCATCAGCTTTATCTCATCAAGCGCTTTCTCTGCATACTAAAAAGCAGCATTAACAGAGCCCCTTACTATGTTCTCTTGATATGTGTTCTATCTGCGCCTAGTAATGCATTTAAGGAAAAGCGATTATCTCGGGCAGAGAAGCTACTATCCTCAGATTGTGGCTTTCATCAGCTTTATCTCTTCAAGCGCTTTCACTGCAAACTACAAAGGAGCATTGACAGAGCTCCTTATTATTCTCTCTTGTTGTGTTTTCTATCTGCGCCTAGTAATGCATTTAAGGTAAACCGATTATCTCGAGTAGAGAAGCTGCTATCATCAGATTGTGGCTTTCATCTGCTTTATTTCTACAAGCGCTATCACTGCATCCTACAAAGCAGCTTTGGCTAGCTTTTTATTAGAGTATCCTTAAATGTGTTTTTACTGCGCTAGCATAAGCATTGAAGGAAAAGTGATTATTTAGAGCAGAGAAACTGCTGTCATCAGATTGCGGCTCTCATTTGCTTTATCTCGACAAGCGCTTTCTCTGCATACTAAAAAGCAGCATTAACAGAGCCCCTTACTGTGTTTTCTTGATATGTGTTTTATCTGCGCCTAGTAATGCATTTAAGGAAAAGCGATTATCTCGAGCAGAGAAGCTGCTATCATCAGATTGTGTATTGCCATAGCCTTATCTCTACAAGATATTTCACTGCAAACTACAGAACAGCATTAACAGCCATCCTAACAATATTCCCATGGTATGTGTTCTATCTGCGCATACTAAAGCATTTAAGGAAAAGCGATTATCTCGAGCAGAGAAGCTGCTATCATCAGATTGTGGCTTTCATCAGCTTTATCTCTACAAGCGCTTTCACTGCAAACTACAAAGCAGCTTTGGCTAGCTTTTTATTCGAGTATCCCTCAATGTGTTCTAACTGCGCTTGCATAAGCATTGAAGGAAAAGTGATTATTTCGAGCAGAGAAACTGCTGTCACTAGATTGTGGCTTTCATCAGCTTTATCTCTTCAAGCGCTTTCTCTGCATACTAAAAAGCAGCATTAACAGAGCCCCTTACTATGTTCTCTTGATATGTGTTCTATCTGCGCCTAGTAATGCATTTAAGGAAAAGCGATTATCTCGGGCAGAGAAGCTGCTATCCTCAGATTGTGGCTTTCATCAGCTTTATCTCTTCAAGCGCTTTCACTGCAAACTACAAAGGAGCATTGACAAAGCTCCTTATTATTCTCTCTTGTTGTGTTTTCTATCTGCGCCTAGTAATGCATTTAAAGTAAACCGATTATCTCGAGTAGAGAAGCTGCTATCATCAGATTGTGGCTTTCATCTGCTTTATTTCTACAAGCGCTATCACTGCATCCTACAAAGCAGCTTTGGCTAGCTTTTTATTAGAGTATCCTTAAATGTGTTTTTACTGCGCTAGCATAAGCATTGAAGGAAAAGTGATGATTTAGAGCAGAGAAACTGCTGTCATCAGATTGCGGCTCTCATTTGCTTTATCTCGACAAGCGCTTTCTCTGCATACTAAAAAGCAGCATTAACAGAGCCCCTTACTGTGTTTTCTTGATATGTGTTTTATCTGCGCCTAGTAATGCATTTAAGGAAAAGCGATTATCTCGAGCAGAGAAGCTGCTATCATCAGATTGTGTATTGCCATAGCCTTATCTCTACAAGATATTTCACTGCAAACTACAGAACAGCATTAACATCCATCCTAACAATATTCTCTTGGTATGTGTTCTATCTGCGCATACTATAGCATTTAAGGAAAAGCGATTATCTCGAGCAGAGAAGCTGCTATCATGAGATTGTGGCTTTCATCAGCTTTATCTCTACAAGCGCTTTCACTACAACCTACAAAGCAGCTTTGGCTAGCTTTTTATTCGAGTATCCTTAAATGTGTTCTAACTGCGCTTGCATAAGCACTGAAGGAAAACTGATTATTTCGAGCAGAGAAACTGCTGTCACTAGATTTCGGCTTTCATCAGCTTTATCTCATCAAGCGCATTCTCTGCATACTAAAAAGCAGCATTAACAGAGCCCCTTACTGTGTTTTCTTGATATGTGTTTTATCTGCGCCTAGTAATGCATTTAAGGAAAAGCGATTATCTCGAGCAGAGAAACTGCTGTCATCAGATTGCAGCTCTCATTTGCTTTATCTCTTCAAGCGCTTTCTCTGCATGCTAAAAAGCAGCATTAACAGAGCCCCTTACTGTGTTTTCTTGATATGTGTTCTATCTGCGCCTAGTAATGCATTTAAGTTAAAGCGATTATCTCGAACAGAGAAGCTGGTATCATCCGATTGTGGCTTTCATGAGCTTTAACTCTATAAGCGCTTTCACTGCAACCTACAAAGCAGAATTAACAGAGCTCCTTCCTGTGTTCTCTTGATATGTGTTCTATCTGCGCCTAGTAATGCATTTAATTTAAAGCGATTATCTCGAGCAGAGAAGCTGCTATCATCAGATTGTGGCTTTCATGAGCTTTAACTCTATAAGAGCTTTCACTGCAACCTACAAAGCAGAATTAACAGAGCTCCTTACTGTGTTCTCTTGATATGTCTTTTATCTGCGCCTATTAATGTTTTTAAGGAAAAGCGATTTTCTCGAACAGAGAAGCTGCTATAATCAGATTGTGGCTTTCATTAGATTTATCTCGACTAGCGCTTTCACTGCAAACTACAAAGGAGCATTAACAGAGCCCCTTATAATTCTCTCTTGTTATGTGTTCAATCTGCGCCCAGTAATGCTTTTAATGTAAACCGATTATCCCGAGCATAGAAGCTGCTATCATCAGATTGTGGTTTTCCATAGCCTTATCTCTGCAAGATATTTCACTGCAAACTACAAAGCAGCATTAACAGACATCCTAACAATGTTCTCTTGCTATGTGTTCTATCTGCGCCTAGTAATGAATTTAAGGAAAAGCGATTATCTCGAGCAGAGAAGCTGCTATCCTCAGATTGTGGCTTTCATGAGCTTTATCTCTACAAGCGCTTTAACTGCTACTATAGAAATCAGCGCTGACTAGCTTTTTATTAGAGTTTCCTGAAATGTGTTCCTTCAGCGCTTACTAAAGCATTTAAGGAAAAGCGAATAACTAGAGTACAGAAGCTGCTGTCATCAGATTGTGGCTTTCATTGGCTTTAACTCTATAAGAGCTTTTAGTGCAACGTACAAAGCAGAATTAACAGAGTTCCTTACTGTGTTCTCTTGATATGTGTTTTATCTGCGACTAGTAATGTTTTTAAGGAAAAGCGATTTTCTCGAACAGAGAAGCTGCTATCATCAGATTGTGGCTTTCATTAGATTTATCTCGACTAGCGCTTTCACTGTAAACTACAAAGGAGCATTAACAGAGCCCCTTATTATTCTCTCTTGTTATGTGTTCTATCTGCGCCCAGTAATGCTTTTAATATAAACCGATTATCCCGAGCAGAGAAGCTGCTATCATCAGATTATGGTTTTCCATAGCCTTATCTCTACAAGATATTTTACTGCAAACTACAAAGCAGCATTAACAGACATCCTAACAATGTTCTCTTGATATGTGTTCTATCTGCGCCTAGTAATGAATTTAAGGAAAAGCGACTATCTCGAGCAGAGAAGCTGCTATCATCAGATTGTGGCTTTCATGAGCTTTAACTATATAAGCGCTTTCATTGCAACCTACAAAGCAGAATTAACAGAGCTCCTTCCTGTGTTCTCTTGATATGTGTTCTAACTGCGTCTAGAAATGAATTTAAGGAAAAGCGATTATCTCGAGCAGAGAAGCTGCTATCATCAGATTGTGGCTTTCATGAGCTTTAACTCTGTAAGCGCTTTCACTGCATCCTACAAAGCAGAATGAACAGAGCTCCTTACTATGTTCTCTTGATATGTGTTTTAACTGCGCCTAGTAAAGTAATTAAAAAAAGCGATTATCTCGAGCAGAGAAGCTGCTATCACCAGATTGTGGTTTTCCATAGCCTTATCCCTACAAGATATTTCACTGCAAACTACAAAGCAGCATTAACAGACATCCTAACAAAGTTCTCTTGATATGTGTTCTATCTGCGCCTAGTAATGTATTTAAGGTAAAGCGATTATCTCGAGCAGAGAAGCTGCTATCATCAGATTGTGGCTTTCATGAGCTTTATCTCTACAAGCGCTTTAACTGCTACCTAGAAATCAGCGCTGACTAGCTTTTATTAGAGTGTCCTGAAATGTGTTCTAACTGCGCTTAAGCATTTAAGGAAAAGTGATTATCTCTATCAGAGAAGCTGCTATCATCAGACTGTGTCTTTAATGAGCTTTAACTCTATAAGCGCTTTCACTGCAACCTAGAAAGCAGCATTAACAGAGCCCCTTACTATGGTCTCTTGATATGTGTTCTATCTGCGCCTAGTAATTCATTTAAGTTAAAGCGATTATCTCGAACAGAGAAGCTGCTATCATCAGATTGTGGATTTCATGAGCTTTAACTCTATAAGCGCTTTCACTGCAACCTACAAAGCAGAATTAACAGAGCTCCTTCCTGTGTTCTCTTGATATGTGTTCTATCTGCGCCTAGTAATGTTTTTAAGGAAAAGCGATTTTCTCGAACAGAGAAGCTGCTATCATCAGATTGTGGCTTTCATTAGATTTATCTCGACTAGCGCTTTCACTGCAAACTACAAAGGAGCATTAACAGAGCCCCTTATTATTCTCTCTTGTTATGTGTTCAATCTGCGCCCAGTAATGCATTTAATGTAAATCGATTATCCCGAGCAGAGAAGCTGCTATCATCAGATTGTGGTTTTCCATAGCCTTATCTCTGCAAGATATTTCACTGCAAACTACAAAGCAGCATTAACAGACATCCTAACAATGTTCTCTTGATATGTGTTCTATCTGCGCCTAGTAATGAATTTAAGGAAAAGCGATTATCTCGAGCAGAGAAGCTGCTATCCTCAGATTGTGGCTTTCATGAGCTTTATCTCTACAAGCGCTTTAACTGCTACTATAGAAATCAGCGCTGACTAACTTTTTATTAGAGTTTCCTGAAATGTGTTCCTTCAGCGCTTACTAAAGCATTTAAGGAAAAGCGATTAACTAGAGTACAGAAGCTGCTGTCATCAGATTGTGGCTTTCATTGGCTTTAACTCTATAAGAGCTTTTAGTGCAACGTACAAAGCAGAATTAACAGAGTTCCTTACTGTGTTCTCTTGATATGTGTTTTATCTGCGACTAGTAATGTTTTTAAGGAAAAGCGATTTTCTCGAACAGAGAAGCTGCTATCATCAGATTGTGGCTTTCATTAGATTTATCTCGACTAGCGCTTTCACTGTAAACTACAAAGGAGCATTAACAGAGCCCCTTATTATTCTCTCTTGTTATGTGTTCTATCTGCGCCCAGTAATGCTTTTAATATAAACCGATTATCCCGAGCAGAGAAGCTGCTATCATCAGATTATGGTTTTCCATAGCCTAATCTCTACAAGATATTTTACTGCAAACTACAAAGCAGCATTAACAGACATCCTAACAATGTTCTCTTGATATGTGTTCTATCTGCGCCTAGTAATGTATTTAAGGAAAAGCGACTATCTCGAGCAGAGAAGCTGCTATCATCAGATTGTGGCTTTCATGAGCTTTAACTATATAAGCGCTTTCATTGCAACCTACAAAGCAGAATTAACAGAGCTCCTTCCTGTGTTCTCTTGATATGTGTTCTAACTGCGCCTAGAAATGAATTTAAGGAAAAGCGATTATCTCGAGCAGAGAAGCTGCTATCCTCAGATTGTGGCTTTCATGAGCTTTAACTCTGTAAGCGCTTTCACTGCATCCTACAAAGCAGAATGAACAGAGCTCCTTACTATGTTCTCTTGATATGTGTTTTAACTGCGCCTAGTAAAGTAATTAAAAATCGATTATCTCGAGCAGAGAAGCTGCTATCATCAGATTGTGGTTTTCCATAGCCTTATCTCTACAAGATATTTCACTGCAAACTACAAAGCAGCATTAACAGACATCCTAACAAAGTTCTCTTGATATGTGTTCTATCTGCGCCTAGTAATGTATTTAAGGTAAAGCGATTATCTCGAGCAGAGAAGCTGCTATCATCAGATTGTGGCTTTCATGAGCTTTATCTCTACAAGCGCTTTAACTGCTACCTAGAAATCAGCGCTGACTAGCTTTTTATTAGAGTGTCCTGAAATGTGTTCTAACTGCGCTTAAGCATTTAAGGAAAAGTGATTATCTCTATCAGAGAAGCTGCTATCATCAGACTGTGTCTTTAATGAGCTTTAACTCTATAAGCGCTTTCACTGCAACCTAGAAAGCAGCATTAACAGAGCCCCTTACTATGGTCTCTTGATATGTGTTCTATCTGCGCCTAGTAATTCATTTAAGTTAAAGCGATTATCTCGAACAGAGAAGCTGCTATCATCCGATTGTGGCTTTCATGAGCTTTAACTCTATAAGCGCTTTCACTGCAACCTACAAAGCAGAATTAACAGAGCTCCTTACTGTGTTCTCTTGATATGTCTTTTATCTGCGCCTAGTAATGTTTTTAAGGAAAAGCGATTTTCTCGAACAGAGAAGCTGCTATCATCAGATTGTGGCTTTCATTAGATTTATCTCGACTAGCGCTTTCACTGCAAACTACAAAGGAGCATTAACAGAGCCCCTTATTATTCTCTCTTGTTATGTGTTCTATCTGCGCCCAGTAATGCTTTTAATGTAAACCGATTATCCCGAGCATAGAAGCTGCTATCATCAGATTGTGGTTTTCCATAGCCTTATCTCTGCAAGATATTTCACTGCAAACTACAAAGCAGCATTAACAGACATCCTAACAATGTTCTCTTGATATGTGTTCTATCTGCGCCTAGTAATGAATTTAAGGAAAAGCGATTATCTCGAGCAGAGAAGCTGCTATCCTCAGATTGTGGCTTTCATGAGCTTTATCTCTACAAGCGCTTTAACTGCTACTATAGAAATCAGCGCTGACTAACTTTTTATTAGAGTTTCCTGAAATGTGTTCCTTCAGCGCTTACTAAAGCATTTAAGGAAAAGCAATTAACTAGAGTACAGAAGCTGCTGTCGTCAGATTGTGGCTTTCATTGGCTTTAACTCTATAAGAGCTTTTAGTGCAACGTACAAAGTAGAATTAACAGAGTTCCTTACTGTGTTCTCTTGATATGTGTTTTATCTGCGCCTAGTAATGTTTTTAAGGAAAAGCGATTTTCTCGAACAGAGAAGGTGCTATCATCAGATTGTGGCTTTCATTAGATTTATCTCGACTAGCGCTTTCACTGCAAACTACAAAGGAGCATTAACAGAGCCCCTTATTATTCTCTCTTGTTATGTGTTCTATCTGCGCCCAGTAATTCTTTTAATGTAAACCGATTATCCCGAGCACAGAAGCTGCTATCATCCGATTGTGGCTTTCATGAGCTTTAACTCTATAAGCGCTTTCACTGCAACCTACAAAGCAGAATTAACAGAGCTCCTTACTGTGTTCTCTTGATATGTCTTTTATCTGCGCCTAGTAATGAATTTAAGGAAAAGCGATTATCTCGGGCAGAGAAGCTGCTATCATCAGATTGTGGCTTTCATCAGCTTAATCTCTACAAGGGCTTTCTCTGCATACTAAAAAGCAGAATGAACAGAGCTCCTTACTATGTTCTCTTGATATGTGTTTTAACTGCGGCTAGTAAAATAATTAAGGAAAAGCGATTATCTCGAGCAGAGAAGGTGCTATCATCAGATTGTGGCTTTCATGAGCTTTAACTCTATAAGAGCTTTCACTGCAACCTACAAAGCAGAATTAACAGAGCTCCTTCCTGTGTTCTCTTGATATGTGTTTTATCTGCGCCTAGTAATGTTTTTAAGGAAAAACGATTATCTCGAGCAGAGAAGCTGCTATCATCAGATTGTGGCTTTCATGAGCTTTATCTCTACAAGCGCTTTAACTGCTACCTAGAAATCAGCGCTGACTAGCTTTTTATTAGAGTGTCCTGAAATGTGTTCTAACTGCGCTTACATAAGCATTTAAGGAAAAGTGATTATCTCTATCAGAGAAGCTGCTATCATCAGACTGTGTCTTTAATGAGCTTTAACTCTATAAGCGCTTTCACTGCAACCTAGAAAGCAGCATTAACAGAGCCCCTTACTATGGTCTCTTGATATGTGTTCTATCTGCGCCTAGTAATGCATTTAAGTTAAAGCGATTATCTCGAACAGAGAAGCTGCTATCATCAGATTGTGGCTTTCATGAGCTTTAACTCTATAAGCGCTTTCACTGCAACCTACAAAGCAGAATTAACAGAGTTCCTTACTGTGTTCTCTTGATATATGTTTTATCTGCGCCTAGTAATGTATTTAAGGAAAACGATTATCTCGAGCAGAGAAGCTGCTATCATCAGATTGTGGCTTTCATGAGCTTTAAGTCTATAAGAGCTTTCAGTGCAACCTACAAAGCAGAATTAACAGAGCTCCTTCCTGTGTTCTCTTGATATGTGTTCTATCTGCGCCTAGTAATGCATTTAAGTTAAAGCGATTATCTCGAGCACAGAAGCTGCTATCATTAGATTGTGGCTTTCATGAGCTTTAACTGTATAAGAGCTTTCACTGCAACCTACAAAGCAGAATTAACAGAGCTCTTTACTGTATTCTCTTGATATGAGTTTTATCTTCGCCTAGTAATGTTTTTAAGGAAAAGCGATTTTCTCGAACAGAGAAGCTGCTATTATCAGATTGTGGCTTTCATTAGATTTATCTCGACTAGCGCTTTCACTGCAAACTACAAAGGAGCATTAACAGAGCCCCTTATTATTCTCTCTTGTTATGTGTTCTATCTGCGCCCAGTAATGCTTTTAATGTAAACCGATTATCCCGAGCAGAGAAGCTGCTATCATCAGATTGTGGTTTTCCATAGCCTTATCTCTACAAGATATTTCACTGCAAACTACAAAGCAGCATTAACAGACATCCTAACAATGTTCTCTTGATATGTGTTCTATCTGCGCCTAGAAATGAATTTAAGGAAAAGCGACTATCTCTAGCAGAGAAGCTGCTATCCTCAGATTGTGGCTATCATGAGCTTTAACTCTATAAGAGCTTTCACTGCAACCTACAAAGCAGAATTAACAGAGCTCCTTACTGTGTTCTCTTGATATGTGTTCTATCTGTGCCTAGTAATGTTTTTAAGGAAAAGCGATTATCTCGAGCAGAGAAGCTGCTATCATCAGATTGTGGCTTTCATGAGCTTTATCTCTACAAGCGCTTCAACTGCTACCTAGAAATCAGCGCTGACTAGCTTTTTATTAGAGTGTCCTGAAATGTGTTCTAACTGCGCATACATAAGCATGTAAGGAAAAGTGATTATCTCTAGCAGAGAAGCTGCTATCATCAGACTGTGTCTCTAATGAGCTTTAACTCTATAAGCGCTTTCACTGCAACCTAGAAAGCAGCATTAACAGAGCCCCTTACTATGGTCTCTTGATATGTGTTCTATCTGCGCCTAGCAATGCATTTAAGTTAAAGCGATTATCTCGAACAGAGAAGCTGCTATCATCACATTGTGGCTTTCATGAGCTTTAACTCTATAAGCGCTTTCACTGCAACCTACAAAGCAGAATTTACAAAGTTCCTTACTGTGTTCTCTTGATATGTGTTTTATCTGCGCCTAGTAATGTTTTTAAGGAAAAGCGATTTTCTCGAACAGAGAAGCTGCTATCACCAGATTGTGGCTTTCATTAGTTTTATCTCGACTAACGCTTTCACTGTAAACTACAAAGGAGCATTAACAGAGCCTCTTATTATTCTCTCTTGTTATGTGTTCTATCTGCGCCCATTAATGCTTTTAATGTAAACCGATTATCCCGAGCAGAGAAGCTGCTATCATCAATTGTGGTTTTCCATAGCCTTATCTCTACAAGATGTTTCACTGCAAACTACAAAGCAGCATTAACAGACATCCTAACAATGTTCTCTTGATATGTGTTCTATCTGCGCCTAGTAATGTATTTAAGGTAAAGCGATTATCTCGAGCAGAGAAGCTGCTATCATCAGATTGTGTCTTTCATGAGCTTTAACTATATAAGAGCTTTCAGTGCAACCTACAAAGCAGAATTAACAGAGCTCCTTCCTGTGTTCTCTTGATATGTGTTCTATCTGCGCCTAGTAATGCATTTAAGTTAAAGCGATTATCTCTAGCACAGAAGCTGCTATCATCAGATTGTTGCGTTCATGAGCTTTAACTCTATAAGAGCTTTCACTGCAACCTACAAAGCAGAATTAACAGAGTTCCTTACTGTGTTCTCTTGATATGTGTTTTATCTGCGACTAGTAATGTTTTTAAGGAAAAGCGATTTTCTCGAACAGAGAAGCTGCTATCATCAGATTCTGGCTTTCATTAGATTTATCTCGACTAGCGCTTTCACTGCAAACTACAAAGGAGCATTAACAGAGCCCTTTATTATTCTCTCTTGTTATGTGTTCTATCTGCGCCCAGTAATGCTTTTAATGTAAACCGATTATCCCGAGCAGAGAAGCTGCTATCATCAGATTGTGGTTTTCCATAGCCTTATCTCTACAAGATATTTCACTGCAAACTACAAAGCAGCATTAACAGACATCCTAACAATGTTCTCTTGATATGTGTTCTATCTGCGCCTAGTAATGAATTTAAGGAAAAGCGATTATCTCGAGCAGAGAAGCTGCTATCCTCAGATTGTGGCTTTCATGAGCTTTATCTCTACAAGCGCTTTAACTGCTACTATAGAAATCAGCGCTGACTAGCTTTTTATTAGAGTTTCCTGAAATGTGTTCCTTCAGCGCTTACTAAAGCATTTAAGGAAAAGCGATTAACTAGAGTACAGAAGCTGCTGTCATCAGATTGTGGCTTTCATTGGCTTTAACTCTATAAGAGCTTTTAGTGCAACCTACAAAGCAGAATTAACAGACCTCCTTACTGTGTTCTCTTGATATGTGTTTTATCTGCGCCCAGTAATGCATTTAAGTTAAAGCGATTATCTCGAGCACAGAAGCTGCTATCATCAGATTGTGGCTTTCATGAGTATTAACTCTGTAAGCGCTTTCACTGCAACCTACAAAGCAGAATGAACAGAGCTCCTTACTATGATCTCTTGATATGTGTTTTATCTGCGCCTAGTAATATTTTTAAGGAAAAGCGATTATCTCGAGCAGAGAAGCTGCTATCATCAGATTGTGGCTTTCATGAGCTTTATCTCTACTAGCGCTTTAACTGCTACCTAGAAATCAGCGCTGACTAGCTTTTTATTAGAGTGTCCTGAAATGTGTTCTAACTGCGCTTACATAAGCATTTAAGGAAAAGTGATTATCTCTAGCAGAGAAGCTGCTATCATCAGACTGTGTCTTTAATGAGCTTTAACTCTATAAGCGCTTTCACTGAAACCGAGAAAGCAGCATTAACAGAGCCCCTTACTATGGTCTCTTGATATGTGTTCTTTCTGCGCCTAGTAATGCATTTAAGTTAAAGCGATTATCTCGAACAGAGAAGCTGCTATCATCACATTGTGGCTTTCATGAGCTTTAACTCTATAAGCGCTTTCAGTGCAACCTACAAAGCAGAATTAACAGAGCTCCTTACTGTGTTCTCTTGATATGTCTTTTATCTGCGCCTAGTAATGATTTAAAGGAAAAGCGATTATCTCGAACAGAGAAGCTGCTATCATCAGATTGTGGCTTTCATTAGATTTATCTCGACTAGCGCTTTCACTGTAAACTACAAAGGAGCATTAACAGAGCCCCTTATTATTCTCTCTTGTTATGTGTTCTATCTGCGCCCAGTAATGCTTTTAATGTAAACCGATTATCCCGAGCACAGAAGCTGCTATCATCAGATTGTGGTTTTCCATAGCCTTATGTCTACAAGATATTTCACTGCAAACTACAAAGCAGCATTAACAGACATCCTAACAATGTTCTCTTGATATGTGTTCTATCTGCGCCTAGTAATGGATATAAGGAAAAGCGATTATCTCGAGCAGAGACGCTGCTATCATCAGATTGTGGTTTTCATGAGCTTTAACTCTGTAAGCGCTTTAACTGCAACCTACAAAGCAGAATGAACAGAGCTGCTTACTATGTTCCCTTGATATGTGTTTTAACTGCGGCTAGTAAAATAATTAAGGAAAAGCGATTATCTCGAGCAGAGAAGCTGCTATCATCAGATTGTGGCTTTCATGAGCTTTAACTGTATAAGCGCTTTTACTGCGACCTACAAAGCAGAATTAACAGAGCTCCTTACTGTGTTCTCTTGATTTGTGTTTTATCTGCGCCTAGTAATGTATTTAAGGAAAAGCGATTATCTCGAGCAGAGAAGCTGCTATCATCAGATTGTGGCTTTCATGAGCTTTATCTCTACTAGCGCTTTAACTGCTACCTAGAAATCAGCGCTGACTAGCTTTTTATTAGAGTGTCCTGAAATGTGTTCTAACTGCGCTTACATAATCAGTTAAGGAAAAGTGATTATCTCTAGCAGAGAAGCTGCTATCATCAGACTGTGTCTTTAATGAGCTTTAACTCTATAAGCCCTTTCACTGCAACCTAGAAAGCAGCATTAACAGAGCCCCTTACTATGGTCTCTTGATATGTGTTCTATCTGCGCCTAGTAATGTTTTTAAGGAAAAGCGATTTTCTCGAGCAGAGAAGCTGCTATCATCAGATTGTGTATTGCCATAGCCTTATCTCTACAAGATATTTCACTGCAAACTACAGAACAGCATTAACATTCATCCTAACAATATTCTCTTGGTATGTGTTCTATCTGCGCATACTATAGCATTTAAGGAGAAGCGATTATCTCGAGCAGAGAAGCTGTGATTGTGGCTTTCATCAGCTTTATCTCTACAAGCGCTTTCACTGCAAACTACAAAGCAGCTTTGGCTAGCTTTTTATTCGAGTATCCTTCAATGTGTTCTAACTGCGCTTGCATAAGCATTGAAGGAAAAGTGATTATTTCGAGCAGAGAAACTGCTGTCACTAGATTGTGGCTTTCATCAGCTTCAAGCGCTTTCTCTGCATACTAAAAAGCAGCATTAACAGAGCCCCTTACTATGTTCTCTTGATATGTGTTCTATCTGCGCCTAGTAATGCATTTAAGGAAAAGCGATTATCTCGGGCAGAGAAGCTGCTATCCTCAGATTGTGGCTTTCATCAGCTTTATCTCTTCAAGCGGTTTCACTGCAAACTACAAAGGAGCATTTACAGAGCTCCTTATTATTCTCTCTTGTTGTGTTTTCTATCTGCGCCTAGTAATGCATTTAAGGTAAACCGATTATCTCGAGTAGAGAAGCTGCTATCATCAGATTGTGGCTTTCATCTGCTTTATTTCTACAAGCGCTATCACTGCATCCTACAAAGCAGCTTTGGCTAGCTTTTTATTAGAGTATCCTTAAATGTGTTTTTACTGCGCTAGCATAAGCATTGAAGGAAAAGTGATTATTTAGAGCAGAGAAACTGCTGTCATCAGATTGCGGCTCTCATTTGCTTTATCTCGACAAGCGCTTTCTCTGCATACTAAAAAGCAGCATTAACAGAGCCCCTTACTGTGTTTTCTTGATATGTGTTTTATCTGCGCCTAGTAATGCATTTAAGGAAAAGCGATTATCTCGAGCAGAGAAGCTGCTATCATCAGATTGTGTATTGCCATAGCCTTATCTCTACAAGATATTTCACTGCAAACTACAGAACAGCATTAACAGCCATCCTAACAATATTCCCATGGAATGTGTTCTATCTGAGCATACTAAAGCATTTAAGGAAAAGCGATTATCTCGAGCAGGGAAGCTGCTATCATCAGATTGTAGTTTTCATCAGCTTTATCTCTACAAGCGCTTTCACTGCAACCTAAAAAGCAGCTTTGGCTAGCTTTTTATTCGAGTATCCTTCAATGTGTTCTAACTGCGCTTGCATAAGCATTGAAGGAAAACTGATTATTTCGAGCAGAGAAACTGCTGTCACTAGATTGTGGCTTTCATCAGCTTTATCTCTTCAAGCACTTTCTCTGCATACTAAAAAGCAGCATTAACAGAGCCCCTTACTGTGTTCTCTTGATATGTGTTTTATCTGCGCCTAGTAATGCATTTAAGGAAAAGCGATTATCTCGAGCAGAGAAACTGCTGTCATCAGATTGCGGCTTTCATTTGCTTTATCTCGACAAGCGCTTTCTCTGCATACTAAAAAGCAGCATTAACAGAGCCCCTTACTATGTTCTCTTGATATGTGTTCTATCTGCGCCTAGTAATGCATTTAAGGAAAAGCGATTATCTCGGGCAGAGAAGCTGCTATCCTCAGATTGTGGCTTTCATCAGCTTTATCTCTTCAAGCGCTTTCACTGCAAACTACAAAGGAGCATTGACAGAGCTCCTTATTATTCTCTCTTGTTGTGTTTTCTATCTGCGCCTAGTAATGCATTTAAGGTAAACCGATTATCTCGAGTAGAGAAGCTGCTATCATCAGATTGTGGCTTTCATCTGCTTTATTTCTACAAGCGCTATCACTGCATCCTACAAAGCAGCTTTGGCTAGCTTTTTATTAGAGTATCCTTAAATGTGTTTTTACTGCGCTAGCATAAGCATTGAAGGAAAAGTGATTATTTAGAGCAGAGAAACTGCTGTCATCAGATTGCGGCTCTCATTTGCTTTATCTCGACAAGCGCTTTCTCTGCATACTAAAAAGCAGCATTAACAGAGCCCCTTACTGTGTTTTCTTGATATGTGTTTTATCTGCGCCTAGTAATGCATTTAAGGAAAAGCGATTATCTCGAGCAGAGAAGCTGCTATCATCAGATTGTGTATTGCCATAGCCTTATCTCTACAAGATATTTCACTGCAAACTACAGAACAGCATTAACAGCCATCCGAACAATGTTCTCTTGATATGTGTTCTATCTGCGCATACTAAAGCATTTAAGGAAAAGCGATTATCTCGAGCAGGGAAGCTGCTATCATCAGATTGTGGCTTTCATCAGCTTTATCTCTACAAGCGCTTTCACTGCAAACTACAAAGCAGCTTTGGCTAGCTTTTTATTCGAGTATCCTTCCATGAGTTCTAACTGCGCTTGCATAAGCATTGAAGGAAAAGTGATTATTTCGAGCAGAGAAACTGCTGTCACTAGATTGTGGCTTTCATCAGCTTTATCTCTTCAAGCGCTTTCTCTGCATACTAAAAGGCAGCATTAACAGAGACCCTTACTGTGTTCTCTTGATATGTGTTTTATCTGCGCCTAGTAATGCATTTAAGGAAAAGCGATTATCTCGAGCAGAGAAACTGCTGTCATCAGATTGCGGCTTTCATGTGCTTTATCTCGACAAGCGCTTTCTCTGCATACTAAAAAGCAGCATTAACAGAGCCCCTTACTATGTTCTCTTGATATGTCTTCTATCTGCGCCTAGTAATACATTTAAGGAAAAGCGATTATCTCGGGCAGAGAAGCTGCTATCCTCAGATTGTGGCTTTCATCAGCTTTATCTCTTCAAGCGCTTTCACTGCAAACTACAAAGGAGCATTGACAGAGCTCCTTATTATTCTCTCTTGTTGTGTTTTCTATCTGCGCCTAGTAATGCATTTAAGGTAAACCGATTATCTCGAGTAGAGAAGCTGCTATCATCAGATTGTGGCTTTCATCTGCTTTATTTCTACAAGCGCTATCACTGCATCCTACAAAGCAGCTTTGGCTAGCTTTTTATTAGAGTATCCTTAAATGTGTTTTTACTGCGCTAGCATAAGCATTTAAGGAAAAGCGATTATCTCGAGCAGAGAAACTGCTGTCATCAGATTGCGGCTCTCATTTGCTTTATCTCGACAAGCGCTTTCTCTGCATATTAAAAAGCAGCATTAACAGAGCCCCTTACTGTGTTTTCTTGATATGTGTTTTATCTGCGCCTAGTAATGCATTTAAGGAAAAGCGATTATCTCGAGCAGAGAAACTGCTGTCATCAGATTGCGGCTCTCATTTGCTTTATATCGACAAGCGCTTTCTCTGCATACTAAAAAGCAGCATTTAGAGAGCCCCTTACTATGTTCTCTTGATATGTGTTCTATCTGCGCCTAGTAATGCATTTAAGAAAAAGCGATTATCTCGGGCAGAGAAGCTACTATCCTCAGATTGTGGCTTTCATCAGCTTTATCTCTTCAAGCGCTTTCACTGCAAACTACAAAGGAGCATTGACAGAGCTCCTTATTATTCTCTCTTGTTGTGTTTTCAATCTGCGCCTAGTAATGAATTTAAGGAAAAGCGATTATCTCGGGCAGAGAAGCTGCTATCATCAGATTGTGGCTTTCATCAGCTTTATCTCTACAAGCGCTTTCACTGCAACCTAGAAAGCAGCATTAGCAGAGCCCCTTACTATGGTCTCTTGATATGTGTTCTATCTGCGCCTAGTAATGCATTTAAGTTAAAGCGATTATCTCGAGCAGAGAAGCTGCTATCATCAGATTGTGGCTTTCATGAGCTTTAACTCTATAAGAGCTTTCACTGCAACCTACAAAGCAGAATTAACAGAGCTCCTTACTGTGTTCTCTTGATATGTCTTTTATCTGCGCCTAGTAATGTTTTTAAGGAAAAGCGATTTTCTCGAACAGAGAAGCTGCTATCATCAGATTGTGGCTTTCATTAGATTTATCTCGACTAGCGCTTTCACTGCAAACTACAAAGGAGCATTAACAGAGCCCCTTATTATTCTCTCTTGTTATGTGTTCTATCTGCGCCCAGTAATGCTTTTAATGTAAACCGATTATCCCGAGCATAGAAGCTGCTATCATCAGATTGTGGTTTTCCATAGCCTTATCTCTACAAGATATTTCACTGCAAACTACAAAGCAGCATTAACAGACATCCTAACAATGTTCTCTTGATATGTGTTCTATCTGCGCCTAGTAATGCATTTAAATTAAAGCGATTATCTCGAGCAGAGAAGCTGCTATCATCAGATTGTGGCTTTCATGAGCTTTAACTCTGTAAGCGCTTTCACTGCAACCTACAGAGCAGAATGAACAGAGCTCCTTACTCTGTTATCTTGATATGTGTTTTAACTGCGGCTAGTAAAATAATGAAGGAAAAGCGATTATCTCGAGCAGAGAAGCTGCTATCATCAGATTGTGGCTTTCATGAGCTTTAACTCTATAAGCGCTTTCACTGCGACCTACAAAGCAGAATTAACAGAGCTCCTTACTGTGTTCTCTTGATTTGTGTTTTATCTGCGCCTAGTAATGTATTTAAGGAAAAGCGATTATCTTGAGCAGAGAAGCTGCTATCATCAGATTGTGGCTTTCATGAGCTTTAACTCTACAAGCGCTTTAACTGCTACTATAGAAATCAGCGCTGACTAGCTTTTTATTAGAGTTTCCTGAAATGTGTTCCTTCAGCGCTTACTAAAGCATTTAAGGAAAAGCGATTAACTAGAGTACAGAAGCTACTGTCATCAGATTGTGGCTTTCATTGGCTTTAACTCTATAAGAGCTTTTAGTGCAACCTACAAAGCAGAATTAACAGAGCTCCTTACTGTGTTCTCTTCATATGTGTTTTATCTGCGCCTAGTAATGCATTTAAGGAAAAGCGATTATCTCGATCAGAGAAGCTGGTATCATCAGATTGTGGCTTTCATGAGCTTTAACTCTGTAAGAGCTTTCACTGCAACCTACAAAGCAGAATGAACAGAGCTCCTTACTATGTTCTCTTGATATGTGTTTTAACTGCGGCTAGTAAAATAATTAAGGAAAAGCGATTATCTCGAGCAGAGAAGCTGCTATCATCAGATTGTGGCTTTCATGAGCTTTATCTCTACAAGCGCTTCAACTGCTACCTAGAAATCATCGCTGACTAGCTTTTTATTAGAGTGTCCTGAAATGTGTTCTAACTGCGCTTACATAAGCATTTAAGGAAAAGTGATTATCTCTATCAGAGAAGCTGCTATCATCAGACTGTGTCTTTAATGAGCTTTAACTCTATAAGCGCTTTCACTGCAACCTAGAAAGCAGCATTATCAGAGCCCCTTACTATGGTCTCTTGATATGTGTTCTATCTGCGCCTAGTAATGCATTTAAGTTAAAGCGATTATCTCGAACAGAGAAGCTGCTATCATCACATTGTGGCTTTCATGAGCTTTAACTCTATAAGCGCTTTCACTGCAACCTACAAAGCAGAATTAACAGAGTTCCTTGCTGTGTTCTCTTGATATGTGTTTTATCTGCGCCTAGTTATGTTTTTAAGGAAAAGCGATTTTCTCGAACAGAGAAGCTGCTATCATCAGATTGTGGCTTTCATTAGATTTATCTCGACTAGCGCTTTCACTGTAAACTACAAAGGAGCATTAACAGAGCCCCTTATTATTCTCTCTTGTTATGTGTTCTATCTGCGCCCAGTAATGCTTTTAATGTAAACCGATTATCCCGAGGAGAGAAGCTTCTATCATCAGATTGTGGTTTTCCATAGCGTTATCTCTACAAGATGTTTCACTGCAAACTACAAAGCAGCATTAACAGACATCCTAACAATGTTCTCTTGATTTGTGTTCTATCTGCGCCTAGTAATGTATTTAAGGAAAAGCGATTATATCGAGCAGAGAAGCTGCTATCATCAGATTGTGGCTTTCATGAGCTTTAACTATATAAGTGCTTTCACTGCAACCTACAAAGCAGAATTAACAGAGCTCCTTCCTGTGTTCTCTTGATATGTGTTCTATCTGCGCCTAGTAATGCATTTAAGTTAAAGCGATTATCTCGAGCACAGAAGCTGCTATCATCAGATTGTGGCTTTCATGAGCTTTAACTCTATAAGAGCTTTCACTGCAACCTACAAAGCAGAATTACAAGAGCTCCTTACTGTGTTCTCTTGATATGTGTTTTATCTGCGCCTAGTAATGTTTTTAAGGAAAAGCGATTATCTCGAGCAGAGAAGCTGCTATCCTCAGATTGTGGCTTTCATGAGCTTTATCTCTACAAGCGCTTTAACTGCTACTATAGAAATCAGCGCTGACTAGCTTTTTATTAGAGTTTACTGAAATGTGTTCCTTCAGCGCTTACTTAAGCATTTAAGGAAAAGCGATTAACTAGAGTACAGAAGCTGCTGTCATCAGATTGTGGCTTTCATTGGCTTTAACTTTATAAGAGCTTTTAGTGCAACCTACAAAGCAGAATAAACAGAGCTCCTTCCTGTGTTCTCTTGATATGTGTTCTATCTGCGCCTAGTAATGCATTTAAGTTAAAGCGATTATCTCGAGCAGAGAAGCTGCTATCATCAGATTGTGGCTTTCATGAGCATTAACTCTGTAAGCGCTTTCACTGCAAACTACAAAGCAGAATGAACAGAGCTCCTTACTATGATCTCTTGATATGTGTTTTATCTGCGCCTAGTAATGTTTTTAAGGAAAAGCGATTATCTCGAGCAGAGAAGCTGCTATCATCAGATTGTGGCTTTCATGAGCTTTATCTCTACAAGCGCTTTAACTGCTACCTAGAAATCAGCGCTGACTAGCTTTTTATTAGAGTGTCCTGAAATGTGTTCTAACTGCGCTTACATAAGCATTTAAGGAAAAGTGATTAACTAGAATACAGAAGCTGCTATCATCTGATTGTGGCTTTCATGAGCTTTAACTCTGTAAGCGCTTTCACTGCAACCTACAAAGCAGAATGAACAGAGCTCCTTACTATGTTCTCTTGATATGTGTTTTAACTGCGGCTAGTAAAATAATTAAGGAAAAGCGATTATCTCGAGCAGAGAAGCTGCTATCATCAGATTGTGGCTTTCATGAGCTTTAACTCTATAAGCGATTTCACTGCGACCTACAAAGCAGAATTAACAGAGCTCCTTACTGTGTTCTCTTCATTTGTGTTTTATCTGCGCCTAGTAATGTATTTAAGGAAAAGCGATTATCTCGGGCAGAGAAGCTGCTATCCTCAGATTGTGGCTTTCATGAGCTTTATCTCTACAAGCACTTTAACTGCTACCTAGAAATCAGCGCTGACTAGCTTTTTATTAGAGTGTCCTGAAATGTGTTCTAATTGCGCTTACATAATAAGTTAAGGAATAGTGATTATCTCTAGCAGAGAAGCTGCTATCATCAGACTGTGTCTTTAATGAGCTTTAACTCTATAAGCGCTTTCACTGCAACCTAGAAAGCAGCATTAACAGAGCCCCTTACTATGGTCTCTTGATATGTGTTCTATCTGCGCCTAGTAATGTTTTTAAGGAAAAGCGATTTTCTCGAACAGAGAAGCTGCTATCATCAGATTGTGTATTGCCATAGACTTATCTCTACAAGATATTTCACTGCAAACTACAGAACAGCATTAACATCCATCCTAACATTATTCTCTTCGTATGTGTTCTATCTGCGCATACTATAGCATTTAAGGAAAAGCGATTATCTCGAGCAGAGAAGCTGCTATCCTCAGATTGTGGCTTTCATCAGCTTTATCTCTTAAAGCGCTTTCACTGCAAACTACAAAGGAGCATTGACAGAGCTCCTTATTATTCTCTCTTGTTGTGTTTTCTATCTTCGCCTAGTAATGCATTTAAGGTAAACCGATTATCTCGAGTAGAGAAGCTGCTATCATCAGATTGTGGCTTTCATCTGCTTTATTTCTACAAGCGCTATCACTGCATCCTACAAAGCAGCTTTGGCTAGCTTTTTATTAGAGTATCCTTAAATGTGTTTTTACTTCGCTAGCATAAGCATTGAAGGAAAAGTGATTATTTAGAGCAGAGAAACTGCTGTCATCAGATTGCGGCTCTCATTTGCTTTATCTCGACAAGCGCTTTCTCTGCATATTAAAAAGCATCATTAACAGAGCCCCTTACTGTGTTTTCTTGATATGTGTTTTATCTGCGCTTAGTAATGCATTTAAGTTAAAGCGATTATCTCGAGCAGAGAAGCTGCTATCATCAGATTGTGTATTGCCATAGCCTTATCTCTACAAGATATTTCACTGCAAACTACAGAACAGCATTAACATCCATCCTAACATTATTCTCTTGGTATGTGTTCTATCTGCGCATACTATAGCATTTAAGGAAAAGCGATTATCTCGAGCAGAGAAGCTGCTATCATCAGATTGTGGCTTTCATCAGCTTTATCTCTACAAGCGCTTTCACTGCAAACTACAAAGCAGCTTTGGCTATCTTTTTATTCGAGTATCCTTCAATGTGTTCTAACTGCGCTTGCATAAGCATTGAAGGAAAAGTGATTATTTCGAGCAGAGAAAATGCTGTCACTAGATTGTGGCTTTCATCAGCTTTATCTCTTCAAGCGCTTTCTCTGCATACTAAAAAGCAGCATTAACAGAGCCCCTTACTATGTTCTCTTGATATGTGTTATATCTGCGCCTAGTAATGCATTTAAGGAAAAGCGATTATCTCGGGCAGAGAAGCTGCTATCCTCAGATTGTGGCTTTCATAAGCTTTATCTCTTCAAGCGCTTTCACTGCAAACTACAAAGGAGCATTGACAGAGCTCCTTATTATTCTCTCTTGTTGTGTTTTCTATCTGCGCCTAGTAATGAATTTAAGGAAAAGCGTTTATCTCGGGCAGAGAAGCTGCTATCATCAGATTGTGGCTTAAATGAGCTTTAACTCTATAAGAGCTTTCAGTGCAACCTACAAAGAAGAATTAACAGAGATCCTTCCTGTGTTCTCTTGATATGTGTTCTATCTGCGCCTAGTAATGCATTTAAGTTAAAGCGATTATCTCGAACAGAGAAGCTGCTATCATCAGATTGTGGCTTTCATGAGCTTTATCTCTACAAGCGCTTTAACTGCTACCTAGAAATCAGCGCTGACTAGCTTTTTATTAGAGTGTCCTGAAATGTGTTCTAACTGCGCTTACATAAGCATTTAAGCAAAAGTGATTATCTCTAGCAGAGAAGCTGCTATCATCAGATTGTGGCTTTCATGAGCTTTAACTCTATAAGAGCTTTCAGTGCAACCTACAAAGCAGAATTAACAGAGCTCCTTCCTGTGTTCTCTTGATATGTGTTTTATCTGCGCCTAGTAATGCATTTAAGGAAAAGCGATTATCTCGAGCAGAGAAGCTGCTATCATCAGATTGTGGCTTTCATGAGCTTTAACTCTGTAAGCGCTTTCACTGCAACCTACAAAGCAGAATGAACAGAGCTCCTTATTATATTCTCTTGATATGTGTTTTAACTGCGGCTAGTAAAATAATTAAGGAAAAGCGATTATCTCGAGCAGAGAAGCTGCTATCATCAGATTGTGGCTTTCATGAGCTTTAACTGTATAAGAGCTTTCACTGCAACCTACAAAGTAGAATTTACAGAGCTCCTTCCTGTGTTCTCTTGATATGTGTTTTATCTGCGCCTAGAAATGTATTTAAGGAAAAGCGATTATCTCGAGCAGAGAAGCTGCTATCCTCAGATTGTGGCTTTCATGAGCTTTAACTATATAAGAGCTTTCAGTGCAACCTACAAAGCAGAATTAACAGAGCTCCTTCCTGTGTTCTCTTGATATGTGTTCTATCTGCGCCTAGTAATGCATTTAAGTTAAAGCGATTATCTCGAGCACAGAAGCTGCTATCATCAGATTGTGGCTTTCATGAGCTTTAACTCTATAAGAGCTTTCACTGCAACCTACAAAGCAGAATTAACAGAGCTCCTTACTGTGTTCTCTTGATATGTGTTTTATCTGCGCCTAGAAATGTTTTTAAGGAAAAGCGATTATCTCGAGCAGAGAAGCTGCTATCATCAGATTGTGTCTTTCATGAGCTTTATCTCTACAATCGCTTTAACTGCTACCTAGAAATCAGCGCTGACTAGCTTTTTATTAGAGTGTCCTGAAATGTGTTCTAACTGCGCTTACATAAGCATTTAAGGAAAAGTGATTATCTCTAGCAGAGAAGCTGCTATCATCAGACTGTGTCTTTAATGAGCTTTAACTCTATAAGCGCTTTCACTGCAACCTACAAAGCAGAATTAACAGAGTTCCTTACTGTGTTCTCTTGATATGTGTTTTATCTGCGCCTAGTTATGTTTTTAAGGAAAAGCTATTTTCTCGAACAGAGAAGCTGCTATCATCAGATTGTGGCTTTCATTAGATTTATCTCGACTAGCGCTTTCACTGCAAACTACAAAGGAGCATTAACAGAGCCCCGTATTATTCTCTCTTGTTATGTGTTCTACCTGCGCCCAGTAATGCTTTTAATGTAAACCGATTATCCCGAGCAGAGAAGCTGCTATCATCAGATTGTAGTTTTCCATAGCCTTATCTCTACAAGATATTTCACTGCAAACTACAAAGCAGCACTAACAGACATCCTAACAATGTTCTCTTGATACGTGTTCTATCTGCGCCTAGAAATGAATTTAAGGAAAAGCGATTATCTCGAGCAGAGAAACTGCTGTCATCAGATTGCGGCTTTCATGAACTTTATCTCGACAAGCGCTTTCTCTGCATACTAAAAAGCAGCATTAACAGAGCCCCTTACTATGTTCTCTTGATATGTGTTCTATCTGCGCCTAGTAATGCATTTAAGGAAAAGCGATATTCTCGGGCAGAGAAGCTGCTATCCTCAGATTGTGGCTTTCATCAGCTTTATCTCTTCAAGCGCTTTCACTGCAAACTACAAAGGAGCATTGACAGAGCTCCTTATTATTCTCTCTTGTTGTGTTTTCTATCTGCGCCTAGTAATGCATTTAAGGTAAACCGATTATCTCGAGTAGAGAAGCTGCTATCATCAGATTGTGGCTTTCATCTGCTTTATTTCTACAAGCGCTATCACTGCATCCTGCAAAGCTGCTTTGGCTAGCTTTTTATTAGAGTATCCTTAAATGTGTTTTTACTGCGCTAGCATAAGCATTGAAGGAAAAGTGATTATTTAGAGCAGAGAAACTGCTGTCATCAGATTGCGGCTCTCATTTGCTTTATCTCGACAAGCGCCTTCTCTGCATACTAAAAAGCAGCATTAACAGAGCCCCTTACTGTGTTTTCTTGATATGTGTTTTATCTGCGCCTAGTAATGCATTTAAGGAAAAGCGATTATCTCGAGCAGAGAAGCTGCTATCATCAGATTGTGTATTGCCATAGCCTTATCTCTACAAGATATTTCACTGCAAACTACAGAACAGCATTAACATCCATCCTAACAATATTCTCTTGGTATGTGTTCTATCTGCGCATACTATAGCATTTAAGGAAAAGCTATTATCTCGAGCAGAGAAGCTGCTATCATCAGATTGTGGCTTTCATCAGCTTTATCTCTACAAGCGCTTTCACTGCAACCTACAAATCAGCGCTGACTAGCTTTTTATTCGAGTATCCTTCAATGTGTTCTAACTGCGCTTGCATAAGCATTGAAGGAAAAGTGATTATTTCGAGCAGAGAAACTGCTGTCACTAGATTGTGGCTTTCATCAGCTTTATCTCTTCAAGCGCTTTCTCTGCATACTAAAAAGCAGCATTAACAGAGCCCCTTACTATGTTCTCTTGATATGTGTTCTATCTGCGCCTAGTAATGCATTTAAGGAAAAGCGATTATCTCGGGCAGAGAAGCTGCTATCCTCAGATTGTGGCTTTCATCAGCTTTATCTCTTCAAGCGCTTTCACTGCAAACTACAAAGGAGCATTGACAGAGCTCCTTATTATTCTCTCTTGTTGTGTTTTCTATCTGCGCCTAGTAATGCATTTAAGGTAAAGCGATTATCTCGAGTAGAGAAGCTGCTATCATCAGATTGTGGCTTTCATCTGCTTTATTTCTACAAGCGCTATCACTGCATCCTACAAAGCAGCTTTGGCTAGCTTTTTATTAGAGTATCCTTAAATGTGTTTTTACTGCGCTAGCATAAGCATTGAAGGAAAAGTGATTATTTAGAGCAGAGAAACTGCTGTCATCAGATTGCGGCTCTCATTTGCTTTATCTCGACAAGCGCTTTCTCTGCATACTAAAGCAGCATTAACAGAGCCCCTTACTGTGTTTTCTTGATATGTGTTTTATCTACGCCTAGTAATGCATTTAAGGAAAAGCGATTATCTCGAGCAGAGAAGCTGCTATCATCAGATTGTGGCTTTCATGAGCTTTAACTCTGTAAGAGCTTTCACTGCAACCTACAAAGCAGAATGAACAGAGCTCCTTACTATGTTCTCTTGATATGTGTTTTAACTGCGGCTAGTAAAATAATTAAGGAAAAGCGATTATCTCGAGCAGAGAAGCTGCTATCATCAGATTGTGGCTTTCATGAGCTTTATCTCTACAAGCGCTTCAACTGCTACCTAGAAATCATCGCTGACTAGCTTTTTATTAGAGTGTCCTGAAATGTGTTCTAACTGCGCTTACATAAGCATTTAAGGAAAAGTGATTATCTCTATCAGAGAAGCTGCTATCATCAGACTGTGTCTTTAATGAGCTTTAACTCTATAAGCGCTTTCACTGCAACCTAGAAAGCAGCATTATCAGAGCCCCTTACTATGGTCTCTTGATATGTGTTCTATCTGCGCCTAGTAATGCATTTAAGTTAAAGCGATTATCTCGAACAGAGAAGCTGCTATCATCACATTGTGGCTTTCATGAGCTTTAACTCTATAAGCGCTTTCACTGCAACCTACAAAGCAGAATTAACAGAGTTCCTTGCTGTGTTCTCTTGATATGTGTTTTATCTGCGCCTAGTTATGTTTTTAAGGAAAAGCGATTTTCTCGAACAGAGAAGCTGCTATCATCAGATTGTGGCTTTCATTAGATTTATCTCGACTAGCGCTTTCACTGTAAACTACAAAGGAGCATTAACAGAGCCCCTTATTATTCTCTCTTGTTATGTGTTCTATCTGCGCCCAGTAATGCTTTTAATGTAAACCGATTATCCCGAGGAGAGAAGCTTCTATCATCAGATTGTGGTTTTCCATAGCGTTATCTCTACAAGATGTTTCACTGCAAACTACAAAGCAGCATTAACAGACATCCTAACAATGTTCTCTTGATTTGTGTTCTATCTGCGCCTAGTAATGTATTTAAGGAAAAGCGATTATATCGAGCAGAGAAGCTGCTATCATCAGATTGTGGCTTTCATGAGCTTTAACTATATAAGTGCTTTCACTGCAACCTACAAAGCAGAATTAACAGAGCTCCTTCCTGTGTTCTCTTGATATGTGTTCTATCTGCGCCTAGTAATGCATTTAAGTTAAAGCGATTATCTCGAGCACAGAAGCTGCTATCATCAGATTGTGGCTTTCATGAGCTTTAACTCTATAAGAGCTTTCACTGCAACCTACAAAGCAGAATTACAAGAGCTCCTTACTGTGTTCTCTTGATATGTGTTTTATCTGCGCCTAGTAATGTTTTTAAGGAAAAGCGATTATCTCGAGCAGAGAAGCTGCTATCCTCAGATTGTGGCTTTCATGAGCTTTATCTCTACAAGCGCTTTAACTGCTACCTAGAAATCAGCGCTGACTAGCTTTTTATTAGAGTGTCCTGAAATGTGTTCTAACTGCGCTTACATAAGCATTTAAGCAAAAGTGATTATCTCTAGCAGAGAAGCTGCTATCATCAGATTGTGGCTTTCATGAGCTTTAACTCTATAAGAGCTTTCAGTGCAACCTACAAAGCAGAATTAACAGAGCTCCTTCCTGTGTTCTCTTGATATGTGTTTTATCTGCGCCTAGTAATGCATTTAAGGAAAAGCGATTATCTCGAGCAGAGAAGCTGCTATCATCAGATTGTGGCTTTCATGAGCTTTAACTCTGTAAGCGCTTTCACTGCAACCTACAAAGCAGAATGAACAGAGCTCCTTATTATATTCTCTTGATATGTGTTTTAACTGCGGCTAGTAAAATAATTAAGGAAAAGCGATTATCTCGAGCAGAGAAGCTGCTATCATCAGATTGTGGCTTTCATGAGCTTTAACTGTATAAGAGCTTTCACTGCAACCTACAAAGTAGAATTTACAGAGCTCCTTCCTGTGTTCTCTTGATATGTGTTTTATCTGCGCCTAGTAATGTTTTTAAGGAAAAGCGATTATCTCGAGCAGAGAAGCTGCTATAATCAGATTGTGGCTTTCATGAGCTTTAACTCTATAAGAGCTTTAACTGCAACCTACAAAGCAGAATTAACAGAGCTCTTTACTGTATTCTCTTGATATGTTTTCTATCTGCGCCTAGAAATGTATTTAAGGAAAAGCGATTATCTCGAGCAGAGAAGCTGCTATCCTCAGATTGTGGCTTTCATGAGCTTTAACTATATAAGAGCTTTCAGTGCAACCTACAAAGCAGAATTAACAGAGCTCCTTCCTGTGTTCTCTTGATATGTGTTCTATCTGCGCCTAGTAATGCATTTAAGTTAAAGCGATTATCTCGAGCACAGAAGCTGCTATCATCAGATTGTGGCTTTCATGAGCTTTAACTCTATAAGAGCTTTCACTGCAACCTACAAAGCAGAATTAACAGAGCTCCTTACTGTGTTCTCTTGATATGTGTTTTATCTGCGCCTAGAAATGTTTTTAAGGAAAAGCGATTATCTCGAGCAGAGAAGCTGCTATCATCAGATTGTGTCTTTCATGAGCTTTATCTCTACAATCACTTTAACTGCTACCTAGAAATCAGCGCTGACTAGCTTTTTATTAGAGTGTCCTGAAATGTGTTCTAACTGCGCTTACATAAGCATTTAAGGAAAAGTGATTATCTCTAGCAGAGAAGCTGCTATCATCAGACTGTGTCTTTAATGAGCTTTAACTCTATAAGCGCTTTCACTGCAACCTACAAAGCAGAATTAACAGAGTTCCTTACTGTGTTCTCTTGATATGTGTTTTATCTGCGCCTAGTTATGTTTTTAAGGAAAAGCTATTTTCTCGAACAGAGAAGCTGCTATCATCAGATTGTGGCTTTCATTAGATTTATCTCGACTAGCGCTTTCACTGCAAACTACAAAGGAGCATTAACAGAGCCCCGTATTATTCTCTCTTGTTATGTGTTCTACCTGCGCCCAGTAATGCTTTTAATGTAAACCGATTATCCCGAGCAGAGAAGCTGCTATCATCAGATTGTAGTTTTCCATAGCCTTATCTCTACAAGATATTTCACTGCAAACTACAAAGCAGCACTAACAGACATCCTAACAATGTTCTCTTGATACGTGTTCTATCTGCGCCTAGAAATGAATTTAAGGAAAAGCGATTATCTCGAGCAGAGAAACTGCTGTCATCAGATTGCGGCTTTCATGAACTTTATCTCGACAAGCGCTTTCTCTGCATACTAAAAAGCAGCATTAACAGAGCCCCTTACTATGTTCTCTTGATATGTGTTCTATCTGCGCCTAGTAATGCATTTAAGGAAAAGCGATATTCTCGGGCAGAGAAGCTGCTATCCTCAGATTGTGGCTTTCATCAGCTTTATCTCTTCAAGCGCTTTCACTGCAAACTACAAAGGAGCATTGACAGAGCTCCTTATTATTCTCTCTTGTTGTGTTTTCTATCTGCGCCTAGTAATGCATTTAAGGTAAACCGATTATCTCGAGTAGAGAAGCTGCTATCATCATATTGTGGCTTTCATCTGCTTTATTTCTACAAGCGCTATCACTGCATCCTGCAAAGCTGCTTTGGCTAGCTTTTTATTAGAGTATCCTTAAATGTGTTTTTACTGCGCTAGCATAAGCATTGAAGGAAAAGTGATTATTTAGAGCAGAGAAACTGCTGTCATCAGATTGCGGCTCTCATTTGCTTTATCTCGACAAGCGCCTTCTCTGCATACTAAAAAGCAGCATTAACAGAGCCCCTTACTGTGTTTTCTTGATATGTGTTTTATCTGCGCCTAGTAATGCATTTAAGGAAAAGCGATTATCTCGAGCAGAGAAGCTGCTATCATCAGATTGTGTATTGCCATAGCCTTATCTCTACAAGATATTTCACTGCAAACTACAGAACAGCATTAACATCCATCCTAACAATATTCTCTTGGTATGTGTTCTATCTGCGCATACTATAGCACTTAAGGAAAAGCTATTATCTCGAGCAGAGAAGCTGCTATCATCAGATTGTGGCTTTCATCAGCTTTATCTCTACAAGCGCTTTCACTGCAACCTACAAATCAGCGCTGACTAGCTTTTTATTCGAGTATCCTTCAATGTGTTCTAACTGCGCTTGCATAAGCATTGAAGGAAAAGTGATTATTTCGAGCAGAGAAACTGCTGTCACTAGATTGTGGCTTTCATCAGCTTTATCTCTTCAAGCGCTTTCTCTGCATACTAAAAAGCAGCATTAACAGAGCCCCTTACTATGTTCTCGTGATATGTGTTCTATCTGCGCCTAGTAATGCATTTAAGGAAAAGCGATTATCTCGGGCAGAGAAGCTGCTATCCTCAGATTGTGGCTTTCATCAGCTTTATCTCTTCAAGCGCTTTCACTGCAAACTACAAAGGAGCATTGACAGAGCTCCTTATTATTCTCTCTTGTTGTGTTTTCTATCTGCGCCTAGTAATGCATTTAAGGTAAAGCGATTATCTCGAGTAGAGAAGCTGCTATCATCAGATTGTGGCTTTCATCTGCTTTATTTCTACAAGCGCTATCACTGCATCCTACAAAGCAGCTTTGGCTAGCTTTTTATTAGAGTATCCTTAAATGTGTTTTTACTGCGCTAGCATAAGCATTGAAGGAAAAGTGATTATTTAGAGCAGAGAAACTGCTGTCATCAGATTGCGGCTCTCATTTGCTTTATCTCGACAAGCGCTTTCTCTGCATACTAAAAAGCAGCATTAACAGAGCCCCTTACTGTGTTTTCTTGATATGTGTTTTATCTACGCCTAGTAATGCATTTAAGGAAAAGCGATTATCTCGAGCAGAGAAGCTGCTATCATCAGATTGTGTATTGCCATAGCCTTATCTCTACAAGATATTTCACTGCAAACTACAGAACAGCATTAACATCCATCCTAACAATATTCTCTTGGTATGTGTTCTATCTGCGCATACTATAGCATTTAAGGAAAAGCGATTATCTCGAGCAGAGAAGCTGCTATCATCAGATTGTGGCTTTCATCAGCTTTATCTCTACAAGCGCTTTCACTGCAAACTACAAAGCAGCTTTGGCTAGCTTTTTATTCGAGTATCCTTCAATGAGTTCTAACTGCGCTTGCATAAGCATTGAAGGAAAAGTGATTATTTCGAGCAGAGAAACTGCTGTCACTAGGTTGTGGCTTTCATCAGCTTTATCTCTTCAAGCGCTTTCTCTGCATACTAAAAAGCAGCATTAACAGAGCCCCTTACTATGTTCTCTTGATATGTGTTCTATCTGCGCCTAGTAATGCATTTAAGGAAAAGCGATTATCTCGAGCAGAGAAGCTGCTATCATCAGATTGTGGCTTTCATCAGCTTTATCTCTACAAGCGCTTTCACTGCAAACTACAAAGGAGCATTGACACAGCTCCTTATTATTCTCTCTTGTTGTGTTTTCTATCTGCGCCTAGTAATGCATTTAAGGAAAAGCGATTATCTCGATCAGAGAAGCTGGTATCATCAGATTGTGGCTTTCATGAGCTTTAACTCTGTAAGAGCTTTCACTGCAACCTACAAAGCAGAATGAACAGAGCTCCTTACTATGTTCTCTTGATATGTGTTTTAACTGCGGCTAGTAAAATAATTAAGGAAAAGCGATTATCTCGAGCAGAGAAGCTGCTATCATCAGATTGTGGCTTTCATGAGCTTTATCTCTACAAGCGCTTCAACTGCTACCTAGAAATCATCGCTGACTAGCTTTTTATTAGAGTGTCCTGAAATGTGTTCTAACTGCGCTTACATAAGCATTTAAGGAAAAGTGATTATCTCTATCAGAGAAGCTGCTATCATCAGACTGTGTCTTTAATGAGCTTTAACTCTATAAGCGCTTTCACTGCAACCTAGAAAGCAGCATTATCAGAGCCCCTTACTATGGTCTCTTGATATGTGTTCTATCTGCGCCTAGTAATGCATTTAAGTTAAAGCGATTATCTCGAACAGAGAAGCTGCTATCATCACATTGTGGCTTTCATGAGCTTTAACTCTATAAGCGCTTTCACTGCAACCTACAAAGCAGAATTAACAGAGTTCCTTGCTGTGTTCTCTTGATATGTGTTTTATCTGCGCCTAGTTATGTTTTTAAGGAAAAGCGATTTTCTCGAACAGAGAAGCTGCTATCATCAGATTGTGGCTTTCATTAGATTTATCTCGACTAGCGCTTTCACTGTAAACTACAAAGGAGCATTAACAGAGCCCCTTATTATTCTCTCTTGTTATGTGTTCTATCTGCGCCCAGTAATGCTTTTAATGTAAACCGATTATCCCGAGGAGAGAAGCTTCTATCATCAGATTGTGGTTTTCCATAGCGTTATCTCTACAAGATGTTTCACTGCAAACTACAAAGCAGCATTAACAGACATCCTAACAATGTTCTCTTGATTTGTGTTCTATCTGCGCCTAGTAATGTATTTAAGGAAAAGCGATTATATCGAGCAGAGAAGCTGCTATCATCAGATTGTGGCTTTCATGAGCTTTAACTATATAAGTGCTTTCACTGCAACCTACAAAGCAGAATTAACAGAGCTCCTTCCTGTGTTCTCTTGATATGTGTTCTATCTGCGCCTAGTAATGCATTTAAGTTAAAGCGATTATCTCGAGCACAGAAGCTGCTATCATCAGATTGTGGCTTTCATGAGCTTTAACTCTATAAGAGCTTTCACTGCAACCTACAAAGCAGAATTACAAGAGCTCCTTACTGTGTTCTCTTGATATGTGTTTTATCTGCGCCTAGTAATGTTTTTAAGGAAAAGCGATTATCTCGAGCAGAGAAGCTGCTATCCTCAGATTGTGGCTTTCATGAGCTTTATCTCTACAAGCGCTTTAACTGCTACTATAGAAATCAGCGCTGACTAGCTTTTTATTAGAGTTTACTGAAATGTGTTCCTTCAGCGCTTACTTAAGCATTTAAGGAAAAGCGATTAACTAGAGTACAGAAGCTGCTGTCATCAGATTGCGGCTTTCATTGGCTTTAAATTTATAAGAGCTTTTAGTGCAACCTACAAAGCAGAATAAACAGAGCTCCTTCCTGTGTTCTCTTGATATGTGTTCTATCTGCGCCTAGTAATGCATTTAAGTTAAAGCGATTATCTCGAGCAGAGAAGCTGCTATCATCAGATTGTGGCTTTCATGAGCATTAACTCTGTAAGCGCTTTCACTGCAAACTACAAAGCAGAATGAACAGAGCTCCTTACTATGATCTCTTGATATGTGTTTTATCTGCGCCTAGTAATGTTTTTAAGGAAAAGCGATTATCTCGAGCAGAGAAGCTGCTATCATCAGATTGTGGCTTTCATGAGCTTTATCTCTACAAGCGCTTTAACTGCTACCTAGAAATCAGCGCTGACTAGCTTTTTATTAGAGTGTCCTGAAATGAGTTCTAACTGCGCTTACATAAGCATTTAAGGAAAAGTGATTAACTAGAATACAGAAGCTGCTATCATCTGATTGTGGCTTTCCTGAGCTTTAACTCTGTAAGCGCTTTCACTGCAACCTACAAAGCAGAATGAACAGAGCTCCTTACTATGTTCTCTTGATATGTGTTTTAACTGCGGCTAGTAAAATAATTAAGGAAAAGCGATTATCTCGAGCAGAGAAGCTGCTATCATCAGATTGTGGCTTTCATGAGCTTTAACTCTATAAGCGATTTCACTGCGACCTACAAAGCAGAATTAACAGAGCTCCTTACTGTGTTCTCTTCATTTGTGTTTTATCTGCGCCTAGTAATGTATTTAAGGAAAAGCGATTATCTCGGGCAGAGAAGCTGCTATCCTCAGATTGTGGCTTTCATGAGCTTTATCTCTACAAGCGCTTTAACTGCTACCTAGAAATCAGCGCTGACTAGCTTTTTATTAGAGTGTCCTGAAATGTGTTCTAACTGCGCTTACATAAGCATTTAAGGAAAAGTGATTATCTCTAGCAGAGAAGCTGCTATCATCAGACTGTGTCTTTAATGAGCTTTAACTCTATAAGCGCTTTCACTGCAACCTAGAAAGCAGCATTAACAGAGCCCCTTACTATGGTCTCTTGATATGTGTTCTATCTGCGCCTAGTAATGTTTTTAAGGAAAAGCGATTTTCTCGAACAGAGAAGCTGCTATCATCAGATTGTGTATTGCCATAGCCTTATCTCTACAAGATATTTCACTGCAAACTACAGAACAGCATTAACATCCATCCTAACATTATTCTCTTGGTATGTGTTCTATCTGCGCATACTATAGCATTTAAGGAAAAGCGATTATCTCGAGCAGAGAAGCTGCTATCCTCAGATTGTGGCTTTCATCAGCTTTATCTCTTAAAGCGCTTTTACTGCAAACTACAAAGGAGCATTGACAGAGCTCCTTATTATTCTCTCTTGTTGTGTTTTCTATCTTCGCCTAGTAATGCATTTAAGGTAAACCGATTATCTCGAGTAGAGAAGCTGCTATCATCAGATTGTGGCTTTCATCTGCTTTATTTCTACAAGCGCTATCACTGCATCCTACAAAGCAGCTTTGGCTAGCTTTTTATTAGAGTATCCTTAAATGTGTTTTTACTTCGCTAGCATAAGCATTGAAGGAAAAGTGATTATTTAGAGCAGAGAAACTGCTGTCATCAGATTGCGGCTCTCATTTGCTTTATCTCGACAAGCGCTTTCTCTGCTTATTAAAAAGCATCATTAACAGAGCCCCTTACTGTGTTTTCTTGATATGTGTTTTATCTGCGCTTAGTAATGCATTTAAGTTAAAGCGATTATCTCGAGCAGAGAAGCTGCTATCATCAGATTGTGTATTGCCATAGCCTTATCTCTACAAGATATTTCACTGCAAACTACAGAACTGCATTAACATCCATCCTAACATTATTCTCTTGGTATGTGTTCTATCTGCGCATACTATAGCATTTAAGGAAAAGCGATTATCTCGAGCAGAGAAGCTGCTATCATCAGATTGTGGCTTTCATCAGCTTTATCTCTACAAGCGCTTTCACTGCAAACTACAAAGCAGCTTTGGCTATCTTTTTATTCGAGTATCCTTCAATGTGTTCTAACTGCGCTTGCATAAGCATTGAAGGAAAAGTGATTATTTCGAGCAGAGAAAATGCTGTCACTAGATTGTGGCTTTCATCAGCTTTATCTCTTCAAGCGCTTTCTCTGCATACTAAAAAGCAGCATTAACAGAGCCCCTTACTATGTTCTCTTGATATGTGTTATATCTGCGCATAGTAATGCATTTAAGGAAATGCGATTATCTCGGGCAGAGAAGCTGCTATCATCAGATTGTGGCTTTCATGAGCTTTAACTCTATAGGAGCTTTCAGTGCAACCTACAAAGAAGAATTAACAGAGATCCTTCCTGTGTTCTCTTGATATGTGTTCTATCTGCGCCTAGTAATGCATTTAAGTTAAAGCGATTATCTCGAACAGAGAAGCTGCTATCATCAGATTGTGGCTTTCATGAGCTTTATCTCTACAAGCGCTTTAACTGCTACCTAGAAATCAGCGCTGACTAGCTTTTTATTAGAGTGTCCTGAAATGTGTTCTAACTGCGCTTACATAAGCATTTAAGCAAAAGTGATTATCTCTAGCAGAGAAGCTGCTATCATCAGATTGTGGCTTTCATGAGCTTTAACTCTATAAGAGCTTTCAGTGCAACCTACAAAGCAGAATTAACAGAGCTCCTTCCTGTGTTCTCTTGATATGTGTTTTATCTGCGCCTAGTAATGCATTTAAGGAAAAGCGATTATCTCGAGCAGAGAAGCTGCTATCATCAGATTGTGGCTTTCATGAGCTTTAACTCTGTAAGCGCTTTCACTGCAACCTACAAAGCAGAATGAACAGAGCTCCTTATTATATTCTCTTGATATGTGTTTTAACTGCGGCTAGTAAAATAATTAAGGAAAAGCGATTATCTCGAGCAGAGAAGCTGCTATCATCAGATTGTGGCTTTCATGAGCTTTAACTGTATAAGAGCTTTCACTGCAACCTACAAAGTAGAATTTACAGAGCTCCTTCCTGTGTTCTCTTGATATGTGTTTTATCTGCGCCTAGTAATGTTTTTAAGGAAAAGCGATTATCTCGAGCAGAGAAGCTGCTATAATCAGATTGTGGCTTTCATGAGCTTTAACTCTATAAGAGCTTTAACTGCAACCTACAAAGCAGAATTAACAGAGCTCTTTACTGTATTCTCTTGATATGTTTTCTACCTGCGCCTAGAAATGTATTTAAGGAAAAGCGATTATCTCGAGCAGAGAAGCTGCTATCCTCAGATTGTGGCTTTCATGAGCTTTAACTATATAAGAGCTTTCAGTGCAACCTACAAAGCAGAATTAACAGAGCTCCTTCCTGTGTTCTCTTGATATGTGTTCTATCTGCGCCTAGTAATGCATTTAAGTTAAAGCGATTATCTCGAGCACAGAAGCTGCTATCATCAGATTGTGGCTTTCATGAGCTTTAACTCTATAAGAGCTTTCACTGCAACCTACAAAGCAGAATTAACAGAGCTCCTTACTGTGTTCTCTTGATATGTGTTTTATCTGCGCCTAGAAATGTTTTTAAGGAAAAGCGATTATCTCGAGCAGAGAAGCTGCTATCATCAGATTGTGTCTTTCATGAGCTTTATCTCTACAATCGCTTTAACTGCTACCTAGAAATCAGCGCTGACTAGCTTTTTATTAGAGTGTCCTGAAATGTGTTCTAACTGCGCTTACATAAGCATTTAAGGAAAAGTGATTATCTCTAGCAGAGAAGCTGCTATCATCAGACTGTGTCTTTAATGAGCTTTAACTCTATAAGCGCTTTCACTGCAACCTACAAAGCAGAATTAACAGAGTTCCTTACTGTGTTCTCTTGATATGTGTTTTATCTGCGCCTAGTTATGTTTTTAAGGAAAAGCGATTTTCTCGAACAGAGAAGCTGCTATCATCAGATTGTGGCTTTCATTAGATTTATCTCGACTAGCGCTTTCACTGCAAACTACAAAGGAGCATTAACAGAGCCCCGTATTATTCTCTCTTGTTATGTGTTCTACCTGCGCCCAGTAATGCTTTTAATGTAAACCGATTATCCCGAGCAGAGAAGCTGCTATCATCAGATTGTGGTTTTCCATAGCCTTATCTCTACAAGATATTTCACTGCAAACTACAAAGCAGCACTAACAGACATCCTAACAATGTTCTCTTGATACGTGTTCTATCTGCGCCTAGAAATGAATTTAAGGAAAAGCGATTATCTCGAGCAGAGAAACTGCTGTCATCAGATTGCGGCTTTCATGAACTTTATCTCGACAAGCGCTTTCTCTGCATACTAAAAAGCAGCATTAACAGAGCCCCTTACTATGTTCTCTTGATATGTGTTCTATCTGCGCCTAGTAATGCATTTAAGGAAAAGCGATATTCTCGGGCAGAGAAGCTGCTATCCTCAGATTGTGGCTTTCATCAGCTTTATCTCTTCAAGCGCTTTCACTGCAAACTACAAAGGAGCATTGACAGAGCTCCTTATTATTCTCTCTTGTTGTGTTTTCTATCTGCGCCTAGTAATGCATTTAAGGTAAACCGATTATCTCGAGTAGAGAAGCTGCTATCATCAGATTGTGGCTTTCATCTGCTTTATTTCTACAAGCGCTATCACTGCATCCTGCAAAGCTGCTTTGGCTAGCTTTTTATTAGAGTATCCTTAAATGTGTTTTTACTGCGCTAGCATAAGCATTGAAGGAAAAGTGATTATTTAGAGCAGAGAAACTGCTGTCATCAGATTGCGGCTCTCATTTGCTTTATCTCGACAAGCGCCTTCTCTGCATACTAAAAAGCAGCATTAACAGAGCCCCTTACTGTGTTTTCTTGATATGTGTTTTATCTGCGCCTAGTAATGCATTTAAGGAAAAGCGATTATCTCGAGCAGAGAAGCTGCTATCATCAGATTGTGTATTGCCATAGCCTTATCTCTACAAGATATTTCACTGCAAACTACAGAACAGCATTAACATCCATCCTAACAATATTCTCTTGGTATGTGTTCTATCTGCGCATACTATAGCATTTAAGGAAAAGCGATTATCTCGAGCAGAGAAGCTGCTATCATCAGATTGTGGCTTTCATCAGCTTTATCTCTACAAGCGCTTTCACTGCAAACTACAAAGCAGCTTTGGCTAGCTTTTTATTCGAGTATCCTTCAATGTGTTCTAACTGCGCTTGCATAAGCATTGAAGGAAAAGTGATTATTTCGAGCAGAGAAACTGCTGTCACTAGGTTGTGGCTTTCATCAGCTTTATCTCTTCAAGCGCTTTCTCTGCATACTAAAAAGCAGCATTAACAGAGCCCCTTACTATGTTCTCTTGATATGTGTTCTATCTGCGCCTAGTAATGCATTTAAGGAAAAGCGATTATCTCGGGCAGAGAAGCTGCTATCCTCAGATTGTGGCTTTCATCAGCTTTATCTCTACAAGCGCTTTCACTGCAAACTACAAAGGAGCATTGACAGAGCTCCTTATTATTCTCTCTTGTTGTGTTTTCTATCTGCGCCTAGTAATGCATTTAAGGTAAAGCGATTATCTCGAGTAGAGAAGCTGCTATCATCAGATTGTGGCTTTCATCTGCTTTATTTCTACAAGCGCTATCACTGCATCCTACAAAGCAGCTTTGGCTAGCTTTTTATTAGAGTATCCTTAAATGTGTTTTTACTGCGCTAGCATAAGCATTGAAGGAAAAGTGATTATTTAGAGCAGAGAAACTGCTGTCATCAGATTGTGGCTCTCATTTGCCTTATCTCTGCAAGCGCTTTCTCTGCATACTAAAAAGCAGCATTAACAGAGCCCCTTACTGTGTTTTCTTGATATGTGTTTTATCTGCGCCTAGTAATGCATTTAAGGAAAAGCGATTATCTCGAGCAGAGAAGCTGCTATCATCAGATTGTGTATTGCCATAGCCTTATCTCTACAAGATATTTCACTGCAAACTACAGAACAGAATAAACAGCCATCCTAACAATATTCTCATGGTATGTGTTCTATCTGCGCATACTAAAGCATTTAAGGAAAAGCGATTATCTCGAGCAGGGAAGCTGCTATCATCAGATTGTGACTTTCATCAGCTTTATCTCTTCAAGCGCTTTCACTGCAACCTACAAAGCAGTTTTGGCTAGCTTTTTATTCTAGTATCCTTCAATGTGTTCTAACTGCGCTTGCATAAGCATTGAAGGAAAAGTGATTATTTCGAGCAGAGAAACTGCTGTCACTAGATTGTGGCTTTCATCAGCTTTATCTCTTCAAACGCTTTCTCTGCATACTAAAAAGCAGCATTAACAGAGCCCCTTACTATGTTCTCTTGATATGTGTTCTATCTGCGCCTAGTAATGCATTTAAGGAAAAGCGATTATCTCGAGCAGAGAAGCTGCTATCATCAGATTGTGGCTTTCATCTGCTTTATTTCTACAAGCGCTATCACTGCATCCTACAAAGCAGCTTTGACTAGCTTTTTATTAGAGTGTCCTTAAATGTGTTTTTACTGCGCTAGCATAAGCATTGAAGGAAAAGTGATTATTTAGAGCAGAGAAACTGCTGTCATCAGATTGCGGCTCTCATTTGCTTTATCTCGACAAGCGCTTTCTCTGCATAATAAAAAGCAGCATTAACAGAGCCCCTTACTGTGTTTTCTTGATATGTGTTTTATCTGCGCCTAGTAATGCATTTAAGGAAAAGCGATTATCTCGAGCAGAGAAGCTGCTATCATCAGATTGTGTATTGCCATAGCCTTATCTCTACAATATATTTCACTGCAAACTACAGAACAGCATTAACATCGATCCTAACAATATTCTCTTGGTATGTGGTCTATCTGCGCATACTAAAGCATCTAAGGAAAAGCGATTATCTCGATCAGAAAAGCTGCTATCATCAGATTGTGGCTTTCATCAGCTTTATCTCTACAAGCGCTTTCACTGCAAACTACAAAGCAGCTTTGGCTAGCTTTTTATTCGAGTATCCTTCAATGTGTTCTAACTGCGCTTGCATAAGCATTGAAGGAAAAGCGATTATTTCGAGCAGAGAAACTGCTGTCACTAGATTGCGGCTTTCATTTGCTTTACCTCGACAAGCGCTTTCTCTGCATACTAAAAAGCAGCATTAACAGAGCCCCTTACTATGTTCTCTTGATATGTGTTCTATCTGCGCCTAGTAATGCATTTAAAGAAAAGCGATATTCTCGGGCAGAGAAGCTGCTATCCTCAGATTGTGGCTTTTATCAGCTTTATCTCTTCAAGCGCTTTCACTGCAAACTACAAAGGAGCATTTACAGAGCTCCTTATTATTCTCTCTTGTTGTGTTTTCTATCTGCGCCTAGTAATGCATTTAAGGTAAACCGATTATCTCGAGTAGAGAAGCTGCTATCATCAGATTGTGCCTTTCATCTGCTTTATTTCTACAAGCGCTATCACTGCATCCTACAAAGCAGCTTTGGCTAGCTTTTTATTAGAGTATCCTTAAATGTGTTTTTACTGAGCTAGCATAAGCATTGAAGGAAAAGTGATTATTTAGAGCAGAGAAACTGCTGTCATCAGATTGCGGCTCTCATTTGCTTTATCTCGACACGCGCTTTCTCTGCATACAAAAAGCAGCATTAACAGAGCCCATTACTGTGTTTTCTTGATATGTGTTTTATCTGCGCCTAGTAATGCATTTAAGGAAAAGCGATTATCTCGAGCAGAGAAGCTGCTATCATCAGATTGTGTATTGCCATAGCCTTATCTCTACAAGATATTTCACTGCAAACTACAGAACAGCATTAACATCCATCCTAACAATATTCTCTTGGTATGTGTTCTATCTGCGCATACTATAGCATTTAAGGAAAAGCGATTATCTCGAGCAGAGAAGCTGCTATCATCATATTGTGGCTTTCATCAGCTTTATCTCTACAAGCGCTTTCACTGCAACCTACAAAGCAGCTTTGGCTAGCTTTTTATTCGAGTATCCTTCAATGTGTTCTAACTGCGCTTGCATAAGCATTGAAGGAAAAGTGATTATTTCGAGCAGAGAAACTGCTGTCACGAGATTGTGGCTTTCATCAGCTTTATCTCTTCAAGCGCTTTCTCTGCATACTAAAAAGCAGCATTAACAGAGCCCCTTACTGTGTTTTCTTGATATGTGTTTTATCTGCGCCTAGTAATGCATTTAAGGAAAAGCGATTATCTCGAGCAGAGAAACTGCTGTCATCAGATTGCGGCTTTCATTTGCTTTATCTCGACAAGCGCTTTCTCTGCATACTAAAAAGCAGCATTAACAGAGCCCCTTACTGTGTTTTCTTGATATGTGTTTTATCTGCGCCGAGTAATGCATTTAAGGAAAAGCGATTATCTCGAGCAGAAAAACTGCTGTCATCAGATTGCGGCTTTCATTTGCTTTATCTCGACAAGCGCTTTCTCTGCATACTAAAAAGCAGCATTAACAGAGCCCCTTACTGTGTTCTCTTGATATGTGTTTTATCTGCGCCTAGTAATGTATTTAAGGAAAAGCGATTATATCGAGCAGAGAAGCTGCTATCATCAGATTGTGTATTGCCATAGCCTTATCTCTACAAGATATTTCACTGCAAACTACGGAACAGCATTAACATCCATCCTAACAATATTCTCTTGGTATGTGTTCTATCTGCGCATACTAAAGCATTTAAGGAAAAGCGATTATCTCGAGAAGAGAAGCTGCTGTCATCAGATTGTGGCTTTCATCAGCTTTATCTCTACAAGCGCTTTCACTGCAACCTACAAAGCAGCTTTGGCTAGCTTTTTATTCGAGTATCCTTCAATGTGTTCTAACTGCGCTTGCATAAGCATTGAAGGAATAGTGATTATTTCGAGCAGAGAAACTGCTGTCACTAGATTGTGGCTTTCATCAACTTTATCTCTTCAAGCGCTTTCTCTGCATACTAAAAGGCAGCATTAACAGAGCCCCTTACTATGTTCTCTTGATATGTGTTCTATCTGCGCCTAGTAATGCATTTAAGGAAAAGCGATTATCTCGAGCAGAGAAGCTGCTATCCTCAGATTGTGGCTTTCATCAGCTTTATCTCTTCAAGCGCTTTCACTGCAAACTACAAAGGAGCATTGACAGAGCTCCTTATTATTCTCTCTTGTTGTGTTTTCTATCTGCGCCTAGTAATGCATTTAAGGTAAACCGATTATCTCGAGTAAAGAAGCTGCTATCATCAGATTGTGGCTTTCATCTGCTTTATTTCTACAAGCGCTATCACTGCATCCTGCAAAGCAGCTTTGGCTAGCTTTTTATTAGAGTATCCTTAAATGTGTTTTTACTGCGCTAGCATAAGCATTGAAGGAAAAGTGATTATTTAGAGCAGAGAAACTGCTGTCATCAGATTGCGGCTCTCATTTGCTTTATCTCGACAAGCGCTTTCTCTGCATACTAAAAAGCAGCATTAACAGAGCCCCTTACTGTGTTTTCTTGATATGTGTTTTATCTGCGCCTAGTAATGCATTTAAGGAAAAGCGATTATCTCGAGCAGAGAAGGTGCTATCATCAGATTGTGTATTGCCATAGCCTTATCTCTACAAGATATTTCACTGCAAACTACAGAACAGCATTAACATCCATCCTAACAATATTCTCTTGGTATGTGTTCTATCTGCGCATACTATAGCATTTAAGGAAAAGCGATTATCTCGAGCAGAGAAGCTGCTATCATCAGATTGTGGCTTTCATCAGCTTTATCTCTACAAGCGCTTTCACTGCAAACTACAAAGCAGCTTTGGCTAGCTTTTTATTCGAGTATCCTTCAATGAGTTCTAACTGCGCTTGCATAAGCATTGAAGGAAAAGTGATTATTTCGAGCAGAGAAACTGCTGTCACTAGGTTGTGGCTTTCATCAGCTTTATCTCTTCAAGCGCTTTCTCTGCATACTAAAAAGCAGCATTAACAGAGCCCCTTACTATGTTCTCTTGATATGTGTTCTATCTGCGCCTAGTAATGCATTTAAGGAAAAGCGATTATCTCGGGCAGAGAAGCTGCTATCCTCAGATTGTGGCTTTCATCAGCTTTATCTCTTCAAGCGCTTTCACTGCAAACTACAAAGGAGCATTGACAGAGCTCCTTATTATTCTCTTTTGTTGTGTTTTCTATCTGCGCCTAGTAATGCATTTAAGGTAAAGCGATTATCTCGAGTAGAGAAGCTGCTATCATCAGATTGTGGCTTTCATCTGCTTTATTTCTACAAGGGCTATCACTGCATCCTACAAAGCAGCTTTGGCTAGCTTTTTATTAGAGTGTCCTTAAATGTGTTTTTACTGCGCTAGCATAAGCATTGAAGGAAAAGTTACTATTTAGAGCAGAGAAACTGCTGTCATCAGATTGCGGCTCTCATTTGCTTTATCTCGACAAGCGCTTTCTCTGCATACTAAAAAGCAGCATTAACAGAGCCCCTTACTGTGTTTTCCTGATATGTGTTTTATCTGCGCCTAGTAATGCATTTAAGGAAAAGCGATTATCTCGAGCAGAGAAGCTGCTATCATCAGATTGTGTATTGCCATAGCCTTATCTCTACAAGATATTTCACTGCAAACTACAGAACAGCATTAACATCCATCCTAACAATATTCTCTTGGTATGTGTTCTATCTGCGCATACTATAGCATTTAAGGAAAAGCGATTATCTCGAGCAGAGAAGCTGCTATCATCAGATTGTGGCTTTCATCAGCTTTATCTCTAGAAGCCCTTTCACTGCAACCTACAAAGCAGCTTTGGCTAGCTTTTTATTCGAGTATCCTTAAATGTGTTTTTACTGCGCTAGCATAAGCATTGAAGGAAAAGTGATTATTTCGAGAAGAGAAACTGCTGTCACTAGATTGTGGCTTTCATCAGCTTTATCTCTTCAAGCGCTTTCTCTGCATACTAAAAAGCAGCATTAACAGAGCCCCTTACTATGTTCTCTTGATATGTGTTCTATCTGCGCCTAGTAATGCATTTAAGGAAAAGCGATTATCTCGAGCAGAGAAGCTGCTATCATCAGATTGTGGCTTTCATCTGCTTTATTTCTACAAGCGCTATCACTGCATCCTACAAAGCAGCTTTGGCTAGCTTTTTATTAGAGTGTCCTTAAATGTGTTTTTACTGCGCTAGCATAAGCATTGAATAAAAAGTGATTATTTAGAGCAGAGAAACTGCTGTCATCAGATTGCGGCTCTCATTTGCTTTATCTCGACAAGCGCTTTCTCTGCATACTAAAAAGCAGCATTAACAGAGCCCTTTACTGTGTTTTCTGGATATGTGTTTTATCTGCGCCTAGTAATGCATTTAAGGAAAAGCGATTATCTCGAGCAGAGAAGCTGCTATCATCAGATTGTGGCTTTCATCAGCTTTATCTCTTCAAGCGCTTTCACTGCAAACTACAAAGGAGCATTGACAGAGCTCCTTATTATTCTCTCTTGTTGTGTTTTCTATCTGCGCCTAGTAATGCATTTAAGGAAAAGCGATTATCTCGAGCAGAGAAACTGCTGTCATCAGATTTCGGCTCTCATTTGCTTTATCTCTTCAAGCGCTTTCTCTGCATACTAAAAAGCAGCATTAACAGAGCCCCTTACTATGTTCTCTTGATATGTGTTCTATCTGCGCCTAGTAATGCATTTAATATAAACCGATTATCTCGAGTAGAGAAGCTGCTATCATCAGATTATGGCTTTCATCTGCTTTATTTCTACAAGCGCTATCACTGCATCCTACAAAGCAGCTTTGGCTAGCTTTTTATTAGAGTATCCTTAAATGTGTTTTTACTGCGCTAGCATAAGCATTGAAGGAAAAGTGATTATTTAGAGCAGAGGAACTGCTGTCATCAGATTGCGGCTCTCATTTGCTTTATCTCGACAAGCGCTTTCTCTGCATACTAAAAAGCAGCATTAACAGAGCCCCTTACTGTGTTTTCTTGATATGTGTTTTATCTGCGCCTAGTAATGCATTTAAGGAAAAGCGATTATCTCGAGCAGAGAAGCTGCTATCATCAGATTGTGTATTGCCATAGCCTTATCTCTACAAGATATTTCACTGCAAACTACAGAACTGCATTAACAGCCATCCTAACAATATTCCCATGGTATGTGTTCTATCTGCGCCTAGTAATGCATTTAAGGAAAAGCGATTATCTCGAGCAGGGAAGCTGCTATCATCAGATTGTGGCTTTCATCAGCTTTATCTCTACAAGCGCTTTCACTGCAACCTACAAAGCAGCTTTGGCTAGCTTTTTATTCGAGTATCCTTCAATGTGTTCTAACTGCGCTTGCATAAGCATTGAAGGAAAAGTGATTATTTCGAGCAGAGAAACTGCTGTCACTAGATTGTGGCTTTCATCAGCTTTATCTCTTCAAGCGCTTTCTCTGCATACTAAAAAGCAGTATTAACAGAGCCCCTTACTGTGTTCTCTTGATATGTGTTTTATCTGCGCCTAGTAATGCATTTAAGGAAAAGCGATTATCTAGAGCAGAGAAACTGCTGTCATCAGATTTCGGCTCTCATTTGCTTTATCTCGACAAGCGCTTTCTCTGCATACTAAAAAGCAGCATTAACAGAGCCCCTTACTATGTTCTCTTGATATGTGTTTTATCTGCGCCTAGTAATGCATTTAAGGAAATGCGATTATCTCGAGCAGAGAAGCTGCTATCATCAGATTGTGTATTGCCATAGCCTTATCTCTACAAGATATTTCACTGCAAACTACAGAACAGCATTAACAGCCATCCTAACAATATTCCCATGCTAAGTGTTCTATCTGCGCATACTAAAGCATTTAAGGAAAAGCGATTATCTCGAGCAGGGAAGCTGCTATCATCAGATTGTGGCTTTCATCAGCTTTATCTCTACAAGCGCTTTCAATGCAAACTACAAAGCAGCTTTGGCTAGCTTTTTATTCGAGTATCCTTCAATGTGTTCTAACTGCGCTTGCATAAGCATTGAAGGAAAAGTGATTATTTCGAGCAGAGAAACTGCTGTCACTAGATTGTGGCTTTCATCAGCTTTATCTCTTCAAGCGCTTTCTCTGCATACTAAAAAGCAGCATTAACAGAGCCCCTTACTGTGTTCTCTTGATATGTGTTTTATGTGCGCCTAGTAATGCATTTAAGGAAAAGCGATTATCTCGAGCAGAGAACCTGCTGTCATCAGATTGCGGCTTTCATTTGCTTTATCTCGACAAGCGCTTTCTCTGCATACTAAAAAGCAGCATTAACAGAGCCCCTTACTATGTTCTCTTGATATGTGTTCTATCTGCGCCTAGTAATGCATTTAAGGAAAAGCGATTATCTCGGACAGAGAAGCTGCTATCCTCAGATTGTGGCTTTCATCAGCTTTATCTCTTCAAGCGCTTTCACTGCAAACTACAAAGGAGCATTGACAGAGCTCCTTATTATTCTTTGTTGTTGAGTTTTCTATCTGCGCCTAGTAATGCATTTAAGGTAAACCGATTATCTCGAGTAGAGAAGCTGCTATCATCGGATTGTGGCTTTCATCTGCTTTATTTCTACAAGCGCTATCACTGCATCCTACAAAGCAGCTTTGGCTAGCTTTTTATTAGACTGTCCTTAAATGTGTTTTTACTGCGCTAGCATAAGCATTGAAGGAAAAGTGATTATTTAGAGCAGAGAAACTGCTGTCATCAGATTGCGGCTCTCATTTGCTTTACCTCGACAAGCGCTTTCTCTGCATACTAAAAAGCAGCATTAACAGAGCCCCTTACTGTGTTTTCTTGATATGTGTTTTATCTGCGCCTAGTAATGCATTTAAGGAAAAGCGATTATCTCGAGCAGAGAAGCTGCTATCATCAGATTGTGGCTTTCATCAGCTTTATCTCTACAAGCGCTTTCACTGCAACCTACAAAGCAGCTTTTGCTAGCTTTTTATTCGAGAATCCTTCAATGTGTTCTAACTGCGCTTGCATAAGCATTGAAGGAGAAGTGATTATTTCGAGCAGAGAAACTGCTGTTACTAGATTGTGGCTTCAATCAGCTTTATCTCTTCAAGCGCTTTCTCTGCATACTAAAAAGCAGCATTAACAGAGCCCCTTACTATGTTCTCTTGATATGTGTTTTATCTGCGCCTAGTAATGCATTTAAGGAGAAGCGATTATCTCGAGCAGAGAAGCTGCTATCATCAGATTGAGTATTGCCATATCCTTATCTCTACAAGATATTTCACTGCAAACTACAGAACAGCATTAACAGCCATCCTAACAATATTCTCTTGTTATGTGTTCTATCTGCGCATACTAAAGCATTTAAGGAAAAGTGATTATCTCGAGCAGGGAAGCTGCTATCATCAGATTGTGGCTTTCATCAGCTTTATCTCTACAAGCGCTTTCACTGCAACCTACAAGGCAGCTTTGGCTAGCTTTTTATTCGAGTATCCTTCAATGTGTTCTAACTGCGCTTGCATAAGCATTGAAGGAAAACTGATTATTTCGAGCAGAGAAACTGCTGTCACTAGATTGTGGCTTTCATCAGCTTTATCTCTTCAAGCGCTTTCTCTGCATACTAAAAAGCAGCATTAACAGAGCCCCTTACTGTGTTCTCTTGATATGTGTTTTATCTGCGCCTAGTAATGCATTTAAGGAAAAGCGATTATTTCGAGCAGAGAAACTGCTGTCACGAGATTGCGGCTTTCATTTGCTTTACCTCGACAAGCGCTTTCTCTGCATACTAAAAAGCAGCATTAACAGAGCCCCTTACTATGTTCTCTTGATATGTGTTCTATCTGCGCCTAGTAATGCATTTAAGGAAAAGCGGTATTCTCGGGCAGAGAAGCTGCTATCCTCAGATTGTGGCTTTCATCAGCTTTATCTCTTCAAGCGCTTTAACTTCAAACTACAAAGGAGCATTTACAGAGCTCCTTATTATTCTCTCTTGTTGTGTTTTCTATCTGCGCCTAGTAATGCATTTAAGGTAAACCGATTATCTCGAGTAGAGAAGCTGCTATCATCGGATTGTGGCTTTCATCTGCTTTATTTCTACAAGCGCTATCACTGCATCCTACAAAGCAGCTTTGGCTAGCTTTTTATTAGAGTGTCCTTAAATGTGTTTTTACTGCGCTAGCATAAGCATTGAAGGAAAAGTGATTATTTAGAGCAGAGAAACTGCTGTCATCAGATTGCGGCTCTCATTTGCTTTATCTCGACAAGCGCTTTCTCTGCATACTAAAAAGCAGCATTAACAGAGCCCCTTACTGTGTTTTCTTGATATGTGTTTTATCTGCGCCTAGTAATGCATTTAAGGAAAAGCGATTATCTCGAGCAGAGAAGCTGCTATCATCAGATTGTGTATTGCCATAGCCTTATCTCTACAAGATATTTCACTGCAAACTTCAGAACAGCATTAACATCCATCCTAACAATATTCTCTTGGTATGTGTTCTATCTGCGCATACTATAGCATTTAAGGAAAAGCGATTATCTCGAGCAGAGAAGCTGCTATCATCAGATTGTGGCTTTCATCAGCTTTATCTCTACAAGCGCTTTCACTGCAACCTACAAAGCAGCTTTGGCTAGCTTTTTATTCGAGTATCCTTCAATGTGTTCTAACTGCGCTTGCATAAGCATTGAAGGAAAAGTGATTATTTCGAGCAGAGAAACTGCTGTCACTAGGTTGTGGCTTTCATCAGCTTTATCTCTTCAAGCGCTTTCTCTGCATACTAAAAAGCAGCATTAACCGAGCCCCTTACTATGTTCTCTTGATATGTGTTCTATATGCGCCTAGTAATGCATTTAAGGAAAAGCGATTATCTCGGGCAGAGAAGCTGCTATCCTCAGATTGTGGCTTTCATCAGCTTTATCTCTTCAAGCGCTTTCACTGCAAACTACAAAGGAGCATTGACAGAGCTCCTTATTATTCTCTCTTGTTGTGTTTTCTATCTGCGCCTAGTAATGCATTTAAGGTAAACCGATTATCTCGAGTAGAGAAGCTGCTATCATCAGATTGTGGCTTTCATTTGCTTTATTTCTACAAGCGCTATCACTGCATCCTACAAAGCAGCTTTGGCTAGCTTTTTATTAGAGTATCCTTAAATGTGTTTTTACTGCGCTAGCATAAGCATTGAAGGAAAAGTGATTATTTAGAGCAGAGAAACTGCTGTCATCAGATTGCGGCTCTCATTTGCCTTATCTCGGCAAGCGCTTTCTTTGCATACTAAAAAGCAGCATTAACAGAGCCCCTTACTGTGTTTTCTTGATATGTGTTTTATCTGCGCCTAGTAATGCATTTAAGGAAAAGCGATTATCTCGAGCAGAGAAGCTGCTATCATCAGATTGTGTATTGCCATAGCCTTATCTCTACAAGATATTTCACTGCAAACTACAGAAGAGCATTAACATCCATCCTAACAATATTCTCTTGGTATGTGTTCTATCTGCGCATACTATAGCATTTAAGGAAAAGCGATTATCTCGAGCAGAGAAGCTGCTATCATCAGATTGTGGCTTTCATCAGCTTTATCTGTACAAGCGCTTTCACTGCAAACTACAAAGGAGCATTGACAGAGCTCCTTATTATTCTCTCTTGTTGTGTTTTCTATCTGCGCCTAGTAATGCATTTAAGGAAAAGCGATTATCTCGAGCAGAGAAACTGCTGTCATCAGATTGCGGCTCTCATTTGCTTTATCTCGACAAGCGCTTTCTCTGCATACTAAAAAGCAGCATTAACAGAGCCCCTTACTGTGTTTTATTGATATGTGTTTTATCTGCGCCTAGTAATGCATTTAAGGAAAAGCGATTATCTCGAGCAGAGAAGCTGCTATCCTCAGATTGTGGCTTTCATCAGCTTTATCTCTTCAAGCGCTTTCTCTGCATACTAAAAAGCAGCATTAACAGAGCCCCTTACTATGTTCTCTTGATATGTGATCTATCTGAGCCTAGTAATGCATTTAAGGAAAAGCGATTATCTCGAGCAGAGAAGCTGCTATCATCAGATTGTGGCTTTCATCTGCTTTATTTCTACAAGCGCTATCACTGCATCCTACAAAGCAGCTTTGACTAGCTTTTTATTAGAGTGTCCTTAAATGTGTTTTTACTGCGCCAGCATAAGCATTGAAGGAAAAGTGATTATTTAGAGCAGAGAAACTGCTGTCATCAGATTGCGGCTCTCATTTGCTTTATCTCGACAAGCGCTTTCTCTGCATACTAAAAAGCAGCATTAACAGAGCCCCTTACTATGTTCTCTTGATATGTGTTCTATCTGCGCCTAGTAATGCATTTAAGGAAAAGCGATTATCTCGAGCAGAGAAACTGCTATCCTCAGATTGTGGCTTTCATCAGCTTTATCTCTTCAAGCGCTTTCACTGCAAACTACAAAGGAGCATTGACAGAGCTCCTTATTATTCTCTCTTGTTGTGTTTTCTATCTGCGCCTAGTAATGCATTTAAGGTAAACCGATTATCTCGAGTAGAGAAGCTGCTATCATCGGATTGTGGCTTTCATCTGCTTTATTTCTACAAGCGCTATCACTGCATCCTACAAAGCAGCTTTGGCTAGCTTTTTATTAGAGTGTCCTTAAATGTGTTTTTACTGCGCTAGCATAAGCATTGAAGGAAAAGTGATTATTTAGAGCAGAGAAACTGCTGTCATCAGATTGCGGCTCTCATTTGCTTTATCTCGACAAGCGCTTTCTCTGCATACTAAAAAGCAGCATTAACAGAGCCCCTTACTGTGTTTTCTTGATATGTGTTTTATCTGCGCCTAGTAATGCATTTAAGGAAAAGCGATTATCTCGAGCAGAGAAGCTGCTATCATCAGATTGTGGCTTTCATCAGCTTTATCTCTACAAGCCCTTTCACTGCAACCTACAAAGCAGCTTTTGCTAGCTTTTTATTCGAGTATCCTTCAATGTGTTCTAACTGCGCTTGCATAAGCATTGAAGGAAAAGTGATTATTTCGAGCAGAGAAACTGCTGTCACTAGATTGTGGCTTCAATCAGCTTTATCTCTTCAAGCGCTTTCTCTGCATACTAAAAAGCAGCATTAACAGAGCCCCTTACTGTGTTCTCTTGAAATGTGTTTTATCTGCGCCTAGTAATGCATTTAAGGAGAAGCGATTATCTCGCGCAGAGAAGCTACTATCATCAGATTGTGTATTGCCATAGCCTTATCTCTACAAGATATTTCACTGCAAACTACAGAACAGCATTAACATCCATCCTAACAATATTCTCTTGGTATGTGTTCTATCTGCGCATACTATAGCATTTAAGGAAAAGCGATTATCTCGAGCAGAGAAGCTGCTATCATCAGATTGTGGCTTTCATCAGCTTTATCTCTACAAGCTCTTTCACTGCAACCTACAAAGCAGCTTTGGCTAGCTTTTTATTCGAGTATCCTTCAATGTGTTCTAACTGCGCTTGCATAAGCATTGAAGGAAAAGTGATTATTTCGAGCAGAGAAACTGCTGTCACTAGATTGTGGCTTTCATCAGCTTTATCTCTTCAAGCGCTTTCTCTGCATACTAAAAAGCAGCATTAACAGAGCCCCTTACTATGTTCTCTTGATATGTGTTCTATCTGAGCCTAGTAATGCATTTAAGGAAAAGCGATTATCTCGAGCAGAGAAGCTGCTATCATCAGATTGTGGCTTTCATCTGCTTTATTTCTACAAGCGCTATCACTGCATCCTACAAAGCAGCTTTTACTAGCTTTTTATTAGAGTGTCCTTAAATGTGTTTTTACTGCACCAGCATAGGCATTGAAGGAAAAGTGATTATTTAGAGCAGAGAAACTGCTGTCATCAGATTGCGGCTCTCATTTGCTTTATCTCGACAAGCGCTTTCTCTGCATAATAAAAAGCAGCATTAACAGAGCCCCTTACTGTGTTTTCTTGATATGTGTTTTATCTGCGCCTAGTAATGCATTTAAGGAAAAGCGATTATCTCGAGCAGAGAAGCTGCTATCATCAGATTGTGTATTGCCATAGCCTTATCTCTACAAGATATTTAACTGCAAACTACAGAACTGCATTAACAGCCATCCTAACAATATTCCCATTGTATGAGTTCTATCTGCGCATACTAAAGCATTTAAGGAAAAGCGAGTATCTCGACCAGAGAAGCTGCTACCATCAGATTGTGGCTTTCATCAGCTTTATCTCTACAAGCGCTTTCACTGCAACCTACAAGGCAGCTTTGGCTAGCTTTTTATTCGAGTATCCTTCAATGTGTTCTAACTGCGCTTGCATAAGCATTGAAGGAAAACTGATTATTTCGAGCAGAGAAACTGCTGTCACTAGATTGTGGCTTTCATCAGCTTTATCTCTACAAGCGCTTTCTCTGCATACTAAAAAGCAGCATTAACAGAGCCCCTTACTGTGTTCTCTTGATATGTGTTTTATCTGCGCCTAGTAATGCATTTAAGGAAAAGCGATTATTTCGAGCAGAGAAACTGCTGTCACTAGATTGCGGCTTTCATTTGCTTTACCTCGACAAGCGCTTTCTCTGCATACTAAAAAGCAGCATTAACAGAGCCCCTTACTATGTTCTCTTGATATGTGTTCTATCTGCGCCTAGTAATGCATTTAAGGAAAAGCGATATTCTCGGGCAGAGAAGCTTCTATCCTCAAATTGTGGCTTTCATCAGCTTTATCTCTTCAAGCGCTTTAACTGCAAACTACAAAGGAGCATTGACAGAGCTCCTTATTATTCTCTCTTGTTGTGTTTTCTATCTGCGCCTAGTAATGCATTTAAGGAAAAGCGATTATCTCGAGCAGAGAAGCTGCTATCATCAGATTGTGTATTGCCATAGCCTTATCTCTACAAGATATTTCACTGCAAACTACAGAACAGCATTAACATCCATCCTAACAATATTCTCTTGGTATGTGTTTTATCTGCGCATACTATAGCATTTAAGGAAAAGCGATTATCTCGAGCAGAGAAGCTGCTATCATCAGATTGTGGCTTTCATCAGCTTTATCTCTACAAGCGCTTTCACTGCAAACTACAAAGCAGCTTTGGCTAGCTTTTTATTCGAGTATCCTTCAATGTGTTCTAACTGCGCTTGCATAAGCATTGAAGGAAAAGTGATTATTTCGAGCAGAGAAACTGCTGTCACTAGGTTGTGGCTTTCATCAGCTTTATCTCTTCAAGCGCTTTCTCTGCATACTAAAAAGCAGCATTAACAGAGCCCCTTACTATGTTCTCTTGATATGTGTTCTATCTGCGCCTAGTAATGCATTTAAGGAAAAGCGATTATCTCGGGCAGAGAAGCTGCTATCCTCAGATTGTGGCTTTCATCAGCTTTATCTCTTCAAGCGCTTTCACTGCAAACTACAAAGGAGCATTGACAGAGCTCCTTATTATTCTCTCTTGTTGTGTTTTCTATCTGCGCCTAGTAATGCATTTAAGGTAAACCGATTATCTCGAGTAGAGAAGCTGCTATCATCAGATTGTGGCTTTCATTTGCTTTATTTCTACAAGCGCTATCACTGCATCCTACAAAGCAGCTTTGGCTAGCTTTTTATTAGAGTATCCTTAAATGTGTTTTTACTGCGCTAGCATAAGCATTGAAGGAAAAGTGATTATTTAGAGCAGAGAAACTGCTGTCATCAGATTGCGGCTCTCATTTGCCTTATCTCGGCAAGCGCTTTCTCTGCATACTAAAAAGCAGCATTAACAGAGCCCCTTACTGTGTTTTCTTGATATGTGTTTTATCTGCGCCTAGTAATGCATTTAAGGAAAAGCGATTATCTCGAGCAGAGAAGCTGCTATCATCAGATTGTGTATTGCCATAGCCTTATCTCTACAAGATATTTCACTGCAAACTACAGAACAGAATAAACAGCCATCCTAACAATATTCTCATGGTATGTGTTCTATCTGCGCATACTAAAGCATTTAAGGAAAAGCGATTATCTCGAGCAGGGAAGCTGCTATCATCAGATTGTGACTTTCATCAGCATTATCTCTTCAAGCGCTTTCACTGCAACCTAAAAAACAGTTTTGGCTAGCTTTTTATTCTAGTATCCTTCAATGTGTTCTAACTGCGCTTGCATAAGCATTGAAGGAAAAGTGATTATTTCGAGCAGAGAAACTGCTGTCACGAGATTGTGGCTTTCATCAGCTTTATCTCTTCAAACGCTTTCTCTGCATACTAAAAAGCAGCATTAACAGAGCCCCTTACTATGTTCTCTTGATATGTGTTCTATCTGCGCCTAGTAATGCATTTAAGGAAAAGCGATTATCTCGAGCAGAGAAGCTGCTATCATCAGATTGTGGCTTTCATCTGCTTTATTTCTACAAGCGCTATCACTGCATCCTACAAAGCAGCTTTGACTAGCTTTTTATTAGAGTGTCCTTAAATGTGTTTTTACTGCGCTAGCATAAGCATTGAAGGAAAAGTGATTATTTAGAGCAGAGAAACTGCTGTCATCAGATTGCGGCTCTCATTTGCTTTATCTCGACAAGCGCTTTCTCTGCATAATAAAAAGCAGCATTAACAGAGCCCCTTACTGTGTTTTCTTGATATGTGTTTTATCTGCGCCTAGTAATGCATTTAAGGAAAAGCGATTATCTCGAGCAGAGAAGCTGCTATCATCAGATTGTGTATTGCCATAGCCTTATCTCTACAATATATTTCACTGCAAACTACAGAACAGCATTAACATCGATCCTAACAATATTCTCTTGGTATGTGGTCTATCTGCGCATACTAAAGCATCTAAGGAAAAGCGATTATCTCGATCAGAAAAGCTGCTATCATCAGATTGTGGCTTTCATCAGCTTTATCTCTACAAGCGCTTTCACTGCAAACTACAAAGCAGCTTTGGCTAGCTTTTTATTCGAGTATCCTTCAATGTGTTCTAACTGCGCTTGCATAAGCATTGAAGGAAAAGCGATTATTTCGAGCAGAGAAACTGCTGTCACTAGATTGCGGCTTTCATTTGCTTTACCTCGACAAGCGCTTTCTCTGCATACTAAAAAGCAGCATTAACAGAGCCCCTTACTATGTTCTCTTGATATGTGTTCTATCTGCTCCTAGTAATGCATTTAAAGAAAAGCGATATTCTCGGGCAGAGAAGCTGCTATCCTCAGATTGTGGCTTTCATCAGCTTTATCTCTTCAAGCGCTTTCACTGCAAACTACAAAGGAGCATTGACAGAGCTCCTTATTATTCTCTCTTGTTGTGTTTTCTATCTGCGCCTAGTAATGCATTTAAGTTAAACCGATTACCTCGAGTAGAGAAGCTGCTATCATCAGATTGTGGCTTTCATCTGCTTTATTTCTACAAGCGCTATGACTGCATCCTATAAAGCAGCTTTGGCTAGCTTATTATTAGATTATCCTTAAAAGTGTTTTTACTGCGCTAGCATAAGCATTGAAGGAAAAGTGATTATTTAGAGCAGAGAAACTGCTGTCATCAGATTGCGGCTCTCATTTGCTTTATCTCGACAAGCGCTTTCTCTGCATACTAAAAAGCAGCATTAACAGAGCCCCTTACTGTGTTTTCTTGATATGTGTTTTATCTGCGCCGAGTAATGCATTTAAGGAAAAGCGATTATCTCGAGCAGAAAAACTGCTGTCATCAGATTGCGGCTTTCATTTGCTTTATCTCGACAAGCGCTTTCTCTGCATACTAAAAAGCAGCATTAACAGAGCCCCTTACTGTGTTCTCTTGATATGTGTTTTATCTGCGCCTAGTAATGTATTTAAGGAAAAGCGATTATATCGAGCAGAGAAGCTGCTATCATCAGATTGTGTATTGCCATAGCCTTATCTCTACAAGATATTTCACTGCAAACTACGGAACAGCATTAACATCCATCCTAACAATATTCTCTTGGTATGTGTTCTATCTGCGCATACTAAAGCATTTAAGGAAAAGCGATTATCTCGAGAAGAGAAGCTGCTGTCATCAGATTGTGGCTTTCATCAGCTTTATCTCTACAAGCGCTTTCACTGCAACCTACAAAGCAGCTTTGGCTAGCTTTTTATTCGAGTATCCTTCAATGTGTTCTAACTGCGCTTGCATAAGCATTGAAGGAAAACTGATTATTTCGAGCAGAGAAACTGCTGTCACTAGATTGTGGCTTTCATCAACTTTACCTCTTCAAGCGCTTTCTCTGCATACTAAAAGGCAGCATTAACAGAGCCCCTTACTATGTTCTCTTGATATGTGTTCTATCTGCGCCTAGTAATGCATTTAAGGAAAAGCGATTATCTCGAGCAGAGAAGCTGCTATCCTCAGATTGTGGCTTTCATCAGCTTTATCTCTTCAAGCGCTTTCACTGCAAACTACAAAGGAGCATTGACAGAGCTCCTTATTATTCTCTCTTGTTGTGTTTTCTATCTGCGCCTAGTAATGCATTTAAGGTAAACCGATTATCTCGAGTAAAGAAGCTGCTATCATCAGATTGTGGCTTTCATCTGCTTTATTTCTACAAGCGCTATCACTGCATCCTGCAAAGCAGCTTTGGCTAGCTTTTTATTAGAGTATCCTTAAATGTGTTTTTACTGCGCTAGCATAAGCATTGAAGGAAAAGTGATTATTTCGAGCAGAGAAACTGCTGTCACTAGATTGTGGCTTTCATCAGCTTTATCTCTTCAAGCGCTTTCTCTGCATACTAAAAAGCAGCATTAACAGAGCCCCTTACTATGTTCTCTTGATATGTGTTCTATCTGAGCCTAGTAATGCATTTAAGGAAAAGCGATTATCTCGAGCAGAGAAGTTGCTATCATCAGATTGTGGCTTTCATCTGCTTTATTTCTACAAGCGCTATCACTGCATCCTACAAAGCAGCTTTTACTAGCTTTTTATTAGAGTGTCCTTAAATGTGTTTTTACTGCACCAGCATAAGCATTGAAGGAAAAGTGATTATTTAGAGCAGAGAAACTGCTGTCATCAGATTGCGGTTCTCATTTGCTTTATCTCGACAAGCGCTTTCTCTGCATAATAAAAAGCAGCATTAACAGAGCCCCTTACTGTGTTCTCTTGATATGTGTTTTATCTGCGCCTAGTAATGCATTTAAGGAAAAGCGATTATTTCGAGCAGAGAAACTGCTGTCACTAGATTGCGGCTTTCATTTGCTTTACCTCGACAAGCGCTTTCTCTGCGTACTAAAAAGCAGCATTAACAGAGCCCCTTACTATGTTCTCTTGATATGTGTTCTATCTGCGCCTAGTAATGCATTTAAGGAAAAGCGATATTCTCGGGCAGAGAAGCTTCTATGCTCAGATTGTGGCTTTCATCAGCTTTATCTCTTCAAGCGCTTTCACTGCAAACTACAAAGGAGCATTGACAGAGCTCCTTATTATTCTCTCTTGTTGTGTTTTCTATCTGCGCCTAGTAATGCATTTAAGGTAAACCGATTATCTCGAGTAGAGAAGCTGCTATCATCGGATTGTGGCTTTCATCTGCTTTATTTCTACAAGCGCTATCACTGCATCCTACAAAGCAGCTTTGGCTAGCTTTTTATTAGAGTGTCCTTAAATGTGTTTTTACTGCGCTAGCATAAGCATTGAAGGAAAAGTGATTATTTAGAGCAGAGAAACTGCTGTCATCAGATTGCGGCTCTCATTTGCTTTATCTCGACAAGCGCTTTCTCTGCATACTAAAAAGCAGCATTAACAGAGCCCCTTACTGTGTTTTCTTGATATGTGTTTTATCTGCGCCTAGTAATGCATTAAAGGAAAAGCGATTATCTCGAGCAGAGAAGCTGCTATCATCAGATTGTGTATTGCCATAGCCTTATCTCTACAAGATATTTCACTGCAAACTACAGAACAGCATTAACATCGATCCTAACAATATTCTCTTGGTATGTGGTCTATCTGCGCATACTAAAGCATCTAAGGAAAAGCGATTATCTCGATCAGAAAAGCTGCTATCATCAGATTGTGGCTTTCATCAGCTTTATCTCTACAAGCGCTTTCACTGCAAACTACAAAGCAGCTTTGGCTAGCTTTTTATTCGAGTATCCTTCAATGTGTTCTAACTGCGCTTGCATAAGCATTGAAGGAAAAGCGATTATTTCGAGCAGAGAAACTGCTGTCACTAGATTGCGGCTTTCATTTGCTTTACCTCGACAAGCGCTTTCTCTGCATACTAAAAAGCAGCATTAACAGAGCCCCTTACTATGTTCTCTTGATATGTGTTCTATCTGCGCCTAGTAATGCATTTAAAGAAAAGCGATATTCTCGAGCAGAGAAGCTGCTATCCTCAGATTGTGGCTTTTATCAGCTTTATCTCTTCAAGCGCTTTCACTGCAAACTACAAAGGAGCATTGACAGAGCTCCTTATTATTCTCTCTTGTTGTGTTTTCTATCTGCGCCTAGTAATGCATTTAAGGTAAACCGATTATCTCGAGTAGAGAAGCTGCTATCATCAGATTGTGCCTTTCATCTGCTTTATTTCTACAAGCGCTATCACTGCATCCTACAAAGCAGCTTTGGCTAGCTTTTTATTAGAGTATCCTTAAATGTGTTTTTACTGAGCTAGCATAAGCATTGAAGGAAAAGTGATTATTTAGAGCAGAGAAACTGCTGTCATCAGATTGCGGCTCTCATTTGCTTTATCTCGACAAGCGCTTTCTCTGCATACAAAAAGCAGCATTAACAGAGCCCATTACTGTGTTTTCTTGATATGTGTTTTATCTGCGCCTAGTAATGCATTTAAGGAAAAGCGATTATCTCGAGCAGAGAAGCTGCTATCATCAGATTGTGTATTGCCATAGCCTTATCTCTACAAGATATTTCACTGCAAACTACAGAACAGCATTAACAGCCATCCTAACAATATTCTCTTGGTATGTGTTCTATCTGCGCATACTATAGCATTTAAGGAAAAGCGATTATCTCGAGCAGAGAAGCTGCTATCATCAGATTGTGGCTTTCATCAGCTTTATCTCTACAAGCGCTTTCACTGCAAAATACAAAGCAGCTTTGGTTAGCTTTTTATTCGAGTATCCTTCAATGTGTTCTAACTGCGCTAGCATAAGCATTGAAGGAAAAGTGATTATTTCGAGCAGAGAAACTGCTGTCACGAGATTGTGGCTTTCATCAGCTTTATCTCTTCAAGCGCTTTCTCTGCATACTAAAAAGCAGCATTAACAGAGCCCCTTACTGTGTTTTCTTGATATGTGTTTTATCTGCGCCGAGTAATGCATTTAAGGAAAAGCGATTATCTCGAGCAGAAAAACTGCTGTCATCAGATTGCGGCTTTCATTTGCTTTATCTCGACAAGCGCTTTCTCTGCATACTAAAAAGCAGCATTAACAGAGCCCCTTACTGTGTTTTCTTGATATGTGTTTTATCTGCGCCTAGTAATGCATTTAAGGAAAAGCGATTATCTCGAGCAGAGAAGTTGCTATCATCAGATTGTGTATTGCCATAGCCTTATCTCTACAAGATATTTCACTGCAAACTACAGAACAGCATTAACATCCATCCTAACAATATTCTCTTGGTATGTGTTTTATCTGCGCATACTGTAGCATTTAAGGAAAAGCGATTATCTCGAGCAGAGAAGCTGCTATCATCAGATTGTGGGTTTCATCAGCTTTATCTCTACAAGCCCTTTCACTGCAACCTACAAAGCAGCTTTGGCTAGCTTTTTATTCGAGTATCCTTCAATGTGTTCTAACTGCGCTTGCATAAGCATTGAAGGAAAAGTGATTATTTCGAGCAGAGAAACTGCTGTCACTAGATTGTGGCTTTCATCAGCTTTATCTCTTCAAGCGCTTTCTCTGCATACTAAAAAGCAGCATTAACAGAGCCCCTTACTATGTTCTCTTGATATGTGTTCTATCTGCGCCTAGTAATGCATTTAAGGAAAAGCGATTATTTCGAGCAGAGAAACTGCTGTCACTAGATTGCGGCTTTCATTTGCTTTACCTCGACAAGCGCTTTCTCTGCGTACTAAAAAGCAGCATTAACAGAGCCCCTTACTATGTTCTCTTGATATGTGTTCTATCTGCGCCTAGTAATGCATTTAAGGAAAAGCGATATTCTCGGGCAGAGAAGCTTCTATGCTCAGATTGTGGCTTTCATCAGCTTTATCTCTTCAAGCGCTTTCACTGCAAACTACAAAGGAGCATTGACAGAGCTCCTTATTATTCTCTCTTGTTGTGTTTTCTATCTGCGCCTAGTAATGCATTTAAGGTAAACCGATTATCTCGAGTAGAGAAGCTGCTATCATCGGATTGTGGCTTTCATCTGCTTTATTTCTACAAGCGCTATCACTGCATCCTACAAAGCAGCTTTGGCTAGCTTTTTATTAGAGTGTCCTTAAATGTGTTTTTACTGCGCTAGCATAAGCATTGAAGGAAAAGTGATTATTTAGAGCAGAGAAACTGCTGTCATCAGATTGCGGCTCTCATTTGCTTTATCTCGACAAGCGCTTTCTCTGCATACTAAAAAGCAGCATTAACAGAGCCCCTTACTGTGTTTTCTTGATATGTGTTTTATCTGCGCCTAGTAATGCATTTAAGGAAAAGCGATTATCTCGCGCAGAGAAGCTACTATCATCAGATTGTGTATTGCCATAGCCTTATCTCTACAAGATATTTCACTGCAAACTACAGAACAGCATTAACATCCATCCTAACAATATTCTCTTGGTATGTGTTCTATCTGCGCATACTTTAGCATTTAAGGAAAAGCGATTATCTCGAGCAGAGAAGCTGCTATCATCAGATTGTGGCTTTCATCAGCTTTATCTCTACAAGCGCTTTCACTGCAACCTACAAAGCAGTTTTGCAAGCTTTTTATTCGAGTATCCTTCAATGTGTTCTAACTGCGCTTGCATAAGCATTGAAGGAAAAGTGATTATTTCGAGCAGAGAAACTGCTGTCACTAGATTGTGGCTTTCATCAGCTTTATCTCTTCAAGCGCTTTATCTGCATACTAAAAAGCAGCATTAACAGAGCCCCTTACTATGTTCTCTTGATATGTGTTCTATCTGAGCCTAGTAATGCATTTAAGGAAAAGCGATTATCTCGAGCAGAGAAGCTGCTATCATCAGATTGTGGCTTTCATCTGCTTTATTTCTACAAGCGCTATCACTGCATCCTACAAAGCAGCTTTGGCTAGCTTTTTATTAGAGTGTCCTTAAATGTGTTTTTACTGCGCCAGCATAAGCATTGAAGGAAAAGTGATTATTTAGAGCAGAGAAACTGCTGTCATCAGATTGCGGCTCTCATTTGCTTTATCTCGACAAGCGCTTTCTCTGCATAATAAAAAGCAGCATTAACAGAGCCCCTTACTGTGTTTTCTTGATATGTGTTTTATCTGCGCCTAGTAATGCATTTAAGGAAAAGCGATTATCTCGAGCAGAGAAGCTGCTATCATCAGATTGTGTATTGCCATAGCCTTATCTCTACAAGATATTTAACTGCAAACTACAGAACTGCATTAACAGCCATCCTAACAATATTCCCATTGTATGAGTTCTATCTGCGCATACTAAAGCATTTAAGGAAAAGCGAGTATCTCGACCAGAGAAGCTGCTACCATCAGATTGTGGCTTTCATCAGCTTTACAAGCGCTTTCACTGCAACCTACAAGGCAGCTTTGGCTAGCTTTTTATTCGAGTATCCTTCAATGTGTTCTAACTGCGCTTGCATAAGCATTGAAGGAAAACTGATTATTTCGAGCAGAGAAACTGCTGTCACTAGATTGTGGCTTTCATCAGCTTTATCTCTACAAGCGCTTTCTCTGCATACTAAAAAGCAGCATTAACAGAGCCCCTTACTGTGTTCTCTTGATATGTGTTTTATCTGCGCCTAGTAATGCATTTAAGGAAAAGCGATTATTTCGAGCAGAGAAACTGCTGTCACTAGATTGCGGCTTTCATTTGCTTTACCTCGACAAGCGCTTTCTCTGCATACTAAAAAGCAGCATTAACAGAGCCCCTTACTATGTTCTCTTGATATGTGTTCTATCTGCGCCTAGTAATGCATTTAAGGAAAAGCGATATTCTCGGGCATAGAAGCTTCTATCCTCAGATTGTGGCTTTCATCAGCTTTATCTCTTCAAGCGCTTTAACTGCAAACTACAAAGGAGCATTTACAGAGCTCCTTATTATTCTCTCTTGTTGTGTTTTCTATCTGCGCCTAGTAATGCATTTAAGGAAAAGCGATTATCTCGAGCAGAGAAGCTGCTATCATCAGATTGTGTATTGCCATAGCCTTATCTCTACAAGATATTTCACTGCAAACTACAGAACAGCATTAACATCCATCCTAACAATATTCTCTTGGTATGTGTTTTATCTGCGCATACTATAGCATTTAAGGAAAAGCGATTATCTCGAGCAGAGAAGCTGCTATCATCAGATTGTGGCTTTCATCAGCTTTATCTCTACAAGCGCTTTCACTGCAAACTACAAAGCAGCTTTGGCTAGCTTTTTATTCGAGTATCCTTCAATGTGTTCTAACTGCGCTTGCATAAGCATTGAAGGAAAAGTGATTATTTCGAGCAGAGAAACTGCTGTCACTAGGTTGTGGCTTTCATCAGCTTTATCTCTTCAAGCGCTTTCTCTGCATACTAAAAAGCAGCATTAACAGAGCCCCTTACTATGTTCTCTTGATATGTGTTCTATCTGCGCCTAGTAATGCATTTAAGGAAAAGCGATTATCTCGGGCAGAGAAGCTGCTATCCTCAGATTGTGGCTTTCATCAGCTTTATCTCTTCAAGCGCTTTCACTGCAAACTACAAAGGAGCATTGACAGAGCTCCTTATTATTCTCTCTTGTTGTGTTTTCTATCTGCGCCTAGTAATGCATTTAAGGTAAACCGATTATCTCGAGTAGAGAAGCTGCTATCATCAGATTGTGGCTTTCATTTGCTTTATTTCTACAAGCGCTATCACTGCATCCTACAAAGCAGCTTTGGCTAGCTTTTTAGTAGAGTATCCTTAAATGTGTTTTTACTGCGCTAGCATAAGCATTGAAGGAAAAGTGATTATTTAGAGCAGAGAAACTGCTGTCATCAGATTGCGGCTCTCATTTGCCTTATCTCGGCAAGCGCTTTCTCTGCATACTAAAAAGCAGCATTAACAGAGCCCCTTACTGTGTTTTCTTGATATGTGTTTTATCTGCGCCTAGTAATGCATTTAAGGAAAAGCGATTATCTCGAGCAGAGAAGCTGCTATCATCAGATTGTGTATTGCCATAGCCTTATCTCTACAAGATATTTCACTGCAAACTACAGAACAGCATTAACAGCCATCCTAACAATATTCTCTTGGTATGTGTTCTATCTGCGCATACTAAAGCATTTAAGGAAAAGAGATTATCTCTAGTAAAGAAGCTCCTATCATCAGATTGTGGCTTTCATCAGCTTTATCTCTACAAGCGCTTTCACTGCAAACTACAAAGCAGCTTTGGCTAGCTTTTTATTCGAGTATCCTTCAATGTGTTCTAACTGCGCTTGCATAAGCATTGAAGGAAAAGTGATTATTTCGAGCAGAGAAACTGCTGTCACTAGATTGTGGCTTTCATCAGCTTTATCTCTTCAAACGCTTTCTCTGCATACTAAAAAGCAGCATTAACAGAGCCCCTTACTATGTTCTCTTGATATGTGTTCTATCTGCGCCTAGTAATGCATTTAAGGAAAAGCGATTATCTCGAGCAGAGAAGCTGCTATCATCAGATTGTCGCTTTCATCTGCTTTATTTCTACAAGCGCTATCACTGCATCCTACAAAGCAGCTTTGACTAGCTTTTTATTAGAGTGTCCTTAAATGTGTTTTTACTGCGCTAGCATAAGCATTGAAGGAAAAGTGATTATTTAGAGCAGAGAAACTGCTGTCATCAGATTGCGGCTCTCATTTGCTTTATCTCGACAAGCGCTTTCTCTGCATAATAAAAAGCAGCATTAACAGAGCCCCTTACTGTGTTTTCTTGATATGTGTTTTATCTGCGCCTAGTAATGCATTTAAGGAAAAGCGATTATCTCGAGCAGAGAAGCTGCTATCATCAGATTGTGTATTGCCATAGCCTTATCTCTACAATATATTTCACTGCAAACTACAGAACAGCATTAACATCGATCCTAACAATATTCTCTTGGTATGTGGTCTATCTGCGCATACTAAAGCATCTAAGGAAAAGCGATTATCTCGATCAGAAAAGCTGCTATCATCAGATTGTGGCTTTCATCAGCTTTATCTCTACAAGCGCTTTCACTGCATACTAAAAAGCAGCATTAACAGAGCCCCTTACTGTGTTTTCTTGATATGTGTTTTATCTGCGCCTAGTAATGCATTTAAGGAAAAGCGATTATCTCGAGCAGAGAAGCTGCTATCATCAGATTGTGTATTGCCATAGCCTTATCTCTACAAGATATTTCACTGCAAACTACAGAACAGCATTAACATCCATCCTAACAATATTCTCTTGGTATGTGTTCTATCTGCGCATACTTTAGCATTTAAGGAAAAGCGATTATCTCGAGCAGAGAAGCTGCTATCATCAGATTGTGGCTTTCATCAGCTTTATCTCTACAAGCGCTTTCACTGCAACCTACAAAGCAGTTTTGCAAGCTTTTTATTCGAGTATCCTTCAATGTGTTCTAACTGCGCTTGCATAAGCATTGAAGGAAAAGTGATTATTTCGAGCAGAGAAACTGCTGTCACTAGATTGTGGCTTTCATCAGCTTTATCTCTTCAAGCGCTTTATCTGCATACTAAAAAGCAGCATTAACAGAGCCCCTTACTATGTTCTCTTGATATGTGTTCTATCTGAGCCTAGTAATGCATTTAAGGAAAAGCGATTATCTCGAGCAGAGAAGCTGCTATCATCAGATTGTGGCTTTCATCTGCTTTATTTCTACAAGCGCTATCACTGCATCCTACAAAGCAGCTTTGACTAGCTTTTTATTAGAGTGTCCTTAAATGTGTTTTTACTGCGCCAGCATAAGCATTGAAGGAAAAGTGATTATTTAGAGCAGAGAAACTGCTGTCATCAGATTGCGGCTCTCATTTGCTTTATCTCGACAAGCGCTTTCTCTGCATAATAAAAAGCAGCATTAACAGAGCCCCTTACTGTGTTTTCTTGATATGTGTTTTATCTGCGCCTAGTAATGCATTTAAGGAAAAGCGATTATCTCGAGCAGAGAAGCTGCTATCATCAGATTGTGTATTGCCATAGCCTTATCTCTACAAGATATTTAACTGCAAACTACAGAACTGCATTAACAGCCATCCTAACAATATTCCCATTGTATGAGTTCTATCTGCGCATACTAAAGCATTTAAGGAAAAGCGAGTATCTCGACCAGAGATCTGCTACCATCAGATTGTGGCTTTCATCAGCTTTACAAGCGCTTTCACTGCAACCTACAAGGCAGCTTTGGCTAGCTTTTTATTCGAGTATCCTTCAATGTGTTCTAACTGCGCTTGCATAAGCATTGAAGGAAAACTGATTATTTCGAGCAGAGAAACTGCTGTCACTAGATTGTGGCTTTCATCAGCTTTATCTCTACAAGCGCTTTCTCTGCATACTAAAAAGCAGCATTAACAGAGCCCCTTACTGTGTTCTCTTGATATGTGTTTTATCTGCGCCTAGTAATGCATTTAAGGAAAAGCGATTATTTCGAGCAGAGAAACTGCTGTCACTAGATTGCGGCTTTCATTTGCTTTACCTCGACAAGCGCTTTCTCTGCATACTAAAAAGCAGCATTAACAGAGCCCCTTACTATGTTCTCTTGATATGTGTTCTATCTGCGCCTAGTAATGCATTTAAGGAAAAGCGATATTCTCGGGCATAGAAGCTTCTATCCTCAGATTGTGGCTTTCATCAGCTTTATCTCTTCAAGCGCTTTAACTGCAAACTACAAAGGAGCATTTACAGAGCTCCTTATTATTCTCTCTTGTTGTGTTTTCTATCTGCGCCTAGTAATGCATTTAAGGAAAAGCGATTATCTCGAGCAGAGAAGCTGCTATCATCAGATTGTGTATTGCCATAGCCTTATCTCTACAAGATATTTCACTGCAAACTACAGAACAGCATTAACATCCATCCTAACAATATTCTCTTGGTATGTGTTTTATCTGCGCATACTATAGCATTTAAGGAAAAGCGATTATCTCGAGCAGAGAAGCTGCTATCATCAGATTGTGGCTTTCATCAGCTTTATCTCTACAAGCGCTTTCACTGCAAACTACAAAGCAGCTTTGGCTAGCTTTTTATTCGAGTATCCTTCAATGTGTTCTAACTGCGCTTGCATAAGCATTGAAGGAAAAGTGATTATTTCGAGCAGAGAAACTGCTGTCACTAGGTTGTGGCTTTCATCAGCTTTATCTCTTCAAGCGCTTTCTCTGCATACTAAAAAGCAGCATTAACAGAGCCCCTTACTATGTTCTCTTGATATGTGTTCTATCTGCGCCTAGTAATGCATTTAAGGAAAAGCGATTATCTCGGGCAGAGAAGCTGCTATCCTCAGATTGTGGCTTTCATCAGCTTTATCTCTTCAAGCGCTTTCACTGCAAACTACAAAGGAGCATTGACAGAGCTCCTTATTATTCTCTCTTGTTGTGTTTTCTATCTGCGCCTAGTAATGCATTTAAGGTAAACCGATTATCTCGAGTAGAGAAGCTGCTATCATCAGATTGTGGCTTTCATTTGCTTTATTTCTACAAGCGCTATCACTGCATCCTACAAAGCAGCTTTGGCTAGCTTTTTAGTAGAGTATCCTTAAATGTGTTTTTACTGCGCTAGCATAAGCATTGAAGGAAAAGTGATTATTTAGAGCAGAGAAACTGCTGTCATCAGATTGCGGCTCTCATTTGCCTTATCTCGACAAGCGCTTTCTCTGCATACTAAAAAGCAGCATTAACAGAGCCCCTTACTGTGTTTTCTTGATATGTGTTTTATCTGCGCCTAGTAATGCATTTAAGGAAAAGCGATTATCTCGAGCAGAGAAGCTGCTATCATCAGATTGTGTATTGCCATAGCCTTATCTCTACAAGATATTTCACTGCAAACTACAGAACAGCATTAACAGCCATCCTAACAATATTCTCTTGGTATGTGTTCTATCTGCGCATACTAAAGCATTTAAGGAAAAGTGATTATCTCGAGCAGGGAAGCTCCTATCATCAGATTGTGGCTTTCATCAGCTTTATCTCTACAAGCGCTTTCACTGCAAACTACAAAGCAGCTTTGGCTAGCTTTTTATTCGAGTATCCTTCAATGTGTTCTAACTGCGCTTGCATAAGCATTGAAGGAAAAGTGATTATTTCGAGCAGAGAAACTGCTGTCACTAGATTGTGGCTTTCATCAGCTTTATCTCTTCAAACGCTTTCTCTGCATACTAAAAAGCAGCATTAACAGAGCCCCTTACTATGTTCTCTTGATATGTGTTCTATCTGCGCCTAGTAATGCATTTAAGGAAAAGCGATTATCTCGAGCAGAGAAGCTGCTATCATCAGATTGTGGCTTTCATCTGCTTTATTTCTACAAGCGCTATCACTGCATCCTACAAAGCAGCTTTGACTAGCTTTTTATTAGAGTGTCCTTAAATGTGTTTTTACTGCGCTAGCATAAGCATTGAAGGAAAAGTGATTATTTAGAGCAGAGAAACTGCTGTCATCAGATTGCGGCTCTCATTTGCTTTATCTCGACAAGCGCTTTCTCTGCATAATAAAAAGCAGCATTAACAGAGCCCCTTACTGTGTTTTCTTGATATGTGTTTTATCTGCGCCTAGTAATGCATTTAAGGAAAAGCGATTATCTCGAGCAGAGAAGCTGCTATCATCAGATTGTGTATTGCCATAGCCTTATCTCTACAATATATTTCACTGCAAACTACAGAACAGCATTAACATCGATCCTAACAATATTCTCTTGGTATGTGGTCTATCTGCGCATACTAAAGCATCTAAGGAAAAGCGATTATCTCGATCAGAAAAGCTGCTATCATCAGATTGTGGCTTTCATCAGCTTTATCTCTACAAGCGCTTTCACTGCAAACTACAAAGCAGCTTTGGCTAGCTTTTTATTCGAGTATCCTTCAATGTGTTCTAACTGCGCTTGCATAAGCATTGAAGGAAAAGCGATTATTTCGAGCAGAGAAACTGCTGTCACTAGATTGCGGCTTTCATTTGCTTTACCTCGACAAGCGCTTTCTCTGCATACTAAAAAGCAGGATTAACAGAGCCCCTTACTATGTTCTCTTGATATGTGTTCTATCTGCTCCTAGTAATGCATTTAAAGAAAAGCGATATTCTCGGGCAGAGAAGCTGCTATCCTCAGATTGTGGCTTTCATCAGCTTTATCTCTTCAAGCGCTTTCACTGCAAACTACAAAGGAGCATTGACAGAGCTCCTTATTATTCTCTCTTGTTGTGTTTTCTATCTGCGCCTAGTAATGCATTTAAGGTAAACCGATTATCTCGAGTAGAGAAGCTGCTATCATCAGATTGTGCCTTTCATCTGCTTTATTTCTACAAGCGCTATCACTGCATCCTACAAAGCAGCTTTGGCTAGCTTTTTATTCGAGTATCCTTCAATGTGTTCTAACTGCGCTTGCATAAGCATTGAAGGAAAAGTGATTATTTCGAGCAGAGAAACTGCTGTCATTAGGTTGTGGCTTTCATCAGCTTTATCTCTTCAAGCGCTTTCTCTGCATACTAAAAAGCAGCATTAACAGAGCCCCTTACTGTGTTCTCTTGATATGTGTTTTATCTGCGCCTAGTAATGCATTTAAGGAAAAGCGATTATTTCGAGCAGAGAAACTGCTGTCACTAGATTGCGGCTTTCATTTGCTTTACCTCGACAAGCGCTTTCTCTGCGTACTAAAAAGCAGCATTAACAGAGCCCCTTACTATGTTCTCTTGATATGTGTTCTATCTGCGCCTAGTAATGCATTTAAGGAAAAGCGATATTCTCGGGCAGAGAAGCTTCTATGCTCAGATTGTGGCTTTCATCAGCTTTATCTCTTCAAGCGCTTTCACTGCAAACTACAAAGGAGCATTGACAGAGCTCCTTATTATTCTCTCTTGTTGTGTTTTCTATCTGCGCCTAGTAATGCATTTAAGGTAAACCGATTATCTCGAGTAGAGAAGCAGCTATCATCGGATTGTGGCTTTCATCTGCTTTATTTCTACAAGCGCTATCACTGCATCCTACAAAGCAGCTTTGGCTAGCTTTTTATTAGAGTGTCCTTAAATGTGTTTTTACTGCGCTAGCATAAGCATTGAAGGAAAAGTGATTATTTAGAGCAGAGAAACTGCTGTCATCAGATTGCGGCTCTCATTTGCTTTATCTCGACAAGCGCTTTCTCTGCATACTAAAAAGCAGCATTAACAGAGCCCCTTACTGTGTTTTCTTGATATGTGTTTTATCTGCGCCTAGTAATGCATTTAAGGAAAAGCGATTATCTCGAGCAGAGAAGCTGCTATCATCAGATTGTGTATTGCCATAGCCTTATCTCTACAAGATATTTCACTGCAAACTACAGAACAGCATTAACATCCATCCTAACAATATTCTCTTGGTATGTGTTCTATCTGCGCATACTATAGCATTTAAGGAAAAGCGATTATCTCGAGCAGAGAAGCTGCTATCATCAGATTGTGGCTTTCATCAGCTTTATCTCTACAAGCGCTTTCACTGCAACCTACAAAGCAGTTTTGCAAGCTTTTTATTCGAGTATCCTTCAATGTGTTCTAACTGCGCTTGCATAAGCATTGAAGGAAAAGTGATTATTTCGAGCAGAGAAACTGCTGTCACTAGATTGTGGCTTTCATCAGCTTTATCTCTTCAAGCGCTTTCTCTGCATACTAAAAAGCAGCATTAACAGAGCCCCTTACTATGTTCTCTTGATATGTGTTCTATCTGAGCCTAGTAATGCATTTAAGGAAAAGCGATTATCTCGAGCAGAGAAGCTGCTATCATCAGATTGTGGCTTTCATCTGCTTTATTTCTACAAGCGCTATCACTGCATCCTACAAAGCAGCTTTTACTAGCTTTTTATTAGAGTGTCCTTAAATGTGTTTTTACTGCACCAGCATAAGCATTGAAGGAAAAGTGATTATTTAGAGCAGAGAAACTGCTGTCATCAGATTGCGGCTCTCATTTGCTTTATCTCGACAAGCGCTTTCTCTGCATACTAAAAAGCAGCATTAACAGAGCCCCTTACTGTGTTTTCTTGATATGTGTTTTATCTGCGCCTAGTAATGCATTTAAGGAAAAGCGATTATCTCGAGCAGAGAAGCTGCTATCATCAGATTGTGTATTGCCATAGCCTTATCTCTACAAGATATTTCACTGCAAACTACAGAATAGCATTAACAGCCATCCTAACAATATTCTCTTGGTATGTGTTCTATCTGCGCATACTATAGCATTTAAGGAAAAGCGATTATCTCGAGCAGAGAAGCTGCTATCATCAGATTGTGGGTTTCATCAGCTTTATCTCTACAAGCGCTTTCACTGCAACCTACAAAGCAGCTTTGGCTAGCTTTTTATTCGAGTATCCTTCAATGTGTTCTAACTGCGCTTGCATAAGCATTGAAGGAAAAGTGATTATTTCGAGCAGAGAAACTGCTGTCACTAGATTGTGTCTTTCATCAGCTTTGTCTCTTCAAGCGCTTTCTCTGCATACTAAAAAGCAGCATTAACAGAGCCCCTTACTATGTTCTCTTGATATGTGTTTTATCTGCGCCTAGTAATGCATTTAAGGAAAAGCGATTATCTCGAGCAGAGAAGCTGCTATCATCAGATTGTGTATTGCCATAGCCTTATCTCTACAAGATATTTCACTGCAAACTACAGAAGAGCATTAACATCCATCCTAACAATATTCTCTTGGTATGTGTTCTATCTGCGCATACTATAGCATTTAAGGAAAAGCGATTATCTCGAGCAGAGAAGCTGCTATCCTCAGATTGTGGCTTTCATCAGCTTTATCTCTACAAGCGCTTTCACTGCAACCTACAAAGCAGTTTTGCAAGCTTTTTATTCGAGTATCCTTCAATGTGTTCTAACTGCGCTTGCATAAGCATTGAAGGAAAAGTGATTATTTCGAGCAGAGAAACTGCTGTCACTAGATAGTGGCTTTCATCAGCTTTATCTCTTCAAGCGCTTTCTCTGCATACTAAAAAGCAGCATTAACAGAGCCCCTTACTATGTTCTCTTGATATGTGTTCTATCTGCGCCTAGTAATGCATTTAAGGAAAAGCGATTATCTCGAGCAGAGAAGCTGCTATCATCAGATTGTGGCTTTCATCAGCTTTATCTCTTCAAGCGCTTTCACTGCAAACTACAAAGGAGCATTGACAGAGCTCCTTATTATTCTCTCTTGTTGTGTTTTCTATCTGCGCCTAGTAATGCATTTAAGGTAAACCGATTATCTCGAGTAGAGAAGCTGCTATCATCAGATTGTGCCTTTCATCTGCTTTATTTCTACAAGCGCTATCACTGCATCCTACAAAGCAGCTTTGGCTAGCTTTTTATTCGAGTATCCTTCAATGTGTTCTAACTGCGCTTGCATAAGCATTGAAGGAAAAGTGATTATTTCGAGCAGAGAAACTGCTGTCACTAGATTGTGGCTTTCATCAGCTTTGTCTCTTCAAGCGCTTTCTCTGCATACTAAAAAGCAGCATTAACAGAGCCCCTTACTATGTTCTCTTGATATGTGTTTTATCTGCGCCTAGTAATGCATTTAAGGAAAAGCGATTATCTCGAGCAGAGAAGCTGCTATCATCAGATTGTGTATTGCCATAGCCTTATCTCTACAAGATATTTCACTGCAAACTACAGAACAGCATTAACAGCCATCCTAACAATATTCCCATGGTATGTGTTCTATCTGCGCATACTAAATCATTTAAGGAAAAGCGATTATCTCGAGCAGGGAAGCTGCTATCATCAGATTGTGGCTTTCATCAGCTTTATCTCTACAAGCGCTTTCACTGCAAAATACAAAGCAGCTTTGGTTAGCTTTTTTTTCGAGTATCCTTCAATGTGTTCTAACTGCGCTTGCATAAGCATTGAAGGAAAAGTGATTATTTCGAGCAGAGAAACTGCTGTCACGAGATTGTGGCTTTCATCAGCTTTATCTCTTCAAGCGCTTTCTCTGCATACTAAAAAGCAGCATTAACAGAGCCCCTTACTGTGTTTTCTTGATATGTGTTTTATCTGCGCCTAGTAATGCATTTAAGGAAAAGCGATTATCTCGAGCAGAGAAACTGCTGTCATCAGATTGCGGCTTTCATTTGCTTTATCTCGACAAGCGCTTTCTCTGCATACTAAAAAGCAGCATTAACAGAGCCCCTTACTATGTTCTCTTGATATGTGTTCTATCTGCGCCTAGTAATGCATTTAAGGAAAAGCGATTATCTCGAGCAGAGAAGCTGCTATCCTCAGATTGTGGCTTTCATCAGCTTTATCTCTTCAAGCGCTTTCACTGCAAACTACAAAGGAGCATTGACAGAGCTCCTTATTATTCTCTCTTGTTGTGTTTTCTATCTGCGCCTAGTAATGCATTTAAGTTAAACCGATTACCTCGAGTAGAGAAGCTGCTATCATCAGATTGTGGCTTTCATCTGCTTTATTTCTACAAGCGCTATGACTGCATCCTATAAAGCAGCTTTGGCTAGCTTATTATTAGATTATCCTTAAAAGTGTTTTTACTGCGCTAGCATAAGCATTGAAGGAAAAGTGATTATTTAGAGCAGAGAAACTGCTGTCATCAGATTGCGGCTCTCATTTGCTTTATCTCGACAAGAGCTTTCTCTGCATACTAAAAAGCAGCATTAACAGAGCCCCTTACTGTGTTTTCTTGATATGTGTTTTATCTGCGCCTAGTAATGCATTAAAGGAAAAGCGATTATCTCGAGCAGAGAAGCTGCTATCATCAGATTGTGTATTGCCATAGCCTTATCTCTACAATATATTTCACTGCAAACTACAGAACAGCATTAACATCGATCCTAACAATATTCTCTTGGTATGTGGTCTATCTGCGCATACTAAAGCATCTAAGGAAAAGCGATTATCTCGATCAGAAAAGCTGCTATCATCAGATTGTGGCTTTCATCAGCTTTATCTCTACAAGCGCTTTCACTGCAAACTACAAAGCAGCTTTGGCTAGCTTTTTATTCGAGTATCCTTCAATGTGTTCTAACTGCGTTTGCATAAGCATTGAAGGAAAAGCGATTATTTCGAGCAGAGAAACTGCTGTCACTAGATTGCGGCTTTCATTTGCTTTACCTCGACAAGCGCTTTCTCTGCATACTAAAAAGCAGCATTAACAGAGCCCCTTACTATGTTCTCTTGATATGTGTTCTATCTGCGCCTAGTAATGCATTTAAAGAAAAGCGATATTCTCGGGCAGAGAAGCTGCTATCCTCAGATTGTGGCTTTTATCAGCTTTATCTCTTCAAGCGCTTTCACTGCAAACTACAAAGGAGCATTGACAGAGCTCCTTATTATTCTCTCTTGTTGTGTTTTCTATCTGCGCCTAGTAATGCATTTAAGGTAAACCGATTATCTCGAGTAGAGAAGCTGCTATCATCAGATTGTGCCTTTCATCTGCTTTATTTCTACAAGCGCTATCACTGCATCCTACAAAGCAGCTTTGGCTAGCTTTTTATTAGAGTATCCTTAAATGTGTTTTTACTGAGCTAGCATAAGCATTGAAGGAAAAGTGATTATTTAGAGCAGAGAAACTGCTGTCATCAGATTGCGGCTCTCATTTGCTTTATCTCGACAAGCGCTTTCTCTGCATACTAAAAAGCAGCATTAACAGAGCCCCTTACTGTGTTTTCTTGATATGTGTTTTATCTGCGCCTAGTAATGCATTTAAGGAAAAGCGATTATCTCGAGCAGAGAAGCTGCTATCATCAGATTGTGTATTGCCATAGCCTTATCTCTACAAGATATTTAACTGCAAACTACAGAACTGCGTTAACAGCCATCCTAACAATATTCCCATTGTATGAGTTCTATCTGCGCATACTAAAGCATTTAAGGAAAAGCGAGTATCTCGACCAGAGAAGCTGCTACCATCAGATTGTGGCTTTCATCAGCTTTACAAGCGCTTTCACTGCAACCTACAAGGCAGCTTTGGCTAGCTTTTTATTCGAGTATCCTTCAATGTGTTCTAACTGCGCTTGCATAAGCATTGAAGGAAAACTGATTATTTCGAGCAGAGAAACTGCTGTCACTAGATTGTGGCTTTCATCAGCTTTATCTCTACAAGCGCTTTCTCTGCATACTAAAAAGCAGCATTAACAGAGCCCCTTACTGTGTTCTCTTGATATGTGTTTTATCTGCGCCTAGTAATGCATTTAAGGAAAAGCGATTATTTCGAGCAGAGAAACTGCTGTCACTAGATTGCGGCTTTCATTTGCTTTACCTCGACAAGCGCTTTCTCTGCATACTAAAAAGCAGCATTAACAGAGCCCCTTACTATGTTCTCTTGATATGTGTTCTATCTGCGCCTAGTAATGCATTTAAGGAAAAGCGATATTCTCGGGCATAGAAGCTTCTATCCTCAGATTGTGGCTTTCATCAGCTTTATCTCTTCAAGCGCTTTAACTGCAAACTACAAAGGAGCATTTACAGAGCTCCTTATTATTCTCTCTTGTTGTGTTTTCTATCTGCGCCTAGTAATGCATTTAAGGAAAAGCGATTATCTCGAGCAGAGAAGCTGCTATCATCAGATTGTGTATTGCCATAGCCTTATCTCTACAAGATATTTCACTGCAAACTACAGAACAGCATTAACATCCATGCTAACAATATTCTCTTGGTATGTGTTTTATCTGCGCATACTATAGCATTTAAGGAAAAGCGATTATCTCGAGCAGAGAAGCTGCTATCATCAGATTGTGGCTTTCATCAGCTTTATCTCTACAAGCGCTTTCACTGCAAACTACAAAGCAGCTTTGGCTAGCTTTTTATTCGAGTATCCTTCAATGTGTTCTAACTGCGCTTGCATAAGCATTGAAGGAAAAGTGATTATTTCGAGCAGAGAAACTGCTGTCACTAGGTTGTGGCTTTCATCAGCTTTATCTCTTCAAGCGCTTTCTCTGCATACTAAAAAGCAGCATTAACAGAGCCCCTTACTATGTTCTCTTGATATGTGTTCTATCTGCGCCTAGTAATGCATTTAAGGAAAAGCGATTATCTCGGGCAGAGAAGCTGCTATCCTCAGATTGTGGCTTTCATCAGCTTTATCTCTTCAAGCGCTTTCACTGCAAACTACAAAGGAGCATTGACAGAGCTCCTTATTATTCTCTCTTGTTGTGTTTTCTATCTGCGCCTAGTAATGCATTTAAGGTAAACAGATTATCTCGAGTAGAGAAGCTGCTATCATCAGATTGTGGCTTTCATTTGCTTTATTTCTACAAGCGCTATCACTGCATCCTACAAAGCAGCTTTGGCTAGCTTTTTAGTAGAGTATCCTTAAATGTGTTTTTACTGCGCTAGCATAAGCATTGAAGGAAAAGTGATTATTTAGAGCAGAGAAACTGCTGTCATCAGATTGCGGCTCTCATTTGCCTTATCTCGGCAAGCGCTTTCTCTGCATACTAAAAAGCAGCATTAACAGAGCCCCTTACTGTGTTTTCTTGATATGTGTTTTATCTGCGCCTAGTAATGCATTTAAGGAAAAGCGATTATCTCGAGCAGAGAAGCTGCTATCATCAGATTGTGTATTGCCATAGCCTTATCTCTACAAGATATTTCACTGCAAACTACAGAACAGCATTAACAGCCATCCTAACAATATTCTCTTGGTATGTGTTCTATCTGCGCATACTAAAGCATTTAAGGAAAAGTGATTATCTCGAGCAGGGAAGCTCCTATCATCAGATTGTGGCTTTCATCAGCTTTATCTCTACAAGCGCTTTCACTGCAAACTACAAAGCAGCTTTGGCTAGCTTTTTATTCGAGTATCCTTCAATGTGTTCTAACTGCGCTTGCATAAGCATTGAAGGAAAAGTGATTATTTCGAGCAGAGAAACTGCTGTCACTAGATTGTGGCTTTCATCAGCTTTATCTCTTCAAACGCTTTCTCTGCATACTAAAAAGCAGCATTAACAGAGCCCCTTACTATGTTCTCTTGATATGTGTTCTATCTGCGCCTAGTAATGCATTTAAGGAAAAGCGATTATCTCGAGCAGAGAAGCTGCTATCATCAGATTGTCGCTTTCATCTGCTTTATTTCTACAAGCGCTATCACTGCATCCTACAAAGCAGCTTTGACTAGCTTTTTATTAGAGTGTCCTTAAATGTGTTTTTACTGCGCTAGCATAAGCATTGAAGGAAAAGTGATTATTTAGAGCAGAGAAACTGCTGTCATCAGATTGCGGCTCTCATTTGCTTTATCTCGACAAGCGCTTTCTCTGCATAATAAAAAGCAGCATTAACAGAGCCCCTTACTGTGTTTTCTTGATATGTGTTTTATCTGCGCCTAGTAATGCATTTAAGGAAAAGCGATTATCTCGAGCAGAGAAGCTGCTATCATCAGATTGTGTATTGCCATAGCCTTATCTCTACAATATATTTCACTGCAAACTACAGAACAGCATTAACATCGATCCTAACAATATTCTCTTGGTATGTGGTCTATCTGCGCATACTAAAGCATCTAAGGAAAAGCGATTATCTCGATCAGAAAAGCTGCTATCATCAGATTGTGGCTTTCATCAGCTTTATCTCTACAAGCGCTTTCACTGCAAACTACAAAGCAGCTTTGGCTAGCTTTTTATTCGAGTATCCTTCAATGTGTTCTAACTGCGCTTGCATAAGCATTGAAGGAAAAGCGATTATTTCGAGCAGAGAAACTGCTGTCACTAGATTGCGGCTTTCATTTGCTTTACCTCGACAAGCGCTTTCTCTGCATACTAAAAAGCAGGATTAACAGAGCCCCTTACTATGTTCTCTTGATATGTGTTCTATCTGCTCCTAGTAATGCATTTAAAGAAAAGCGATATTCTCGGGCAGAGAAGCTGCTATCCTCAGATTGTGGCTTTCATCAGCTTTATCTCTTCAAGCGCTTTCACTGCAAACTACAAAGGAGCATTGACAGAGCTCCTTATTATTCTCTCTTGTTGTGTTTTCTATCTGCGCCTAGTAAAGCATTTAAGGTAAACCGATTATCTCGAGTAGAGAAGCTGCTATCATCAGATTGTGCCTTTCATCTGCTTTATTTCTACAAGCGCTATCACTGCATCCTACAAAGCAGCTTTGGCTAGCTTTTTATTCGAGTATCCTTCAATGTGTTCTAACTGCGCTTGCATAAGCATTGAAGGAAAAGTGATTATTTCGAGCAGAGAAACTGCTGTCATTAGGTTGTGGCTTTCATCAGCTTTATCTCTTCAAGCGCTTTCTCTGCATACTAAAAAGCAGCATTAACAGAGCCCCTTACTATGTTCTCTTGATATGTGTTCTATCTGCGCCTAGTAATGCATTTAAGGAAAAGCGATTATCTCGGGCAGAGAAGCTGCTATCCTCAGATTGTGGCTTTCATCAGCTTTATCTCTTCAAGCGCTTTCACTGCAAACTACAAAGGAGCATTGACAGAGCTCCTTATTATTCTCTCTTGTTGTGTTTTCTATCTGCGCCTAGTAATGCATTTAAGGTAAACCGATTATCTCGAGTAGAGAAGCTGCTATCATCAGATTGTGGCTTTCATTTGCTTTATTTCTACAAGCGCTATCACTGCATCCTACAAAGCAGCTTTGGCTAGCTTTTTAGTAGAGTATCCTTAAATGTGTTTTTACTGCGCTAGCATAAGCATTGAAGGAAAAGTGATTATTTAGAGCAGAGAAACTGCTGTCATCAGATTGCGGCTCTCATTTGCCTTATCTCGGCAAGCGCTTTCTCTGCATACTAAAAAGCAGCATTAACAGAGCCCCTTACTGTGTTTTCTTGATATGTGTTTTATCTGCGCCTAGTAATGCATTTAAGGAAAAGCGATTATCTCGAGCAGAGAAGCTGCTATCATCAGATTGTGTATTGCCATAGCCTTATCTCTACAAGATATTTCACTGCAAACTACAGAACAGCATTAACAGCCATCCTAACAATATTCTCTTGGTATGTGTTCTATCTGCGCATACTAAAGCATCTAAGGAAAAGCGATTATCTCGAGCAGGGAAGCTCCTATCATCAGATTGTGGCTTTCATCAGCTTTATCTCTACAAGCGCTTTCACTGCAACCTACAAGGCAGCTTTGGCTAGCTTTTTATTCGAGTATCCTTCAATGTGTTCTAACTGCGCTTGCATAAGCATTGAAGGAAAAGTGATTATTTCGAGCAGAGAAACTGCTGTCACTAGATTGTGTCTTTCATGAGCTTTATCTCTTCAAGCGCTTTCTCTGCATACTAAAAAGCAGCATTAACAGAGCCCCTTACTGTGTTCTCTTGATATGTGTTTTATCTGCGCCTAGTAATGCATTTAAGGAAAAGCGATTATTTCGAGCAGAGAAACTGCTGTCACTAGATTGCGGCTTTCATTTGCTTTACCTCGACAAGCGCTTTCTCTGCGTACTAAAAAGCAGCATTAACAGAGCCCCTTACTATGTTCTCTTGATATGTGTTCTATCTGCGCCTAGTAATGCATTTAAGGAAAAGCGATATTCTCGGGCAGAGAAGCTTCTATGCTCAGATTGTGGCTTTCATCAGCTTTATCTCTTCAAGCGCTTTCACTGCAAACTACAAAGGAGCATTGACAGAGCTCCTTATTATTCTCTCTTGTTGTGTTTTCTATCTGCGCCTAGTAATGCATTTAAGGTAAACCGATTATCTCGAGTAGAGAAGCTGCTATCATCGGATTGTGGCTTTCATCTGCTTTATTTCTACAAGCGCTATCACTGCATCCTACAAAGCAGCTTTGGCTAGCTTTTTATTAGAGTGTCCTTAAATGTGTTTTTACTGCGCTAGCATAAGCATTGAAGGAAAAGTGATTATTTAGAGCAGAGAAACTGCTGTCATCAGATTGCGGCTCTCATTTGCTTTATCTCGACAAGCGCTTTCTCTGCATACTAAAAAGCAGCATTAACAGAGCCCCTTACTGTGTTTTCTTGATATGTGTTTTATCTGCGCCTAGTAATGCATTTAAGGAAAAGCGATTATCTCGAGCAGAGAAGCTGCTATCATCAGATTGTGTATTGCCATAGCCTTATCTCTACAAGATATTTCACTGCAAACTACAGAACAGCATTAACATCCATCCTAACAATATTCTCTTGGTATGTGTTCTATCTGCGCATACTATAGCATTTAAGGAAAAGCGATTATCTCGAGCAGAGAAGCTGCTATCATCAGATTGTGGCTTTCATCAGCTTTATCTCTACAAGCGCTTTCACTGCAACCTACAAAGCAGTTTTGCAAGCTTTTTATTCGAGTATCCTTCAATGTGTTCTAACTGCGCTTGCATAAGCATTGAAGGAAAAGTGATTATTTCGAGCAGAGAAACTGCTGTCACTAGATTGTGGCTTTCATCAGCTTTATCTCTTCAAGCGCTTTCTCTGCATACTAAAAAGCAGCATTAACAGAGCCCCTTACTATGTTCTCTTGATATGTGTTCTATCTGAGCCTAGTAATGCATTTAAGGAAAAGCGATTATCTCGAGCAGAGAAGCTGCTATCATCAGATTGTGGCTTTCATCTGCTTTATTTCTACAAGCGCTATCACTGCATCCTACAAAGCAGCTTTTACTAGCTTTTTATTAGAGTGTCCTTAAATGTGTTTTTACTGCACCAGCATAAGCATTGAAGGAAAAGTGATTATTTAGAGCAGAGAAACTGCTGTCATCAGATTGCGGCTCTCATTTGCTTTATCTCGACAAGCGCTTTCTCTGCATACTAAAAAGCAGCATTAACAGAGCCCCTTACTGTGTTTTCTTGATATGTGTTTTATCTGCGCCTAGTAATGCATTTAAGGAAAAGCGATTATCTCGAGCAGAGAAGCTGCTATCATCAGATTGTGTATTGCCATAGCCTTATCTCTACAAGATATTTCACTGCAAACTACAGAATAGCATTAACAGCCATCCTAACAATATTCTCTTGGTATGTGTTCTATCTGCGCATACTATAGCATTTAAGGAAAAGCGATTATCTCGAGCAGAGAAGCTGCTATCATCAGATTGTGGGTTTCATCAGCTTTATCTCTACAAGCGCTTTCACTGCAACCTACAAAGCAGCTTTGGCTAGCTTTTTATTCGAGTATCCTTCAATGTGTTCTAACTGCGCTTGCATAAGCATTGAAGGAAAAGTGATTATTTCGAGCAGAGAAACTGCTGTCACTAGATTGTGTCTTTCATCAGCTTTGTCTCTTCAAGCGCTTTCTCTGCATACTAAAAAGCAGCATTAACAGAGCCCCTTACTATGTTCTCTTGATATGTGTTCTATCTGCGCCTAGTAATGCATTTAAGGAAAAGCGATTATCTCGAGCAGAGAAGCTGCTATCATCAGATTGTGTATTGCCATAGCCTTATCTCTACAAGATATTTCACTGCAAACTACAGAAGAGCATTAACATCCATCCTAACAATATTCTCTTGGTATGTGTTCTATCTGCGCATACTATAGCATTTAAGGAAAAGCGATTATCTCGAGCAGAGAAGCTGCTATCATCAGATTGTGGCTTTCATCAGCTTTATCTCTACAAGCGCTTTCACTGCAACCTACAAAGCAGTTTTGCAAGCTTTTTATTCGAGTATCCTTCAATGTGTTCTAACTGCGCTTGCATAAGCATTGAAGGAAAAGTGATTATTTCGAGCAGAGAAACTGCTGTCACTAGATAGTGGCTTTCATCAGCTTTATCTCTTCAAGCGCTTTCTCTGCATACTAAAAAGCAGCATTAACAGAGCCCCTTACTATGTTCTCTTGATATGTGTTCTATCTGCGCCTAGTAATGCATTTAAGGAAAAGCGATTATCTCGAGCAGAGAAGCTGCTATCCTCAGATTGTGGCTTTCATCAGCTTTATCTCTTCAAGCGCTTTCACTGCAAACTACAAAGGAGCATTGACAGAGCTCCTTATTATTCTCTCTTGTTGTGTTTTCTATCTGCGCCTAGTAATGCATTTAAGGTAAACCGATTATCTCGAGTAGAGAAGCTGCTATCATCAGATTGTGCCTTTCATCTGCTTTATTTCTACAAGCGCTATCACTGCATCCTACAAAGCAGCTTTGGCTAGCTTTTTATTCGAGTATCCTTCAATGTGTTCTAACTGCGCTTGCATAAGCATTGAAGGAAAAGTGATTATTTCGAGCAGAGAAACTGCTGTCACTAGATTGTGGCTTTCATCAGCTTTGTCTCTTCAAGCGCTTTCTCTGCATACTAAAAAGCAGCATTAACAGAGCCCCTTACTATGTTCTCTTGATATGTGTTTTATCTGCGCCTAGTAATGCATTTAAGGAAAAGCGATTATCTCGAGCAGAGAAGCTGCTATCATCAGATTGTGTATTGCCATAGCCTTATCTCTACAAGATATTTCACTGCAAACTACAGAACAGCATTAACAGCCATCCTAACAATATTCCCATGGTATGTGTTCTATCTGCGCATACTAAATCATTTAAGGAAAAGCGATTATCTCGAGCAGGGAAGCTGCTATCATCAGATTGTGGCTTTCATCAGCTTTATCTCTACAAGCGCTTTCACTGCAAAATACAAAGAAGCTTTGGTTAGCTTTTTTTTCGAGTATCCTTCAATGTGTTCTAACTGCGCTTGCATAAGCATTGAAGGAAAAGTGATTATTTCGAGCAGAGAAACTGCTGTCACGAGATTGTGGCTTTCATCAGCTTTATCTCTTCAAGCGCTTTCTCTGCATACTAAAAAGCAGCATTAACAGAGCCCCTTACTGTGTTTTCTTGATATGTGTTTTATCTGCGCCTAGTAATGCATTTAAGGAAAAGCGATTATCTCGAGCAGAGAAACTGCTGTCATCAGATTGCGGCTTTCATTTGCTTTATCTCGACAAGCGCTTTCTCTGCATACTAAAAAGCAGCATTAACAGAGCCCCTTACTATGTTCTCTTGATATGTGTTCTATCTGCGCCTAGTAATGCATTTAAGGAAAAGCGATTATCTCGAGCAGAGAAGCTGCTATCCTCAGATTGTGGCTTTCATCAGCTTTATCTCTTCAAGCGCTTTCACTGCAAACTACAAAGGAGCATTGACAGAGCTCCTTATTATTCTCTCTTGTTGTGTTTCTATCTGCGCCTAGTAATGCATTTAAGTTAAACCGATTACCTCGAGTAGAGAAGCTGCTATCATCAGATTGTGGCTTTCATCTGCTTTATTTCTACAAGCGCTATGACTGCATCCTATAAAGCAGCTTTGGCTAGCTTATTATTAGATTATCCTTAAAAGTGTTTTTACTGCGCTAGCATAAGCATTGAAGGAAAAGTGATTATTTAGAGCAGAGAAACTGCTGTCATCAGATTGCGGCTCTCATTTGCTTTATCTCGACAAGAGCTTTCTCTGCATACTAAAAAGCAGCATTAACAGAGCCCCTTACTGTGTTTTCTTGATATGTGTTTTATCTGCGCCTAGTAATGCATTAAAGGAAAAGCGATTATCTCGAGCAGAGAAGCTGCTATCATCAGATTGTGTATTGCCATAGCCTTATCTCTACAATATATTTCACTGCAAACTACAGAACAGCATTAACATCGATCCTAACAATATTCTCTTGGTATGTGGTCTATCTGCGCATACTAAAGCATCTAAGGAAAAGCGATTATCTCGAGCAGGGAAGCTCCTATCATCAGATTGTGGCTTTCATCAGCTTTATCTCTACAAGCGCTTTCACTGCAAACTACAAAGCAGCTTTGGCTAGCTTTTTATTCGAGTATCCTTCAATGTGTTCTAACTGCGCTTACATAAGCATTGAAGGAAAAGCGATTATTTCGAGCAGAGAAACTGCTGTCACTAGATTGTGGCTTTCATCAGCTTTATCTCTTCAAGCGCTTTCTCTGCATACTAAAAAGCAGCATTAACAGAGCCCCTTACTATGTTCTCTTGATATGTGTTCTATCTGCGCCTAGTAATGCATTTAAGGAAAAGCGATTATCTCGAGCAGAGAAGCTGCTATCCTCAGATTGTGGCTTTTATCAGCTTTATCTCTTCAAGCGCTTTCACTGCAAACTACAAAGGAGCATTTACAGAGCTCCTTATTATTCTCTCTTGTTGTGTTTTCTATCTGCGCCTAGTAATGCATTTAAGGTAAACCGATTATCTCGAGTAGAGAAGCTGCTATCATCAGATTGTGCCTTTCATCTGCTTTATTTCTACAAGCGCTATCACTGCATCCTACAAAGCAGCTTTGGCTAGCTTTTTATTAGAGTATCCTTAAATGTGTTTTTACTGAGCTAGCATAAGCATTGAAGGAAAAGTGATTATTTAGAGCAGAGAAACTGCTGTCATCAGATTGCGGCTCTCATTTGCTTTATCTCGACACGCGCTTTCTCTGCATACAAAAAGCAGCATTAACAGAGCCCATTACTGTGTTCTCTTGATACGTGTTTTATCTGCGCCTAGTAATGCATTTAAGGAAAAGCGATTATCTCGAGCAGAGAAGCTGCTATCATCAGATTGTGTATTGCCATAGCCTTATCTCTACAAGATATTTCACTGCAAACTACAGAACAGCATTAACAGCCATCCTAACAATATTCTCTTGGTATGTGTTCTATCTGCGCATACTATAGCATTTAAGGAAAAGCGATTATCTCGAGCAGAGAAGCTGCTATCATCAGATTGTGGCTTTCATCAGCTTTATCTCTACAAGCGCTTTCACTGCAACCTACAAAGCAGCTTTGGCTAGCTTTTTATTCGAGTATCCTTCAATGTGTTCTAACTGCGCTTGCATAAGCATTGAAGGAAAAGTGATTATTTCGAGCAGAGAAACTGCTGTCACGAGATTGTGGCTTTCATCAGCTTTATCTCTTCAAGCGCTTTCTCTGCATACTAAAAAGCAGCATTAACAGAGCCCCTTACTGTGTTTTCTTGATATGTGTTTTATCTGCGCCGAGTAATGCATTTACGGAAAAGCGATTATCTCGAGCAGAAAAACTGCTGTCATCAGATTGCGGCTTTCATTTGCTTTATCTCGACAAGCGCTTTCTCTGCATACTAAAAAGCAGCATTAACAGAGCCCCTTACTGTGTTCTCTTGATATGTGTTTTATCTGCGCCTAGTAATGTATTTAAGGAAAAGCGATTATATCGAGCAGAGAAGCTGCTATCATCAGATTGTGTATTGCCATAGCCTTATCTCTACAAGATATTTCACTGCAAACTACGGAACAGCATTAACATCCATCCTAACAATATTCTCTTGGTATGTGTTCTATCTGCGCATACTAAAGCATTTAAGGAAAAGCGATTATCTCGAGAAGAGAAGCTGCTGTCATCAGATTGTGGCTTTCATCAGCTTTAACTCTACAAGCGCTTTCACTGCAACCTACAAAGCAGCTTTGGCTAGCTTTTTATTCGAGTATCCTTCAATGTGTTCTAACTGCGCTTGCATAAGCATTGAAGGAATAGTGATTATTTCGAGCAGAGAAACTGCTGTCACTAGATTGTGGCTTTCATCAACTTTATCTCTTCAAGCGCTTTCTCTGCATACTAAAAGGCAGCATTAACAGAGCCCCTTACTATGTTCTCTTGATATGTGTTCTATCTGCGCCTAGTAATGCATTTAAGGAAAAGCGATTATCTCGAGCAGAGAAGCTGCTATCCTCAGATTGTGGCTTTCATCAGCTTTATCTCTTCAAGCGCTTTCACTGCAAACTACAAAGGAGCATTGACAGAGCTCCTTATTATTCTCTCTTGTTGTGTTTTCTATCTGCGCCTAGTAATGCATTTAAGGTAAACCGATTATCTCGAGTAAAGAAGCTGCTATCATCAGATTGTGGCTTTCATCTGCTTTATTTCTACAAGCGCTATCACTGCATCCTGCAAAGCAGCTTTGGCTAGCTTTTTAGTAGAGTATCCTTAAATGTGTTTTTACTGCGCTAGCATAAGCATTGAAGGAAAAGTGATTATTTAGAGCAGAGAAACTGCTGTCATCAGATTGCGGCTCTCATTTGCTTTATCTCGACAAGCGCTTTCTCTGCATACTAAAAAGCAGCATTAACAGAGCCCCTTACTGTGTTTTCTTGATATGTGTTTTATCTGCGCCTAGTAATGCATTTAAGGAAAAGCGATTATCTCGAGCAGAGAAGTTGCTATCATCAGATTGTGTATTGCCATAGCCTTATCTCTACAAGATATTTCACTGCAAACTACAGAACAGCATTAACATCCATCCTAACAATATTCTCTTGGTATGTGTTTTATCTGCGCATACTGTAGCATTTAAGGAAAAGCGATTATCTCGAGCAGAGAAGCTGCTATCATCAGATTGTGGGTTTCATCAGCTTTATCTCTACAAGCCCTTTCACTGCAACCTACAAAGCAGCTTTGGCTAGCTTTTTATTCGAGTATCCTTCAATGTGTTCTAACTGCGCTTGCATAAGCATTGAAGGAAAAGTGATTATTTCGAGCAGAGAAACTGCTGTCACTAGATTGTGGCTTTCATCAGCTTTATCTCTTCAAGCGCTTTCTCTGCATACTAAAAAGCAGCATTAACAGAGCCCCTTACTATGCTCTCTTGATATGTGTTCTATCTGAGCCTAGTAATGCATTTAAGGAAAAGCGATTATCTCGAGCAGAGAAGTTGCTATCATCAGATTGTGGCTTTCATCTGCTTTATTTCTACAAGCGCTATCACTGCATCCTACAAAGCAGCTTTTACTAGCTTTTTATTAGAGTGTCCTTAAATGTGTTTTTTCTGCACCAGCATAAGCATTGAAGGAAAAGTGATTATTTAGAGCAGAGAAACTGCTGTCATCAGATTGCGGCTCTCATTTGCTTTATCTCGACAAGCGCTTTCTCTGCATAATAAAAAGCAGCATTAACAGAGCCCCTTACTGTGTTTTCTTGATATGTGTTTTATCTGCGCCTAGTAATGCATTTAAGGAAAAGCGATTATCTCGAGCAGAGAAGCTGCTATCATCAGATTGTGTATTGCCATAGCCTTATCTCTACAAGATATTTCACTGCAAACTACAGAACAGCATTAACATCCATCCTAACAATATTCTCTTGGTATGTGTTCTATCTGCGCATACTATAGCATTTAAGGAAAAGCGATTATCTCGAGCAGAGAAGCTGCTATCATCAGATTGTGGCTTTCATCAGCTTTATCTCTACAAGCGCTTTCACTGCAAACTACAAAGCAGCTTTGGCTAGCTTTTTATTCGAGTATCCTTCAATGTGTTCTAACTGCGCTTGCATAAGCATTGAAGGAAAAGTGATTATTTCGAGCAGAGAAACTGCTGTCATTAGGTTGTGGCTTTCATCAGCTTTATCTCTTCAAGCGCTTTCTCTGCATACTAAAAAGCAGCATTAACAGAGCCCCTTACTATGTTCTCTTGATATGTGTTCTATCTGCGCCTAGTAATGCATTTAAGGAAAAGCGATTATCTCGGGCAGAGAAGCTGCTATCCTCAGATTGTGGCTTTCATCAGCTTTATCTCTTCAAGCGCTTTCACTGCAAACTACAAAGGAGCATTGACAGAGCTCCTTATTATTCTCTCTTGTTGTGTTTTCTATCTGCGCCTAGTAATGCATTTAAGGTAAACCGATTATCTCGAGTAGAGAAGCTGCTATCATCAGATTGTGGCTTTCATTTGCTTTATTTCTACAAGCGCTATCACTGCATCCTACAAAGCAGCTTTGGCTAGCTTTTTAGTAGAGTATCCTTAAATGTGTTTTTACTGCGCTAGCATAAGCATTGAAGGAAAAGTGATTATTTAGAGCAGAGAAACTGCTGTCATCAGATTGCGGCTCTCCTTTGCCTTATCTCGGCAAGCGCTTTCTCTGCATACTAAAAAGCAGCATTAACAGAGCCCCTTACTGTGTTTTCTTGATATGTGTTTTATCTGCGCCTAGTAATGCATTTAAGGAAAAGCGATTATCTCGAGCAGAGAAGCTGCTATCATCAGATTGTGTATTGCCATAGCCTTATCTCTACAAGATATTTCACTGCAAACTACAGAACAGCATTAACAGCCATCCTAACAATATTCTCTTGGTATGTGTTCTATCTGCGCATACTAAAGCATCTAAGGAAAAGCGATTATCTCGAGCAGGGAAGCTCCTATCATCAGATTGTGGCTTTCATCAGCTTTATCTCTACAAGCGCTTTCACTGCAACCTACAAGGCAGCTTTGGCTAGCTTTTTATTCGAGTATCCTTCAATGTGTTCTAACTGCGCTTGCATAAGCATTGAAGGAAAAGTGATTATTTCGAGCAGAGAAACTGCTGTCACTAGATTGTGTCTTTCATGAGCTTTATCTCTTCAAGCGCTTTCTCTGCATACTAAAAAGCAGCATTAACAGAGCCCCTTACTGTGTTCTCTTGATATGTGTTTTATCTGCGCCTAGTAATGCATTTAAGGAAAAGCGATTATTTCGAGCAGAGAAACTGCTGTCACTAGATTGCGGCTTTCATTTGCTTTACCTCGACAAGCGCTTTCTCTGCGTACTAAAAAGCAGCATTAACAGAGCCCCTTACTATGTTCTCTTGATATGTGTTCTATCTGCGCCTAGTAATGCATTTAAGGAAAAGCGATATTCTCGGGCAGAGAAGCTTCTATGCTCAGATTGTGGCTTTCATCAGCTTTATCTCTTCAAGCGCTTTCACTGCAAACTACAAAGGAGCATTGACAGAGCTCCTTATTATTCTCTCTTGTTGTGTTTTCTATCTGCGCCTAGTAATGCATTTAAGGTAAACCGATTATCTCGAGTAGAGAAGCTGCTATCATCGGATTGTGGCTTTCATCTGCTTTATTTCTACAAGCGCTATCACTGCATCCTACAAAGCAGCTTTGGCTAGCTTTTTATTAGAGTGTCCTTAAATGTGTTTTTACTGCGCTAGCATAAGCATTGAAGGAAAAGTGATTATTTAGAGCAGAGAAACTGCTGTCATCAGATTGCGGCTCTCATTTGCTTTATCTCGACAAGCGCTTTCTCTGCATACTAAAAAGCAGCATTAACAGAGCCCCTTACTGTGTTTTCTTGATATGTGTTTTATCTGCGCCTAGTAATGCATTTAAGGAAAAGCGATTATCTCGAGCAGAGAAGCTGCTATCATCAGATTGTGTATTGCCATAGCCTTATCTCTACAAGATATTTCACTGCAAACTACAGAAGAGCATTAACATCCATCCTAACAATATTCTCTTGGTATGTGTTCTATCTGCGCATACTATAGCATTTAAGGAAAAGCGATTATCTCGAGCAGAGAAGCTGCTATCATCAGATTGTGGCTTTCATCAGCTTTATCTCTACAAGCGCTTTCACTGCAACCTACAAAGCAGTTTTGCAAGCTTTTTATTCGAGTATCCTTCAATGTGTTCTAACTGCGCTTGCATAAGCATTGAAGGAAAAGTGATTATTTCGAGCAGAGAAACTGCTGTCACTAGATTGTGGCTTTCATCAGCTTTATCTCTTCAAGCGCTTTCTCTGCATACTAAAAAGCAGCATTAACAGAGCCCCTTACTATGTTCTCTTGATATGTGTTCTATCTGAGCCTAGTAATGCATTTAAGTAAAAGCGATTATCTCGAGCAGAGAAGCTGCTATCATCAGATTGTGGCTTTCATCTGCTTTATTTCTACAAGCGCTATCACTGCATCCTACAAAGCAGCTTTTACTAGCTTTTTATTAGAGTGTCCTTAAATGTGTTTTTTCTGCACCAGCATAAGCATTGAAGGAAAAGTGATTATTTAGAGCAGAGAAACTGCTGTCATCAGATTGCGGCTCTCATTTGCTTTATCTCGACAAGCGCTTTCTCTGCATAATAAAAAGCAGCATTAACAGAGCCCCTTACTGTGTTTTCTTGATATGTGTTTTATCTGCGCCTAGTAATGCATTTAAGGAAAAGCGATTATCTCGAGCAGAGAAGCTGCTATCATCAGATTGTGTATTGCCATAGCCTTATCTCTACAAGATATTTCACTGCAAACTACAGAACAGCATTAACATCCATCCTAACAATATTCTCTTGGTATGTGTTCTATCTGCGCATACTATAGCATTTAAGGAAAAGCGATTATCTCGAGCAGAGAAGCTGCTATCATCAGATTGTGGCTTTCATCAGCTTTATCTCTACAAGCGCTTTCACTGCAAACTACAAAGCAGCTTTGGCTAGCTTTTTATTCGAGTATCCTTCAATGTGTTCTAACTGCGCTTGCATAAGCATTGAAGGAAAAGTGATTATTTCGAGCAGAGAAACTGCTGTCACTAGGTTGTGGCTTTCATCAGCTTTATCTCTTCAAGCGCTTTCTCTGCTTACTAAAAAGCAGCATTAACAGAGCCCCTTACTATGTTCTCTTGATATGTGTTCTATCTGCGCCTAGTAATGCATTTAAGGAAAAGCGATTATCTCGGGCAGAGAAGCTGCTATCCTCAGATTGTGGCTTTCATCAGCTTTATCTCTTCAAGCGCTTTCACTGCAAACTACAAAGGAGCATTGACAGAGCTCCTTATTATTCTCTCTTGTTGTGTTTTCTATCTGCGCCTAGTAATGCATTTAAGGTAAACCGATTATCTCGAGTAGAGAAGCTGCTATCATCGGATTGTGGCTTTCATCTGCTTTATTTCTACAAGCGCTATCACTGCATCCTACAAAGCAGCTTTGGCTAGCTTTTTATTAGAGTGTCCTTAAATGTGTTTTTACTGCGCTAGCATAAGCATTGAAGGAAAAGTGATTATTTAGAGCAGAGAAACTGCTGTCATCAGATTGCGGCTCTCATTTGCTTTATCTCGACACGCGCTTTCTCTGCATACAAAAAGCAGCATTAACAGAGCCCATTACTGTGTTTTCTTGATATGTGTTTTATCTGCGCCTAGTAATGCATTTAAGGAAAAGCGATTATCTCGAGCAGAGAAGCTGCTATCATCAGATTGTGTATTGCCATAGCCTTATCTCTACAAGATATTTCACTGCAAACTACAGAAGAGCATTAACATCCATCCTAACAATATTCTCTTGGTATGTGTTCTATCTGCGCATACTATAGCATTTAAGGAAAAGCGATTATCTCGAGCAGAGAAGCTGCTATCATCAGATTGTGGCTTTCATCAGCTTTATCTCTACAAGCGCTTTCACTGCAACCTACAAAGCAGTTTTGCAAGCTTTTTATTCGAGTATCCTTCAATGTGTTCTAACTGCGCTTGCATAAGCATTGAAGGAAAAGTGATTATTTCGAGCAGAGAAACTGCTGTCACTAGATAGTGGCTTTCATCAGCTTTATCTCTTCAAGCGCTTTCTCTGCATACTAAAAAGCAGCATTAACATAGCCCCTTACTATGTTCTCTTGATATGTGTTCTATCTGCGCCTAGTAATGCATTTAAGGAAAAGCGATTATCTCGAGCAGAGAAGCTGCTATCCTCAGATTGTGGCTTTCATCAGCTTTATCTCTTCAAGCGCTTTCACTGCAAACTACAAAGGAGCATTGACAGAGCTCCTTATTATTCTCTCTTGTTGTGTTTTCTATCTGCGCCTAGTAATGCATTTAAGGTAAACCGATTATCTCGAGTAGAGAAGCTGCTATCATCAGATTGTGCCTTTCATCTGCTTTATTTCTACAAGCGCTATCACTGCATCCTACAAAGCAGCTTTGGCTAGCTTTTTATTCGAGTATCCTTCAATGTGTTCTAACTGCGCTTGCATAAGCATTGAAGGAAAAGTGATTATTTCGAGCAGAGAAACTGCTGTCACTAGATTGTGGCTTTCATCAGCTTTGTCTCTTCAAGCGCTTTCTCTGCATACTAAAAAGCAGCATTAACAGAGCCCCTTACTATGTTCTCTTGATATGTGTTTTATCTGCGCCTAGTAATGCATTTAAGGAAAAGCGATTATCTCGAGCAGAGAAGCTGCTATCATCAGATTGTGTATTGCCATAGCCTTATCTCTACAAGATATTTCACTGCAAACTACAGAACAGCATTAACAGCCATCCTAACAATATTCCCATGGTATGTGTTCTATCTGCGCATACTAAATCATTTAAGGAAAAGCGATTATCTCGAGCAGGGAAGCTGCTATCATCAGATTGTGGCTTTCATCAGCTTTATCTCTACAAGCGCTTTCACTGCAAAATACAAAGCAGCTTTGGTTAGCTTTTTTTTCGAGTATCCTTCAATGTGTTCTAACTGCGCTTGCATAAGCATTGAAGGAAAAGTGATTATTTCGAGCAGAGAAACTGCTGTCACTAGATTGTGTCTTTCATCAGCTTTATCTCTTCAAGCGCTTTCTCTGCATACTAAAAAGCAGCATTAACAGAGCCCCTTACTGTGTTTTCTTGATATGTGTTTTATCTGCGCCTAGTAATGCATTTAAGGAAAAGCGATTATCTCGAGCAGAGAAACTGCTGTCATCAGATTGCGGCTTTCATTTGCTTTATCTCGACAAGCGCTTTCTCTGCATACTAAAAAGCAGCATTAACAGAGCCCCTTACTATGTTCTCTTGATATGTGTTCTATCTGCGCCTAGTAATGCATTTAAGGAAAAGCGATTATCTCGAGCAGAGAAGCTGCTATCCTCAGATTGTGGCTTTCATCAGCTTTATCTCTTCAAGCGCTTTCACTGCAAACTACAAAGGAGCATTGACAGAGCTCCTTATTATTCTCTCTTGTTGTGTTTTCTATCTGCGCCTAGTAATGCATTTAAGTTAAACCGATTACCTCGAGTAGAGAAGCTGCTATCATCAGATTGTGGCTTTCATCTGCTTTATTTCTACAAGCGCTATGACTGCATCCTATAAAGCAGCTTTGGCTAGCTTATTATTAGATTATCCTTAAAAGTGTTTTTACTGCGCTAGCATAAGCATTGAAGGAAAAGTGATTATTTAGAGCAGAGAAACTGCTGTCATCAGATTGCGGCTCTCATTTGCTTTATCTCGACAAGAGCTTTCTCTGCATACTAAAAAGCAGCATTAACAGAGCCCCTTACTGTGTTTTCTTGATATGTGTTTTATCTGCGCCTAGTAATGCATTAAAGGAAAAGCGATTATCTCGAGCAGAGAAGCTGCTATCATCAGATTGTGTATTGCCATAGCCTTATCTCTACAAGATATTTCACTGCAAACTACAGAACAGCATTAACATCGATCCTAACAATATTCTCTTGGTATGTGGTCTATCTGCGCATACTAAAGCATCTAAGGAAAAGCGATTATCTCGATCAGAAAAGCTGCTATCATCAGATTGTGGCTTTCATCAGCTTTATCTCTACAAGCGCTTTCACTGCAAACTACAAAGCAGCTTTGGCTAGCTTTTTATTCGAGTATCCTTCAATGTGTTCTAACTGCGCTTGCATAAGCATTGAAGGAAAAGCGATTATTTCGAGCAGAGAAACTGCTGTCACTAGAATGCGGCTTTCATTTGCTTTACCTCGACAAGCGCTTTCTCTGCATACTAAAAAGCAGCATTAACAGAGCCCCTTACTATGTTCTCTTGATATGTGTTCTATCTGCGCCTAGTAATGCATTTAAAGAAAAGCGATTATCTCGGGCAGAGAAGCTGCTATCCTCAGATTGTGGCTTTCATCAGCTTTATCTCTTCAAGCGCTTTCACTGCAAACTACAAAGGAGCATTGACAGAGCTCCTTATTATTCTCTCTTGTTGTGTTTTCTATCTGCGCCTAGTAATGCATTTAAGGTAAACCGATTATCTCGAGTAGAGAAGCTGCTATCATCGGATTGTGGCTTTCATCTGCTTTATTTCTACAAGCGCTATCACTGCATCCTACAAAGCAGCTTTGGCTAGCTTTTTATTAGAGTGTCCTTAAATGTGTTTTTACTGCGCTAGCATAAGCATTGAAGGAAAAGTGATTATTTAGAGCAGAGAAACTGCTGTCATCAGATTGCGGCTCTCATTTGCTTTATCTCGACACGCGCTTTCTCTGCATACAAAAAGCAGCATTAACAGAGCCCATTACTGTGTTTTCTTGATATGTGTTTTATCTGCGCCTAGTAATGCATTTAAGGAAAAGCGATTATCTCGAGCAGAGAAGCTGCTATCATCAGATTGTGTATTGCCATAGCCTTATCTCTACAAGATATTTCACTGCAAACTACAGAAGAGCATTAACATCCATCCTAACAATATTCTCTTGGTATGTGTTCTATCTGCGCATACTATAGCATTTAAGGAAAAGCGATTATCTCGAGCAGAGAAGCTGCTATCATCAGATTGTGGCTTTCATCAGCTTTATCTCTACAAGCGCTTTCACTGCAACCTACAAAGCAGTTTTGCAAGCTTTTTATTCGAGTATCCTTCAATGTGTTCTAACTGCGCTTGCATAAGCATTGAAGGAAAAGTGATTATTTCGAGCAGAGAAACTGCTGTCACTAGATAGTGGCTTTCATCAGCTTTATCTCTTCAAGCGCTTTCTCTGCATACTAAAAAGCAGCATTAACATAGCCCCTTACTATGTTCTCTTGATATGTGTTCTATCTGCGCCTAGTAATGCATTTAAGGAAAAGCGATTATCTCGAGCAGAGAAGCTGCTATCCTCAGATTGTGGCTTTCATCAGCTTTATCTCTTCAAGCGCTTTCACTGCAAACTACAAAGGAGCATTGACAGAGCTCCTTATTATTCTCTCTTGTTGTGTTTTCTATCTGCGCCTAGTAATGCATTTAAGGTAAACCGATTATCTCGAGTAGAGAAGCTGCTATCATCAGATTGTGCCTTTCATCTGCTTTATTTCTACAAGCGCTATCACTGCATCCTACAAAGCAGCTTTGGCTAGCTTTTTATTCGAGTATCCTTCAATGTGTTCTAACTGCGCTTGCATAAGCATTGAAGGAAAAGTGATTATTTCGAGCAGAGAAACTGCTGTCACTAGATTGTGGCTTTCATCAGCTTTGTCTCTTCAAGCGCTTTCTCTGCATACTAAAAAGCAGCATTAACAGAGCCCCTTACTATGTTCTCTTGATATGTGTTTTATCTGCGCCTAGTAATGCATTTAAGGAAAAGCGATTATCTCGAGCAGAGAAGCTGCTATCATCAGATTGTGTATTGCCATAGCCTTATCTCTACAAGATATTTCACTGCAAACTACAGAACAGCATTAACAGCCATCCTAACAATATTCCCATGGTATGTGTTCTATCTGCGCATACTAAATCATTTAAGGAAAAGCGATTATCTCGAGCAGGGAAGCTGCTATCATCAGATTGTGGCTTTCATCAGCTTTATCTCTACAAGCGCTTTCACTGCAAAATACAAAGCAGCTTTGGTTAGCTTTTTTTTCGAGTATCCTTCAATGTGTTCTAACTGCGCTTGCATAAGCATTGAAGGAAAAGTGATTATTTCGAGCAGAGAAACTGCTGTCACTAGATTGTGTCTTTCATCAGCTTTATCTCTTCAAGCGCTTTCTCTGCATACTAAAAAGCAGCATTAACAGAGCCCCTTACTGTGTTTTCTTGATATGTGTTTTATCTGCGCCTAGTAATGCATTTAAGGAAAAGCGATTATCTCGAGCAGAGAAACTGCTGTCATCAGATTGCGGCTTTCATTTGCTTTATCTCGACAAGCGCTTTCTCTGCATACTAAAAAGCAGCATTAACAGAGCCCCTTACTATGTTCTCTTGATATGTGTTCTATCTGCGCCTAGTAATGCATTTAAGGAAAAGCGATTATCTCGAGCAGAGAAGCTGCTATCCTCAGATTGTGGCTTTCATCAGCTTTATCTCTTCAAGCGCTTTCACTGCAAACTACAAAGGAGCATTGACAGAGCTCCTTATTATTCTCTCTTGTTGTGTTTTCTATCTGCGCCTAGTAATGCATTTAAGTTAAACCGATTACCTCGAGTAGAGAAGCTGCTATCATCAGATTGTGGCTTTCATCTGCTTTATTTCTACAAGCGCTATGACTGCATCCTATAAAGCAGCTTTGGCTAGCTTATTATTAGATTATCCTTAAAAGTGTTTTTACTGCGCTAGCATAAGCATTGAAGGAAAAGTGATTATTTAGAGCAGAGAAACTGCTGTCATCAGATTGCGGCTCTCATTTGCTTTATCTCGACAAGAGCTTTCTCTGCATACTAAAAAGCAGCATTAACAGAGCCCCTTACTGTGTTTTCTTGATATGTGTTTTATCTGCGCCTAGTAATGCATTAAAGGAAAAGCGATTATCTCGAGCAGAGAAGCTGCTATCATCAGATTGTGTATTGCCATAGCCTTATCTCTACAATATATTTCACTGCAAACTACAGAACAGCATTAACATCGATCCTAACAATATTCTCTTGGTATGTGGTCTATCTGCGCATACTAAAGCATCTAAGGAAAAGCGATTATCTCGATCAGAAAAGCTGCTATCATCAGATTGTGGCTTTCATCAGCTTTATCTCTACAAGCGCTTTCACTGCAAACTACAAAGCAGCTTTGGCTAGCTTTTTATTCGAGTATCCTTCAATGTGTTCTAACTGCGCTTGCATAAGCATTGAAGGAAAAGCGATTATTTCGAGCAGAGAAACTGCTGTCACTAGAATGCGGCTTTCATTTGCTTTACCTCGACAAGCGCTTTCTCTGCATACTAAAAAGCAGCATTAACAGAGCCCCTTACTATGTTCTCTTGATATGTGTTCTATCTGCGCCTAGTAATGCATTTAAAGAAAAGCGATATTCTCGGGCAGAGAAGCTGCTATCCTCAGATTGTGGCTTTTATCAGCTTTATCTCTTCAAGCACTTTCACTGCAAACTACAAAGGAGCATTGACAGAGCTCCTTATTATTCTCTCTTGTTGTGTTTTCTATCTGCGCCTAGTAATGCATTTAAGGTAAACCGATTATCTCGAGTAGAGAAGCTGCTATCATCAGATTGTGCCTTTCATCTGCTTTATTTCTACAAGCGCTATCACTGCATCCTACAAAGCAGCTTTGGCTAGCTTTTTATTAGAGTATCCTTAAATGTGTTTTTACTGAGCTAGCATAAGCATTGAAGGAAAAGTGATTATTTAGAGCAGAGAAACTGCTGTCATCAGATTGCGGCTCTCATTTGCTTTATCTCGACAAGCGCTTTCTCTGCATACAAAAAGCAGCATTAACAGAGCCCATTACTGTGTTTTCTTGATATGTGTTTTATCTGCGCCTAGTAATGCATTTAAGGAAAAGCGATTATCTCGAGCAGAGAAGCTGCTATCATCAGATTGTGTATTGCCATAGCCTTATCTCTACAAGATATTTCACTGCAAACTACAGAACAGCATTAACAGCCATCCTAACAATATTCTCTTGGTATGTGTTCTATCTGCGCATACTATAGCATTTAAGGAAAAGCGATTATCTCGAGCAGAGAAGCTGCTATCATCAGATTGTGGCTTTCATCAGCTTTATCTCTACAAGCGCTTTCACTGCAACCTACAAAGCAGCTTTGGCTAGCTTTTTATTCGAGTATCCTTCAATGTGTTCTAACGGCGCTTGCATAAGCATTGAAGGAAAAGTGATTATTTCGAGCAGAGAAACTGCTGTCACTAGATTGTGGCTTTCATCAGCTTTATCTCTTCAAGCGCTTTCTCTGCATACTAAAAAGCAGCATTAACAGAGCCCCTTACTATGTTCTCTTGATATGTGTTCTATCTGCGCCTAGTAATGCATTTAAGGAAAAGCGATTATCTCGAGCAGAGAAGCTGCTATCATCAGATTGTGTATTGCCATAGCCTTATCTCTACAAGATATTTCACTGCAAACTACAGAACAGCATTAACAGCCATCCTAACAATATTCCCATGGTATGTGTTCTATCTGCGCATACTAAATCATTTAAGGAAAAGCGATTATCTCGAGCAGGGAAGCTGCTATCATCAGATTGTGGCTTTCATCAGCTTTATCTCTACAAGCGCTTTCACTGCAAAATACAAAGCAGCTTTGGTTAGCTTTTTATTCGAGTATCCTTCAATGTGTTCTAACTGCGCTAGCATAAGCATTGAAGGAAAAGTGATTATTTCGAGCAGAGAAACTGCTGTCACGAGATTGTGGCTTTCATCAGCTTTATCTCTTCAAGCGCTTTCTCTGCATACTAAAAAGCAGCATTAACAGAGCCCCTTACTGTGTTTTCTTGATATGTGTTTTATCTGCGCCGAGTAATGCATTTAAAGGAAAAGCGATTATCTCGAGCAGAAAAACTGCTGTCATCAGATTGCGGCTTTCATTTGCTTTATCTCGACAAGCGCTTTCTCTGCATACTAAAAAGCAGCATTAACAGAGCCCCTTACTGTGTTTTCTTGATATGTGTTTTATCTGCGCCTAGTAATGCATTTAAGGAAAAGCGATTATCTCGAGCAGAGAAGTTGCTATCATCAGATTGTGTATTGCCATAGCCTTATCTCTACAAGATATTTCACTGCAAACTACAGAACAGCATTAACATCCATCCTAACAATATTCTCTTGGTATGTGTTTTATCTGCGCATACTGTAGCATTTAAGGAAAAGCGATTATCTCGAGCAGAGAAGCTGCTATCATCAGATTGTGGGTTTCATCAGCTTTATCTCTACAAGCCCTTTCACTGCAACCTACAAAGCAGCTTTGGCTAGCTTTTTATTCGAGTATCCTTCAATGTGTTCTAACTGCGCTTGCATAAGCATTGAAGGAAAAGTGATTATTTCGAGCAGAGAAACTGCTGTCACTAGATTGTGGCTTTCATCAGCTTTATCTCTTCAAGCGCTTTCTCTGCATACTAAAAAGCAGCATTAACAGAGCCCCTTACTATGTTCTCTTGATATGTGTTCTATCTGCGCCTAGTAATGCATTTAAGGAAAAGCGATTATTTCGAGCAGAGAAACTGCTGTCACTAGATTGCGGCTTTCATTTGCTTTACCTCGACAAGCGCTTTCTCTGCGTACTAAAAAGCAGCATTAACAGAGCCCCTTACTATGTTCTCTTGATATGTGTTCTATCTGCGCCTAGTAATGCATTTAAGGAAAAGCGATATTCTCGGGCAGAGAAGCTTCTATGCTCAGATTGTGGCTTTCATCAGCTTTATCTCTTCAAGCGCTTTCACTGCAAACTACAAAGGAGCATTGACAGAGCTCCTTATTATTCTCTCTTGTTGTGTTTTCTATCTGCGCCTAGTAATGCATTTAAGGTAAACCGATTATCTCGAGTAGAGAAGCTGCTATCATCGGATTGTGGCTTTCATCTGCTTTATTTCTACAAGCGCTATCACTGCATCCTACAAAGCAGCTTTGGCTAGCTTTTTATTAGAGTGTCCTTAAATGTGTTTTTACTGCGCTAGCATAAGCATTGAAGGAAAAGTGATTATTTAGAGCAGAGAAACTGCTGTCATCAGATTGCGGCTCTCATTTGCTTTATCTCGACAAGCGCTTTCTCTGCATACTAAAAAGCAGCATTAACAGAGCCCCTTACTGTGTTTTCTTGATATGTGTTTTATCTGCGCCTAGTAATGCATTTAAGGAAAAGCGATTATCTCGAGCAGAGAAGCTGCTATCATCAGATTGTGTATTGCCATAGCCTTATCTCTACAAGATATTTCACTGCAAACTACAGAACAGCATTAACAGCCATCCTAACAATATTCTCTTGGTATGTGTTCTATCTGCGCATACTTTAGCATTTAAGGAAAAGCGATTATCTCGAGCAGAGAAGCTGCTATCATCAGATTGTGGCTTTCATCAGCTTTATCTCTACAAGCGCTTTCACTGCAAACTACAAAGCAGCTTTGGCTAGCTTTTTATTCGAGTATCCTTCAATGTGTTCTAACTGCGCTTGCATAAGCATTGAAGGAAAAGTGATTATTTCGAGCAGAGAAACTGCTGTCACTAGGTTGTGGCTTTCATCAGCTTTATCTCTTCAAGCGCTTTATCTGCATACTAAAAAGCAGCATTAACAGAGCCCCTTACTATGTTCTCTTGATATGTGTTCTATCTGAGCCTAGTAATGCATTTAAGGAAAAGCGATTATCTCGAGCAGAGAAGCTGCTATCATCAGATTGTGGCTTTCATCTGCTTTATTTCTACAAGCGCTATCACTGCATCCTACAAAGCAGCTTTGACTAGCTTTTTATTAGAGTGTCCTTAAATGTGTTTTTACTGCGCCAGCATAAGCATTGAAGGAAAAGTGATTATTTAGAGCAGAGAAACTGCTGTCATCAGATTGCGGCTCTCATTTGCTTTATCTCGACAAGCGCTTTCTCTGCATAATAAAAAGCAGCATTAACAGAGCCCCTTACTGTGTTTTCTTGATATGTGTTTTATCTGCGCCTAGTAATGCATTTAAGGAAAAGCGATTATCTCGAGCAGAGAAGCTGCTATCATCAGATTGTGTATTGCCATAGCCTTATCTCTACAAGATATTTAACTGCAAACTACAGAACTGCATTAACAGCCATCCTAACAATATTCCCATTGTATGAGTTCTATCTGCGCATACTAAAGCATTTAAGGAAAAGCGAGTATCTCGACCAGAGAAGCTGCTACCATCAGATTGTGGCTTTCATCAGCTTTACAAGCGCTTTCACTGCAACCTACAAGGCAGCTTTGGCAAGCTTTTTATTCGAGTATCCTTCAATGTGTTCTAACTGCGCTTGCATAAGCATTGAAGGAAAACTGATTATTTCGAGCAGAGAAACTGCTGTCACTAGATTGTGGCTTTCATCAGCTTTATCTCTACAAGCGCTTTCTCTGCATACTAAAAAGCAGCATTAACAGAGCCCGTTACTGTGTTCTCTTGATATGTGTTTTATCTGCGCCTAGTAATGCATTTAAGGAAAAGCGATTATTTCGAGCAGAGAAACTGCTGTCACTAGATTGCGGCTTTCATTTGCTTTACCTCGACAAGCGCTTTCTCTGCATACTAAAAAGCAGCATTAACAGAGCCCCTTACTATGTTCTCTTGATATGTGTTCTATCTGCGCCTAGTAATGCATTTAAGGAAAAGCGATATTCTCGGGCATAGAAGCTTCTATCCTCAGATTGTGGCTTTCATCAGCTTTATCTCTTCAAGCGCTTTAACTGCAAACTACAAAGGAGCATTTACAGAGCTCCTTATTATTCTCTCTTGTTGTGTTTTCTATCTGCGCCTAGTAATGCATTTAAGGAAAAGCGATTATCTCGAGCAGAGAAGCTGCTATCATCAGATTGTGTATTGCCATAGCCTTATCTCTACAAGATATTTCACTGCAAACTACAGAACAGCATTAACATCCATCCTAACAATATTCTCTTGGTATGTGTTTTATCTGCGCATACTATAGCATTTAAGGAAAAGCGATTATCTCGAGCAGAGAAGCTGCTATCATCAGATTGTGGCTTTCATCAGCTTTATCTCTACAAGCGCTTTCACTGCAAACTACAAAGCAGCTTTGGCTAGCTTTTTATTCGAGTATCCTTCAATGTGTTCTAACTGCGCTTGCATAAGCATTGAAGGAAAAGTGATTATTTCGAGCAGAGAAACTGCTGTCACTAGGTTGTGGCTTTCATCAGCTTTATCTCTTCAAGCGCTTTCTCTGCATACTAAAAAGCAGCATTAACAGAGCCCCTTACTATGTTCTCTTGATATGTGTTCTATCTGCGCCTAGTAATGCATTTAAGGAAAAGCGATTATCTCGAGCAGAGAAGCTGCTATCCTCAGATTGTGGCTTTCATCAGCTTTATCTCTTCAAGCGCTTTCACTGCAAACTACAAAGGAGCATTGACAGAGCTCCTTATTATTCTCTCTTGTTGTGTTTTCTATCTGCGCCTAGTAATGCATTTAAGGTAAACCGATTATCTCGAGTAGAGAAGCTGCTATCATCAGATTGTGGCTTTCATTTGCTTTATTTCTACAAGCGCTATCACTGCATCCTACAAAGCAGCTTTGGCTAGCTTTTTAGTAGAGTATCCTGAAATGTGTTTTTACTGCGCTAGCATAAGCATTGAAGGAAAAGTGATTATTTAGAGCAGAGAAACTGCTGTCATCAGATTGCGGCTCTCATTTGCCTTATCTCGGCAAGCGCTTTCTCTGCATACTAAAAAGCAGCATTAACAGAGCCCCTTACTGTGTTTTCTTGATATGTGTTTTATCTGCGCCTAGTAATGCATTTAAGGAAAAGCGATTATCTCGAGCAGAGAAGCTGCTATCATCAGATTGTGTATTGCCATAGCCTTATCTCTACAAGATATTTCACTGCAAACTACAGAACAGCATTAACAGCCATCCTAACAATATTCTCTTGGTATGTGTTCTATCTGCGCATACTAAAGCATTTAAGGAAAAGTGATTATCTCGAGCAGGGAAGCTCCTATCATCAGATTGTGGCTTTCATCAGCTTTATCTCTACAAGCGCTTTCACTGCAAACTACAAAGCAGCTTTGGCTAGCTTTTTATTCGAGTATCCTTCAATGTGTTCTAACTGCGCTTGCATAAGCATTGAAGGAAAAGTGATTATTTCGAGCAGAGAAACTGCTGTCACTAGATTGTGGCTTTCATCAGCTTTATCTCTTCAAACGCTTTCTCTGCATACTAAAAAGCAGCATTAACAGAGCCCCTTACTATGTTCTCTTGATATGTGTTCTATCTGCGCCTAGTAATGCATTTAAGGAAAAGCGATTATCTCGAGCAGAGAAGCTGCTATCATCAGATTGTCGCTTTCATCTGCTTTATTTCTACAAGCGCTATCACTGCATCCTACAAAGCAGCTTTGACTAGCTTTTTATTAGAGTGTCCTTAAATGTGTTTTTACTGCGCTAGCATAAGCATTGAAGGAAAAGTGATTATTTAGAGCAGAGAAACTGCTGTCATCAGATTGCGGCTCTCATTTGCTTTATCTCGACAAGCGCTTTCTCTGCATAATAAAAAGCAGCATTAACAGAGCCCCTTACTGTGTTTTCTTGATATGTGTTTTATCTGCGCCTAGTAATGCATTTAAGGAAAAGCGATTATCTCGAGCAGAGAAGCTGCTATCATCAGATTGTGTATTGCCATAGCCTTATCTCTACAATATATTTCACTGCAAACTACAGAACAGCATTAACATCGATCCTAACAATATTCTCTTGGTATGTGGTCTATCTGCGCATACTAAAGCATCTAAGGAAAAGCGATTATCTCGATCAGAAAAGCTGCTATCATCAGATTGTGGCTTTCATCAGCTTTATCTCTACAAGCGCTTTCACTGCAAACTACAAAGCAGCTTTGGCTAGCTTTTTATTCGAGTATCCTTCAATGTGTTCTAACTGCGCTTGCATAAGCATTGAAGGAAAAGCGATTATTTCGAGCAGAGAAACTGCTGTCACTAGATTGCGGCTTTCATTTGCTTTACCTCGACAAGCGCTTTCTCTGCATACTAAAAAGCAGCATTAACAGAGCCCCTTACTATGTTCTCTTGATATGTGTTCTATCTGCTCCTAGTAATGCATTTAAAGAAAAGCGATATTCTCGGGCAGAGAAGCTGCTATCCTCAGATTGTGGCTTTCATCAGCTTTATCTCTTCAAGCGCTTTCACTGCAAACTACAAAGGAGCATTGACAGAGCTCCTTATTATTCTCTCTTGTTGTGTTTTCTATCTGCGCCTAGTAATGCATTTAAGGTAAACCGATTATCTCGAGTAGAGAAGCTGCTATCATCAGATTGTGCCTTTCATCTGCTTTATTTCTACAAGCGCTATCACTGCATCCTACAAAGCAGCTTTGGCTAGCTTTTTATTCGAGTATCCTTCAATGTGTTCTAACTGCGCTTGCATAAGCATTGAAGGAAAAGTGATTATTTCGAGCAGAGAAACTGCTGTCATTAGGTTGTGGCTTTCATCAGCTTTATCTCTTCAAGCGCTTTCTCTGCATACTAAAAAGCAGCATTAACAGAGCCCCTTACTATGTTCTCTTGATATGTGTTCTATCTGCGCCTAGTAATGCATTTAAGGAAAAGCGATTATCTCGGGCAGAGAAGCTGCTATCCTCAGATTGTGGCTTTCATCAGCTTTATCTCTTCAAGCGCTTTCACTGCAAACTACAAAGGAGCATTGACAGAGCTCCTTATTATTCTCTCTTGTTGTGTTTTCTATCTGCGCCTAGTAATGCATTTAAGGTAAACCGATTATCTCGAGTAGAGAAGCTGCTATCATCAGATTGTGGCTTTCATTTGCTTTATTTCTACAAGCGCTATCACTGCATCCTACAAAGCAGCTTTGGCTAGCTTTTTAGTAGAGTATCCTTAAATGTGTTTTTACTGCGCTAGCATAAGCATTGTAGGAAAAGTGATTATTTAGAGCAGAGAAACTGCTGTCATCAGATTGCGGCTCTCATTTGCCTTATCTCGGCAAGCGCTTTCTCTGCATACTAAAAAGCAGCATTAACAGAGCCCCTTACTGTGTTTTCTTGATATGTGTTTTATCTGCGCCTAGTAATGCATTTAAGGAAAAGCGATTATCTCGAGCAGAGAAGCTGCTATCATCAGATTGTGTATTGCCATAGCCTTATCTCTACAAGATATTTCACTGCAAACTACAGAACAGCATTAACAGCCATCCTAACAATATTCTCTTGGTATGTGTTCTATCTGCGCATACTAAAGCATCTAAGGAAAAGCGATTATCTCGAGCAGGGAAGCTCCTATCATCAGATTGTGGCTTTCATCAGCTTTATCTCTACAAGCGCTTTCACTGCAACCTACAAGGCAGCTTTGGCTAGCTTTTTATTCGAGTATCCTTCAATGTGTTCTAACTGCGCTTGCATAAGCATTGAAGGAAAAGTGATTATTTCGAGCAGAGAAACTGCTGTCACTAGATTGTGTCTTTCATGAGCTTTATCTCTTCAAGCGCTTTCTCTGCATACTAAAAAGCAGCATTAACAGAGCCCCTTACTGTGTTCTCTTGATATGTGTTTTATCTGCGCCTAGTAATGCATTTAAGGAAAAGCGATTATTTCGAGCAGAGAAACTGCTGTCACTAGATTGCGGCTTTCATTTGCTTTACCTCGACAAGCGCTTTCTCTGCGTACTAAAAAGCAGCATTAACAGAGCCCCTTACTATGTTCTCTTGATATGTGTTCTATCTGCGCCTAGTAATGCATTTAAGGAAAAGCGATATTCTCGGGCAGAGAAGCTTCTATGCTCAGATTGTGGCTTTCATCAGCTTTATCTCTTCAAGCGCTTTCACTGCAAACTACAAAGGAGCATTGACAGAGCTCCTTATTATTCTCTCTTGTTGTGTTTTCTATCTGCGCCTAGTAATGCATTTAAGGTAAACCGATTATCTCGAGTAGAGAAGCTGCTATCATCGGATTGTGGCTTTCATCTGCTTTATTTCTACAAGCGCTATCACTGCATCCTACAAAGCAGCTTTGGCTAGCTTTTTATTAGAGTGTCCTTAAATGTGTTTTTACTGCGCTAGCATAAGCATTGAAGGAAAAGTGATTATTTAGAGCAGAGAAACTGCTGTCATCAGATTGCGGCTCTCATTTGCTTTATCTCGACAAGCGCTTTCTCTGCATACTAAAAAGCAGCATTAACAGAGCCCCTTACTGTGTTTTCTTGATATGTGTTTTATCTGCGCCTAGTAATGCATTTAAGGAAAAGCGATTATCTCGAGCAGAGAAGCTGCTATCATCAGATTGTGTATTGCCATAGCCTTATCTCTACAAGATATTTCACTGCAAACTACAGAACAGCATTAACAGCCATCCTAACAATATTCTCTTGGTATGTGTTCTATCTGCGCATACTAAAGCATTTAAGGAAAAGCGATTATCTCGAGCAGGGAAGCTCCTATCATCAGATTGTGGCTTTCATCAGCTTTATCTCTACAAGCGCTTTCACTGCAAACTACAAAGCAGCTTTGGCTAGCTTTTTATTCGAGTATCCTTCAATGTGTTCTAACTGCGCTTGCATAAGCATTGAAGGAAAAGTGATTATTTCGAGCAGAGAAACTGCTGTCACTAGATTGTGGCTTTCATCAGCTTTATCTCTTCAAACGCTTTCTCTGCATACTAAAAAGCAGCATTAACAGAGCCCCTTACTATGTTCTCTTGATATGTGTTCTATCTGCGCCTAGTAATGCATTTAAGGAAAAGCGATTATCTCGAGCAGAGAAGCTGCTATCATCAGATTGTCGCTTTCATCTGCTTTATTTCTACAAGCGCTATCACTGCATCCTACAAAGCAGCTTTGACTAGCTTTTTATTAGAGTGTCCTTAAATGTGTTTTTACTGCGCTAGCATAAGCATTGAAGGAAAAGTGATTATTTAGAGCAGAGAAACTGCTGTCATCAGATTGCGGCTCTCATTTGCTTTATCTCGACAAGCGCTTTCTCTGCATAATAAAAAGCAGCATTAACAGAGCCCCTTACTGTGTTTTCTTGATATGTGTTTTATCTGCGCCTAGTAATGCATTTAAGGAAAAGCGATTATCTCGAGCAGAGAAGCTGCTATCATCAGATTGTGTATTGCCATAGCCTTATCTCTACAATATATTTCACTGCAAACTACAGAACAGCATTAACATCGATCCTAACAATATTCTCTTGGTATGTGGTCTATCTGCGCATACTAAAGCATCTAAGGAAAAGCGATTATCTCGATCAGAAAAGCTGCTATCATCAGATTGTGGCTTTCATCAGCTTTATCTCTACAAGCGCTTTCACTGCAAACTACAAAGCAGCTTTGGCTAGCTTTTTATTCGAGTATCCTTCAATGTGTTCTAACTGCGCTTGCATAAGCATTGAAGGAAAAGCGATTATTTCGAGCAGAGAAACTGCTGTCACTAGATTGCGGCTTTCATTTGCTTTACCTCGACAAGCGCTTTCTCTGCATACTAAAAAGCAGCATTAACAGAGCCCCTTACTATGTTCTCTTGATATGTGTTCTATCTGCGCCTAGTAATGCATTTAAGGAAAAGCGATTATCTCGGGCAGAGAAGCTGCTATCCTCAGATTGTGGCTTTCATCAGCTTTATCTCTTCAAGCGCTTTCACTGCAAACTACAAAGGAGCATTGACAGAGCTCCTTATTATTCTCTCTTGTTGTGTTTTCTATCTGCGCCTAGTAATGCATTTAAGGTAAACCGATTATCTCGAGTAGAGAAGCTGCTATCATCAGATTGTGGCTTTCATTTGCTTTATTTCTACAAGCGCTATCACTGCATCCTACAAAGCAGCTTTGGCTAGCTTTTTAGTAGAGTATCCTTAAATGTGTTTTTACTGCGCTAGCATAAGCATTGAAGGAAAAGTGATTATTTAGAGCAGAGAAACTGCTGTCATCAGATTGCGGCTCTCATTTGCCTTATCTCGGCAAGCGCTTTCTCTGCATACTAAAAAGCAGCATTAACAGAGCCCCTTACTGTGTTTTCTTGATATGTGTTTTATCTGCGCCTAGTAATGCATTTAAGGAAAAGCGATTATCTCGAGCAGAGAAGCTGCTATCATCAGATTGTGTATTGCCATAGCCTTATCTCTACAAGATATTTCACTGCAAACTACAGAACAGCATTAACAGCCATCCTAACAATATTCTCTTGGTATGTGTTCTATCTGCGCATACTAAAGCATCTAAGGAAAAGCGATTATCTCGAGCAGAGAAGCTCCTATCATCAGATTGTGGCTTTCATCAGCTTTATCTCTACAAGCGCTTTCACTGCAACCTACAAGGCAGCTTTGGCTAGCTTTTTATTCGAGTATCCTTCAATGTGTTCTAACTGCGCTTGCATAAGCATTGAAGGAAAAGTGATTATTTCGAGCAGAGAAACTGCTGTCACTAGATTGTGTCTTTCATGAGCTTTATCTCTTCAAGCGCTTTCTCTGCATACTAAAAAGCAGCATTAACAGAGCCCCTTACTGTGTTCTCTTGATATGTGTTTTATCTGCGCCTAGTAATGCATTTAAGGAAAAGCGATTATTTCGAGCAGAGAAACTGCTGTCACTAGATTGCGGCTTTCATTTGCTTTACCTCGACAAGCGCTTTCTCTGCGTACTAAAAAGCAGCATTAACAGAGCCCCTTACTATGTTCTCTTGATATGTGTTCTATCTGCGCCTAGTAATGCATTTAAGGAAAAGCGATATTCTCGGGCAGAGAAGCTTCTATGCTCAGATTGTGGCTTTCATCAGCTTTATCTCTTCAAGCGCTTTCACTGCAAACTACAAAGGAGCATTGACAGAGCTCCTTATTATTCTCTCTTGTTGTGTTTTCTATCTGCGCCTAGTAATGCATTTAAGGTAAACCGATTATCTCGAGTAGAGAAGCTGCTATCATCGGATTGTGGCTTTCATCTGCTTTATTTCTACAAGCGCTATCACTGCATCCTACAAAGCAGCTTTGGCTAGCTTTTTATTAGAGTGTCCTTAAATGTGTTTTTACTGCGCTAGCATAAGCATTGAAGGAAAAGTGATTATTTAGAGCAGAGAAACTGCTGTCATCAGATTGCGGCTCTCATTTGCTTTATCTCGACAAGCGCTTTCTCTGCATACTAAAAAGCAGCATTAACAGAGCCCCTTACTGTGTTTTCTTGATATGTGTTTTATCTGCGCCTAGTAATGCATTTAAGGAAAAGCGATTATCTCGAGCAGAGAAGCTGCTATCATCAGATTGTGTATTGCCATAGCCTTATCTCTACAAGATATTTCACTGCAAACTACAGAACAGCATTAACATCCATCCTAACAATATTCTCTTGGTATGTGTTCTATCTGCGCATACTATAGCATTTAAGGAAAAGCGATTATCTCGAGCAGAGAAGCTGCTATCATCAGATTGTGGCTTTCATCAGCTTTATCTCTACAAGCGCTTTCACTGCAACCTACAAAGCAGTTTTGCAAGCTTTTTATTCGAGTATCCTTCAATGTGTTCTAACTGCGCTTGCATAAGCATTGAAGGAAAAGTGATTATTTCGAGCAGAGAAACTGCTGTCACTAGATTGTGGCTTTCATCAGCTTTATCTCTTCAAGCGCTTTCTCTGCATACTAAAAAGCAGCATTAACAGAGCCCCTTACTATGTTCTCTTGATATGTGTTCTATCTGAGCCTAGTAATGCATTTAAGGAAAAGCGATTATCTCGAGCAGAGAAGCTGCTATCATCAGATTGTGGCTTTCATCTGCTTTATTTCTACAAGCGCTATCACTGCATCCTACAAAGCAGCTTTTACTAGCTTTTTATTAGAGTGTCCTTAAATGTGTTTTTACTGCACCAGCATAAGCATTGAAGGAAAAGTGATTATTTAGAGCAGAGAAACTGCTGTCATCAGATTGCGGCTCTCATTTGCTTTATCTCGACAAGCGCTTTCTCTGCATACTAAAAAGCAGCATTAACAGAGCCCCTTACTGTGTTTTCTTGATATGTGTTTTATCTGCGCCTAGTAATGCATTTAAGGAAAAGCGATTATCTCGAGCAGAGAAGCTGCTATCATCAGATTGTGTATTGCCATAGCCTTATCTCTACAAGATATTTCACTGCAAACTACAGAACAGCATTAACATCCATCCTAACAATATTCTCTTGGTATGTGTTCTATCTGCGCATACTATAGCATTTAAGGAAAAGCGATTATCTCGAGCAGAGAAGCTGCTATCATCAGATTGTGGCTTTCATCAGCTTTATCTCTACAAGCGCTTTCACTGCAAACTACAAAGCAGCTTTGGCTAGCTTTTTATTCGAGTATCCTTCAATGTGTTCTAACTGCGCTTGCATAAGCATTGAAGGAAAAGTGATTATTTCGAGCAGAGAAACTGCTGTCACTAGGTTGTGGCTTTCATCAGCTTTATCTCTTCAAGCGCTTTCTCTGCATACTAAAAAGCAGCATTAACAGAGCCCCTTACTATGTTCTCTTGATATGTGTTCTATCTGCGCCTAGTAATGCATTTAAGGAAAAGCGATTATCTCGGGCAGAGAAGCTGCTATCCTCAGATTGTGGCTTTCATCAGCTTTATCTCTTCAAGCGCTTTCACTGCAAACTACAAAGGAGCATTGACAGAGCTCCTTATTATTCTCTCTTGTTGTATTTTCTATCTGCGCCTAGTAATGCATTTAAGGTAAACCGATTATCTCGAGTAGAGAAGCTGCTATCATCAGATTGTGGCTTTCATTTGCTTTATTTCTACAAGCGCTATCACTGCATCCTACAAAGCAGCTTTGGCTAGCTTTTTAGTAGAGTATCCTGAAATGTGTTTTTACTGCGCTAGCATAAGCATTGAAGGAAAAGTGATTATTTAGAGCAGAGAAACTGCTGTCATCAGATTGCGGCTCTCATTTGCCTTATCTCGGCAAGCGCTTTCTCTGCATACTAAAAAGCAGCATTAACAGAGCCCCTTACTGTGTTTTCTTGATATGTGTTTTATCTGCGCCTAGTAATGCATTTAAGGAAAAGCGATTATCTCGAGCAGAGAAGCTGCTATCATCAGATTGTGTATTGCCATAGCCTTATCTCTACAAGATATTTCACTGCAAACTACAGAACAGCATTAACAGCCATCCTAACAATATTCTCTTGGTATGTGTTCTATCTGGGCATACTAAAGCATTTAAGGAAAAGCGATTATCTCGAGCAGGGAAGCTCCTATCATCAGATTGTGGCTTTCATCAGCTTTATCTCTACAAGCGCTTTCACTGCAACCTACAAGGCAGCTTTGGCTAGCTTTTTATTCGAGTATCCTTCAATGTGTTCTAACTGCGCTTGCATAAGCATTGAAGGAAAAGTGATTATTTCGAGCAGAGAAACTGCTGTCACTAGATTGTGTCTTTCATCAGCTTTATCTCTTCAAGCGCTTTCTCTGCATACTAAAAAGCAGCATTAACAGAGCCCCTTACTGTGTTCTCTTGATATGTGTTTTATCTGCGCCTAGTAATGCATTTAAGGAAAAGCGATTATTTCGAGCAGAGAAACTGCTGTCACTAGATTGCGGCTTTCATTTGCTTTACCTCGACAAGCGCTTTCTCTGCGTACTAAAAAGCAGCATTAACAGAGCCCCTTACTATGTTCTCTTGATATGTGTTCTATCTGCGCCTAGTAATGCATTTAAGGAAAAGCGATATTCTCGGGCAGAGAAGCTTCTATGCTCAGATTGTGGCTTTCATCAGCTTTATCTCTTCAAGCGCTTTCACTGCAAACTACAAAGGAGCATTGACAGAGCTCCTTATTATTCTCTCTTGTTGTGTTTTCTATCTGCGCCTAGTAATGCATTTAAGGTAAACCGATTATCTCGACTAGAGAAGCTGCTATCATCGGATTGTGGCTTTCATCTGCTTTATTTCTACAAGCGCTATCACTGCATCCTACAAAGCAGCTTTGGCTAGCTTTTTATTAGAGTGTCCTTAAATGTGTTTTTACTGCGCTAGCATATGCATTGAAGGAAAAGTGATTATTTAGAGCAGAGAAACTGCTGTCATCAGATTGCGGCTCTCATTTGCTTTATCTCGACACGCGCTTTCTCTGCATACAAAAAGCAGCATTAACAGAGCCCATTACTGTGTTTTCTTGATATGTGTTTTATCTGCGCCTAGTAATGCATTTAAGGAAAAGCGATTATCTCGAGCAGAGAAGCTGCTATCATCAGATTGTGTATTGCCATAGCCTTATCTCTACAAGATATTTCACTGCAAACTACAGAATAGCATTAACAGCCATCCTAACAATATTCTCTTGGTATGTGTTCTATCTGCGCATACTATAGCATTTAAGGAAAAGCGATTATCTCGAGCAGAGAAGCTGCTATCATCAGATTGTGGGTTTCATCAGCTTTATCTCTACAAGCGCTTTCACTGCAACCTACAAAGCAGCTTTGGCTAGCTTTTTATTCGAGTATCCTTCAATGTGTTCTAACTGCGCTTGCATAAGCATTGAAGGAAAAGTGATTATTTCGAGCAGAGAAACTGCTGTCACTAGATTGTGTCTTTCATCAGCTTTGTCTCTTCAAGCGCTTTCTCTGCATACTAAAAAGCAGCATTAACAGAGCCCCTTACTATGTTCTCTTGATATGTGTTTTATCTGCGCCTAGTAATGCATTTAAGGAAAAGCGATTATCTCGAGCAGAGAAGCTGCTATCATCAGATTGTGTATTGCCATAGCCTTATCTCTACAAGATATTTCACTGCAAACTACAGAAGAGCATTAACATCCATCCTAACAATATTCTCTTGGTATGTGTTCTATCTGCGCATACTATAGCATTTAAGGAAAAGCGATTATCTCGAGCAGGGAAGCTGCTATCATCAGATTGTGGCTTTCATCAGCTTTATCTCTACAAGCGCTTTCACTGCAACCTACAAAGCAGTTTTGCAAGCTTTTTATTCGAGTATCCTTCAATGTGTTCTAACTGCGCTTGCATAAGCATTGAAGGAAAAGTGATTATTTAGAGCAGAGAAACTGCTGTCATCAGATTGCGGCTCTCATTTGCTTTATCTCGACAAGAGCTTTCTCTGCATACTAAAAAGCAGCATTAACAGAGCCCCTTACTGTGTTTTCTTGATATGTGTTTTATCTGCGCCTAGTAATGCATTAAAGGAAAAGCGATTATCTCGAGCAGAGAAGCTGCTATCATCAGATTGTGTATTGCCATAGCCTTATCTCTACAATATATTTCACTGCAAACTACAGAACAGCATTAACATCGATCCTAACAATATTCTCTTGGTATGTGGTCTATCTGCGCATACTAAAGCATCTAAGGAAAAGCGATTATCTCGATCAGAAAAGCTGCTATCATCAGATTGTGGCTTTCATCAGCTTTATCTCTACAAGCGCTTTCACTGCAACCTACAAAGCAGTTTTGCAAGCTTTTTATTCGAGTATCCTTCAATGTGTTCTAACTGCGCTTGCATAAGCATTGAAGGAAAAGTGATTATTTAGAGCAGAGAAACTGCTGTCATCAGATTGCGGCTCTCATTTGCTTTATCTCGACAAGAGCTTTCTCTGCATACTAAAAAGCAGCATTAACAGAGCCCCTTACTGTGTTTTCTTGATATGTGTTTTATCTGCGCCTAGTAATGCATTAAAGGAAAAGCGATTATCTCGAGCAGAGAAGCTGCTATCATCAGATTGTGTATTGCCATAGCCTTATCTCTACAATATATTTCACTGCAAACTACAGAACAGCATTAACATCGATCCTAACAATATTCTCTTGGTATGTGGTCTATCTGCGCATACTAAAGCATCTAAGGAAAAGCGATTATCTCGATCAGAAAAGCTGCTATCATCAGATTGTGGCTTTCATCAGCTTTATCTCTACAAGCGCTTTCACTGCAAACTACAAAGCAGCTTTGGCTAGCTTTTTATTCGAGTATCCTTCAATGTGTTCTAACTGCGCTTGCATAAGCATTGAAGGAAAAGCGATTATTTCGAGCAGAGAAACTGCTGTCACTAGATTGCGGCTTTCATTTGCTTTACCTCGACAAGCGCTTTCTCTGCATACTAAAAAGCAGCATTAACAGAGCCCCTTACTATGTTCTCTTGATATGTGTTCTATCTGCGCCTAGTAATGCATTTAAAGAAAAGCGATATTCTCGGGCAGAGAAGCTGCTATCCTCAGATTGTGGCTTTTATCAGCTTTATATCTTCAAGCGCTTTCACTGCAAACTACAAAGGAGCATTGACAGAGCTCCTTATTATTCTCTCTTGTTGTGTTTTCTATCTGCGCCTAGTAATGCATTTAAGGTAAACCGATTATCTCGAGTAGAGAAGCTGCTATCATCAGATTGTGCCTTTCATCTGCTTTATTTCTACAAGCGCTATCACTGCATCCTACAAAGCAGCTTTGGCTAGCTTTTTATTAGAGTATCCTTAAATGTGTTTTTACTGAGCTAGCATAAGCATTGAAGGAAAAGTGATTATTTAGAGCAGAGAAACTGCTGTCATCAGATTGCGGCTCTCATTTGCTTTATCTCGACACGCGCTTTCTCTGCATACAAAAAGCAGCATTAACAGAGCCCATTACTGTGTTTTCTTGATATGTGTTTTATCTGCGCCTAGTAATGCATTTAAGGAAAAGCGATTATCTCGAGCAGAGAAGCTGCTATCATCAGATTGTGTATTGCCATAGCCTTATCTCTACAAGATATTTCACTGCAAACTACAGAACAGCATTAACAGCCATCCTAACAATATTCTCTTGGTATGTGTTCTATCTGCGCATACTATAGCATTTAAGGAAAAGCGATTATCTCGAGCAGAGAAGCTGCTATCATCAGATTGTGGCTTTCATCAGCTTTATCTCTACAAGCGCTTTCACTGCAAACTACAAAGCAGCTTTGGCTAGCTTTTTATTCGAGTATCCTTCAATGTGTTCTAACGGCGCTTGCATAAGCATTGAAGGAAAAGTGATTATTTCGAGCAGAGAAACTGCTGTCACTAGATTGTGGCTTTCATCAGCTTTATCTCTTCAAGCGCTTTCTCTGCATACTAAAAAGCAGCATTAACAGAGCCCCTTACTATGTTCTCTTGATATGTGTTCTATCTGCGCCTAGTAATGCATTTAAGGAAAAGCGATTATTTCGAGCAGAGAAACTGCTGTCACTAGATTGCGGCTTTCATTTGCTTTACCTCGACAAGCGCTTTCTCTGCGTACTAAAAAGCAGCATTAACAGAGCCCCTTACTATGTTCTCTTGATATGTGTTCTATCTGCGCCTAGTAATGCATTTAAGGAAAAGCGATATTCTCGGGCAGAGAAGCTTCTATGCTCAGATTGTGGCTTTCATCAGCTTTATCTCTTCAAGCGCTTTCACTGCAAACTACAAAGGAGCATTGACAGAGCTCCTTATTATTCTCTCTTGTTGTGTTTTCTATCTGCGCCTAGTAATGCATTTAAGGTAAACCGATTATCTCGAGTAGAGAAGCTGCTATCATCGGATTGTGGCTTTCATCTGCTTTATTTCTACAAGCGCTATCACTGCATCCTACAAAGCAGCTTTGGCTAGCTTTTTATTAGAGTGTCCTTAAATGTGTTTTTACTGCGCTAGCATAAGCATTGAAGGAAAAGTGATTATTTAGAGCAGAGAAACTGCTGTCATCAGATTGCGGCTCTCATTTACCTTATCTCGACAAGCGCTTTCTCTGCATACTAAAAAGCAGCATTAACAGAGCCCCTTACTGTGTTTTCTTGATATGTGTTTTATCTGCGCCTAGTAATGCATTTAAGGAAAAGCGATTATCTCGAGCAGAGAAGCTACTATCATCAGATTGTGTATTGCCATAGCCTTATCTCTACAAGATATTTCACTGCAAACTACAGAACAGCAATAACATCCATCCTAACAATATTCTCTTGGTATGTGTTCTATCTGCGCATACTTTAGCATTTAAGGAAAAGCGATTATCTCGAGCAGAGAAGCTGCTATCATCAGATTGTGGCTTTCATCAGCTTTATCTCTACAAGCGCTTTCACTGCAACCTACAAAGCAGTTTTGCAAGCTTTTTATTCGAGTATCCTTCAATGTGTTCTAACTGCGCTTGCATAAGCATTGAAGGAAAAGTGATTATTTCGAGCAGAGAAACTGCTGTCACTAGATTGTGGCTTTCATCAGCTTTATCTCTTCAAGCGCTTTATCTGCATACTAAAAAGCAGCATTAACAGAGCCCCTTACTATGTTCTCTTGATATGTGTTCTATCTGAGCCTAGTAATGCATTTAAGGAAAAGCGATTATCTCGAGCAGAGAAGCTGCTATCATCAGATTGTGGCTTTCATCTGCTTTATTTCTACAAGCGCTATCACTGCATCCTACAAAGCAGCTTTGACTAGCTTTTTATTAGAGTGTCCTTAAATGTGTTTTTACTGCGCCAGCATAAGCATTGAAGGAAAAGTGATTATTTAGAGCAGAGAAACTGCTGTCATCAGATTGCGGCTCTCATTTGCTTTATCTCGACAAGCGCTTTCTCTGCATAATAAAAAGCAGCATTAACAGAGCCCCTTACTGTGTTTTCTTGATATGTGTTTTATCTGCGCCTAGTAATGCATTTAAGGAAAAGCGATTATCTCGAGCCGAGAAGCTGCTATCATCAGATTGTGTATTGCCATAGCCTTATCTCTACAAGATATTTAACTGCAAACTACAGAACTGCATTAACAGCCATCCTAACAATATTCCCATTGTATGAGTTCTATCTGCGCATACTAAAGCATTTAAGGAAAAGCGAGTATCTCGACCAGAGAAGCTGCTACCATCAGATTGTGGCTTTCATCAGCTTTACAAGCGCTTTCACTGCAACCTACAAGGCAGCTTTGGCTAGCTTTTTATTCGAGTATCCTTCAATGTGTTCTAACTGCGCTTGCATAAGCATTGAAGGAAAACTGATTATTTCGAGCAGAGAAACTGCTGTCACTAGATTGTGGCTTTCATCAGCTTTATCTCTACAAGCGCTTTCTCTGCATACTAAAAAGCAGCATTAACAGAGCCCGTTACTGTGTTCTCTTGATATGTGTTTTATCTGCGCCTAGTAATGCATTTAAGGAAAAGCGATTATTTCGAGCAGAGAAACTGCTGTCACTAGATTGCGGCTTTCATTTGCTTTACCTCGACAAGCGCTTTCTCTGCATACTAAAAAGCAGCATTAACAGAGCCCCTTACTATGTTCTCTTGATATGTGTTCTATCTGCGCCTAGTAATGCATTTAAGGAAAAGCGATATTCTCGGGCATAGAAGCTTCTATCCTCAGATTGTGGCTTTCATCAGCTTTATCTCTTCAAGCGCTTTAACTGCAAACTACAAAGGAGCATTTACAGAGCTCCTTATTATTCTCTCTTGTTGTGTTTTCTATCTGCGCCTAGTAATGCATTTAAGGAAAAGCGATTATCTCGAGCAGAGAAGCTGCTATCATCAGATTGTGTATTGCCATAGCCTTATCTCTACAAGATATTTCACTGCAAACTACAGAACAGCATTAACATCCATCCTAACAATATTCTCTTGGTATGTGTTTTATCTGCGCATACTATAGCATTTAAGGAAAAGCGATTATCTCGAGCAGAGAAGCTGCTATCATCAGATTGTGGCTTTCATCAGCTTTATCTCTACAAGCGCTTTCACTGCAAACTACAAAGCAGCTTTGGCTAGCTTTTTATTCGAGTATCCTTCAATGTGTTCTAACTGCGCTTGCATAAGCATTGAAGGAAAAGTGATTATTTCGAGCAGAGAAACTGCTGTCACTAGGTTGTGGCTTTCATCAGCTTTATCTCTTCAAGCGCTTTCTCTGCATACTAAAAAGCAGCATTAACAGAGCCCCTTACTATGTTCTCTTGATATGTGTTCTATCTGCGCCTAGTAATGCATTTAAGGAAAAGCGATTATCTCGGGCAGAGAAGCTGCTATCCTCAGATTGTGGCTTTCATCAGCTTTATCTCTTCAAGCGCTTTCACTGCAAACTACAAAGGAGCATTGACAGAGCTCCTTATTATTCTCTCTTGTTGTGTTTTCTATCTGCGCCTAGTAATGCATTTAAGGTAAACCGATTATCTCGAGTAGAGAAGCTGCTATCATCAGATTGTGGCTTTCATTTGCTTTATTTCTACAAGCGCTATCACTGCATCCTACAAAGCAGCTTTGGCTAGCTTTTTAGTAGAGTATCCTTAAATGTGTTTTTACTGCGCTAGCATAAGCATTGAAGGAAAAGTGATTATTTAGAGCAGAGAAACTGCTGTCATCAGATTGCGGCTCTCATTTGCCTTATCTCGGCAAGCGCTTTCTCTGCATACTAAAAAGCAGCATTAACAGAGCCCCTTACTGTGTTTTCTTGATATGTGTTTTATCTGCGCCTAGTAATGCATTTAAGGAAAAGCGATTATCTCGAGCAGAGAAGCTGCTATCATCAGATTGTGTATTGCCATAGCCTTATCTCTACAAGATATTTCACTGCAAACTACAGAACAGCATTAACAGCCATCCTAACAATATTCTCTTGGTATGTGTTCTATCTGCGCATACTAAAGCATTTAAGGAAAAGTGATTATCTCGAGCAGGGAAGCTCCTATCATCAGATTGTGGCTTTCATCAGCTTTATCTCTACAAGCGCTTTCACTGCAAACTACAAAGCAGCTTTGGCTAGCTTTTTATTCGAGTATCCTTCAATGTGTTCTAACTGCGCTTGCATAAGCATTGAAGGAAAAGTGATTATTTCGAGCAGAGAAACTGCTGTCACTAGATTGTGGCTTTCATCAGCTTTATCTCTTCAAACGCTTTCTCTGCATACTAAAAAGCAGCATTAACAGAGCCCCTTACTATGTTCTCTTGATATGTGTTCTATCTGCGCCTAGTAATGCATTTAAGGAAAAGCGATTATCTCGAGCAGAGAAGCTGCTATCATCAGATTGTCGCTTTCATCTGCTTTATTTCTACAAGCGCTATCACTGCATCCTACAAAGCAGCTTTGACTAGCTTTTTATTAGAGTGTCCTTAAATGTGTTTTTACTGCGCTAGCATAAGCATTGAAGGAAAAGTGATTATTTAGAGCAGAGAAACTGCTGTCATCAGATTGCGGCTCTCATTTGCTTTATCTCGACAAGCGCTTTCTCTGCATAATAAAAAGCAGCATTAACAGAGCCCCTTACTGTGTTTTCTTGATATGTGTTTTATCTGCGCCTAGTAATGCATTTAAGGAAAAGCGATTATCTCGAGCAGAGAAGCTGCTATCATCAGATTGTGTATTGCCATAGCCTTATCTCTACAATATATTTCACTGCAAACTACAGAACAGCATTAACATCGATCCTAACAATATTCTCTTGGTATGTGGTCTATCTGCGCATACTAAAGCATCTAAGGAAAAGCGATTATCTCGATCAGAAAAGCTGCTATCATCAGATTGTGGCTTTCATCAGCTTTATCTCTACAAGCGCTTTCACTGCAAACTACAAAGCAGCTTTGGCTAGCTTTTTATTCGAGTATCCTTCAATGTGTTCTAACTGCGCTTGCATAAGCATTGAAGGAAAAGCGATTATTTCGAGCAGAGAAACTGCTGTCACTAGATTGCGGCTTTCATTTGCTTTACCTCGACAAGCGCTTTCTCTGCATACTAAAAAGCAGGATTAACAGAGCCCCTTACTATGTTCTCTTGATATGTGTTCTATCTGCTCCTAGTAATGCATTTAAAGAAAAGCGATATTCTCGGGCAGAGAAGCTGCTATCCTCAGATTGTGGCTTTCATCAGCTTTATCTCTTCAAGCGCTTTCACTGCAAACTACAAAGGAGCATTGACAGAGCTCCTTATTATTCTCTCTTGTTGTGTTTTCTATCTGCGCCTAGTAATGCATTTAAGGTAAACCGATTATCTCGAGTAGAGAAGCTGCTATCATCAGATTGTGCCTTTCATCTGCTTTATTTCTACAAGCGCTATCACTGCATCCTACAAAGCAGCTTTGGCTAGCTTTTTATTCGAGTATCCTTCAATGTGTTCTAACTGCGCTTGCATAAGCATTGAAGGAAAAGTGATTATTTCGAGCAGAGAAACTGCTGTCATTAGGTTGTGGCTTTTATCAGCTTTATCTCTTCAAGCGCTTTCTCTGCATACTAAAAAGCAGCATTAACAGAGCCCCTTACTATGTTCTCTTGATATGTGTTCTATCTGCGCCTAGTAATGCATTTAAGGAAAAGCGATTATCTCGGGCAGAGAAGCTGCTATCCTCAGATTGTGGCTTTCATCAGCTTTATCTCTTCAAGCGCTTTCACTGCAAACTACAAAGGAGCATTGACAGAGCTCCTTATTATTCTCTCTTGTTGTGTTTTCTATCTGCGCCTAGTAATGCATTTAAGGTAAACCGATTATCTCGAGTAGAGAAGCTGCTATCATCAGATTGTGGCTTTCATCTGCTTTATTTCTACAAGCGCTATCACTGCATCCTACAAAGCAGCTTTGGCTAGCTTTTTAGTAGAGTATCCTTAAATGTGTTTTTACTGCGCTAGCATAAGCATTGAAGGAAAAGTGATTATTTAGAGCAGAGAAACTGCTGTCATCAGATTGCGGCTCTCATTTGCCTTATCTCGGCAAGCGCTTTCTCTGCATACTAAAAAGCAGCATTAACAGAGCCCCTTACTGTGTTTTCTTGATATGTGTTTTATCTGCGCCTAGTAATGCATTTAAGGAAAAGCGATTATCTCGAGCAGAGAAGCTGCTATCATCAGATTGTGTATTGCCATAGCCTTATCTCTACAAGATATTTCACTGCAAACTACAGAACAGCATTAACAGCCATCCTAACAATATTCTCTTGGTATGTGTTCTATCTGCGCATACTAAAGCATCTAAGGAAAAGCGATTATCTCGAGCAGGGAAGCTCCTATCATCAGATTGTGGCTTTCATCAGCTTTATCTCTACAAGCGCTTTCACTGCAACCTACAAGGCAGCTTTGGCTAGCTTTTTATTCGAGTATCCTTCAATGTGTTCTAACTGCGCTTGCATAAGCATTGAAGGAAAAGTGATTATTTCGAGCAGAGAAACTGCTGTCACTAGATTGTGTCTTTCATGAGCTTTATCTCTTCAAGCGCTTTCTCTGCATACTAAAAAGCAGCATTAACAGAGCCCCTTACTGTGTTCTCTTGATATGTGTTTTATCTGCGCCTAGTAATGCATTTAAGGAAAAGCGATTATTTCGAGCAGAGAAACTGCTGTCACTAGATTGCGGCTTTCATTTGCTTTACCTCGACAAGCGCTTTCTCTGCGTACTAAAAAGCAGCATTAACAGAGCCCCTTACTATGTTCTCTTGATATGTGTTCTATCTGCGCCTAGTAATGCATTTAAGGAAAAGCGATATTCTCGGGCAGAGAAGCTTCTATGCTCAGATTGTGGCTTTCATCAGCTTTATCTCTTCAAGCGCTTTCACTGCAAACTACAAAGGAGCATTGACAGAGCTCCTTATTATTCTCTCTTGTTGTGTTTTCTATCTGCGCCTAGTAATGCATTTAAGGTAAACCGATTATCTCGAGTAGAGAAGCTGCTATCATCGGATTGTGGCTTTCATCTGCTTTATTTCTACAAGCGCTATCACTGCATCCTACAAAGCAGCTTTGGCTAGCTTTTTATTAGAGTGTCCTTAAATGTGTTTTTACTGCGCTAGCATAAGCATTGAAGGAAAAGTGATTATTTAGAGCAGAGAAACTGCTGTCATCAGATTGCGGCTCTCATTTGCTTTATCTCGACACGCGCTTTCTCTGCATACAAAAAGCAGCATTAACAGAGCCCATTACTGTGTTTTCTTGATATGTGTTTTATCTGCGCCTAGTAATGCATTTAAGGAAAAGCGATTATCTCGAGCAGAGAAGCTGCTATCATCAGATTGTGTATTGCCATAGCCTTATCTCTACAAGATATTTCACTGCAAACTACAGAATAGCATTAACAGCCATCCTAACAATATTCTCTTGGTATGTGTTCTATCTGCGCATACTAAAGCATTTAAGGAAAAGCGATTATCTCGAGCAGAGAAGCTGCTATCATCAGATTGTGGGTTTCATCAGCTTTATCTCTACAAGCGCTTTCACTGCAACCTACAAAGCAGCTTTGGCTAGCTTTTTATTCGAGTATCCTTCAATGTGTTCTAACTGCGCTTGCATAAGCATTGAAGGAAAAGTGATTATTTCGAGCAGAGAAACTGCTGTCACTAGATTGTGTCTTTCATCAGCTTTGTCTCTTCAAGCGCTTTCTCTGCATACTAAAAAGCAGCATTAACAGAGCCCCTTACTATGTTCTCTTGATATGTGTTTTATCTGCGCCTAGTAATGCATTTAAGGAAAAGCGATTATCTCGAGCAGAGAAGCTGCTATCATCAGATTGTGTATTGCCATAGCCTTATCTCTACAAGATATTTCACTGCAAACTACAGAAGAGCATTAACATCCATCCTAACAATATTCTCTTGGTATATGTTCTATCTGCGCATACTATAGCATTTAAGGAAAAGCGATTATCTCGAGCAGAGAAGCTGCTATCATCAGATTGTGGCTTTCATCAGCTTTATCTCTACAAGCGCTTTCACTGCAACCTACAAAGCAGTTTTGCAAGCTTTTTATTCGAGTATCCTTCAATGTGTTCTAACTGCGCTTGCATAAGCATTGAAGGAAAAGTGATTATTTCGAGCAGAGAAACTGCTGTCACTAGATAGTGGCTTTCATCAGCTTTATCTCTTCAAGCGCTTTCTCTGCATACTAAAAAGCAGCATTAACAGAGCCCCTTACTATGTTCTCTTGATATGTGTTCTATCTGCGCCTAGTAATGCATTTAAGGAAAAGCGATTATCTCGAGCAGAGAAGCTGCTATCCTCAGATTGTGGCTTTCATCAGCTTTATCTCTTCAAGCGCTTTCACTGCAAACTACAAAGGAGCATTGACAGAGCTCCTTATTATTCTCTCTTATTGTGTTTTCTATCTGCGCCTAGTAATGCATTTAAGGTAAACCGATTATCTCGAGTAGAGAAGCTGCTATCATCAGATTGTGTATTGCCATAGCCTTATCTCTACAAGATATTTCACTGCAAACTACAGAACAGCATTAACAGCCATCCTAACAATATTCCCATGGTATGTGTTCTATCTGCGCATACTAAATCATTTAAGGAAAAGCGATTATCTCGAGCAGGGAAGCTGCTATCATCAGATTGTGGCTTTCATCAGCTTTATCTCTACAAGCGCTTTCACTGCAAAATACAAAGCAGCTTTGGTTAGCTTTTTTTTCGAGTATCCTTCAATGTGTTCTAACTGCGCTAGCATAAGCATTGAAGGAAAAGTGATTATTTCGAGCAGAGAAACTGCTGTCACGAGATTGTGGCTTTCATCAGCTTTATCTCTTCAAGCGCTTTCTCTGCATACTAAAAAGCAGCATTAACAGAGCCCCTTACTGTGTTTCCTTGATATGTGTTTTATCTGCGCCTAGTAATGCATTTAAGGAAAAGCGATTATCTCGAGCAGAGAAACTGCTGTCATCAGATTGCGGCTTTCATTTGCTTTATCTCGACAAGCGCTTTCTCTGCATACTAAAAAGCAGCATTAACAGAGCCCCTTACTATGTTCTCTTGATATGTGTTCTATCTGCGCCTAGTAATGCATTTAAGGAAAAGCGATTATCTCGAGCAGAGAAGCTGCTATCCTCAGATTGTGGCTTTCATCAGCTTTATCTCTTCAAGCGCTTTCACTGCAAACTACAAAGGAGCATTGACAGAGCTCCTTATTATTCTCTCTTGTTGTGTTTTCTATCTGCGCCTAGTAATGCATTTAAGTTAAACCGATTACCTCGAGTAGAGAAGCTGCTATCATCAGATTGTGGCTTTCATCTGCTTTATTTCTACAAGCGCTATGACTGCATCCTATAAAGCAGCTTTGGCTAGCTTATTATTAGATTATCCTTAAAAGTGTTTTTACTGCGCTAGCATAAGCATTGAAGGAAAAGTGATTATTTAGAGCAGAGAAACTGCTGTCATCAGATTGCGGCTCTCATTTGCTTTATCTCGACAAGAGCTTTCTCTGCATACTAAAAAGCAGCATTAACAGAGCCCCTTACTGTGTTTTCTTGATATGTGTTTTATCTGCGCCTAGTAATGCATTAAAGGAAAAGCGATTATCTCGAGCAGAGAAGCTGCTATCATCAGATTGTGTATTGCCATAGCCTTATCTCTACAATATATTTCACTGCAAACTACAGAACAGCATTAACATCGATCCTAACAATATTCTCTTGGTATGTGGTCTATCTGCGCATACTAAAGCATCTAAGGAAAAGCGATTATCTCGATCAGAAAAGCTGCTATCATCAGATTGTGGCTTTCATCAGCTTTATCTCTACAAGCGCTTTCACTGCAAACTACAAAGCAGCTTTGGCTAGCTTTTTATTCGAGTATCCTTCAATGTGTTCTAACTGCGCTTGCATAAGCATTGAAGGAAAAGCGATTATTTCGAGCAGAGAAACTGCTGTCACTAGATTGCGGCTCTCATTTGCTTTACCTCGACAAGCGCTTTCTCTGCATACTAAAAAGCAGGATTAACAGAGCCCCTTACTATGTTCTCTTGATATGTGTTCTATCTGCGCCTAGTAATGCATTTAAAGAAAAGCGATATTCTCGGGCAGAGAAGCTGCTATCCTCAGATTGTGGCTTTTATCAGCTTTATCTCTTCAAGCGCTTTCACTGCAAACTACAAAGGAGCATTGACAGAGCTCCTTATTATTCTCTCTTGTTGTGTTTTCTATCTGCGCCTAGTAATGCATTTAAGGTAAACCGATTATCTCGAGTAGAGAAGCTGCTATCATCAGATTGTGCCTTTCATCTGCTTTATTTCTACAAGCGCTATCACTGCATCCTACAAAGCAGCTTTGGCTAGCTTTTTATTAGAGTATCCTTAAATGTGTTTTTACTGAGCTAGCATAAGCATTGAAGGAAAAGTGATTATTTAGAGCAGAGAAACTGCTGTCATCAGATTGCGGCTCTCATTTGCTTTATCTCGACAAGCGCTTTCTCTGCATACAAAAAGCAGCATTAACAGAGCCCATTACTGTGTTTTCTTGATATGTGTTTTATCTGCGCCTAGTAATGCATTTAAGGAAAAGCGATTATCTCGAGCAGAGAAGCTGCTATCATCAGATTGTGTATTGCCATAGCCTTATCTCTACAAGATATTTCACTGCAAACTACAGAACAGCATTAACAGCCATCCTAACAATATTCTCTTGGTATGTGTTCTATCTGCGCATATTATAGCATTTAAGGAAAAGCGATTATCTCGAGCAGAGAAGCTGCTATCATCAGATTGTGGCTTTCATCAGCTTTATCTCTACAAGCGCTTTCACTGCAACCTACAAAGCAGCTTTGGCTAGCTTTTTATTCGAGTATCCTTCAATGTGTTCTAACGGCGCTTGCATAAGCATTGAAGGAAAAGTGATTATTTCGAGCAGAGAAACTGCTGTCACTAGATTGTGGCTTTCATCAGCTTTATCTCTTCAAGCGCTTTCTCTGCATACTAAAAAGCAGCATTAACAGAGCCCCTTACTATGTTCTCTTGATATGTGTTCTATCTGCGCCTAGTAATGCATTTAAGGAAAAGCGATTATCTCGAGCAGAGAAGCTGCTATCATCAGATTGTGTATTGCCATAGCCTTATCTCTACAAGATATTTCACTGCAAACTACAGAACAGCATTAACAGCCATCCTAACAATATTCCCATGGTATGTGTTCTATCTGCGCATACTAAATCATTTAAGGAAAAGCGATTATCTCGAGCAGGGAAGCTGCTATCATCAGATTGTGGCTTTCATCAGCTTTATCTCTACAAGCGCTTTCACTGCAAAATACAAAGCAGCTTTGGTTAGCTTTTTATTCGAGTATCCTTCAATGTGTTCTAACTGCGCTAGCATAAGCATTGAAGGAAAAGTGATTATTTCGAGCAGAGAAACTGCTGTCACGAGATTGTGGCTTTCATCAGCTTTATCTCTTCAAGCGCTTTCTCTGCATACTAAAAAGCAGCATTAACAGAGCCCCTTACTGTGTTTTCTTGATATGTGTTTTATCTGCGCCGAGTAATGCATTTAAGGAAAAGCGATTATCTCGAGCAGAAAAACTGCTGTCATCAGATTGCGGCTTTCATTTGCTTTATCTCGACAAGCGCTTTCTCTGCATACTAAAAAGCAGCTTTAACAGAGACCCTTACTGTGTTTTCTTGATATGTGTTTTATCTGCGCCTAGTAATGCATTTAAGGAAAAGCGATTATCTCGAGCAGAGAAGTTGCTATCATCAGATTGTGTATTGCCATAGCCTTATCTCTACAAGATATTTCACTGCAAACTACAGAACAGCATTAACATCCATCCTAACAATATTCTCTTGGTATGTGTTTTATCTGCGCATACTGTAGCATTTAAGGAAAAGCGATTATCTCGAGCAGAGAAGCTGCTATCATCAGATTGTGGGTTTCATCAGCTTTATCTCTACAAGCCCTTTCACTGCAACCTACAAAGCAGCTTTGGCTAGCTTTTTATTCGAGTATCCTTCAATGTGTTCTAACTGCGCTTGCATAAGCATTGAAGGAAAAGTGATTATTTCGAGCAGAGAAACTGCTGTCACTAGATTGTGGCTTTCATCAGCTTTATCTCTTCAAGCGCTTTCTCTGCATACTAAAAAGCAGCATTAACAGAGCCCCTTACTATGTTCTCTTGATATGTGTTCTATCTGCGCCTAGTAATGCATTTAAGGAAAAGCGATTATTTCGAGCAGAGAAACTGCTGTCACTAGATTGCGGCTTTCATTTGCTTTACCTCGACAAGCGCTTTCTCTGCGTACTAAAAAGCAGCATTAACAGAGCCCCTTACTATGTTCTCTTGATATGTGTTCTATCTGCGCCTAGTAATGCATTTAAGGAAAAGCGATATTCTCGGGCAGAGAAGCTTCTATGCTCAGATTGTGGCTTTCATCAGCTTTATCTCTTCAAGCGCTTTCACTGCAAACTACAAAGGAGCATTGACAGAGCTCCTTATTATTCTCTCTTGTTGTGTTTTCTATCTGCGCCTAGTAATGCATTTAAGTTAAACCGATTATCTCGAGTAGAGAAGCTGCTATCATCGGATTGTGGCTTTCATCTGCTTTATTTCTACAAGCGCTATCACTGCATCCTACAAAGCAGCTTTGGCTAGCTTTTTATTAGAGTGTCCTTAAATGTGTTTTTACTGCGCTAGCATAAGCATTGAAGGAAAAGTGATTATTTAGAGCAGAGAAACTGCTGTCATCAGATTGCGGCTCTCATTTGCTTTATCTCGACAAGCGCTTTCTCTGCATACTAAAAAGCAGCATTAACAGAGCCCCTTACTGTGTTTTCTTGATATGTGTTTTATCTGCGCCTAGTAATGCATTTAAGGAAAAGCGATTATCTCGAGCAGAGAAGCTGCTATCATCAGATTGTGTATTGCCATAGCCTTATCTCTACAAGATATTTCACTGCAAACTACAGAACAGCATTAACATCCATCCTAACAATATTCTCTTGGTATGTGTTCTATCTGCGCATACTTTAGCATTTAAGGAAAAGCGATTATCTCGAGCAGAGAAGCTGCTATCATCAGATTGTGGCTTTCATCAGCTTTATCTCTACAAGCGCTTTCACTGCAACCTACAAAGCAGTTTTGCAAGCTTTTTATTCGAGTATCCTTCAATGTGTTCTAACTGCGCTTGCATAAGCATTGAAGGAAAAGTGATTATTTCGAGCAGAGAAACTGCTGTCACTAGATTGTGGCTTTCATCAGCTTTATCTCTTCAAGCGCTTTATCTGCATACTAAAAAGCAGCATTAACAGAGCCCCTTACTATGTTCTCTTGATATGTGTTCTATCTGAGCCTAGTAATGCATTTAAGGAAAAGCGATTATCTCGAGCAGAGAAGCTGCTATCATCAGATTGTGGCTTTCATCTGCTTTATTTCTACAAGCGCTATCACTGCATCCTACAAAGCAGCTTTGACTAGCTTTTTATTAGAGTGTCCTTAAATGTGTTTTTACTGCGCCAGCATAAGCATTGAAGGAAAAGTGATTATTTAGAGCAGAGAAACTGCTGTCATCAGATTGCGGCTCTCATTTGCTTTATCTCGACAAGCGCTTTCTCTGCATAATAAAAAGCAGCATTAACAGAGCCCCTTACTGTGTTTTCTTGATATGTGTTTTATCTGCGCCTAGTAATGCATTTAAGGAAAAGCGATTATCTCGAGCAGAGAAGCTGCTATCATCAGATTGTGTATTGCCATAGCCTTATCTCTACAAGATATTTAACTGCAAACTACAGAACTGCATTAACAGCCATCCTAACAATATTCCCATTGTATGAGTTCTATCTGCGCATACTAAAGCATTTAAGGAAAAGCGAGTATCTCGACCAGAGAAGCTGCTACCATCAGATTGTGGCTTTCATCAGCTTTACAAGCGCTTTCACTGCAACCTACAAGGCAGCTTTGGCTAGCTTTTTATTCGAGTATCCTTCAATGTGTTCTAACTGCGCTTGCATAAGCATTGAAGGAAAACTGATTATTTCGAGCAGAGAAACTGCTGTCACTAGATTGTGGCTTTCATCAGCTTTATCTCTACAAGCGCTTTCTCTGCATACTAAAAAGCAGCATTAACAGAGCCCGTTACTGTGTTCTCTTGATATGTGTTTTATCTGCGCCTAGTAATGCATTTAAGGAAAAGCGATTATTTCGAGCAGAGAAACTGCTGTCACTAGATTGCGGCTTTCATTTGCTTTACCTCGACAAGCGCTTTCTCTGCATACTAAAAAGCAGCATTAACAGAGCCCCTTACTATGTTCTCTTGATATGTGTTCTATCTGCGCCTAGTAATGCATTTAAGGAAAAGCGATTATCTCGGGCAGAGAAGCTGCTATCCTCAGATTGTGGCTTTCATCAGCTTTATCTCTTCAAGCGCTTTCACTGCAAACTACAAAGGAGCATTGACAGAGCTCCTTATTATTCTCTCTTGTTGTGTTTTCTATCTGCGCCTAGTAATGCATTTAAGGTAAACCGATTATCTCGAGTAGAGAAGCTGCTATCATCAGATTGTGGCTTTCATCTGCTTTATTTCTACAAGCGCTATCACTGCATCCTACAAAGCAGCTTTGGCTAGCTTTTTAGTAGAGTATCCTTAAATGTGTTTTTACTGCGCTAGCATAAGCATTGAAGGAAAAGTGATTATTTAGAGCAGAGAAACTGCTGTCATCAGATTGCGGCTCTCATTTGCCTTATCTCGGCAAGCGCTTTCTCTGCATACTAAAAAGCAGCATTAACAGAGCCCCTTACTGTGTTTTCTTGATATGTGTTTTATCTGCGCCTAGTAATGCATTTAAGGAAAAGCGATTATCTCGAGCAGAGAAGCTGCTATCATCAGATTGTGTATTGCCATAGCCTTATCTCTACAAGATATTTCACTGCAAACTACAGAACAGCATTAACAGCCATCCTAACAATATTCTCTTGGTATGTGTTCTATCTGCGCATACTATAGCATTTAAGGAAAAGCGATTATCTCGAGCAGAGAAGCTGCTATCATCAGATTGTGGCTTTCATCAGCTTTATCTCTACAAGCGCTTTCACTGCAACCTACAAAGCAGCTTTGGCTAGCTTTTTATTCGAGTATCCTTCAATGTGTTCTAACGGCGCTTGCATAAGCATTGAAGGAAAAGTGATTATTTCGAGCAGAGAAACTGCTGTCACTAGATTGTGGCTTTCATCAGCTTTATCTCTTCAAGCGCTTTCTCTGCATACTAAAAAGCAGCATTAACAGAGCCCCTTACTATGTTCTCTTGATATGTGTTCTATCTGCGCCTAGTAATGCATTTAAGGAAAAGCGATTATCTCGAGCAGAGAAGCTGCTATCATCAGATTGTGTATTGCCATAGCCTTATCTCTACAAGATATTTCACTGCAAACTACAGAACAGCATTAACAGCCATCCTAACAATATTCTCTTGGTATGTGTTCTATCTGCGCATACTAAATCATTTAAGGAAAAGCGATTATCTCGAGCAGGGAAGCTGCTATCATCAGATTGTGGCTTTCATCAGCTTTATCTCTACAAGCGCTTTCACTGCAAAATACAAAGCAGCTTTGGTTAGCTTTTTATTCGAGTATCCTTCAATGTGTTCTAACTGCGCTAGCATAAGCATTGAAGGAAAAGTGATTATTTCGAGCAGAGAAACTGCTGTCACGAGATTGTGGCTTTCATCAGCTTTATCTCTTCAAGCGCTTTCTCTGCATACTAAAAAGCAGCATTAACAGAGCCCCTTACTGTGTTTTCTTGATATGTGTTTTATCTGCGCCGAGTAATGCATTTAAGGAAAAGCGATTATCTCGAGCAGAAAAACTGCTGTCATCAGATTGCGGCTTTCATTTGCTTTATCTCGACAAGCGCTTTCTCTGCATACTAAAAAGCAGCATTAACAGAGACCCTTACTGTGTTTTCTTGATATGTGTTTTATCTGCGCCTAGTAATGCATTTAAGGAAAAGCGATTATCTCGAGCAGAGAAGTTGCTATCATCAGATTGTGTATTGCCATAGCCTTATCTCTACAAGATATTTCACTGCAAACTACAGAACAGCATTAACATCCATCCTAACAATATTCTCTTGGTATGTGTTTTATCTGCGCATACTGTAGCATTTAAGGAAAAGCGATTATCTCGAGCAGAGAAGCTGCTATCATCAGATTGTGGGTTTCATCAGCTTTATCTCTACAAGCCCTTTCACTGCAACCTACAAAGCAGCTTTGGCTAGCTTTTTATTGGAGTATCCTTCAATGTGTTCTAACTGCGCTTGCATAAGCATTGAAGGAAAAGTGATTATTTCGAGCAGAGAAACTGCTGTCACTAGATTGTGGCTTTCATCAGCTTTATCTCTTCAAGCGCTTTCTCTGCATACTAAAAAGCAGCATTAACAGAGCCCCTTACTATGTTCTCTTGATATGTGTTCTATCTGCGCCTAGTAATGCATTTAAGGAAAAGCGATTATTTCGAGCAGAGAAACTGCTGTCACTAGATTGCGGCTTTCATTTGCTTTACCTCGACAAGCGCTTTCTCTGCGTACTAAAAAGCAGCATTAACAGAGCCCCTTACTATGTTCTCTTGATATGTGTTCTATCTGCGCCTAGTAATGCATTTAAGGAAAAGCGATATTCTCGGGCAGAGAAGCTTCTATGCTCAGATTGTGGCTTTCATCAGCTTTATCTCTTCAAGCGCTTTCACTGCAAACTACAAAGGAGCATTGACAGAGCTCCTTATTATTCTCTCTTGTTGTGTTTTCTATCTGCGCCTAGTAATGCATTTAAGTTAAACCGATTATCTCGAGTAGAGAAGCTGCTATCATCGGATTGTGGCTTTCATCTGCTTTATTTCTACAAGCGCTATCACTGCATCCTACAAAGCAGCTTTGGCTAGCTTTTTATTAGAGTGTCCTTAAATGTGTTTTTACTGCGCTAGCATAAGCATTGAAGGAAAAGTGATTATTTAGAGCAGAGAAACTGCTGTCATCAGATTGCGGCTCTCATTTGCTTTATCTCGACAAGCGCTTTCTCTGCATACTAAAAAGCAGCATTAACAGAGCCCCTTACTGTGTTTTCTTGATATGTGTTTTATCTGCGCCTAGTAATGCATTTAAGGAAAAGCGATTATCTCGAGCAGAGAAGCTGCTATCATCAGATTGTGTATTGCCATAGCCTTATCTCTACAAGATATTTCACTGCAAACTACAGAACAGCATTAACATCCATCCTAACAATATTCTCTTGGTATGTGTTCTATCTGCGCATACTTTAGCATTTAAGGAAAAGCGATTATCTCGAGCAGAGAAGCTGCTATCATCAGATTGTGGCTTTCATCAGCTTTATCTCTACAAGCGCTTTCACTGCAACCTACAAAGCAGTTTTGCAAGCTTTTTATTCGAGTATCCTTCAATGTGTTCTAACTGCGCTTGCATAAGCATTGAAGGAAAAGTGATTATTTCGAGCAGAGAAACTGCTGTCACTAGATTGTGGCTTTCATCAGCTTTATCTCTTCAAGCGCTTTATCTGCATACTAAAAAGCAGCATTAACAGAGCCCCTTACTATGTTCTCTTGATATGTGTTCTATCTGAGCCTAGTAATGCATTTAAGGAAAAGCGATTATCTCGAGCAGAGAAGCTGCTATCATCAGATTGTGGCTTTCATCTGCTTTATTTCTACAAGCGCTATCACTGCATCCTACAAAGCAGCTTTGACTAGCTTTTTATTAGAGTGTCCTTAAGTGTGTTTTTACTGCGCCAGCATAAGCATTGAAGGAAAAGTGATTATTTAGAGCAGAGAAACTGCTGTCATCAGATTGCGGCTCTCATTTGCTTTATCTCGACAAGCGCTTTCTCTGCATAATAAAAAGCAGCATTAACAGAGCCCCTTACTGTGTTTTCTTGATATGTGTTTTATCTGCGCCTAGTAATGCATTTAAGGAAAAGCGATTATCTCGAGCAGAGAAGCTGCTATCATCAGATTGTGTATTGCCATAGCCTTATCTCTACAAGATATTTAACTGCAAACTACAGAACTGCATTAACAGCCATCCTAACAATATTCCCATTGTATGAGTTCTATCTGCGCATACTAAAGCATTTAAGGAAAAGCGAGTATCTCGACCAGAGAAGCTGCTACCATCAGATTGTGGCTTTCATCAGCTTTACAAGCGCTTTCACTGCAACCTACAAGGCAGCTTTGGCTAGCTTTTTATTCGAGTATCCTTCAATGTGTTCTAACTGCGCTTGCATAAGCATTGAAGGAAAACTGATTATTTCGAGCAGAGAAACTGCTGTCACTAGATTGTGGCTTTCATCAGCTTTATCTCTACAAGCGCTTTCTCTGCATACTAAAAAGCAGCATTAACAGAGCCCGTTACTGTGTTCTCTTGATATGTGTTTTATCTGCGCCTAGTAATGCATTTAAGGAAAAGCGATTATTTCGAGCAGAGAAACTGCTGTCACTAGATTGCGGCTTTCATTTGCTTTACCTCGACAAGCGCTTTCTCTGCATACTAAAAAGCAGCATTAACAGAGCCCCTTACTATGTTCTCTTGATATGTGTTCTATCTGCGCCTAGTAATGCATTTAAGGAAAAGCGATATTCTCGGGCATAGAAGCTTCTATCCTCAGATTGTGGCTTTCATCAGCTTTATCTCTTCAAGCGCTTTAACTGCAAACTACAAAGGAGCATTTACAGAGCTCCTTATTATTCTCTCTTGTTGTGTTTTCTATCTGCGCCTAGTAATGCATTTAAGGAAAAGCGATTATCTCGAGCAGAGAAGCTGCTATCATCAGATTGTGTATTGCCATAGCCTTATCTCTACAAGATATTTCACTGCAAACTACAGAACAGCATTAACATCCATCCTAACAATATTCTCTTGGTATGTGTTTTATCTGCGCATACTATAGCATTTAAGGAAAAGCGATTATCTCGAGCAGAGAAGCTGCTATCATCAGATTGTGGCTTTCATCAGCTTTATCTCTACAAGCGCTTTCACTGCAAACTACAAAGCAGCTTTGGCTAGCTTTTTATTCGAGTATCCTTCAATGTGTTCTAACTGCGCTTGCATAAGCATTGAAGGAAAAGTGATTATTTCGAGCAGAGAAACTGCTGTCACTAGGTTGTGGCTTTCATCAGCTTTATCTCTTCAAGCGCTTTCTCTGCATACTAAAAAGCAGCATTAACAGAGCCCCTTACTATGTTCTCTTGATATGTGTTCTATCTGCGCCTAGTAATGCATTTAAGGAAAAGCGATTATCTCGGGCAGAGAAGCTGCTATCCTCAGATTGTGGCTTTCATCAGCTTTATCTCTTCAAGCGCTTTCACTGCAAACTACAAAGGAGCATTGACAGAGCTCCTTATTATTCTCTCTTGTTGTGTTTTCTATCTGCGCCTAGTAATGCATTTAAGGTAAACCGATTATCTCGAGTAGAGAAGCTGCTATCATCAGATTGTGGCTTTCATTTGCTTTATTTCTACAAGCGCTATCACTGCATCCTACAAAGCAGCTTTGGCTAGCTTTTTAGTAGAGTATCCTTAAATGTGTTTTTACTGCGCTAGCATAAGCATTGAAGGAAAAGTGATTATTTAGAGCAGAGAAACTGCTGTCATCAGATTGCGGCTCTCATTTGCCTTATCTCGGCAAGCGCTTTCTCTGCATACTAAAAAGCAGCATTAACAGAGCCCCTTACTGTGTTTTCTTGATATGTGTTTTATCTGCGCCTAGTAATGCATTTAAGGAAAAGCGATTATCTCGAGCAGAGAAGCTGCTATCATCAGATTGTGTATTGCCATAGCCTTATCTCTACAAGATATTTCACTGCAAACTACAGAACAGCATTAACAGCCATCCTAACAATATTCTCTTGGTATGTGTTCTATCTGCGCATACTAAAGCATTTAAGGAAAAGTGATTATCTCGAGCAGGGAAGCTCCTATCATCAGATTGTGGCTTTCATCAGCTTTATCTCTACAAGCGCTTTCACTGCAAACTACAAAGCAGCTTTGGCTAGCTTTTTATTCGAGTATCCTTCAATGTGTTCTAACTGCGCTTGCATAAGCATTGAAGGAAAAGTGATTATTTCGAGCAGAGAAACTGCTGTCACTAGATTGTGGCTTTCATCAGCTTTATCTCTTCAAACGCTTTCTCTGCATACTAAAAAGCAGCATTAACAGAGCCCCTTACTATGTTCTCTTGATATGTGTTCTATCTGCGCCTAGTAATGCATTTAAGGAAAAGCGATTATCTCGAGCAGAGAAGCTGCTATCATCAGATTGTCGCTTTCATCTGCTTTATTTCTACAAGCGCTATCACTGCATCCTACAAAGCAGCTTTGACTAGCTTTTTATTAGAGTGTCCTTAAATGTGTTTTTACTGCGCTAGCATAAGCATTGAAGGAAAAGTGATTATTTAGAGCAGAGAAACTGCTGTCATCAGATTGCGGCTCTCATTTGCTTTATCTCGACAAGCGCTTTCTCTGCATAATAAAAAGCAGCATTAACAGAGCCCCTTACTGTGTTTTCTTGATATGTGTTTTATCTGCGCCTTGTAATGCATTTAAGGAAAAGCGATTATCTCGAGCAGAGAAGCTGCTATCATCAGATTGTGTATTGCCATAGCCTTATCTCTACAATATATTTCACTGCAAACTACAGAACAGCATTAACATCGATCCTAACAATATTCTCTTGGTATGTGGTCTATCTGCGCATACTAAAGCATCTAAGGAAAAGCGATTATCTCGATCAGAAAAGCTGCTATCATCAGATTGTGGCTTTCATCAGCTTTATCTCTACAAGCGCTTTCACTGCAAACTACAAAGCAGCTTTGGCTAGCTTTTTATTCGAGTATCCTTCAATGTGTTCTAACTGCGCTTGCATAAGCATTGAAGGAAAAGCGATTATTTCGAGCAGAGAAACTGCTGTCACTAGATTGCGGCTTTCATTTGCTTTACCTCGACAAGCGCTTTCTCTGCATACTAAAAAGCAGGATTAACAGAGCCCCTTACTATGTTCTCTTGATATGTGTTCTATCTGCTCCTAGTAATGCATTTAAAGAAAAGCGATATTCTCGGGCAGAGAAGCTGCTATCCTCAGATTGTGGCTTTCATCAGCTTTATCTCTTCAAGCGCTTTCACTGCAAACTACAAAGGAGCATTGACAGAGCTCCTTATTATTCTCTCTTGTTGTGTTTTCTATCTGCGCCTAGTAATGCATTTAAGGTAAACCGATTATCTCGAGTAGAGAAGCTGCTATCATCAGATTGTGCCTTTCATCTGCTTTATTTCTACAAGCGCTATCACTGCATCCTACAAAGCAGCTTTGGCTAGCTTTTTATTCGAGTATCCTTCAATGTGTTCTAACTGCGCTTGCATAAGCATTGAAGGAAAAGTGATTATTTCGAGCAGAGAAACTGCTGTCATTAGGTTGTGGCTTTCATCAGCTTTATCTCTTCAAGCGCTTTCTCTGCATACTAAAAAGCAGCATTAACAGAGCCCCTTACTATGTTCTCTTGATATGTGTTCTATCTGCGCCTAGTAATGCATTTAAGGAAAAGCGATTATCTCGGGCAGAGAAGCTGCTATCCTCAGATTGTGGCTTTCATCAGCTTTATCTCTTCAAGCGCTTTCACTGCAAACTACAAAGGAGCATTGACAGAGCTCCTTATTATTCTCTCTTGTTGTGTTTTCTATCTGCGCCTAGTAATGCATTTAAGGTAAACCGATTATCTCGAGTAGAGAAGCTGCTATCATCAGATTGTGGCTTTCATTTGCTTTATTTCTACAAGCGCTATCACTGCATCCTACAAAGCAGCTTTGGCTAGCTTTTTAGTAGAGTATCCTTAAATGTGTTTTTACTGCGCTAGCATAAGCATTGAAGGAAAAGTGATTATTTAGAGCAGAGAAACTGCTGTCATCAGATTGCGGCTCTCATTTGCCTTATCTCGGCAAGCGCTTTCTCTGCATACTAAAAAGCAGCATTAACAGAGCCCCTTACTGTGTTTTCTTGATATGTGTTTTATCTGCGCCTAGTAATGCATTTAAGGAAAAGCGATTATCTCGAGCAGAGAAGCTGCTATCATCAGATTGTGTATTGCCATAGCCTTATCTCTACAAGATATTTCACTGCAAACTACAGAACAGCATTAACAGCCATCCTAACAATATTCTCTTGGTATGTGTTCTATCTGCGCATACTAAAGCATCTAAGGAAAAGCGATTATCTCGAGCAGGGAAGCTCCTATCATCAGATTGTGGCTTTCATCAGCTTTATCTCTACAAGCGCTTTCACTGCAACCTACAAGGCAGCTTTGGCTAGCTTTTTATTCGAGTATCCTTCAATGTGTTCTAACTGCGCTTGCATAAGCATTGAAGGAAAAGTGATTATTTCGAGCAGAGAAACTGCTGTCACTAGATTGTGTCTTTCATGAGCTTTATCTCTTCAAGCGCTTTCTCTGCATACTAAAAAGCAGCATTAACAGAGCCCCTTACTGTGTTCTCTTGATATGTGTTTTATCTGCGCCTAGTAATGCATTTAAGGAAAAGCGATTATTTCGAGCAGAGAAACTGCTGTCACTAGATTGCGGCTTTAATTTGCTTTACCTCGACAAGCGCTTTCTCTGCGTACTAAAAAGCAGCATTAACAGAGCCCCTTACTATGTTCTCTTGATATGTGTTCTATCTGCGCCTAGTAATGCATTTAAGGAAAAGCGATATTCTCGGGCAGAGAAGCTTCTATGCTCAGATTGTGGCTTTCATCAGCTTTATCTCTTCAAGCGCTTTCACTGCAAACTACAAAGGAGCATTGACAGAGCTCCTTATTATTCTCTCTTGTTGTGTTTTCTATCTGCGCCTAGTAATGCATTTAAGGTAAACCGATTATCTCGAGTAGAGAAGCTGCTATCATCGGATTGTGGCTTTCATCTGCTTTATTTCTACAAGCGCTATCACTGCATCCTACAAAGCAGCTTTGGCTAGCTTTTTATTAGAGTGTCCTTAAATGTGTTTTTACTGCGCTAGCATAAGCATTGAAGGAAAAGTGATTATTTAGAGCAGAGAAACTGCTGTCATCAGATTGCGGCTCTCATTTGCTTTATCTCGACAAGCGCTTTCTCTGCATACTAAAAAGCAGCATTAACAGAGCCCCTTACTGTGTTTTCTTGATATGTGTTTTATCTGCGCCTAGTAATGCATTTAAGGAAAAGCGATTATCTCGAGCAGAGAAGCTGCTATCATCAGATTGTGTATTGCCATAGCCTTATCTCTACAAGATATTTCACTTCAAACTACAGAACAGCATTAACATCCATCCTAACAATATTCTCTTGGTATGTGTTCTATCTGCGCATACTATAGCATTTAAGGAAAAGCGATTATCTCGAGCAGAGAAGCTGCTATCATCAGATTGTGGCTTTCATCAGCTTTATCTCTACAAGCGCTTTCACTGCAACCTACAAAGCAGTTTTGCAAGCTTTTTATTCGAGTATCCTTCAATGTGTTCTAACTGCGCTTGCATAAGCATTGAAGGAAAAGTGATTATTTCGAGCAGAGAAACTGCTGTCACTAGATTGTGGCTTTCATCAGCTTTATCTCTTCAAGCGCTTTATCTGCATACTAAAAAGCAGCATTAACAGAGCCCCTTACTATGTTCTCTTGATATGTGTTCTATCTGAGCCTAGTAATGCATTTAAGGAAAAGCGATTATCTCGAGCAGAGAAGCTGCTATCATCAGATTGTGGCTTTCATCTGCTTTATTTCTACAAGCGCTATCACTGCATCCTACAAAGCAGCTTTGACTAGCTTTTTATTAGAGTGTCCTTAAATGTGTTTTTACTGCGCCAGCATAAGCATTGAAGGAAAAGTGATTATTTAGAGCAGAGAAACTGCTGTCATCAGATTGCGGCTCTCATTTGCTTTATCTCGACAAGCGCTTTCTCTGCATAATAAAAAGCAGCATTAACAGAGCCCCTTACTGTGTTTTCTTGATATGTGTTTTATCTGCGCCTAGTAATGCATTTAAGGAAAAGCGATTATCTCGAGCAGAGAAGCTGCTATCATCAGATTGTGTATTGCCATAGCCTTATCTCTACAAGATATTTAACTGCAAACTACAGAACTGCATTAACAGCCATCCTAACAATATTCCCATTGTATGAGTTCTATCTGCGCATACTAAAGCATTTAAGGAAAAGCGAGTATCTCGACCAGAGAAGCTGCTACCATCAGATTGTGGCTTTCATCAGCTTTACAAGCGCTTTCACTGCAACCTACAAGGCAGCTTTGGCTAGCTTTTTATTCGAGTATCCTTCAATGTGTTCTAACTGCGCTTGCATAAGCATTGAAGGAAAACTGATTATTTCGAGCAGAGAAACTGCTGTCACTAGATTGTGGCTTTCATCAGCTTTATCTCTACAAGCGCTTTCTCTGCATACTAAAAAGCAGCATTAACAGAGCCCGTTACTGTGTTCTCTTGATATGTGTTTTATCTGCGCCTAGTAATGCATTTAAGGAAAAGCGATTATTTCGAGCAGAGAAACTGCTGTCACTAGATTGCGGCTTTCATTTGCTTTACCTCGACAAGCGCTTTCTCTGCATACTAAAAAGCAGCATTAACAGAGCCCCTTACTATGTTCTCTTGATATGTGTTCTATCTGCGCCTAGTAATGCATTTAAGGAAAAGCGATATTCTCGGGCATAGAAGCTTCTATCCTCAGATTGTGGCTTTCATCAGCTTTATCTCTTCAAGCGCTTTAACTGCAAACTACAAAGGAGCATTTACAGAGCTCCTTATTATTCTCTCTTGTTGTGTTTTCTATCTGCGCCTAGTAATGCATTTAAGGAAAAGCGATTATCTCGAGCAGAGAAGCTGCTATCATCAGATTGTGTATTGCCATAGCCTTATCTCTACAAGATATTTCACTGCAAACTACAGAACAGCATTAACATCCATCCTAACAATATTCTCTTGGTATGTGTTTTATCTGCGCATACTATAGCATTTAAGGAAAAGCGATTATCTCGAGCAGAGAAGCTGCTATCATCAGATTGTCGCTTTCATCTGCTTTATTTCTACAAGCGCTATCACTGCATCCTACAAAGCAGCTTTGACTAGCTTTTTATTAGAGTGTCCTTAAATGTGTTTTTACTGCGCTAGCATAAGCATTGAAGGAAAAGTGATTATTTAGAGCAGAGAAACTGCTGTCATCAGATTGCGGCTCTCATTTGCTTTATCTCGACAAGCGCTTTCTCTGCATAATAAAAAGCAGCATTAACAGAGCCCCTTACTGTGTTTTCTTGATATGTGTTTTATCTGCGCCTTGTAATGCATTTAAGGAAAAGCGATTATCTCGAGCAGAGAAGCTGCTATCATCAGATTGTGTATTGCCATAGCCTTATCTCTACAATATATTTCACTGCAAACTACAGAACAGCATTAACATCGATCCTAACAATATTCTCTTGGTATGTGGTCTATCTGCGCATACTAAAGCATCTAAGGAAAAGCGATTATCTCGATCAGAAAAGCTGCTATCATCAGATTGTGGCTTTCATCAGCTTTATCTCTACAAGCGCTTTCACTGCAAACTACAAAGCAGCTTTGGCTAGCTTTTTATTCGAGTATCCTTCAATGTGTTCTAACTGCGCTTGCATAAGCATTGAAGGAAAAGCGATTATTTCGAGCAGAGAAACTGCTGTCACTAGATTGCGGCTTTCATTTGCTTTACCTCGACAAGCGCTTTCTCTGCATACTAAAAAGCAGGATTAACAGAGCCCCTTACTATGTTCTCTTGATATGTGTTCTATCTGCTCCTAGTAATGCATTTAAAGAAAAGCGATATTCTCGGGCAGAGAAGCTGCTATCCTCAGATTGTGGCTTTCATCAGCTTTATCTCTTCAAGCGCTTTCACTGCAAACTACAAAGGAGCATTGACAGAGCTCCTTATTATTCTCTCTTGTTGTGTTTTCTATCTGCGCCTAGTAATGCATTTAAGGTAAACCGATTATCTCGAGTAGAGAAGCTGCTATCATCAGATTGTGCCTTTCATCTGCTTTATTTCTACAAGCGCTATCACTGCATCCTACAAAGCAGCTTTGGCTAGCTTTTTATTCGAGTATCCTTCAATGTGTTCTAACTGCGCTTGCATAAGCATTGAAGGAAAAGTGATTATTTCGAGCAGAGAAACTGCAGTCATTAGGTTGTGGCTTTCATCAGCTTTATCTCTTCAAGCGCTTTCTCTGCATACTAAAAAGCAGCATTAACAGAGCCCCTTACTATGTTCTCTTGATATGTGTTTTATCTGCGCCTAGTAATGCATTTAAGGAAAAGCGATTATCTCGGGCAGAGAAGCTGCTATCCTCAGATTGTGGCTTTCATCAGCTTTATCTCTTCAAGCGCTTTCACTGCAAACTACAAAGGAGCATTGACAGAGCTCCTTATTATTCTCTCTTGTTGTGTTTTCTATCTGCGCCTAGTAATGCATTTAAGGTAAACCGATTATCTCGAGTAGAGAAGCTGCTATCATCAGATTGTGGCTTTCATTTGCTTTATTTCTACAAGCGCTATCACTGCATCCTACAAAGCAGCTTTGGCTAGCTTTTTAGTAGAGTATCCTTAAATGTGTTTTTACTGCGCTAGCATAAGCATTGAAGGAAAAGTGATTATTTAGAGCAGAGAAACTGCTGTCATCAGATTGCGGCTCTCATTTGCCTTATCTCGGCAAGCGCTTTCTCTGCATACTAAAAAGCAGCATTAACAGAGCCCCTTACTGTGTTTTCTTGATATGTGTTTTATCTGCGCCTAGTAATGCATTTAAGGAAAAGCGATTATCTCGAGCAGAGAAGCTGCTATCATCAGATTGTGTATTGCCATAGCCTTATCTCTACAAGATATTTCACTGCAAACTACAGAACAGCATTAACATCCATCCTAACAATATTCTCTTGGTATGTGTTTTATCTGCGCATACTATAGCATTTAAGGAAAAGCGATTATCTCGAGCAGAGAAGCTGCTATCATCAGATTGTGGCTTTCATCAGCTTTATCTCTACAAGCGCTTTCACTGCAAACTACAAAGCAGCTTTGGCTAGCTTTTTATTCGAGTATCCTTCAATGTGTTCTAACTGCGCTTGCATAAGCATTGAAGGAAAAGTGATTATTTCGAGCAGAGAAACTGCTGTCACTAGGTTGTGGCTTTCATCAGCTTTATCTCTTCAAGCGCTTTCTCTGCATACTAAAAAGCAGCATTAACAGAGCCCCTTACTATGTTCTCTTGATATGTGTTCTATCTGCGCCTAGTAATGCATTTAAGGAAAAGCGATTATCTCGAGCAGAGAAGCTGCTATCATCAGATTGTCGCTTTCATCTGCTTTATTTCTACAAGCGCTATCACTGCATCCTACAAAGCAGCTTTGACTAGCTTTTTATTAGAGTGTCCTTAAATGTGTTTTTACTGCGCTAGCATAAGCATTGAAGGAAAAGAGATTATTTAGAGCAGAGAAACTGCTGTCACTAGATTGCGGCTTTCATTTGCTTTACCTCGACAAGCGCTTTCTCTGCGTACTAAAAAGCAGCATTAACAGAGCCCCTTACTATGTTCTCTTGATATGTGTTCTATCTGCGCCTAGTAATGCATTTAAGGAAAAGCGATATTCTCGGGCAGAGAAGCTTCTATGCTCAGATTGTGGCTTTCATCAGCTTTATCTCTTCAAGCGCTTTCACTGCAAACTACAAAGGAGCATTGACAGAGCTCCTTATTATTCTCTCTTGTTGTGTTTTCTATCTGCGCCTAGTAATGCATTTAAGGTAAACCGATTATCTCGAGTAGAGAAGCTGCTATCATCGGATTGTGGCTTTCATCTGCTTTATTTCTACAAGCGCTATCACTGCATCCTACAAAGCAGCTTTGGCTAGCTTTTTATTAGAGTGTCCTTAAATGTGTTTTTACTGCGCTAGCATAAGCATTGAAGGAAAAGTGATTATTTAGAGCAGAGAAACTGCTGTCATCAGATTGCGGCTCTCATTTGCTTTATCTCGACACGCGCTTTCTCTGCATACAAAAAGCAGCATTAACAGAGCCCATTACTGTGTTTTCTTGATATGTGTTTTATCTGCGCCTAGTAATGCATTTAAGGAAAAGCGATTATCTCGAGCAGAGAAGCTGCTATCATCAGATTGTGTATTGCCATAGCCTTATCTCTACAAGATATTTCACTGCAAACTACAGAACAGCATTAACATCCATCCTAACAATATTCTCTTGGTATGTGTTCTATCTGCGCATACTATAGCATTTAAGGAAAAGCGATTATCTCGAGCAGAGAAGCTGCTATCATCAGATTGTGGCTTTCATCAGCTTTATCTCTACAAGCGCTTTCACTGCAACCTACAAAGCAGTTTTGCAAGCTTTTTATTCGAGTATCCTTCAATGTGTTCTAACTGCGCTTGCATAAGCATTGAAGGAAAAGTGATTATTTCGAGCAGAGAAACTGCTGTCACTAGATTGTGGCTTTCATCAGCTTTATCTCTTCAAGCGCTTTATCTGCATACTAAAAAGCAGCATTAACAGAGCCCCTTACTATGTTCTCTTGATATGTGTTCTATCTGAGCCTAGTAATGCATTTAAGGAAAAGCGATTATCTCGAGCAGAGAAGCTGCTATCATCAGATTGTGGCTTTCATCTGCTTTATTTCTACAAGCGCTATCACTGCATCCTACAAAGCAGCTTTGACTAGCTTTTTATTAGAGTGTCCTTAAATGTGTTTTTACTGCGCCAGCATAAGCATTGAAGGAAAAGTGATTATTTAGAGCAGAGAAACTGCTGTCATCAGATTGCGGCTCTCATTTGCTTTATCTCGACAAGCGCTTTCTCTGCATAATAAAAAGCAGCATTAACAGAGCCCCTTACTGTGTTTTCTTGATATGTGTTTTATCTGCGCCTAGTAATGCATTTAAGGAAAAGCGATTATCTCGAGCAGAGAAGCTGCTATCATCAGATTGTGTATTGCCATAGCCTTATCTCTACAAGATATTTAACTGCAAACTACAGAACTGCATTAACAGCCATCCTAACAATATTCCCATTGTATGAGTTCTATCTGCGCATACTAAAGCATTTAAGGAAAAGCGAGTATCTCGACCAGAGAAGCTGCTACCATCAGATTGTGGCTTTCATCAGCTTTACAAGCGCTTTCACTGCAACCTACAAGGCAGCTTTGGCTAGCTTTTTATTCGAGTATCCTTCAATGTGTTCTAACTGCGCTTGCATAAGCCTTGAAGGAAAACTGATTATTTCGAGCAGAGAAACTGCTGTCACTAGATTGTGGCTTTCATCAGCTTTATCTCTACAAGCGCTTTCTCTGCATACTAAAAAGCAGCATTAACAGAGCCCCTTACTGTGTTCTCTTGATATGTGTTTTATCTGCGCCTAGTAATGCATTTAAGGAAAAGCGATTATTTCGAGCAGAGAAACTGCTGTCACTAGATTGCGGCTTTCATTTGCTTTACCTCGACAAGCGCTTTCTCTGCATACTAAAAAGCAGCATTAACAGAGCCCCTTACTATGTTCTCTTGATATGTGTTCTATCTGCGCCTAGTAATGCATTTAAGGAAAAGCGATATTCTCGAGCAGAGAAGCTGCTATCATCAGATTGTGTATTGCCATAGCCTTATCTCTACAAGATATTTCACTGCAAACTACAGAACAGCATTAACATCCATCCTAACAATATTCTCTTGGTATGTGTTTTATCTGCGCATACTATAGCATTTAAGGAAAAGCGATTATCTCGAGCAGAGAAGCTGCTATCATCAGATTGTGGCTTTCATCAGCTTTATCTCTACAAGCGCTTTCACTGCAAACTACAAAGCAGCTTTGGCTAGCTTTTTATTCGAGTATCCTTCAATGTGTTCTAACTGCGCTTGCATAAGCATTGAAGGAAAAGTGATTATTTCGAGCAGAGAAACTGCTGTCACTAGGTTGTGGCTTTCATCAGCTTTATCTCTTCAAGCGCTTTCTCTGCATACTAAAAAGCAGCATTAACAGAGCCCCTTACTATGTTCTCTTGATATGTGTTCTATCTGCGCCTAGTAATGCATTTAAGGAAAAGCGATTATCTCGAGCAGAGAAGCTGCTATCATCAGATTGTCGCTTTCATCTGCTTTATTTCTACAAGCGCTATCACTGCATCCTACAAAGCAGCTTTGACTAGCTTTTTATTAGAGTGTCCTTAAATGTGTTTTTACTGCGCTAGCATAAGCATTGAAGGAAAAGAGATTATTTAGAGCAGAGAAACTGCTGTCACTAGATTGCGGCTTTCATTTGCTTTACCTCGACAAGCGCTTTCTCTGCGTACTAAAAAGCAGCATTAACAGAGCCCCTTACTATGTTCTCTTGATATGTGTTCTATCTGCGCCTAGTAATGCATTTAAGGAAAAGCGATATTCTCGGGCAGAGAAGCTTCTATGCTCATATTGTGGCTTTCATCAGCTTTATCTCTTCAAGCGCTTTCACTGCAAACTACAAAGGAGCATTGACAGAGCTCCTTATTATTCTCTCTTGTTGTGTTTTCTATCTGCGCCTAGTAATGCATTTAAGGTAAACCGATTATCTCGAGTAGAGAAGCTGCTATCATCGGATTGTGGCTTTCATCTGCTTTATTTCTACAAGCGCTATCACTGCATCCTACAAAGCAGCTTTGGCTAGCTTTTTATTAGAGTGTCCTTAAATGTGTTTTTACTGCGCTAGCATAAGCATTGAAGGAAAAGTGATTATTTAGAGCAGAGAAACTGCTGTCATCAGATTGCGGCTCTCATTTGCTTTATCTCGACACGCGCTTTCTCTGCATACAAAAAGCAGCATTAACAGAGCCCATTACTGTGTTTTCTTGATATGTGTTTTATCTGCGCCTAGTAATGCATTTAAGGAAAAGCGATTATCTCGAGCAGAGAAGCTGCTATCATCAGATTGTGTATTGCCATAGCCTTATCTCTACAAGATATTTCACTGCAAACTACAGAATAGCATTAACAGCCATCCTAACAATATTCTCTTGGTATGTGTTCTATCTGCGCATACTATAGCATTTAAGGAAAAGCGATTATCTCGAGCAGAGAAGCTGCTATCATCAGATTGTGGGTTTCATCAGCTTTATCTCTACAAGCGCTTTCACTGCAACCTACAAAGCAGCTTTGGCTAGCTTTTTATTCGAGTATCCTTCAATGTGTTCTAACTGCGCTTGCATAAGCATTGAAGGAAAAGTGATTATTTCGAGCAGAGAAACTGCTGTCACTAGATTGTGTCTTTCATGAGCTTTATCTCTTCAAGCGCTTTCTCTGCATACTAAAAAGCAGCATTAACAGAGCCCCTTACTATGTTCTCTTGATATGTGTTTTATCTGCGCCTAGTAATGCATTTAAGGAAAAGCGATTATCTCGAGCAGAGAAGCTGCTATCATCAGATTGTGTATTGCCATAGCCTTATCTCTACAAGATATTTCACTGCAAACTACAGAAGAGCATTAACATCCATCCTAACAATATTCTCTTGGTATGTGTTCTATCTGCGCATACTATAGCATTTAAGGAAAAGCGATTATCTCGAGCAGAGAAGCTGCTATCATCAGATTGTGGCTTTCATCAGCTTTATCTCTACAAGCGCTTTCACTGCAACCTACAAAGCAGTTTTGCAAGCTTTTTATTCGAGTATCCTTCAATGTGTTCTAACTGCGCTTGCATAAACATTGAAGGAAAAGTGATTATTTCGAGCAGAGAAACTGCTGTCACTAGATAGTGGCTTTCATCAGCTTTATCTCTTCAAGCGCTTTCTCTGCATACTAAAAAGCAGCATTAACAGAGCCCCTTACTATGTTCTCTTGATATGTGTTCTATCTGCGCCTAGTAATGCATTTAAGGAAAAGCGATTATCTCGAGCAGAGAAGCTGCTATCCTCAGATTGTGGCTTTCATCAGCTTTATCTCTTCAAGCGCTTTCACTGCAAACTACAAAGGAGCATTGACAGAGCTCCTTATTATTCTCTCTTGTTGTGTTTTCTATCTGCGCCTAGTAATGCATTTAAGGTAAACCGATTATCTCGAGTAGAGAAGCTGCTATCATCAGATTGTGTATTGCCATAGCCTTATCTCTACAAGATATTTCACTGCAAACTACAGAACAGCATTAACAGCCATCCTAACAATATTCCCATGGTATGTGTTCTATCTGCGCATACTAAATCATTTAAGGAAAAGCGATTATCTCGAGCAGGGAAGCTGCTATCATCAGATTGTGGCTTTCATCAGCTTTATCTCTACAAGCGCTTTCACTGCAAAATACAAAGCAGCTTTGGTTAGCTTTTTTTTCGAGTATCCTTCAATGTGTTCTAACTGCGCTTGCATAAGCATTGAAGGAAAAGTGATTATTTCGAGCAGAGAAACTGCTGTCAGGAGATTGTGGCTTTCATCAGCTTTATCTCTTCAAGCGCTTTCTCTGCATACTAAAAAGCAGCATTAACAGAGCCCCTTACTGTGTTTTCTTGATATGTGTTTTATCTGCGCCTAGTAATGCATTTAAGGAAAAGCGATTATCTCGAGCAGAGAAACTGCTGTCATCAGATTGCGGCTTTCATTTGCTTTATCTCGACAAGCGCTTTCTCTGCATACTAAAAAGCAGCATTAACAGAGCCCCTTACTATGTTCTCTTGATATGTGTTCTATCTGCGCCTAGTAATGCATTTAAGGAAAAGCGATTATCTCGAGCAGAGAAGCTGCTATCCTCAGATTGTGGCTTTCATCAGCTTTATCTCTTCAAGCGCTTTCACTGCAAACTACAAAGGAGCATTGACAGAGCTCCTTATTATTCTCTCTTGTTGTGTTTTCTATCTGCGCCTAGTAATGCATTTAAGTTAAACCGATTACCTCGAGTAGAGAAGCTGCTATCATCAGATTGTGGCTTTCATCTGCTTTATTTCTACAAGCGCTATGACTGCATCCTATAAAGCAGCTTTGGCTAGCTTATTATTAGATTATCCTTAAAAGTGTTTTTACTGCGCTAGCATAAGCATTGAAGGAAAAGTGATTATTTAGAGCAGAGAAACTGCTGTCATCAGATTGCGGCTCTCATTTGCTTTATCTCGACAAGAGCTTTCTCTGCATACTAAAAAGCAGCATTAACAGAGCCCCTTACTGTGTTTTCTTGATATGTGTTTTATCTGCGCCTAGTAATGCATTAAAGGAAAAGCGATTATCTCGAGCAGAGAAGCTGCTATCATCAGATTGTGTATTGCCATAGCCTTATCTCTACAATATATTTCACTGCAAACTACAGAACAGCATTAACATCGATCCTAACAATATTCTCTTGGTATGTGGTCTATCTGCGCATACTAAAGCATCTAAGGAAAAGCGATTATCTCGATCAGAAAAGCTGCTATCATCAGATTGTGGCTTTCATCAGCTTTATCTCTACAAGCGCTTTCACTGCAAACTACAAAGCAGCTTTGGCTAGCTTTTTATTCGAGTATCCTTCAATGTGTTCTAACTGCGCTTGCATAAGCATTGAAGGAAAAGCGATTATTTCGAGCAGAGAAACTGCTGTCACTAGATTGCGGCTTTCATTTGCTTTACCTCGACAAGCGCTTTCTCTGCATACTAAAAAGCAGCATTAACAGAGCCCCTTACTATGTTCTCTTGATATGTGTTCTATCTGCGCCTAGTAATGCATTTAAAGAAAAGCGATATTCTCGGGCAGAGAAGCTGCTATCCTCAGATTGTGGCTTTTATCAGCTTTATCTCTTCAAGCGCTTTCACTGCAAACTACAAAGGAGCATTGACAGAGCTCCTTATTATTCTCTCTTGTTGTGTTTTCTATCTGCGCCTAGTAATGCATTTAAGGTAAACCGATTATCTCGAGTAGAGAAGCTGCTATCATCAGATTGTGCCTTTCATCTGCTTTATTTCTACAAGCGCTATCACTGCATCCTACAAAGCAGCTTTGGCTAGCTTTTTATTAGAGTATCCTTAAATGTGTTTTTACTGAGCTAGCATAAGCATTGAAGGAAAAGTGATTATTTAGAGCAGAGAAACTGCTGTCATCAGATTGCGGCTCTCATTTGCTTTATCTCGACAAGCGCTTTCTCTGCATACAAAAAGCAGCATTAACAGAGCCCATTACTGTGTTTTCTTGATATGTGTTTTATCTGCGCCTAGTAATGCATTTAAGGAAAAGCGATTATCTCGAGCAGAGAAGCTGCTATCATCAGATTGTGTATTGCCATAGCCTTATCTCTACAAGATATTTCACTGCAAACTACAGAACAGCATTAACAGCCATCCTAACAATATTCTCTTGGTATGTGTTCTATCTGCGCATACTATAGCATTTAAGGAAAAGCGATTATCTCGAGCAGAGAAGCTGCTATCATCAGATTGTGGCTTTCATCAGCTTTATCTCTACAAGCGCTTTCACTGCAACCTACAAAGCAGCTTTGGCTAGCTTTTTATTCGAGTATCCTTCAATGTGTTCTAACGGCGCTTGCATAAGCATTGAAGGAAAAGTGATTATTTCGAGCAGAGAAACTGCTGTCACTAGATTGTGGCTTTCATCAGCTTTATCTCTTCAAGCGCTTTCTCTGCATACTAAAAAGCAGCATTAACAGAGCCCCTTACTATGTTCTCTTGATATGTGTTCTATCTGCGCCTAGTAATGCATTTAAGGAAAAGCGATTATCTCGAGCAGAGAAGCTGCTATCATCAGATTGTGTATTGCCTTAGCCTTATCTCTACAAGATATTTCACTGCAAACTACAGAACAGCATTAACAGCCATCCTAACAATATTCTCTTGGTATGTGTTCTATCTGCGCATACTAAAGCATTTAAGGAAAAGCGATTATCTCGAGCAGGGAAGCTCCTATCATCAGATTGTGGCTTTCATCAGCTTTATCTCTACAAGCGCTTTCACTGCAACCTACAAGGCAGCTTTGGCTAGCTTTTTATTCGAGTATCCTTCAATGTGTTCTAACTGCGCTTGCATAAGCATTGAAGGAAAAGTGATTATTTCGAGCAGAGAAACTGCTGTCACTAGATTGTGTCTTTCATGAGCTTTATCTCTTCAAGCGCTTTCTCTGCATACTAAAAAGCAGCATTAACAGAGCCCCTTACTGTGTTCTCTTGATATGTGTTTTATCTGCGCCTAGTAATGCATTTAAGGAAAAGCGATTATTTCGAGCAGAGAAACTGCTGTCACTAGATTGCGGCTTTCATTTGCTTTACCTCGACAAGCGCTTTCTCTGCGTACTAAAAAGCAGCATTAACAGAGCCCCTTACTATGTTCTCTTGATATGTGTTCTATCTGCGCCTAGTAATGCATTTAAGGAAAAGCGATATTCTCGGGCAGAGAAGCTTCTATGCTCAGATTGTGGCTTTCATCAGCTTTATCTCTTCAAGCGCTTTCACTGCAAACTACAAAGGAGCATTGACAGAGCTCCTTATTATTCTCTCTTGTTGTGTTTTCTATCTGCACCTAGTAATGCATTTAAGGTAAACCGATTATCTCGAGTAGAGAAGCTGCTATCATCGGATTGTGGCTTTCATCTGCTTTATTTCTACAAGCGCTATCACTGCATCCTACAAAGCAGCTTTGGCTAGCTTTTTATTAGAGTGTCCTTAAATGTGTTTTTACTGCGCTAGCATAAGCATTGAAGGAAAAGTGATTATTTAGAGCAGAGAAACTGCTGTCATCAGATTGCGGCTCTCATTTGCTTTATCTCGACAAGCGCTTTCTCTGCATACTAAAAAGCAGCATTAACAGAGCCCCTTACTGTGTTTTCTTGATATGTGTTTTATCTGCGCCTAGTAATGCATTTAAGGAAAAGCGATTATCTCGAGCAGAGAAGCTGCTATCATCAGATTGTGTATTGCCATAGCCTTATCTCTACAAGATATTTCACTGCAAACTACAGAACAGCATTAACATCCATCCTAACAATATTCTCTTGGTATGTGTTCTATCTGCGCATACTATAGCATTTAAGGAAAAGCGATTATCTCGAGCAGAGAAGCTGCTATCATCAGATTGTGGCTTTCATCAGCTTTATCTCTACAAGCGCTTTCACTGCAAAATACAAAGCAGCTTTGGTTAGCTTTTTATTCGAGTATCCTTCAATGTGTTCTAACTGCGCTTGCATAAGCATTGAAGGAAAAGTGATTATTTCGAGCAGAGAAACTGCTGTCACTAGATTGTGGCTTTCATCAGCTTTATCTCTTCAAGCGCTTTCTCTGCACACTAAAAAGCAGCATTAACAGAGCCCCTTACTATGTTCTCTTGATATGTGTTCTATCTGAGCCTAGTAATGCATTTAAGGAAAAGCGATTATCTCGAGCAGAGAAGCTGCTATCATCAGATTGTGGCTTTCATCTGCTTTATTTCTACAAGCGCTATCACTGCATCCTACAAAGCAGCTTTGACTAGCTTTTTATTAGAGTGTCCTTAAATGTGTTTTTACTGCGCCAGCATAAGCATTGAAGGAAAAGTGATTATTTAGAGCAGAGAAACTGCTGTCATCAGATTGCGGCTCTCATTTGCTTTATCTCGACAAGCGCTTTCTCTGCATAATAAAAAGCAGCATTAACAGAGCCCCTTACTGTGTTTTCTTGATATGTGTTTTATCTGCGCCTAGTAATGCATTTAAGGAAAAGCGATTATCTCGAGCAGAGAAGCTGCTATCATCAGATTGTGTATTGCCATAGCCTTATCTCTACAAGATATTTAACTGCAAACTACAGAACTGCATTAACAGCCATCCTAACAATATTCCCATTGTATGAGTTCTATCTGCGCATACTAAAGCATTTAAGGAAAAGCGAGTATCTCGACCAGAGAAGCTGCTACCATCAGATTGTGGCTTTCATCAGCTTTACAAGCGCTTTCACTGCAACCTACAAGGCAGCTTTGGCTAGCTTTTTATTCGAGTATCCTTCAATGTGTTCTAACTGCGCTTGCATAAGCCTTGAAGGAAAACTGATTATTTCGAGCAGAGAAACTGCTGTCACTAGATTGTGGCTTTCATCAGCTTTATCTCTACAAGCGCTTTCTCTGCATACTAAAAAGCAGCATTAACAGAGCCCCTTACTGTGTTCTCTTGATATGTGTTTTATCTGCGCCTAGTAATGCATTTAAGGAAAAGCGATTATTTCGAGCAGAGAAACTGCTGTCACTAGATTGCGGCTTTCATTTGCTTTACCTCGACAAGCGCTTTCTCTGCATACTAAAAAGCAGCATTAACAGAGCCCCTTACTATGTTCTCTTGATATGTGTTCTATCTGCGCCTAGTAATGCATTTAAGGAAAAGCGATATTCTCGGGCATAGAAGCTTCTATCCTCAGATTGTGGCTTTCATCAGCTTTATCTCTTCAAGCGCTTTAACTGCAAACTACAAAGGAGCATTTACAGAGCTCCTTATTATTCTCTCTTGTTGTGTTTTCTATCTGCGCCTAGTAATGCATTTAAGGAAAAGCGATTATCTCGAGCAGAGAAGCTGGTATCATCAGATTGTGTATTGCCATAGCCTTATCTCTACAAGATATTTCACTGCAAACTACAGAACAGCATTAACATCCATCCTAACAATATTCTCTTGGTATGTGTTTTATCTGCGCATACTATAGCATTTAAGGAAAAGCGATTATCTCGAGCAGAGAAGCTGCTATCATCAGATTGTGGCTTTCATCAGCTTTATCTCTACAAGCGCTTTCACTGCAAACTACAAAGCAGCTTTGGCTAGCTTTTTATTCGAGTATCCTTCAATGTGTTCTAACTGCGCTTGCATAAGCATTGAAGGAAAAGTGATTATTTCGAGCAGAGAAACTGCTGTCACTAGGTTGTGGCTTTCATCAGCTTTATCTCTTCAAGCGCTTTCTCTGCATACTAAAAAGCAGCATTAACAGAGCCCCTTACTATGTTCTCTTGATATGTGTTCTATCTGCGCCTAGTAATGCATTTAAGGAAAAGCGATTATCTCGAGCAGAGAAGCTGCTATCATCAGATTGTCGCTTTCATCTGCTTTATTTCTACAAGCGCTATCACTGCATCCTACAAAGCAGCTTTGACTAGCTTTTTATTAGAGTGTCCTTAAATGTGTTTTTACTGCGCTAGCATAAGCATTGAAGGAAAAGAGATTATTTAGAGCAGAGAAACTGCTGTCACTAGATTGCGGCTTTCATTTGCTTTACCTCGACAAGCGCTTTCTCTGCGTACTAAAAAGCAGCATTAACAGAGCCCCTTACTATGTTCTCTTGATATGTGTTCTATCTGCGCCTAGTAATGCATTTAAGGAAAAGCGATATTCTCGGGCAGAGAAGCTTCTATGCTCAGATTGTGGCTTTCATCAGCTTTATCTCTTCAAGCGCTTTCACTGCAAACTACAAAGGAGCATTGACAGAGCTCCTTATTATTCTCTCTTGTTGTGTTTTCTATCTGCGCCTAGTAATGCATTTAAGGTAAACCGATTATCTCGAGTAGAGAAGCTGCTATCATCGGATTGTGGCTTTCATCTGCTTTATTTCTACAAGCGCTATCACTGCATCCTACAAAGCAGCTTTGGCTAGCTTTTTATTAGAGTGTCCTTAAATGTGTTTTTACTGCGCTAGCATAAGCATTGAAGGAAAAGTGATTATTTAGAGCAGAGAAACTGCTGTCATCAGATTGCGGCTCTCATTTGCTTTATCTCGACAAGCGCTTTCTCTGCATACTAAAAAGCAGCATTAACAGAGCCCCTTACTGTGTTTTCTTGATATGTGTTTTATCTGCGCCTAGTAATGCATTTAAGGAAAAGCGATTATCTCGAGCAGAGAAGCTGCTATCATCAGATTGTGTATTGCCATAGCCTTATCTCTACAAGATATTTCACTGCAAACTACAGAACAGCATTAACATCCATCCTAACAATATTCTCTTGGTATGTGTTCTATCTGCGCATACTATAGCATTTAAGGAAAAGCGATTATCTCGAGCAGAGAAGCTGCTATCATCAGATTGTGGCTTTCATCAGCTTTATCTCTACAAGCGCTTTCACTGCAACCTACAAAGCAGTTTTGCAAGCTTTTTATTCGAGTATCCTTCAATGTGTTCTAACTGCGCTTGCATAAGCATTGAAGGAAAAGTGATTATTTCGAGCAGAGAAACTGCTGTCACTAGATTGTGGCTTTCATCAGCTTTATCTCTTCAAGCGCTTTCTCTGCATACTAAAAAGCAGCATTAACAGAGCCCCTTACTATGTTCTCTTGATATGTGTTCTATCTGAGCCTAGTAATGCATTTAAGGAAAAGCGATTATCTCGAGCAGAGAAGCTGCTATCATCAGATTGTGGCTTTCATCTGCTTTATTTCTACAAGCGCTATCACTGCATCCTACAAAGCAGCTTTTACTAGCTTTTTATTAGAGTGTCCTTAAATGTGTTTTTACTGCACCAGCACAAGCATTGAAGGAAAAGTGATTATTTAGAGCAGAGAAACTGCTGTCATCAGATTGCGGCTCTCATTTGCTTTATCTCGACAAGCGCTTTCTCTGCATACTAAAAAGCAGCATTAACAGAGCCCCTTACTGTGTTTTCTTGATATGTGTTTTATCTGCGCCTAGTAATGCATTTAAGGAAAAGCGATTATCTCGAGCAGAGAAGCTGCTATCATCAGATTGTGTATTGCCATAGCCTTATCTCTACAAGATATTTCACTGCAAACTACAGAAGAGCATTAACATCCATCCTAACAATATTCTCTTGGTATGTGTTCTATCTGCGCATACTATAGCATTTAAGGAAAAGCGATTATCTCGAGCAGAGAAGCTGCTATCCTCAGATTGTGGCTTTCATCAGCTTTATCTCTTCAAGCGCTTTCACTGCAAACTACAAAGGAGCATTGACAGAGCTCCTTATTATTCTCTCTTGTTGTGTTTTCTATCTGCGCCTAGTAATGCATTTAAGGTAAACCGATTATCTCGAGTAGAGAAGCTGCTATCATCAGATTGTGTATTGCCATAGCCTTATCTCTACAAGATATTTCACTGCAAACTACAGAACAGCATTAACAGCCATCCTAACAATATTCCCATGGTATGTGTTCTATCTGCGCATACTAAATCATTTAAGGAAAAGCGATTATCTCGAGCAGGGAAGCTGCTATCATCAGATTGTGGCTTTCATCAGCTTTATCTCTACAAGCGCTTTCACTGCAAAATACAAAGCAGCTTTGGTTAGCTTTTTTTTCGAGTATCCTTCAATGTGTTCTAACTGCGCTTGCATAAGCATTGAAGGAAAAGTGATTATTTCGAGCAGAGAAACTGCTGTCACGAGATTGTGGCTTTCATCAGATTTATCTCTTCAAGCGCTTTCTCTGCATACTAAAAAGCAGCATTAACAGAGCCCCTTACTGTGTTTTCTTGATATGTGTTTTATCTGCGCCTAGTAATGCATTTAAGGAAAAGCGATTATCTCGAGCAGAGAAACTGCTGTCATCAGATTGCGGCTTTCATTTGCTTTATCTCGACAAGCGCTTTCTCTGCATACTAAAAAGCAGCATTAACAGAGCCCCTTACTATGTTCTCTTGATATGTGTTCTATCTGCGCCTAGTAATGCATTTAAGGAAAAGCGATTATCTCGAGCAGAGAAGCTGCTATCCTCAGATTGTGGCTTTCATCAGCTTTATCTCTTCAAGCGCTTTCACTGCAAACTACAAAGGAGCATTGACAGAGCTCCTTATTATTCTCTCTTGTTGTGTTTTCTATCTGCGCCTAGTAATGCATTTAAGTTAAACCGATTACCTCGAGTAGAGAAGCTGCTATCATCAGATTGTGGCTTTCATCTGCTTTATTTCTACAAGCGCTATGACTGCATCCTATAAAGCAGCTTTGGCTAGCTTATTATTAGATTATCCTTAAAAGTGTTTTTACTGCGCTAGCATAAGCATTGAAGGAAAAGTGATTATTTAGAGCAGAGAAACTGCTGTCATCAGATTGCGGCTCTCATTTGCTTTATCTCGACAAGAGCTTTCTCTGCATACTAAAAAGCAGCATTAACAGAGCCCCTTACTGTGTTTTCTTGATATGTGTTTTATCTGCGCCTAGTAATGCATTAAAGGAAAAGCGATTATCTCGAGCAGAGAAGCTGCTATCATCAGATTGTGTATTGCCATAGCCTTATCTCTACAATATATTTCACTGCAAACTACAGAACAGCATTAACATCGATCCTAACAATATTCTCTTGGTATGTGGTCTATCTGCGCATACTAAAGCATCTAAGGAAAAGCGATTATCTCGATCAGAAAAGCTGCTATCATCAGATTGTGGCTTTCATCAGCTTTATCTCTACAAGCGCTTTCACTGCAAACTACAAAGCAGCTTTGGCTAGCTTTTTATTCGAGTATCCTTCAATGTGTTCTAACTGCGCTTGCATAAGCATTGAAGGAAAAGCGATTATTTCGAGCAGAGAAACTGCTGTCACTAGATTGCGGCTTTCATTTGCTTTACCTCGACAAGCGCTTTCTCTGCATACTAAAAAGCAGCATTAACAGAGCCCCTTACTATGTTCTCTTGATATGTGTTCTATCTGCGCCTAGTAATGCATTTAAGGAAAAGCGATTATCTCGAGCAGAGAAGCTGCTATCATCAGATTGTGTATTGCCATAGCCTTATCTCTACAAGATATTTCACTGCAAACTACAGAACAGCATTAACAGCCATCCTAACAATATTCTCTTGGTATGTGTTCTATCTGCGCATACTATAGCATTTAAGGAAAAGCGATTATCTCGAGCAGAGAAGCTGCTATCATCAGATTGTGGCTTTCATCAGCTTTATCTCTACAAGCGCTTTCACTGCAACCTTCAAAGCAGCTTTGGCTAGCTTTTTATTCGAGTATCCTTCAATGTGTTCTAACGGCGCTTGCATAAGCATTGAAGGAAAAGTGATTATTTCGAGCAGAGAAACTGCTGTCACTAGATTGTGTCTTTCATGAGCTTTATCTCTTCAAGCGCTTTCTCTGCATACTAAAAAGCAGCATTAACAGAGCCCCTTACTGTGTTCTCTTGATATGTGTTTTATCTGCGCCTAGTAATGCATTTAAGGAAAAGCGATTATTTCGAGCAGAGAAACTGCTGTCACTAGATTGCGGCTTTCATTTGCTTTACCTCGACAAGCGCTTTCTCTGCGTACTAAAAAGCAGCATTAACAGAGCCCCTTACTATGTTCTCTTGATATGTGTTCTATCTGCGCCTAGTAATGCATTTAAGGAAAAGCGATATTCTCGGGCAGAGAAGCTTCTATGCTCAGATTGTGGCTTTCATCAGCTTTATCTCTTCAAGCGCTTTCACTGCAAACTACAAAGGAGCATTGACAGAGCTCCTTATTATTCTCTCTTGTTGTGTTTTCTATCTGCGCCTAGTAATGCATTTAAGGTAAACCGATTATCTCGAGTAGAGAAGCTGCTATCATCGGATTGTGGCTTTCATCTGCTTTATTTCTACAAGCGCTATCACTGCATCCTACAAAGCAGCTTTGGCTAGCTTTTTATTAGAGTGTCCTTAAATGTGTTTTTACTGCGCTAGCATAAGCATTGAAGGAAAAGTGATTATTTAGAGCAGAGAAACTGCTGTCATCAGATTGCGGCTCTCATTTGCTTTATCTCGACAAGCGCTTTCTCTGCATACTAAAAAGCAGCATTAACAGAGCCCCTTACTGTGTTTTCTTGATATGTGTTTTATCTGCGCCTAGTAATGCATTTAAGGAAAAGCGATTATCTCGAGCAGAGAAGCTGCTATCATCAGATTGTGTATTGCCATAGCCTTATCTCTACAAGATATTTCACTGCAAACTACAGAACAGCATTAACATCCATCCTAACAATATTCTCTTGGTATGTGTTCTATCTGCGCATACTATAGCATTTAAGGAAAAGCGATTATCTCGAGCAGAGAAGCTGCTATCATCAGATTGTGGCTTTCATCAGCTTTATCTCTACAAGCGCTTTCACTGCAACCTACAAAGCAGTTTTGCAAGCTTTTTATTCGAGTATCCTTCAATGTGTTCTAACTGCGCTTGCATAAGCATTGAAGGAAAAGTGATTATTTCGAGCAGAGAAACTGCTGTCACTAGATTGTGGCTTTCATCAGCTTTATCTCTTCAAGCGCTTTCTCTGCATACTAAAAAGCAGCATTAACAGAGCCCCTTACTATGTTCTCTTGATATGTGTTCTATCTGAGCCTAGTAATGCATTTAAGGAAAAGCGATTATCTCGAGCAGAGAAGCTGCTATCATCAGATTGTGGCTTTCATCTGCTTTATTTCTACAAGCGCTATCACTGCATCCTACAAAGCAGCTTTTACTAGCTTTTTATTAGAGTGTCCTTAAATGTGTTTTTACTGCACCAGCACAAGCATTGAAGGAAAAGTGATTATTTAGAGCAGAGAAACTGCTGTCATCAGATTGCGGCTCTCATTTGCTTTATCTCGACAAGCGCTTTCTCTGCATACTAAAAAGCAGCATTAACAGAGCCCCTTACTGTGTTTTCTTGATATGTGTTTTATCTGCGCCTAGTAATGCATTTAAGGAAAAGCGATTATCTCGAGCAGAGAAGCTGCTATCATCAGATTGTGTATTGCCATAGCCTTATCTCTACAAGATATTTCACTGCAAACTACAGAAGAGCATTAACATCCATCCTAACAATATTCTCTTGGTATGTGTTCTATCTGCGCATACTATAGCATTTAAGGAAAAGCGATTATCTCGAGCAGAGAAGCTGCTATCCTCAGATTGTGGCTTTCATCAGCTTTATCTCTTCAAGCGCTTTCACTGCAAACTACAAAGGAGCATTGACAGAGCTCCTTATTATTCTCTCTTGTTGTGTTTTCTATCTGCGCCTAGTAATGCATTTAAGGTAAACCGATTATCTCGAGTAGAGAAGCTGCTATCATCAGATTGTGTATTGCCATAGCCTTATCTCTACAAGATATTTCACTGCAAACTACAGAACAGCATTAACAGCCATCCTAACAATATTCCCATGGTATGTGTTCTATCTGCGCATACTAAATCATTTAAGGAAAAGCGATTATCTCGAGCAGGGAAGCTGCTATCATCAGATTGTGGCTTTCATCAGCTTTATCTCTACAAGCGCTTTCACTGCAAAATACAAAGCAGCTTTGGTTAGCTTTTTTTTCGAGTATCCTTCAATGTGTTCTAACTGCGCTTGCATAAGCATTGAAGGAAAAGTGATTATTTCGAGCAGAGAAACTGCTGTCACGAGATTGTGGCTTTCATCAGATTTATCTCTTCAAGCGCTTTCTCTGCATACTAAAAAGCAGCATTAACAGAGCCCCTTACTGTGTTTTCTTGATATGTGTTTTATCTGCGCCTAGTAATGCATTTAAGGAAAAGCGATTATCTCGAGCAGAGAAACTGCTGTCATCAGATTGCGGCTTTCATTTGCTTTATCTCGACAAGCGCTTTCTCTGCATACTAAAAAGCAGCATTAACAGAGCCCCTTACTATGTTCTCTTGATATGTGTTCTATCTGCGCCTAGTAATGCATTTAAGGAAAAGCGATTATCTCGAGCAGAGAAGCTGCTATCCTCAGATTGTGGCTTTCATCAGCTTTATCTCTTCAAGCGCTTTCACTGCAAACTACAAAGGAGCATTGACAGAGCTCCTTATTATTCTCTCTTGTTGTGTTTTCTATCTGCGCCTAGTAATGCATTTAAGTTAAACCGATTACCTCGAGTAGAGAAGCTGCTATCATCAGATTGTGGCTTTCATCTGCTTTATTTCTACAAGCGCTATGACTGCATCCTATAAAGCAGCTTTGGCTAGCTTATTATTAGATTATCCTTAAAAGTGTTTTTACTGCGCTAGCATAAGCATTGAAGGAAAAGTGATTATTTAGAGCAGAGAAACTGCTGTCATCAGATTGCGGCTCTCATTTGCTTTATCTCGACAAGAGCTTTCTCTGCATACTAAAAAGCAGCATTAACAGAGCCCCTTACTGTGTTTTCTTGATATGTGTTTTATCTGCGCCTAGTAATGCATTAAAGGAAAAGCGATTATCTCGAGCAGAGAAGCTGCTATCATCAGATTGTGTATTGCCATAGCCTTATCTCTACAATATATTTCACTGCAAACTACAGAACAGCATTAACATCGATCCTAACAATATTCTCTTGGTATGTGGTCTATCTGCGCATACTAAAGCATCTAAGGAAAAGCGATTATCTCGATCAGAAAAGCTGCTATCATCAGATTGTGGCTTTCATCAGCTTTATCTCTACAAGCGCTTTCACTGCAAACTACAAAGCAGCTTTGGCTAGCTTTTTATTCGAGTATCCTTCAATGTGTTCTAACTGCGCTTGCATAAGCATTGAAGGAAAAGCGATTATTTCGAGCAGAGAAACTGCTGTCACTAGATTGCGGCTTTCATTTGCTTTACCTCGACAAGCGCTTTCTCTGCATACTAAAAAGCAGCATTAACAGAGCCCCTTACTATGTTCTCTTGATATGTGTTCTATCTGCGCCTAGTAATGCATTTAAGGAAAAGCGATTATCTCGAGCAGAGAAGCTGCTATCATCAGATTGTGTATTGCCATAGCCTTATCTCTACAAGATATTTCACTGCAAACTACAGAACAGCATTAACAGCCATCCTAACAATATTCTCTTGGTATGTGTTCTATCTGCGCATACTATAGCATTTAAGGAAAAGCGATTATCTCGAGCAGAGAAGCTGCTATCATCAGATTGTGGCTTTCATCAGCTTTATCTCTACAAGCGCTTTCACTGCAACCTACAAAGCAGCTTTGGCTAGCTTTTTATTCGAGTATCCTTCAATGTGTTCTAACGGCGCTTGCATAAGCATTGAAGGAAAAGTGATTATTTCGAGCAGAGAAACTGCTGTCACTAGATTGTGTCTTTCATGAGCTTTATCTCTTCAAGCGCTTTCTCTGCATACTAAAAAGCAGCATTAACAGAGCCCCTTACTGTGTTCTCTTGATATGTGTTTTATCTGCGCCTAGTAATGCATTTAAGGAAAAGCGATTATTTCGAGCAGAGAAACTGCTGTCACTAGATTGCGGCTTTCATTTGCTTTACCTCGACAAGCGCTTTCTCTGCGTACTAAAAAGCAGCATTAACAGAGCCCCTTACTATGTTCTCTTGATATGTGTTCTATCTGCGCCTAGTAATGCATTTAAGGAAAAGCGATATTCTCGGGCAGAGAAGCTTCTATGCTCAGATTGTGGCTTTCATCAGCTTTATCTCTTCAAGCGCTTTCACTGCAAACTACAAAGGAGCATTGACAGAGCTCCTTATTATTCTCTCTTGTTGTGTTTTCTATCTGCGCCTAGTAATGCATTTAAGGTAAACCGATTATCTCGAGTAGAGAAGCTGCTATCATCGGATTGTGGCTTTCATCTGCTTTATTTCTACAAGCGCTATCACTGCATCCTACAAAGCAGCTTTGGCTAGCTTTTTATTAGAGTGTCCTTAAATGTGTTTTTACTGCGCTAGCATAAGCATTGAAGGAAAAGTGATTATTTAGAGCAGAGAAACTGCTGTCATCAGATTGCGGCTCTCATTTGCTTTATCTCGACAAGCGCTTTCTCTGCATACTAAAAAGCAGCATTAACAGAGCCCCTTACTGTGTTTTCTTGATATGTGTTTTATCTGCGCCTAGTAATGCATTTAAGGAAAAGCGATTATCTCGAGCAGAGAAGCTGCTATCATCAGATTGTGTATTGCCATAGCCTTATCTCTACAAGATATTTCACTGCAAACTACAGAACAGCATTAACATCCATCCTAACAATATTCTCTTGGTATGTGTTCTATCTGCGCATACTATAGCATTTAAGGAAAAGCGATTATCTCGAGCAGAGAAGCTGCTATCATCAGATTGTGGCTTTCATCAGCTTTATCTCTACAAGCGCTTTCACTGCAACCTACAAAGCAGTTTTGCAAACTTTTTATTCGAGTATCCTTCAATGTGTTCTAACTGCGCTTGCATAAGCATTGAAGGAAAAGTGATTATTTCGAGCAGAGAAACTGCTGTCACTAGATTGTGGCTTTCATCAGCTTTATCTCTTCAAGCGCTTTCTCTGCATACTAAAAAGCATCATTAACAGAGCCCCTTACTATGTTCTCTTGATATGTGTTCTATCTGAGCCTAGTAATGCATTTAAGGAAAAGCGATTATCTCGAGCAGAGAAGCTGCTATCATCAGATTGTGGCTTTCATCTGCTTTATTTCTACAAGCGCTATCACTGCATCCTACAAAGCAGCTTTTACTAGCTTTTTATTAGAGTGTCCTTAAATGTGTTTTTACTGCACCAGCACAAGCATTGAAGGAAAAGTGATTATTTAGAGCAGAGAAACTGCTGTCATCAGATTGCGGCTCTCATTTGCTTTATCTCGACAAGCGCTTTCTCTGCATAATAAAAAGCAGCATTAACAGAGCCCCTTACTGTGTTTTCTTGATATGTGTTTTATCTGCGTCTAGTAATGCATTTAAGGAAAAGCGATTATCTCGAGCAGAGAAGCTGCTATCATCAGATTGTGTATTGCCATAGCCTTATCTCTACAAGATATTTAACTGCAAACTACAGAACTGCATTAACAGCCATCCTAACAATATTCCCATTGTATGAGTTCTATCTGCGCATACTAAAGCATTTAAGGAAAAGCGAGTATCTCGACCAGAGAAGCTGCTACCATCAGATTGTGGCTTTCATCAGCTTTACAAGCGCTTTCACTGCAACCTACAAGGCAGCTTTGGCTAGCTTTTTATTCGAGTATCCTTCAATGTGTTCTAACTGCGCTTGCATAAGCCTTGAAGGAAAACTGATTATTTCGAGCAGAGAAACTGCTGTCACTAGATTGTGGCTTTCATCAGCTTTATCTCTACAAGCGCTTTCTCTGCATACTAAAAAGCAGCATTAACAGAGCCCGTTACTGTGTTCTCTTGATATGTGTTTTATCTGCGCCTAGTAATGCATTTAAGGAAAAGCGATTATTTCTAGCAGAGAAACTGCTGTCACTAGATTGCGGCTTTCATTTGCTTTACCTCGACAAGCGCTTTCTCTGCATACTAAAAAGCAGCATTAACAGAGCCCCTTACTATGTTCTCTTGATATGTGTTCTATCTGCGCCTAGTAATGCATTTAAGGAAAAGCGATATTCTCGGGCATAGAAGCTTCTATCCTCAGATTGTGGCTTTCATCAGCTTTATCTCTTCAAGCGCTTTAACTGCAAACTACAAAGGAGCATTTACAGAGCTCCTTATTATTCTCTCTTGTTGTGTTTTCTATCTGCGCCTAGTAATGCATTTAAGGAAAAGCGATTATCTCGAGCAGAGAAGCTGCTATCATCAGATTGTGTATTGCCATAGCCTTATCTCTACAAGATATTTCACTGCAAACTACAGAACAGCATTAACATCCATCCTAACAATATTCTCTTGGTATGTGTTTTATCTGCGCATACTATAGCATTTAAGGAAAAGCGATTATCTCGAGCAGAGAAGCTGCTATCATCAGATTGTGGCTTTCATCAGCTTTATCTCTACAAGCGCTTTCACTGCAAACTACAAAGCAGCTTTGGCTAGCTTTTTATTCGAGTATCCTTCAATGTGTTCTAACTGCGCTTGCATAAGCATTGAAGGAAAAGTGATTATTTCGAGCAGAGAAACTGCTGTCACTAGGTTGTGGCTTTCATCAGCTTTATCTCTTCAAGCGCTTTCTCTGCATACTAAAAAGCAGCATTAACAGAGCCCCTTACTATGTTCTCTTGATATGTGTTCTATCTGCGCCTAGTAATGCATTTAAGGAAAAGCGATTATCTCGAGCAGAGAAGCTGCTATCATCAGATTGTCGCTTTCATCTGCTTTATTTCTACAAGCGCTATCACTGCATCCTACAAAGCAGCTTTGACTAGCTTTTTATTAGAGTGTCCTTAAATGTGTTTTTACTGCGCTAGCATAAGCATTGAAGGAAAAGAGATTATTTAGAGCAGAGAAACTGCTGTCATCAGATTGCGGCTCTCATTTGCTTTATCTCTACAAGCGCTTTCTCTGCATAATAAAAAGCAGCATTAACAGAGCCCCTTACTGTGTTTTCTTGATATGTGTTTTATCTGCGCCTAGTAATGCATTTAAGGAAAAGCGATTATCTCGAGCAGAGAATCTGCTATCATCAGATTGTGTATTGCCATAGCCTTATCTCTACAATATATTTCACTGCAAACTACAGAACAGCATTAACATCGATCCTAACAATATTCTCTTGGTATGTGGTCTATCTGCGCATACTAAAGCATCTAAGGAAAAGCGATTATCTCGATCAGAAAAGCTGCTATCATCAGATTGTGGCTTTCATCAGCTTTATCTCTACAAGCGCTTTCACTGCAAACTACAAAGCAGCTTTGGCTAGCTTTTTATTCGAGTATCCTTCAATGTGTTCTAACTGCGCTTGCATAAGCATTGAAGGAAAAGCGATTATTTCGAGCAGAGAAACTGCTGTCACTAGATTGCGGCTTTCATTTGCTTTACCTCGACAAGCGCTTTCTCTGCATACTAAAAAGCAGGATTAACAGAGCCCCTTACTATGTTCTCTTGATATGTGTTCTATCTGGTCCTAGTAATGCATTTAAAGAAAAGCGATATTCTCGGGCAGAGAAGCTGCTATCCTCAGATTGTGGCTTTCATCAGCTTTATCTCTTCAAGCGCTTTCACTGCAAACTACAAAGGAGCATTGACAGAGCTCCTTATTATTCTCTCTTGTTGTGTTTTCTATCTGCGCCTAGTAATGCATTTAAGGTAAACCGATTATCTCGAGTAGAGAAGCTGCTATCATCAGATTGTGCCTTTCATCTGCTTTATTTCTACAAGCGCTATCACTGCATCCTACAAAGCAGCTTTGGCAAGCTTTTTATTCGAGTATCCTTCAATGTGCTCTAACTGCGCTTGCATAAGCATTGAAGGAAAAGTGATTATTTCGAGCAGAGAAACTGCTGTCACTAGATTGTGGCTTTCATCAGCTTTGTCTCTTCAAGCGCTTTCTCTGCATACTAAAAAGCAGCATTAACAGAGCCCCTTACTATGTTCTCTTGATATGTGTTTTATCTGCGCCTAGTAATGCATTTAAGGAAAAGCGATTATCTCGAGCAGAGAAGCTGCTATCATCAGATTGTGTATTGCCATAGCCTTATCTCTACAAGATATTTCACTGCAAACTACAGAACAGCATTAACATCGATCCTAACAATATTCCCATGGTATGTGTTCTATCTGCGCATACTAAATCATTTAAGGAAAAGCGATTATCTCGAGCAGGGAAGCTGCTATCATCAGATTGTGGCTTTCATCTGCTTTATCTCTACAAGCGCTTTCACTGCAAAATACAAAGCAGCTTTGGTTAGCTTTTTTATCGAGTATCCTTCAATGTGTTCTAACTGCGCTTGCATAAGCATTGAAGGAAAAGTGATTATTTCGAGCAGAGAAACTGCTGTCACGAGATTGTGGCTTTCATCAGCTTTATCTCTTCAAGCGCTTTCTCTGCATACTAAAAAGCAGCATTAACAGAGCCCCTTACTGTGTTTTCTTGATATGTGTTTTATCTGCGCCTAGTAATGCATTTAAGGAAAAGCGATTATCTCGAGCAGAGAAACTGCTGTCATCAGATTGCGGCTTTCATTTGCTTTATCTCGACAAGCGCTTTCTCTGCATACTAAAAAGCAGCATTAACAGAGCCCCGTACTATGTTCTCTTGATATGTGTTCTATCTGCGCCTAGTAATGCATTTAAGGAAAAGCGATTATCTCGAGCAGAGAAGCTGCTATCCTCAGATTGTGGCTTTCATCAGCTTTATCTCTTCAAGCGCTTTCACTGCAAACTACAAAGGAGCATTGACAGAGCTCCTTATTATTCTCTCTTGTTGTGTTTTCTATCTGCGCCTAGTAATGCATTTAAGTTAAACCGATTACCTCGAGTAGAGAAGCTGCTATCATCAGATTGTGGATTTCATCTGCTTTATTTCTACAAGCGCTATGACTGCATCCTATAAAGCAGCTTTGGCTAGCTTATTATTAGATTATCCTTAAAAGTGTTTTTACTGCGCTAGCATAAGCATTGAAGGAAAAGTGATTATTTAGAGCAGAGAAACTGCTGTCATCAGATTGCGGCTCTCATTTGCTTTATCTCGACAAGAGCTTTCTCTGCATACTAAAAAGCAGCATTAACAGAGCCCCTTACTGTGTTTTCTTGATATGTGTTTTATCTGCGCCTAGTAATGCATTTAAGGAAAAGCGATTATCTCGAGCAGAGAAGCTGCTATCATCAGATTGTGTATTGCCATAGCCTTATCTCTACAAGATATTTCACTGCAAACTACAGAACAGCATTAACAGCCATCCTAACAATATTCTCTTGGTATGTGTTCTATCTGCGCATACTATAGCATTTAAGGAAAAGCGATTATCTCGAGCAGAGAAGCTGCTATCATCAGATTGTGGCTTTCATCAGCTTTATCTCTACAAGCGCTTTCACTGCAAACTACAAAGCAGCTTTGGCTAGCTTTTTATTCGAGTATCCTTCAATGTGTTCTAACTGCGCTTGCATAAGCATTGAAGGAAAAGTGATTATTTCGAGCAGAGAAACTGCTGTCACTAGGTTGTGGCTTTCATCAGCTTTATCTCTTCAAGCGCTTTCTCTGCATACTAAAAAGCAACATTAACAGAGCCCCTTACTATGTTCTCTTGATATGTGTTCTATCTGCTCCTAGTAATGCATTTAAGGAAAAGCGATTATCTCGGGCAGAGAAGCTGCTATCCTCAGATTGTGGCTTTCATCAGCTTTATCTCTTCAAGCGCTTTCACTGCAAACTACAAAGGAGCATTGACAGAGCTCCTTATTATTCTCTCTTGTTGTGTTTTCTATCTGCGCCTAGTAATGCATTTAAGTTAAACCGATTATCTCGAGTAGAGAAGCTGCTATCATCAGATTGTGGCTTTCATTTGCTTTATTTCTACAAGCGCTATCACTGCATCCTACAAAGCAGCTTTGGCTAGCTTTTTATTAGAGTATCCTTAAATGTGTTTTTACTGCGCTAGCATAAGCATTGAAGGAAAAGTGATTATTTAGAGCAGAGAAACTGCTGTCATCAGATTGCGGCTCTCATTTGCCTTATCTCTGCAAGCGCTTTCTCTGCATACTAAAAAGCAGCATTAACAGAGCCCCTTACTGTGTTTTCTTGATATGTGTTTTATCTGCGCCTAGTAATGCATTTAAGGAAAAGCGATTATCTCGAGCAGAGAAGCTGCTATCATCAGATTGTGTATTGCCATAGCCTTATCTCTACAAGATATTTCACTGCAAACTACAGAACAGAATAAACAGCCATCCTAACAATATTCTCATGGTATGTGTTCTATCTGCGCATACTAAAGCATTTAAGGAAATGCGATTATCTCGAGCAGGGAAGCTGCTATCATCAGATTGTGACTTTCATCAGCTTTATCTCTTCAAGCGCTTTCACTGCAACCTACAAAGCAGTTTAGGCTAGCTTTTTATTCGAGTATCCTTCAATGTGTTCTAACTGCGCTTGCATAAGCATTGAAGGAAAAGTGATTATATCGAGCAGAGAAACTGCTGTAACTAGATTGTGGCTTTCATCAGCTTTATCTCTTCAAACGCTTTCTCTGCATACTAAAAAGCAGGATTAACAGAGCCCCTTACTATGTTCTCTTGATATGTGTTCTATCTGCGCCTAGTAATGCATTTAAGGAAAAGCGATTATCTCGAGCAGAGAAGCTGCTATCATCAGATTGTGGCTTTCATCTGCTTTATTTCTACAAGCGCTATCACTGCATCCTACAAAGCAGCTTTGACTAGCTTTTTATTAGAGTGTCCTTAAATGTGTTTTTACTGCGCTAGCATAAGCATTGAAGGAAAAGTGATTATTTAGAGCAGAGAAACTGCTGTCATCAGATTGCGGCTCTCATTTGCTTTATCTCGACAAGCGCTTTCTCTGCATAATAAAAAGCAGCATTAACAGAGCCCCTTACTGTGTTTTCTTGATATGTGTTTTATCTGCGCCTAGTAATGCATTTAAGGAAAAGCGATTATCTCGAGCAGAGAAGCTGCTATCATCAGATTGTGTATTGCCATAGCCTTATCTCTACAATATATTTCACTGCAAACTACAGAACAGCATTAACATCGATCCTAACAATATTCTCTTGGTATGTGGTCTATCTGCGCATACTAAAGCATCTAAGGAAAAGCGATTATCTCGATCAGAAAAGCTGCTATCATCAGATTGTGGCTTTCATCTGCTTTATCTCTTCAAGCGCTTTCACTGCAAACTACAAAGGAGCATTGACAGAGCTCCTTATTATTCTCTCTTGTTGTGTTTTCTATCTGCGCCTAGTAATGCATTTAAGGTAAACCGATTATCTCGAGTAGAGAAGCTGCTATCATCAGATTGTGCCTTTCATCTGCTTTATTTCTACAAGCGCTATCACTGCATCCTACAAAGCAGCTTTGGCTAGCTTTTTATTCGAGTATCCTTCAATGTGTTCTAACTGCGCTTGCATAAGCATTGAAGGAAAAGTGATTATTTCGAGCAGAGAAACTGCTGTCACTAGATTGTGGCTTTCATCAGCTTTGTCTCTTCAAGCGCTTTCTCTGCATACTAAAAAGCAGCATTAACAGAGCCCCTTACTATGTTCTCTTGATATGTGTTTTATCTGCGCCTAGTAATGCATTTAAGGAAAAGCGATTATCTCGAGCAGAGAAGCTGCTATCATCAGATTGTGTATTGCCATAGCCTTATCTCTACAAGATATTTCACTGCAAACTACAGAACAGCATTAACATCGATCCTAACAATATTCCCATGGTATGTGTTCTATCTGCGCATACTAAATCATTTAAGGAAAAGCGATTATCTCGAGCAGGGAAGCTGCTATCATCAGATTGTGGCTTTCATCAGCTTTATCTCTACAAGCGCTTTCACTGCAAAATACAAAGCAGCTTTGGTTAGCTTTTTTTTCGAGTATCCTTCAATGTGTTCTAACTGCGCTTGCATAAGCATTGAAGGAAAAGTGATTATTTCGAGCAGAGAAACTGCTGTCACGAGATTGTGGCTTTCATCAGCTTTATCTCTTCAAGCGCTTTCTCTGCATACTAAAAAGCAGCATTAACAGAGCCCCTTACTGTGTTTTCTTGATATGTGTTTTATCTGCGCCTAGTAATGCATTTAAGGAAAAGCGATTATCTCGAGCAGAGAAACTGCTGTCATCAGATTGCGGCTTTCATTTGCTTTATCTCGACAAGCGCTTTCTCTGCATACTAAAAAGCAGCATTAACAGAGCCCCTTACTATGTTCTCTTGATATGTGTTCTATCTGCGCCTAGTAATGCATTTAAGGAAAAGCGATTATCTCGAGCAGAGAAGCTGCTATCCTCAGATTGTGGCTTTCATCAGCTTTATCTCTTCAAGCGCTTTCACTGCAAACTACAAAGGAGCATTGACAGAGCTCCTTATTATTCTCTCTTGTTGTGTTTTCTATCTGCGCCTAGTAATGCATTTAAGTTAAACCGATTACCTCGAGTAGAGAAGCTGCTATCATCAGATTCTGGATTTCATCTGCTTTATTTCTACAAGCGCTATGACTGCATCCTATAAAGCAGCTTTGGCTAGCTTATTATTAGATTATCCTTAAAAGTGTTTTTACTGCGCTAGCATAAGCATTGAAGGAAAAGTGATTATTTAGAGCAGAGAAACTGCTGTCATCAGATTGCGGCTTTCATTTGCTTTATCTCGACAAGCGCTTTCTCTGCATACTAAAAAGCAGCATTAACAGAGCCCCTTACTATGTTCTCTTGATATGTGTTCTATCTGCGCCTAGTAATGCATTTAAGGAAAAGCGATTATCTCGAGCAGAGAAGCTGCTATCCTCAGATTGTGGCTTTCATCAGCTTTATCTCTTCAAGCGCTTTCACTGCAAACTACAAAGGAGCATTGACAGAGCTCCTTATTATTCTCTCTTGTTGTGTTTTCTATCTGCGCCTAGTAATGCATTTAAGTTAAACCGATTACCTCGAGTAGAGAAGCTGCTATCATCAGATTCTGGATTTCATCTGCTTTATTTCTACAAGCGCTATGACTGCATCCTATAAAGCAGCTTTGGCTAGCTTATTATTAGATTATCCTTAAAAGTGTTTTTACTGCGCTAGCATAAGCATTGAAGGAAAAGTGATTATTTAGAGCAGAGAAACTGCTGTCATCAGATTGCGGCTCTCATTTGCTTTATCTCGACAAGAGCTTTCTCTGCATACTAAAAAGCAGCATTAACAGAGCCCCTTACTGTGTTTTCTTGATATGTGTTTTATCTGCGCCTAGTAATGCATTTAAGGAAAAGCGATTATCTCGAGCAGAGAAGCTGCTATCATCAGATTGTGTATTGCCATAGCCTTATCTCTACAATATATTTCACTGCAAACTACAGAACAGCATTAACATCGATCCTAACAATATTCTCTTGGTATGTGGTCTATCTGCGCATACTAAAGCATCTAAGGAAAAGCGATTATCTCGATCAGAAAAGCTGCTATCATCAGATTGTGGCTTTCATCAGCTTTATCTCTACAAGCGCTTTCACTGCAAACTACAAAGCAGCTTTGGTTAGCTTTTTATTCGAGTATCCTTCAATGTGTTCTAACTCCGCTTGCATAAGCATTGAAGGAAAAGTGATTATTTCGAGCAGAGAAACTGCTGTCACTAGATTGTGGCTTTCATCAGCTTTATCTCTTCAAGCGCTTTCTCTGCATACTAAAAAGCAGCATTAACAGAGCCCCTTACTATGTTCTCTTGATATGTGTTCTATCTGAGCCTAGTAATGCATTTAAGGAAAAGCGATTATCTCGAGCAGAGAAGTTGCTATCATCAGATTGTGGCTTTCATCTGCTTTATTTCTACAAGCGCTATCACTGCATCCTACAAAGCAGCTTTGACTAGCTTTTTATTAGAGTGTCCTTAAATGTGTTTTTACTGCACCAGCATTAGCATTGAAGGAAAAGTGATTATTTAGAGCAGAGAAACTGCTTTCATCAGATTGCGGCTCTCATTTGCTTTATCTCGACAAGCGCTTTCTCTGCATAATAAAAAGCAGCATTAACAGAGCCCCTTACTGTGTTTTCTTGATATGTGTTTTATCTGCGCCTAGTAATGCATTTAAGGAAAAGCGATTATCTCGAGCAGAGAAGCTGCTATCATCAGATTGTGTATTGCCATAGCGTTATCTCTACAAGATATTTCACTGCAAACTACAGAACAGCATTAACAGCCATCCTAACAATATTCTCTTGGTATGTGTTCTATCTGCGCATACTATAGCATTTAAGGAAAAGCGATTATCTCGAGCAGAGAAGCTGCTATCATCAGATTGTGGCTTTCATCAGCTTAATCTCTACAAGCGCTTTCACTGCAACCTACAAAGCAGCTTTGGCTAGCTTTTTATTCGAGTATCCTTCAATGTGTTCTAACTGCGCTTGCATAAGCATTGAAGGAAAAGTGATTATTTCGAGCAGAGAAACTGCTGTCACTAGATTGTGGCTTTCATCAGCTTTGTCTCTTCAAGCGCTTTCTCTGCATACTAAAAAGCAGCATTAACAGAGCCCCTTACTATGTTCTCTTGATATGTGTTTTATCTGCGCCTAGTAATGCATTTAAGGAAAAGCGATTATCTCAAGCAGAGAAGCTGCTATCATCAGATTGTGTATTGCCATAGCCTTATCTCTACAAGATATTTCACTGCAAACTACAGAACAGCATTAACAGCCATCCTAACAATATTCCCATGGTATGTGTTCTATCTGCGCATACTAAATCATTTATGGAAAAGCGATTATCTCGAGCAGGGAAGCTGCTATCATCAGATTGTGGCTTTCATCAGCTTTATCTCTACAAGCGCTTTCACTGCAAAATACAAAGCAGCTTTGGTTAGCTTTTTATTCGAGTATCCTTCAATGTGTTCTAACTGCGCTTGCATAAGCATTGAAGGAAAAGTGATTATTTCGAGCAGAGAAACTGCTGTCACTAGATTGTGGCTTTCATCAGTTTATCTCTTCAAGCGCTTTCTCTGCATATTAAAAAGCAGCATTAACAGAGCCCCTTACTGTGTTTTCTTGATATGTGTTTTATCTGCGCCGAGTAATGCATTTAAGGAAAAGCGATTATCTCGAGCAGAGAAACTGCTGTCATCAGATTGCGGCTTTCATTTGCTTTATCTCGACAAGCGCTTTCTCTGCATACTAAAAAGCAGCATTAACAGAGCCCCTTACTGTGTTCTCTTGATATGTGTTTTATCTGCGCCTAGTAATATATTTAAGGAAAAGCGATTATATCGAGCAGAGAAGCTGCTATCATCAGATTGTGTATTGCCATAGCCTTATCTCTACAAGATATTTCACTGCAAACTACGGAACAGCATTAACATCCATATTAACAATATTCTCTTGGTATGTGTTCTATCTGCGCATACTAAAGCATTTAAGGAAAAGCGATTATCTCTAGCAGAGAAGCTGCTGTCATCAGATTGTGGCTTTCATCAGCTTTATCTCTACAAGCGCTTTCACTGCAACCTACAAAGCAGCTTTGGCTAGCTTTTTATTCGAGTATCCTTCAATGTGTTCTATCTGCGCTTGCATAAGCATTGAAGGAAAAGTGATTATTTCGAGCAGAGAAACTGCTGTCACTAGATTGTGGCTTTCATCAACTTTATCTCTTGAAGCGCTTTCTCTGCATACTAAAAGGCAGCATTAACAGAGCCCCTTACTATGTTCTCTTGATATGTGTTCTATCTGCGCCTAGTAATGCATTTAAGGAAAAGCGATTATCTCGAGCAGAGAAGCTGCTATCCTCAGATTGTGGCTTTCATCAGCTTTATCTCTTCAAGCGCTTTCACTGCAAACTATAAAGGAGCATTGACAGAGCTCCTTATTATTCTCTCTTGTTGTGTTTTCTATCTGGGCCTAGTAATGCATTTAATGTAAACCGATTATCTCGAGTAAAGAAGCTGCTATCATCAGATTGTGGCTTTCATCTGCTTTATTTCTACAAACGCGCTCACTGCATCCTGCAAAGCAGCTTTGGCTAGCTTTTTATTAGAGTATCCTTAAATGTGTTTTTACTGCGCTAGCATAAGCATTGAAGGAAAAGTGATTATTTAGAGCAGAGAAACTGCTGTCATCAGATTGCGGCTCTCATTTGCTTTATCTCGACAAGCGCTTTCTCTGCATACTAAAAAGCAGCATTAACAGAGCCCCTTACTGTGTTCTCTTGATATGTGTTTTATCTGCGCCTAGTAATGCATTTAAGGAAAAGCGATTATCTCGAGCAGAGAAGTTGCTATCATCAGATTGTGTATTGCCATAGCCTTATCTCTACAAGATATTTCACTGCAAACTACAGAACAGCATTAACATCCATCCTAACAATATTCTCTTGGTATGTGTTTTATCTGCGCATACTATAGCATTTAAGGAAAAGCGATTATCTCGAGCAGAGAAGCTGCTATCATCAGATTGTGGCTTTCATCAGCTTTATCTCTACAAGCGCTTTCACTGCAAACTACAAAGCAGCTTTGGCTAGCTTTTTATTCGAGTATCCTTCAATGTGTTCTAACTGCGCTTGCATAAGCATTGAAGGAAAAGTGATTATTTCGAGCAGAGAAACTGCTGTCACTAGATTGTGGCTTTCATCAGCTTTATCTCTTCAAGCGCTTTCTCTGCATACTAAAAAGCAGCATTAACAGAGCCCCTTACTGTGTTCTCTTGATATGTGTTTTATCTGCGCCTAGTAATGCATTTAAGGAAAAGCGATTATCTCGGGCAGAGAAGCTGCTATCCTCAGATTGTGGCTTTCATCAGCTTTATCTCTTCAAGCGCTTTCACTGCAAACTACAAAGGAGCATTGACAGAGCTCCTTATTATTCTCTCTTGTTGTGTTTTCTATCTGCGCCTAGTAATGCATTTAAGGTAAACCGATTATCTCGAGTAGAGAAGCTGCTATCATCAGATTGTGGCTTTCATCTGCTTTATTTCTACAAGCGCTATCACTGCATCCTACAAAGCAGCTTTGGCTAGCTTTTTATTAGAGTATCCTTAAATGTGTTTTTACTGCGCTAGCATAAGCATTGAAGGAAAAGTGATTATTTAGAGCAGAGAAACTGCTGTCATCAGATTGCGGCTTTCATCAGCTTTATCTCTTCAAGCGCTTTCTCTGCATACTAAAAAGCAGCATTAACAGAGCCCCTTACTATGTTCTCTAGATATGTTTTCTATCTGCGCCTAGTAATGCATTTAAGGAAAAGCGATTATCTCGGGCAGAGAAGCTGCTATCATCAGATTGTGTATTGCCATAGCCTTATCTCTACAAGATATTTCACTGCAAACTACAGAACAGCATTAACAGCCATCCTAACAATATTCCCATGGTATGTGTTCTATCTGCGCTTACTAAATCATTTAAGGAAAAGCGATTATCTCGAGCAGGGAAGCTGCTATCATCAGATTGTGGCTTTCATCAGCTTTATCTCTACAAGCGCTTTCACTGCAAACTACAAAGCAGCTTTGGTTAGCTTTTTATTCGAGTATCCTTCAATGTGTTCTAACTGCGCTTGCATAAGCATTGAAGGAAAAGTGATTATTTAGAGCAGAGAAACTGCTGTCATCAGATTGCGGCTTTCATCAGCTTTATCTCTTCAAGCGCTTTCTCTGCATACTAAAAAGCTGCATTAACAGAGCCCCTTACTATGTTCTCTTGATATGTGTTCTATCTGCGCCTAGTAATGCATTTAAGGAAAAGCGATTATCTCGGGCAGAGAAGCTGCTATCCTCAGATTGTGGCTTTCATTCGCTTTATCTCTTCAAGCGCTTTTACTGCAAACTACAAAGGAGCATTGACAGAGCTCCTTATTATTCTCTCTTGTTGTGTTTTCTATCTGCGCCTAGTAATGCATTTAAGGTAAAGCGATTATCTCGAGTAGAGAAGCTGCTATCATCAGATTGTGGCTTTCATCTGCTTTATTTCTACAAGCGCTATCACTGCATCCTACAAAGCAGCTTTGGCTAGCTTTTTATTAGAGTATCCTTAAATGTGTTTTTACTGCGCTAGCATAACCATTGAAGGAAAAGTGATTATTTCGAGCAGAGAAACTGCTGTCACTAGATTGTGGCTTTCATCAGCTTTATCTCTTCAAGCGCTTTCTCTGCATACTAAAAAGCAGCATTAACAGAGCCCCTTACTGTGTTCTCTTGATATGTGTTTTATCTGCGTCAAGTAATGCATTTAAGGAAAAGCGATTATCTCGAGCAGAGAAGCTGCTATCATCAGATTGTGGCTTTCATCTGCTTTATTTCTACAAGCGCTATCACTGCATCCTACAAAGAGGCTTTTACTAGCTTTTTATTAGAGTGTCCTTAAATGTGTTTTTACTGCACCAGCACAAGCATTGAAGGAAAAGTGATTATTTAGAGCAGAGAAACTGCTGTCATCAGATTGCGGCTCTCATTTGCTTTATCTCGACAAGCGCTTTCTCTGCATACTAAAAAGCAGCATTAACAGAGCCCCTTACTGTGTTTTCTTGATATGTGTTTTATCTGCGCCTAGTAATGCATTTAAGGAAAAGCGATTATCTCGAGCAGAGAAGCTGCTATCATCAGATTGTGTATTGCCATAGCCTTATCTCTACAAGATATTTAACTGCAAACTACAGAACTACATTAACAGCCATCCTAACAATATTCCCATTGTATGAGTTCTATCTGCGCATACTAAAGCATTTAAGGAAAAGCGAGTATCTCGACCAGAGAAGCTGCTACCATCAGATTGTGGCTTTCATCAGCTTTACAAGCGCTTTCACTGCAACCTACAAGGCAGCTTTGGCTAGCTTTTTATTCGAGTATCCTTCAATGTGTTCTAACTGCGCTTGCATAAGCCTTGAAGTAAAACTGATTATTTCGAGCAGAGAAACTGCTGTCACTAGATTGTGGCTTTCATCAGCTTTATCTCTACAAGCGCTTTCTCTGCATACTAAAAAGCAGCATTAACAGAGCCCCTTACTGTGTTCTCTTGATATGTGTTTTATCTGCGCCTAGTAATGCATTTAAGGAAAAGCGATTATTTCGAGCAGAGAAACTGCTGTCACTAGATTGCGGCTTTCATTTGCTTTACCTCGACAAGCGCTTTCTCTGCATACTAAAAAGCAGCATTAACAGAGCCCCTTACTATGTTCTCTTGATATGTGTTCTATCTGCGCCTAGTAATGCATTTAAGGAAAAGCGATATTCTCGGGCATAGAAGCTTCTATCCTCAGATTGTGGCTTTCATCAGCTTTATCTCTTCAAGCGCTTTAACTGCAAACTACAAAGGAGCATTTACAGAGCTCCTTATTATTCTCTCTTGTTGTGTTTTCTATCTGCGCCTAGTAATGCATTTAAGGAAAAGCGATTATCTCGAGCAGAGAAGCTGCTATCATCAGATTGTGTATTGCCATAGCCTTATCTCTACAAGATATTTCACTGCAAACTACAGAACAGCATTAACATCCATCCTAACAATATTCTCTTGGTATGTGTTTTATCTGCGCATACTATAGCATTTAAGGAAAAGCGATTATCTCGAGCAGAGAAGCTGCTATCATCAGATTGTGGCTTTCATCAGCTTTATCTCTACAAGCGCTTTCACTGCAAACTACAAAGCAGCTTTGGCTAGCTTTTTATTCGAGTATCCTTCAATGTGTTCTAACTGCGCTTGCATAAGCATTGAAGGAAAAGTGATTATTTCGAGCAGAGAAACTGCTGTCACTAGGTTGTGGCTTTCATCAGCTTTATCTCTTCAAGCGCTTTCTCTGCATACTAAAAAGCAGCATTAACAGAGCCCCTTACTATGTTCTCTTGATATGTGTTCTATCTGCGCCTAGTAATGCATTTAAGGAAAAGCGATTATCTCGAGCAGAGAAGCTGCTATCATCAGATTGTCGCTTTCATCTGCTTTATTTCTACAAGCGCTATCACTGCATCCTACAAAGCAGCTTTGACTAGCTTTTTATTAGAGTGTCCTTAAATGTGTTTTTACTGCGCTAGCATAAGCATTGAAGGAAAAGGGATTATTTAGAGCAGAGAAACTGCTGTCATCAGATTGCGGCTCTCATTTGCTTTATCTCTACAAGCGCTTTCTCTGCATAATAAAAAGCAGCATTAACAGAGCCCCTTACTGTGTTTTCTTGATATGTGTTTTATCTGCGCCTAGTAATGCATTTAAGGAAAAGCGATTATCTCGAGCAGAGAATCTGCTATCATCAGATTGTGTATTGCCATAGCCTTATCTCTACAATATATTTCACTGCAAACTACAGAACAGCATTAACATCGATCCTAACAATATTCTCTTGGTATGTGGTCTATCTGCGCATACTAAAGCATCTAAGGAAAAGCGATTATCTCGATCAGAAAAGCTGCTATCATCAGATTGTGGCTTTCATCAGCTTTATCTCTACAAGCGCTTTCACTGCAAACTACAAAGCAGCTTTGGCTAGCTTTTTATTCGAGTATCCTTCAATGTGTTCTAACTGCGCTTGCATAAGCATTGAAGGAAAAGCGATTATTTCGTGCAGAGAAACTGCTGTCACTAGATTGCGGCTTTCATTTGCTTTACCTCGACAAGCGCTTTCTCTGCATACTAAAAAGCAGGATTAACAGAGCCCCTTACTATGTTCTCTTGATATGTGTTCTATCTGCTCCTAGTAATGCATTTAAAGAAAAGCGATATTCTCGGGCAGAGAAGCTGCTATCCTCAGATTGTGGCTTTCATCAGCTTTATCTCTTCAAGCGCTTTCACTGCAAACTACAAAGGAGCATTGACAGAGCTCCTTATTATTCTCTCTTGTTGTGTTTTCTATCTGCGCCTAGTAATGCATTTAAGGTAAACCGATTATCTCGAGTAGAGAAGCTGCTATCATCAGATTGTGCCTTTCATCTGCTTTATTTCTACAAGCGCTATCACTGCATCCTACAAAGCAGCTTTGGCAAGCTTTTTATTCGAGTATCCTTCAATGTGTTCTAACTGCGCTTGCATAAGCATTGAAGGAAAAGTGATTATTTCGAGCAGAGAAACTGCTGTCACTAGATTGTGGCTTTCATCAGCTTTGTCTCTTCAAGCGCTTTCTCTGCATACTAAAAAGCAGCATTAACAGAGCCCCTTACTATGTTCTCTTGATATGTGTTTTATCTGCGCCTAGTAATGCATTTAAGGAAAAGCGATTATCTCGAGCAGAGAAGCTGCTATCATCAGATTGTGTATTGCCATAGCCTTATCTCTACAAGATATTTCACTGCAAACTACAGAACAGCATTAACATCGATCCTAACAATATTCCCATGGTATGTGTTCTATCTGCGCATACTAAATCATTTAAGGAAAAGCGATTATCTCGAGCAGGGAAGCTGCTATCATCAGATTGTGGCTTTCATCTGCTTTATCTCTACAAGCGCTTTCACTGCAAAATACAAAGCAGCTTTGGTTAGCTTTTTTATCGAGTATCCTTCAATGTGTTCTAACTGCGCTTGCATAAGCATTGAAGGAAAAGTGATTATTTCGAGCAGAGAAACTGCTGTCACGAGATTGTGGCTTTCATCAGCTTTATCTCTTCAAGCGCTTTCTCTGCATACTAAAAAGCAGCATTAACAGAGCCCCTTACTGTGTTTTCTTGATATGTGTTTTATCTGCGCCTAGTAATGCATTTAAGGAAAAGCGATTATCTCGAGCAGAGAAACTGCTGTCATCAGATTGCGGCTTTCATTTGCTTTATCTCGACAAGCGCTTTCTCTGCATACTAAAAAGCAGCATTAACAGAGCCCCGTACTATGTTCTCTTGATATGTGTTCTATCTGCGCCTAGTAATGCATTTAAGGAAAAGCGATTATCTCGAGCAGAGAAGCTGCTATCCTCAGATTGTGGCTTTCATCAGCTTTATCTCTTCAAGCGCTTTCACTGCAAACTACAAAGGAGCATTGACAGAGCTCCTTATTATTCTCTCTTGTTGTGTTTTCTATCTGCGCCTAGTAATGCATTTAAGTTAAACCGATTACCTCGAGTAGAGAAGCTGCTATCATCAGATTGTGGATTTCATCTGCTTTATTTCTACAAGCGCTATGACTGCATCCTATAAAGCAGCTTTGGCTAGCTTATTATTAGATTATCCTTAAAAGTGTTTTTACTGCGCTAGCATAAGCATTGAAGGAAAAGTGATTATTTAGAGCAGAGAAACTGCTGTCATCAGATTGCGGCTCTCATTTGCTTTATCTCGACAAGAGCTTTCTCTGCATACTAAAAAGCAGCATTAACAGAGCCCCTTACTGTGTTTTCTTGATATGTGTTTTATCTGCGCCTAGTAATGCATTTAAGGAAAAGCGATTATCTCGAGCAGAGAAGCTGCTATCATCAGATTGTGTATTGCCATAGCCTTATCTCTACAAGATATTTCACTGCAAACTACAGAACAGCATTAACAGCCATCCTAACAATATTCTCTTGGTATGTGTTCTATCTGCGCATACTATAGCATTTAAGGAAAAGCGATTATCTCGAGCAGAGAAGCTGCTATCATCAGATTGTGGCTTTCATCAGCTTTATCTCTACAAGCGCTTTCACTGCAAACTACAAAGCAGCTTTGGCTAGCTTTTTATTCGAGTATCCTTCAATGTGTTCTAACTGCGCTTGCATAAGCATTGAAGGAAAAGTGATTATTTCGAGCAGAGAAACTGCTGTCACTAGGTTGTGGCTTTCATCAGCTTTATCTCTTCAAGCGCTTTCTCTGCATACTAAAAAGCAACATTAACAGAGCCCCTTACTATGTTCTCTTGATATGTGTTCTATCTGCGCCTAGTAATGCATTTAAGGAAAAGCGATTATCTCGGGCAGAGAAGCTGCTATCCTCAGATTGTGGCTTTCATCAGCTTTATCTCTTCAAGCGCTTTCACTGCAAACTACAAAGGAGCATTGACAGAGCTCCTTATTATTCTCTCTTGTTGTGTTTTCTATCTGCGCCTAGTAATGCATTTAAGTTAAACCGATTATCTCGAGTAGAGAAGCTGCTATCATCAGATTGTGGCTTTCATTTGCTTTATTTCTACAAGCGCTATCACTGCATCCTACAAAGCAGCTTTGGCTAGCTTTTTATTAGAGTATCCTTAAATGTGTTTTTACTGCGCTAGCATAAGCATTGAAGGAAAAGTGATTATTTAGAGCAGAGAAACTGCTGTCATCAGATTGCGGCTCTCATTTGCCTTATCTCTGCAAGCGCTTTCTCTGCATACTAAAAAGCAGCATTAACAGAGCCCCTTACTGTGTTTTCTTGATATGTGTTTTATCTGCGCCTAGTAATGCATTTAAGGAAAAGCGATTATCTCGAGCAGAGAAGCTGCTATCATCAGATTGTGTATTGCCATAGCCTTATCTCTACAAGATATTTCACTGCAAACTACAGAACAGAATAAACAGCCATCCTAACAATATTCTCATGGTATGTGTTCTATCTGCGCATACTAAAGCATTTAAGGAAATGCGATTATCTCGAGCAGGGAAGCTGCTATCATCAGATTGTGACTTTCATCAGCTTTATCTCTTCAAGCGCTTTCACTGCAACCTACAAAGCAGTTTTGGCTAGCTTTTTATTCGAGTATCCTTCAATGTGTTCTAACTGCGCTTGCATAAGCATTGAAGGAAAAGTGATTATATCGAGCAGAGAAACTGCTGTCACTAGATTGTGGCTTTCATCAGCTTTATCTCTTCAAACGCTTTCTCTGCATACTAAAAAGCAGCATTAACAGAGCCCCTTACTATGTTCTCTTGATATGTGTTCTATCTGCGCCTAGTAATGCATTTAAGGAAAAGCGATTATCTCGAGCAGAGAAGCTGCTATCATCAGATTGTGGCTTTCATCTGCTTTATTTCTACAAGCGCTATCACTGCATCCTACAAAGCAGCTTTGACTAGCTTTTTATTAGAGTGTCCTTAAATGTGTTTTTACTGCGCTAGCATAAGCATTGAAGGAAAAGTGATTATTTAGAGCAGAGAAACTGCTGTCATCAGATTGCGGCTCTCATTTGCTTTATCTCGACAAGCGCTTTCTCTGCATAATAAAAAGCAGCATTAACAGAGCCCCTTACTGTGTTTTCTTGATATGTGTTTTATCTGCGCCTAGTAATGCATTTAAGGAAAAGCGATTATCTCGAGCAGAGAAGCTGCTATCATCAGATTGTGTATTGCCATAGACTTATCTCTACAATATATTTCACTGCAAACTACAGAACAGCATTAACATCGATCCTAACAATATTCTCTTGGTATGTGGTCTATCTGCGCATACTAAAGCATCTAAGGAAAAGCGATTATCTCGATCAGAAAAGCTGCTATCATCAGATTGTGGCTTTCATCAGCTTTATCTCTACAAGCGCTTTCACTGCAAACTACAAAGCAGCTTTGGCTAGCTTTTTATTCGAGTATCCTTCAATGTGTTCTAACTGCGCTTGCATAAGCATTGAAGGAAAAGCGATTATTTCGAGCAGAGAAACTGCTGTCACTAGATTGCGGCTTTCATTTGCTTTACCTCGACAAGCGCTTTCTCTGCATACTAAAAAGCAGCATTAACAGAGCCCCTTACTATGTTCTCTTGATATGTGTTCTATCTGCTCCTAGTAATGCATTTAAAGAAAAGCGATATTCTCGGGCAGAGAAGCTGCTATCCTCAGATTGTGGCTTTCATCAGCTTTATCTCTTCAAGCGCTTTAACTGCAAACTACAAAGGAGCATTGACAGAGCTCCTTATTATTCTCTCTTGTTGTGTTTTCTATCTGCGCCTAGTAATGCATTTAAGGTAAACCGATTATCTCGAGTAGAGAAGCTGCTATCATCAGATTGTGGCTTTCATCTGCTTTATTTCTACAAGCGCTATCACTGCATCCTACAAAGCAGCTTTGGCTAGCTTTTTATTCGAGTATCCTTCAATGTGTTCTAACTGCGCTTGCATAAGCATTGAAGGAAAAGTGATTATTTCGAGCAGAGAAACTGCTGTCACTAGATTGTGGCTTTCATCAGCTTTGTCTCTTCAAGCGCTTTCTCTGCATACTAAAAAGCAGCATTAACAGAGCCCCTTACTATGTTCTCTTGATATGTGTTTTATCTGCGCCTAGTAATGCATTTAAGGAAAAGCGATTATCTCGAGCAGAGAAGCTGCTATCATCAGATTGTGTATTGCCATAGCCTTATCTCTACAAGATATTTCACTGCAAACTACAGAACAGCATTAACAGCCATCCTAACAATATTCCCATGGTATGTGTTCTATCTGCGCATACTAAATCATTTAAGGAAAAGCGATTATCTCGAGCAGGGAAGCTGCTATCATCAGATTGTGGCTTTCATCAGCTTTATCTCTACAAGCGCTTTCACTGCAAAATACAAAGCAGCTTTGGTTAGCTTTTTTTTCGAGTATCCTTCAATGTGTTCTAACTGCGCTTGCATAAGCATTGAAGGAAAAGTGATTATTTCGAGCAGAGAAACTGCTGTCACGAGATTGTGGCTTTCATCAGCTTTATCTCTTCAAGCGCTTTCTCTGCATACTAAAAAGCAGCATTAACAGAGCCCCTTACTGTGTTTTCTTGATATGTGTTTTATCTGCGCCTAGTAATGCATTTAAGGAAAAGCGATTATCTCGAGCAGAGAAACTGCTGTCATCAGATTGCGGCTTTCTTTTGCTTTATCTCGACAAGCGCTTTCTCTGCATACTAAAAAGCAGCATTAACAGAGCCCCTTACTATGTTCTCTTGATATGTGTTCTATCTGCGCCTAGTAATGCATTTAAGGAAAAGCGATTATCTCGAGCAGAGAAGCTGCTATCCTCAGATTGTGGCTTTCATCAGCTTTATCTCTTCAAGCGCTTTCACTGCAAACTACAAAGGAGCATTGACAGAGCTCCTTATTATTCTCTCTTGTTGTGTTTTCTATCTGCGCCTAGTAATGCATTTAAGTTAAACCGATTACCTCGAGTAGAGAAGCTGCTATCATCAGATTCTGGATTTCATCTGCTTTATTTCTACAAGCGCTATGACTCCATCCTATAAAGCAGCTTTGGCTAGCTTATTATTAGATTATCCTTAAAAGTGTTTTTACTGCGCTAGCATAAGCATTGAAGGAAAAGTGATTATTTAGAGCAGAGAAACTGCTGTCATCAGATTGCGGCTCTCATTTGCTTTATCTCGACAAGAGCTTTCTCTGCATACTAAAAAGCAGCATTAACAGAGCCCCTTACTGTGTTTTCTTGATATGTGTTTTATCTGCGCCTAGTAATGCATTTAAGGAAAAGCGATTATCTCGAGCAGAGAAGCTGCTATCATCAGATTGTGTATTGCCATAGCCTTATCTCTACAATATATTTCACTGCAAACTACAGAACAGCATTAACATCGATCCTAACAATATTCTCTTGGTATGTGGTCTATCTGCGCATACTAAAGCATCTAAGGAAAAGCGATTATCTCGATCAGAAAAGCTGCTATCATCAGATTGTGGCTTTCATCAGCTTTATCTCTACAAGCGCTTTCACTGCAAACTACAAAGCAGCTTTGGCTAGCTTTTTATTCGAGTATCCTTCAATGTGTTCTAACTGCGCTTGCATAAGCATTGAAGGAAAAGCGATTATTTCGAGCAGAGAAACTGCTGTCACTAGATTGCGGCTTTCATTTGCTTTACCTCGACAAGCGCTTTCTCTGCATACTAAAAAGCAGCATTAACAGAGCCCCTTACTATGTTCTCTTGATATGTGTTCTATCTGCGCCTAGTAATGCATTTAAAGAAAAGCGATATTCTCGGGCAGAGAAGCTGCTATCCTCAGATTGTGGCTTTTATCAGCTTTATCTCTTCAAGCGCTTTCACTGCAAACTACAAAGGAGCATTGACAGAGCTCCTTATTATTCTCTCTTGTTGTGTTTTCTATCTGCGCCTAGTAATGCATTTAAGGTAAACCGATTATCTCGAGTAGAGAAGCTGCTATCATCGGATTGTGCCTTTCATCTGCTTTATTTCTACAAGCGCTATCACTGCATCCTACAAAGCAGCTTTGGCTAGCTTTTTATTAGAGTATCCTTAAATGTGTTTTTACTGAGCTAGCATAAGCATTGAAGGAAAAGTGATTATTTAGAGCAGAGAAACTGCTGTCATCAGATTGCAGCTCTCATTTGCCTTATCTCTGCAAGCGCTTTCTCTGCATACTAAAAAGCAGCATTAACAGAGCCCCTTACTGTGTTTTCTTGATATGTGTTTTATCTGCGCCTAGTAATGCATTTAAGGAAAAGCGATTATCTCGAGCAGAGAAGCTGCTATCATCAGATTGTGTATTGCCATAGCCTTATCTCTACAAGATATTTCACTGCAAACTACAGAACAGCATTAACAGCCATCCTAACAATATTCTCATGGTATGTGTTCTATCTGCGCATACTATAGCATTTAAGGAAAAGCGATTATCTCGAGCAGAGAAGCTGCTATCATCAGATTGTGGCTTTCATCAGCTTTATCTCTACAAGCGCTTTCACTGCAACCTACAAAGCAGTATTGGCTAGCTTTTTATTCGAGTATCCTTCAATGTGTTCTAACTGCGCTTGCATAAGCATTGAAGGAAAAGTGATTATTTCGAGCAGAGAAACTGCTGTCACTAGATTGTGGCTTTCATCAGCTTTGTCTCTTCAAACGCTTTCTCTGCATACTAAAAAGCAGCATTAACAGAGCCCCTTACTATGTTCTCTTGATATGTGTTCTATCTGCGCCTAGTAATGCATTTAAGGAAAAGCGATTATCTCGAGCAGAGAAGCTGCTATCATCAGATTGTGTATTGCCATAGCCTTATCTCTACAAGATATTTCACTGCAAACTACAGAACAGCATTAACAGCCATCCTAACAATATTCCCATGGTATGTGTTCTATCTGCGCATACTAAATCATTTAAGGAAAAGCGATTATCTCGAGCAGGGAAGCTGCTATCATCAGATTGTGGCTTTCATCAGCTTTATCTCTACAAGCGCTTTCACTGCAAAATACAAAGCAGCTTTGGTTAGCTTTTTATTCGAGTATCCTTCAATGTGTTCTAACTGCGCTAGCATAAGCATTGAAGGAAAAGTGATTATTTCGAGCAGAGAAACTGCTGTCACGAGATTGTGGCTTTCATCAGCTTTATCTCTTCAAGCGCTTTCTCTGCATACTAAAAAGCAGCATTAACAGAGCCCCTTACTGTGTTTTCTTGATATGTGTTTTATCTGCGCCTAGTAATGCATTTAAGGAAAAGCGATTATCTCGAGCAGAGAAACTGCTGTCATCAGATTGCGGCTTTCATTTGCTTTATCTCGACAAGCGCTTTCTCTGCATACTAAAAAGCAGCATTAACAGAGCCCCTTACTATGTTCTCTTGATATGTGTTCTATCTGCGCCTAGTAATGCATTTAAGGAAAAGCGATTATCTCGAGCAGAGAAGCTGCTATCCTCAGATTGTGGCTTTCATCAGCTTTATCTCTTCAAGCGCTTTCACTGCAAACTACAAAGGAGCATTGACAGAGCTCCTTATTATTCTCTCTTGTTGTGTTTTCTATCTGCGCCTAGTAATGCATTTAAGTTAAACCGATTACCTCGAGTAGAGAAGCTGCTATCATCAGATTGTGGCTTTCATCTGCTTTATTTCTACAAGCGTTATGACTGCATCCTATAAAGCAGCTTTGGCTAGCTTATTATTAGAGTATCCTTAAAAGTGTTTTTACTGCGCTAGCATAAGCATTGAAGGAAAAGTGATTATTTAGAGCAGAGAAACTGCTGTCATCAGATTGCGGCTCTCATATGCTTTATCTCGACAAGAGCTTTCTCTGCATACTAAAAAGCAGCATTAACAGAGCCCCTTACTGTGTTTTCCTGATATGTGTTTTATCTGCGCCTAGTAATGCATTTAAGGAAAAGCGATTATCTCGAGCAGAGAAGCTGCTATCATCAGATTGTGTATTGCCATAGCATTATCTCTACAATATATTTCACTGCAAACTACAGAACAGCATTAACATCGATCCTAACAATATTCTCTTGGTATGTGGTCTATCTGCGCATACTATAGCATCTAAGGAAAAGCGATTATCTCGATCAGAAAAGCTGCTATCATCAGATTGTGGCTTTCATCAGCTTTATCTCTACAAGCGCTTTCACTGCAAACTACAAAGCAGCTTTGGCTAGCTTTTTATTCGAGTATCCTTCAATGTGTTCTAACTGCGCTTGCATAAGCATTGAAGGAAAAGCGATTATTTCGAGCAGAGAAACTGCTGTCACTAGATTGCGGCTTTCATTTGCTTTACCTCGACAAGCGCTTTCTCTGCATACTAAAAAGCAGCATTAACAGAGCCCCTTACTGTGTTCTCTTGATATGTGTTTTATCTGCGCCTACTAATGCATTTAAGGAAAAGCGATTATCTCGAGCAGAGAAACTGCTGTCATCAGATTGCGGCTTTCATTTGCTTTATCTCGACAAGCGCTTTCTCTGCATACTAAAAAGCAGCATTAACAGAGCCCCTTACTGTGTTATCTTGATATGTGTTTTATCTGCGCCTAGTAATGTATTTAAGGAAAAGCGATTATATCGAGCAGAGAAGCTGCTATCATCAGATTGTGTATTGCCATAGCCTTATCTCTACAAGATATTTCACTGCAAACTACGGAACAGCATTAACATCCATCGTAACAATATTCTCTTGGTATGTGTTCTATCTGCGCATACTAAAGCATTTAAGGAAAAGCGATAATCTCGAGAAGAGAAGCTGCTGTCATCAGATTGTGGCTTTCATCAGCTTTATCTCTACAAGCGCTTTCACTGCAACCTACAAAGCAGCTTTGGCTAGCTTTTTATTCGAGTATCCTTCAATGTGTTCTAACTGCGCTTGCATAAGCATTGAAGGAATAGTGATTATTTCGAGCAGAGAAACTGCTGTCACTAGATTGTGGCTTTCATCAACTTTATCTCTTCAAGCGCTTTCTCTGCATACTAAAAGGCAGCATTAACAGAGCCCCTTACTGTGTTTTCTTGATATGTGTTTTATCTGCGCCTAGTAATGCATTTAAGGAAAAGCGATTATCTCGAGCAGAGAAACTGCTGTCATCAGATTGCGGCTTTCATTTGCTTTATCTCGACAAGCGCTTTCTCTGCATACTAAAAAGCAGCATTAACAGAGCCCCTTACTATGTTCTCTTGATATGTGTTCTATCTGCGCCTAGTAATGCATTTAAGGAAAAGCGATTATCTCGAGCAGAGAAGCTGCTATCCTCAGATTGTGGCTTTCATCAGCTTTATCTCTTCAAGCGCTTTCACTGCAAACTACAAAGGAGCATTGACAGAGCTCCTTATTATTTTCTCTTGTTGTGTTTTCTATCTGCGCCTAGTAATGCATTTAAGTTAAACCGATTACCTCGAGTAGAGAAGCTGCTATCATCAGATTGTGGCTTTCATCTGCTTTATTTCTACAAGCGTTATGACTGCATCCTATAAAGCAGCTTTGGCTAGCTTATTATTAGAGTATCCTTAAAAGTGTTTTTACTGCGCTAGCATAAGCATTGAAGGAAAAGTGATTATTTAGAGCAGAGAAACTGCTGTCATCAGTTTGCGGCTCTCATATGCTTTATCTCGACAAGAGCTTTCTCTGCATACTAAAAAGCAGCATTAACAGAGCCCCTTACTGTGTTTTCTTGATATGTGTTTTATCTGCGCCTAGTAATGCATTTAAGGAAAAGCGATTATCTCGAGCAGAGAAGCTGCTATCATCAGATTGTGTATTGCCATAGCATTATCTCTACAATATATTTCACTGCAAACTACAGAACAGCATTAACATCGATCCTAACAATATTCTCTTGGTATGTGGTCTATCTGCGCATACTAAAGCATCTAAGGAAAAGCGATTATCTCGATCAGAAAAGCTGCTATCATCAGATTGTGGCTTTCATCAGCTTTATCTCTACAAGCGCTTTCACTGCAAACTACAAAGCAGCTTTGGCTAGCTTTTTATTCGAGTATCCTTCAATGTGTTCTAACTGCGCTTGCATAAGCATTGAAGGAAAAGCGATTATTTCGAGCAGAGAAACTGCTGTCACTAGATTGCGGCTTTCATTTGCTTTACCTCGACAAGCGCTTTCTCTGCATACTAAAAAGCAGCATTAACAGAGCCCCTTACTATGTTCTCTTGATATGTGTTCTATCTGCGCCTAGTAATGCATTTAAAGAAAAGCGATATTCTCGGGCAGAGAAGCTGCTATCCTCAGATTGTGGCTTTTATCAGCTTTATCTCTTCAAGCGCTTTCACTGCAAACTACAAAGGAGCATTGACAGAGCTCCTTATTATTCTCTCTTGTTGTGTTTTCTATCTGCGCCTAGTAATGCATTTAAGGTAAACCGATTATCTCGAGTAGAGAAGCTGCTATCATCGGATTGTGCCTTTCATCTGCTTTATTTCTACAAGCGCTATCACTGCATCCTACAAAGCAGCTTTGGCTAGCTTTTTATTAGAGTATCCTTAAATGTGTTTTTACTGAGCTAGCATAAGCATTGAAGGAAAAGTGATTATTTAGAGCAGAGAAACTGCTGTCATCAGATTGCGGCTCTCATTTGCCTTATCTCTGCAAGCGCTTTCTCTGCATACTAAAAAGCAGCATTAACAGAGCCCCTTACTGTGTTTTCTTGATATGTGTTTTATCTGCGCCTAGTAATGCATTTAAGGAAAAGCGATTATCTCGAGCAGAGAAGCTGCTATCATCAGATTGTGTATTGCCATAGCCTTATCTCTACAAGATATTTCACTGCAAACTACAGAACAGCATTAACAGCCATCCTAACAATATTCTCTTGGTATGTGTTCTATCTGCGCATACTATAGCATTTAAGGAAAAGCGATTATCTCGAGCAGAGAAGCTGCTATCATCAGATTGTGGCTTTCATCAGCTTTATCTCTACAAGCGCTTTCACTGCAACCTACAAAGCAGTATTGGCTAGCTTTTTATTCGAGTATCCTTCAATGTGTTCTAACTGCGCTTGCATAAGCATTGAAGGAAAAGTGATTATTTCGAGCAGAGAAACTGCTGTCACTAGATTGTGGCTTTCATCAGCTTTGTCTCTTCAAACGCTTTCTCTGCATACTAAAAAGCAGCATTAACAGAGCCCCTTACTATGTTCTCTTGATATGTGTTCTATCTGCGCCTAGTAATGCATTTAAGGAAAAGCGATTATCTCGAGCAGAGAAGCTGCTATCATCAGATTGTGTATTGCCATAGCCTTATCTCTACAAGATATTTCACTGCAAACTACAGAACAGCATTAACATCCATCCTAACAATATTCTCTTGGTATGTGTTCTATCTGCGCATACTATAGCATTTAAGGAAAAGCGATTATCTCGAGCAGAGAAGCTGCTATCATCAGATTGTGGCTTTCATCAGCTTTATCTCTACAAGCGCTTTCACTGCAACCTACAAAGCAGTATTGGCTAGCTTTTTATTCGAGTATCCTTCAATGTGTTCTAACTGCGCTTGCATAAGCATTGAAGGAAAAGTGATTATTTCGAGCAGAGAAACTGCTGTCACTAGATTGTGGCTTTCATCAGCTTTGTCTCTTCAAACGCTTTCTCTGCATACTAAAAAGCAGCATTAACAGAGCCCCTTACTATGTTCTCTTGATATGTGTTCTATCTGCGCCTAGTAATGCATTTAAGGAAAAGCGATTATCTCGAGCAGAGAAGCTGCTATCATCAGATTGTGTATTGCCATAGCCTTATCTCTACAAGATATTTCACTGCAAACTACAGAACAGCATTAACAGCCATCCTAACAATATTCCCATGGTATGTGTTCTATCTGCGCATACTAAATCATTTAAGGAAAAGCGATTATCTCGAGCAGGGAAGCTGCTATCATCAGATTGTGGCTTTCATCAGCTTTATCTCTACAAGCGCTTTCACTGCAAAATACAAAGCAGCTTTGGTTAGCTTTTTATTCGAGTATCCTTCAATGTGTTCTAACTGCGCTAGCATAAGCATTGAAGGAAAAGTGATTATTTCGAGCAGAGAAACTGCTGTCACGAGATTGTGGCTTTCATCAGCTTTATCTCTTCAAGCGCTTTCTCTGCATACTAAAAAGCAGCATTAACAGAGCCCCTTACTGTGTTTTCTTGATATGTGTTTTATCTGCGCCTAGTAATGCATTTAAGGAAAAGCGATTATCTCGAGCAGAGAAACTGCTGTCATCAGATTGCGGCTTTCATTTGCTTTATCTCGACAAGCGCTTTCTCTGCATACTAAAAAGCAGCATTAACAGAGCCCCTTACTATGTTCTCTTGATATGTGTTCTATCTGCGCCTAGTAATGCATTTAAGGAAAAGCGATTATCTCGAGCAGAGAAGCTGCTATCCTCAGATTGTGGCTTTCATCAGCTTTATCTCTTCAAGCGCTTTCACTGCAAACTACAAAGGAGCATTGACAGAGCTCCTTATTATTCTCTCTTGTTGTGTTTTCTATCTGCGCCTAGTAATGCATTTAAGTTAAACCGATTACCTCGAGTAGAGAAGCTGCTATCATCAGATTGTGGCTTTCATCTGCTTTATTTCTACAAGCGTTATGACTGCATCCTATAAAGCAGCTTTGGCTAGCTTATTATTAGAGTATCCTTAAAAGTGTTTTTACTGCGCTAGCATAAGCATTGAAGGAAAAGTGATTATTTAGAGCAGAGAAACTGCTGTCATCAGATTGCGGCTCTCATATGCTTTATCTCGACAAGAGCTTTCTCTGCATACTAAAAAGCAGCATTAACAGAGCCCCTTACTGTGTTTTCCTGATATGTGTTTTATCTGCGCCTAGTAATGCATTTAAGGAAAAGCGATTATCTCGAGCAGAGAAGCTGCTATCATCAGATTGTGTATTGCCATAGCATTATCTCTACAATATATTTCACTGCAAACTACAGAACAGCATTAACATCGATCCTAACAATATTCTCTTGGTATGTGGTCTATCTGCGCATACTATAGCATCTAAGGAAAAGCGATTATCTCGATCAGAAAAGCTGCTATCATCAGATTGTGGCTTTCATCAGCTTTACCTCTACAAGCGCTTTCACTGCAAACTACAAAGCAGCTTTGGCTAGCTTTTTATTCGAGTATCCTTCAATGTGTTCTAACTGCGCTTGCATAAGCATTGAAGGAAAAGCGATTATTTCGAGCAGAGAAACTGCTGTCACTAGATTGCGGCTTTCATTTGCTTTACCTCGACAAGCGCTTTCTCTGCATACTAAAAAGCAGCATTAACAGAGCCCATTACTGTGTTTTCTTGATATGTGTTTTATCTGCGCCTAGTAATGCATTTAAGGAAAAGCGATTATCTCGAGCAGAGAAGCTGCTATCATCAGATTGTGTATTGCCATAGCGTTATCTCTACAAGATATTTCACTGCAAACTACAGAACAGCATTAACAGCCATCCTAACAATATTCTCTTGGTATGTGTTCTATCTGCGCATACTATAGCATTTAAGGAAAAGCGATTATCTCGAGCAGAGAAGCTGCTATCATCAGATTGTGGCTTTCATCAGCTTTATCTCTACAAGCGCTTTCACTGCAACCTACAAAGCAGCTTTGGCTAGCTTTTTATTCGAGTATCCTTCAATGTGTTCTAACTGCGCTTGCATAAGCATTGAAGGAAAAGTGATTATTTCGAGCAGAGAAACTGCTGTCACTAGATTGTGGCTTTCATCAGCTTTGTCTCTTCAAGCGCTTTCTCTGCATACTAAAAAGCAGCATTAACAGAGCCCCTTACTGTGTTCTCTTGATATGTGTTTTATCTGCGCCTACTAATGCATTTAAGGAAAAGCGATTATCTCGAGCAGAGAAACTGCTGTCATCAGATTGCGGCTTTCATTTGCTTTATCTCGACAAGCGCTTTCTCTGCATACTAAAAAGCAGCATTAACAGAGCCCCTTACTGTGTTCTCTTGATATGTGTTTTATCTGCGCCTAGTAATGTATTTAAGGAAAAGCGATTATATCGAGCAGAGAAGCTGCTATCATCAGATTGTGTATTGCCATAGCCTTATCTCTACAAGATATTTCACTGCAAACTACGGAACAGCATTAACATCCATCCTAACAATATTCTCTTGCTATGTGTTCTATCTGCGCATACTAAAGCATTTAAGGAAAAGCGATAATCTCGAGAAGAGAAGCTGCTGTCATCAGATTGTGGCTTTCATCAGCTTTATCTCTACAAGCGCTTTCACTGCAACCTACAAAGCAGCTTTGGCTAGCTATTTATTCGAGTATCCTTCAATGTGTTCTAACTGCGCTTGCATAAGCATTGAAGGAATAGTGATTATTTCGAGCAGAGAAACTGCTGTCACTAGATTGTGGCTTTCATCAACTTTATCTCTTCAAGCGCTTTCTCTGCATACTAAAAGGCAGCATTAACAGAGCCCCTTACTATGTTCTCTTGATATGTGTTCTATCTGCGCCTAGTAATGCATTTAAGGAAAAGCGATTATTTCGAGCAGAGAAACTGCTGTCACTAGATTGCGGCTTTCATTTGCTTTACCTCGACAAGCGCTTTCTCTGCATACTAAAAAGCAGCATTAACAGAGCCCCTTACTATGTTCTCTTGATATGTGTTCTATCTGCGCCTATTAATGCATTTAAGGAAAAGCGATATTCTCGGGCAGAGAAGCTGCTATCCTCAGATTGTGGCTTTCATCAGCTTTATCTCTTCAAGCGCTTTAACTGCAAACTACAAAGGAGCATTTACAGAGCTCCTTATTATTCTCTCTTGTTGTGTTTTCTATCTGCGCCTAGTAATGCATTTAAGGTAAACCGATTATCTCGAGTAGAGAAGCTGCTATCATCGGATTGTGGCTTTCATCTGCTTTATTTCTACAAGCGCTATCACTGCATCCTACAAAGCAGCTTTGGCTAGCTTTTTAGTAGAGTATCCTTAAATGTGTTTTTACTGCGCTAGCATAAGCATTGAAGGAAAAGTGATTATTTAGAGCAGAGAAACTGCTGTCATCAGATTGCGGCTCTCATTTGCTTTATCTCGACAAGCGCTTTCTCTGCATACTAAAAAGCAGCATTAACAGAGCCCCTTACTGTGTTTTCTTGATATGTGTTTTATCTGCGCCTAGTAATGCATTTAAGGAAAAGCGATTATCTCGAGCAGAGAAGCTGCTATCATCAGATTGTGTATTGCCATAGCCTTATCTCTACAAGATATTTCACTGCAAACTACAGAACAGCATTAACATCCATCCTAACAATATTCTCTTGGTATGTGTTCTATCTACGCATACTTTAGCATTTAAGGAAAAGCGATTATCTCGAGCAGAGAAGCTGCTATCATCAGATTGTGGCTTTCATCAGCTTTATCTCTACAAGCGCTTTCACTGCAACCTACAAAGCAGTTTTGCAAGCTTTTTATTCGAGTATCCTTCAATGTGTTCTAACTGCGCTTGCATAAGCATTGAAGGAAAAGTGATTATTTCGAGCAGAGAAACTGCTGTCACTAGATTGTGGCTTTCATCAGCTTTATCTCTTCAAGCGCTTTATCTGCATACTAAAAAGCAGCATTAACAGAGCCCCTTACTATGTTCTCTTGATATGTGTTCTATCTGAGCCTAGTAATGCATTTAAGGAAAAGCGATTATCTCGAGCAGAGAAGCTGCTATCATCAGATTGTGGCTTTCATCTGCTTTATTTCTACAAGCGCTATCACTGCATCCTACAAAGCAGCTTTGACTAGCTTTTTATTAGAGTGTCCTTAAATGTGTTTTTACTGCGCCAGCATAAGCATTGAAGGAAAAGTGATTATTTAGAGCAGAGAAACTGCTGTCATCAGATTGCGGCTCTCATTTGCTTTATCTCGACAAGCGCTTTCTCTGCATAATAAAAAGCAGCATTAACAGAGCCCCTTACTGTGTTTTCTTGATATGTGTTTTATCTGCGCCTAGTAATGCATTTAAGGAAAAGCGATTATCTCGAGCAGAGAAGCTGCTATCATCAGATTGTGTATTGCCATAGCCTTATCTCTACAAGATATTTAACTGCAAACTACAGAACTGCATTAACAGCCATCCTAACAATATTCCCATTGTATGAGTTCTATCTGCGCATACTAAAGCATTTAAGGAAAAGCGAGTATCTCGAGCAGAGAAGCTGCTACCATCAGATTGTGGCTTTCATCAGCTTTACAAGCGCTTTCACTGCAACCTACAAGGCAGCTTTGGCTAGCTTTTTATTCGAGTATCCTTCAATGTGTTCTAACTGCGCTTGCATAAGCATTGAAGGAAAACTGATTATTTCGAGCAGAGAAACTGCTGTCACTAGATTGTGGCTTTCATCAGCTTTATCTCTACAAGCGCTTTCTCTGCATACTAAAAAGCAGCATTAACAGAGCCCCTTACTGTGTTCTCTTGATATGTGTTTTATCTGCGCCTAGTAATGCATTTAAGGAAAAGCGATTATTTCGAGCAGAGAAACTGCTGTCACTAGATTGCGGCTTTCATTTGCTTTACCTCGACAAGCGCTTTCTCTGCATACTAAAAAAGCAGCATTAACAGAGCCCCTTACTATGTTCTCTTGATATGTGTTCTATCTGCGCCTAGTAATGCATTTAAGGAAAAGCGATATTCTCGGGCATAGAAGCTTCTATCCTCAGATTATGGCTTTCATCAGCTTTATCTCTTCAAGCGCTTTAACTGCAAACTACAAAGGAGCATTTACAGAGCTCCTTATTATTCTCTCTTGTTGTGTTTTCTATCTGCGCCTAGTAATGCATTTAAGTTAAACCGATTACCTCGAGTAGAGAAGCTGCTATCATCAGATTGTGGCTTTCATCTGCTTTATTTCTACAAGCGTTATGACTGCATCCTATAAAGCAGCTTTGGCTAGCTTATTATTAGAGTATCCTTAAAAGTGTTTTTACTGCGCTAGCATAAGCATTGAAGGAAAAGTGATTATTTAGAGCAGAGAAACTGCTGTCATCAGATTGCGGCTCTCATATGCTTTATCTCGACAAGAGCTTTCTCTGCATACTAAAAAGCAGCATTAACAGAGCCCATTACTGTGTTTTCTTGATATGTGTTTTATCTGCGCCTAGTAATGCATTTAAGGAAAAGCGATTATCTCCAGCAGAGAAGCTGCTATCATCAGATTGTGTATTGCCATAGCATTATCTCTACAATATATTTCACTGCAAACTACAGAACAGCATTAACATCGATCCTAACAATATTCTCTTGGTATGTGGTCTATCTGCGCATACTATAGCATCTAAGGAAAAGCGATTATCTCGATCAGAAAAGCTGCTATCATCAGATTGTGGCTTTCATCAGCTTTACCTCTACAAGCGCTTTCACTGCAAACTACAAAGCAGCTTTGGCTAGCTTTTTATTCGAGTATCCTTCAATGTGTTCTAACTGCGCTTGCATAAGCATTGAAGGAAAAGCGATTATTTCGAGCAGAGAAACTGCTGTCACTAGATTGCGGCTTTCATTTGCTTTACCTCGACAAGCGCTTTCTCTGCATACTAAAAAGCAGCATTAACAGAGCCCCTTACTATGTTCTCTTGATATGTATTCTATCTGCGCCTAGTAATGCATTTAAAGAAAAGCGATATTCTCGGGCAGAGAAGCTGCTATCCTCAGATTGTGGCTTTCATCAGCTTTATCTCTTCAAGCGCTTTCACTGCAAACTACAAAGGAGCATTGACAGAGCTCCTTATTATTCTCTCTTGTTGTGTTTTCTATCTGCGCCTAGTAATGCATTTAAGGTAAAGCGATTATCTCGAGTAGAGAAGCTGCTATCATCAGATTGTGGCTTTCATCTGCTTTATTTCTACAAGCGCTATCACTGCATCCTACAAAGCAGCTTTGGCTAGCTTTTTATTAGAGTATCCTTAAATGTGTTTTCACTGCGCTAGCATAAGCATTGAAGGAAAAGTGATTATTTAGAGCACAGAAACTGCTGTCATCAGATTGCGGCTCTCATTTGCTTTATCTCTTCAAGCGCTTTCTCTGCATACTAAAAAGCAGCATTAACAGAGCCCCTTACTGTGTTCTCTTGATATGTGTTTTATCTGCGTCTAGTAATGCATTTAAGGAAAAGCGATTATCTCGAGCAGAGAAGCTGCTATCATCAGATTGTGTATTGCCATAGCCTTATCTCTACAAGATATTTCACTGCAAACTACAGAACAGCATTAACAGCCATCCTAACAATATTCCCATGGTATGTGTTCTATCTGCGCTTACTAAATCATTTAAGGAAAAGCGATTATCTCGAGCAGGGAAGCTGCTATCATCAGATTGTGGCTTTCATCAGCTTTATCTCTACAAGCGCTTTCACTGCAAACTACAAAGCAGCTTTGGTTAGCTTTTTATTCGAGTATCCTTCAATGTGTTCTAACTCCGCTTGCATAAGCATTGAAGGAAAAGTGATTATTTCGAGCAGAGAAACTGCTGTCACTAGATTGTGGCTTTCATCAGCTTTATCTCTTCAAGCGCTTTCTCTGCATACTAAAAAGCAGCATTAACAGAGCCCCTTACTATGTTCTCTTGATATGTGTTCTATCTGAGCCTAGTAATGCATTTAAGGAAAAGCGATTATCTCGAGCAGAGAAGTTGCTATCATCAGATTGTGGCTTTCATCTGCTTTATTTCTACAAGCGCTATCACTGCATCCTACAAAGCAGCTTTGACTAGCTTTTTATTAGAGTGTCCTTAAATGTGTTTTTACTGCACCAGCATTAGCATTGAAGGAAAAGTGATTATTTAGAGCAGAGAAACTGCTTTCATCAGATTGCGGCTCTCATTTGCTTTATCTCGACAAGCGCTTTCTCTGCATAATAAAAAGCAGCATTAACAGAGCCCCTTACTGTGTTTTCTTGATATGTGTTTTATCTGCGCCTAGTAATGCATTTAAGGAAAAGCGATTATCTCGAGCAGAGAAGCTGCTATCATCAGATTGTGTATTGCCATAGCGTTATCTCTACAAGATATTTCACTGCAAACTACAGAACAGCATTAACAGCCATCCTAACAATATTCTCTTGGTATGTGTTCTATCTGCGCATACTATAGCATTTAAGGAAAAGCGATTATCTCGAGCAGAGAAGCTGCTATCATCAGATTGTGGCTTTCATCAGCTTAATCTCTACAAGCGCTTTCACTGCAACCTACAAAGCAGCTTTGGCTAGCTTTTTATTCGAGTATCCTTCAATGTGTTCTAACTGCGCTTGCATAAGCATTGAAGGAAAAGTGATTATTTCGAGCAGAGAAACTGCTGTCACTAGATTGTGGCTTTCATCAGCTTTGTCTCTTCAAGCGCTTTCTCTGCATACTAAAAAGCAGCATTAACAGAGCCCCTTACTATGTTCTCTTGATATGTGTTTTATCTGCGCCTAGTAATGCATTTAAGGAAAAGCGATTATCTCAAGCAGAGAAGCTGCTATCATCAGATTGTGTATTGCCATAGCCTTATCTCTACAAGATATTTCACTGCAAACTACAGAACAGCATTAACAGCCATCCTAACAATATTCCCATGGTATGTGTTCTATCTGCGCATACTAAATCATTTATGGAAAAGCGATTATCTCGAGCAGGGAAGCTGCTATCATCAGATTGTGGCTTTCATCAGCTTTATCTCTACAAGCGCTTTCACTGCAAAATACAAAGCAGCTTTGGTTAGCTTTTTATTCGAGTATCCTTCAATGTGTTCTAACTGCGCTTGCATAAGCATTGAAGGAAAAGTGATTATTTCGAGCAGAGAAACTGCTGTCACTAGATTGTGGCTTTCATCAGTTTATCTCTTCAAGCGCTTTCTCTGCATATTAAAAAGCAGCATTAACAGAGCCCCTTACTGTGTTTTCTTGATATGTGTTTTATCTGCGCCGAGTAATGCATTTAAGGAAAAGCGATTATCTCGAGCAGAGAAACTGCTGTCATCAGATTGCGGCTTTCATTTGCTTTATCTCGACAAGCGCTTTCTCTGCATACTAAAAAGCAGCATTAACAGAGCCCCTTACTGTGTTCTCTTGATATGTGTTTTATCTGCGCCTAGTAATGCATTTAAGGAAAAGCGATTATTTCGAGCAGAGAAACTGCTGTCACTAGATTGCGGCTTTCATTTGCTTTACCTCGACAAGCGCTTTCTCTGCGTACTAAAAAGCAGCATTAACAGAGCCCCTTACTATGTTCTCTTGATATGTGTTTTATCTGCGCCTAGTAATGCATTTAAGGAAAAGCGATTATCTCGAGCAGAGAAGTTGCTATCATCAGATTGTGTATTGCCATAGCCTTATCTCTACAAGATATTTCACTGCAAACTACAGAACAGCATTAACATCCATCCTAACAATATTCTCTTGGTATGTGGTCTATCTGCGCATACTATAGCATTTAAGGAAAAGCGATTATCTCGAGCAGAGAAGCTGCTATCATCAGATTGTGGCTTTCATCAGCTTTATCTCTACAAGCGCTTTCACTGCAAACTACAAAGCAGCTTTGGCTAGCTTTTTATTCGAGTATCCTTCAATGTGTTCTAACTGCGCTTGCATAAGCATTGAAGGAAAAGTGATTATTTCGAGCAGAGAAACTGCTGTCACTAGATTGTGGCTTTCATCAGCTTTATCTCTTCAAGCGCTTTCTCTGCATACTAAAAAGCAGCATTAACAGAGCACCTTACTGTGTTCTCTTGATATGTGTTTTATCTGCGCCTAGTAATGCATTTAAGGAAAAGCGATTATCTCGGGCAGAGAAGCTGCTATCCTCAGATTGTGGCTTTCATCTGCTTTATTTCTACAAGCGCTATCACTGCATCCTACAAAGCAGCTATGGCTAGCTTTTTATTAGAGTATCCTTAAATGTGTTTTTACTGCGCTAGCATAAGCACTGAAGGAAAAGTGATTATTTAGAGCAGAGAAACTGCTGTCATCAGATTGCGGCTTTCATCAGCTTTATCTCTTCAAGCGCTTTCTCTGCATACTAAAAAGCTGCATTAACAGAGCCCCTTACTATGTTCTCTAGATATGTGTTCTCTCTGCGCCTAGTAATGCATTTAAGGAAAAGCGATTATCTCGGGCAGAGAAGCTGCTATCCTCAGATTGTGGCTTTCATCCGCTTTATCTCTTCAAGCGCTTTTACTGCAAACTACAAAGGAGCATTGACAGAGCTCCTTATTATTCTCTCTTGTTGTGTTTTCTATCTGCGCCTAGTAATGCATTTAAGGTAAAGCGATTATCTCTAGTAGAGAAGCTGCTATCATCAGATTGTGGCTTTCATCTGCTTTATTTCTACAAGCGCTATCACTGCATCCTACAAAGCAGCTTTGGCTAGCTTTTTATTAGAGTATCCTTAAATGTGTTTTTACTGCGCTAGCATAACCATTGAAGGAAAAGTGATTATTTCGAGCAGAGAAACTGCTGTCATCAGATTGTGGCTTTCATCAGCTTTATCTCTTCAAGCGCTTTCTCTGCATACTAAAAAGCAGCATTAACAGAGCCCCTTACTATGTTCTCTTGATATGTGTTCTATCTGAGCCTAGTAATGCATTTAAGGAAAAGCGATTATCTCGAGCAGAGAAGTTGCTATCATCAGATTGTGGCTTTCATCTGCTTTATTTCTACAAGCGCTATCACTGCATCCTACAAAGCAGCTTTGACTAGCTTTTTATTAGAGTGTCCTTAAATGTGTTTTTACTGCACCAGCATTAGCATTGAAGGAAAAGTGATTATTTAGAGCAGAGAAACTGCTTTCATCAGATTGCGGCTCTCATTTGCTTTATCTCGACAAGCGCTTTCTCTGCATAATAAAAAGCAGCATTAACAGAGCCCCTTACTGTGTTTTCTTGATATGTGTTTTATCTGCGCCTAGTAATGCATTTAAGGAAAAGCGATTATCTCGAGCAGAGAAGCTGCTATCATCAGATTGTGTATTGCCATAGCGTTATCTCTACAAGATATTTCACTGCAAACTACAGAACAGCATTAACAGCCATCCTAACAATATTCTCTTGGTATGTGTTCTATCTGCGCATACTATAGCATTTAAGGAAAAGCGATTATCTCGAGCAGAGAAGCTGCTATCATCAGATTGTGGCTTTCATCAGCTTAATCTCTACAAGCGCTTTCACTGCAACCTACAAAGCAGCTTTGGCTAGCTTTTTATTCGAGTATCCTTCAATGTGTTCTAACTGCGCTTGCATAAGCATTGAAGGAAAAGTGATTATTTCGAGCAGAGAAACTGCTGTCACTAGATTGTGGCTTTCATCAGCTTTGTCTCTTCAAGCGCTTTCACTGCATACTAAAAAGCAGCATTAACAGAGCCCCTTACTATGTTCTCTTGATATGTGTTTTATCTGCGCCTAGTAATGCATTTAAGGAAAAGCGATTATCTCAAGCAGAGAAGCTGCTATCATCAGATTGTGTATTGCCATAGCCTTATCTCTACAAGATATTTCACTGCAAACTGCAGAACAGCATTAACAGCCATCCTAACAATATTCCCATGGTATGTGTTCTATCTGCGCATACTAAATCATTTATGGAAAAGCGATTATCTCGAGCAGGGAAGCTGCTATCATCAGATTGTGGCTTTCATCAGCTTTATCTCTACAAGCGCTTTCACTGCATCCTACAAAGCAGCTTTGGTTAGCTTTTTATTCGAGTATCCTTCAATGTGTTCTAACTGCGCTAGCATAAGCATTGAAGGAAAAGTGATTATTTCGAGCAGAGAAACTGCTGTCACTAGATTGTGGCTTTCATCAGTTTATCTCTTCAAGCGCTTTCTCTGCATATTAAAAAGCAGCATTAACAGAGCCCCTTACTGTGTTTTCTTGATATGTGTTTTATCTGCGCCGAGTAATGCATTTAAGGAAAAGCGATTATCTCGAGCAGAGAAGCTGCTATCATCAGATTGTGTATTGCCATAGCCTTATCTCTACAAGATATTTCACTGCAAACTACAGAACAGCATTAACATCCATCCTAACAATATTCTCTTGGTATGTGTTCTATCTACGCATACTTTAGCATTTAAGGAAAAGCGATTATCTCGAGCAGAGAAGCTGCTATCATCAGATTGTGGCTTTCATCAGCTTTATCTCTACAAGCGCTTTCACTGCAACCTACAAAGCAGTTTTGCAAGCTTTTTATTCGAGTATCCTTCAATGTGTTCTAACTGCGCTTGCATAAGCATTGAAGGAAAAGTGATTATTTCGAGCAGAGAAACTGCTGTCACTAGATTGTGGCTTTCATCAGCTTTATCTCTTCAAGCGCTTTATCTGCATACTAAAAAGCAGCATTAACAGAGCCCCTTACTATGTTCTCTTGATATGTGTTCTATCTGAGCCTAGTAATGCATTTAAGGAAAAGCGATTATCTCGAGCAGAGAAGCTGCTATCATCAGATTGTGGCTTTCATCTGCTTTATTTCTACAAGCGCTATCACTGCATCCTACAAAGCAGCTTTGACTAGCTTTTTATTAGAGTGTCCTTAAATGTGTTTTTACTGCGCCAGCATAAGCATTGAAGGAAAAGTGATTATTTAGAGCAGAGAAACTGCTGTCATCAGATTGCGGCTCTCATTTGCTTTATCTCGACAAGCGCTTTCTCTGCATAATAAAAAGCAGCATTAACAGAGCCCCTTACTGTGTTTTCTTGATATGTGTTTTATCTGCGCCTAGTAATGCATTTAAGGAAAAGCGATTATCTCGAGCAGAGAAGCTGCTATCATCAGATTGTGTATTGCCATAGCCTTATCTCTACAAGATATTTAACTGCAAACTACAGAACTGCATTAACAGCCATCCTAACAATATTCCCATTGTATGAGTTCTATCTGCGCATACTAAAGCATTTAAGGAAAAGCGAGTATCTCGAGCAGAGAAGCTGCTACCATCAGATTGTGGCTTTCATCAGCTTTACAAGCGCTTTCACTGCAACCTACAAGGCAGCTTTGGCTAGCTTTTTATTCGAGTATCCTTCAATGTGTTCTAACTGCGCTTGCATAAGCATTGAAGGAAAACTGATTATTTCGAGCAGAGAAACTGCTGTCACTAGATTGTGGCTTTCATCAGCTTTATCTCTACAAGCGCTTTCTCTGCATACTAAAAAGCAGCATTAACAGAGCCCCTTACTGTGTTCTCTTGATATGTGTTTTATCTGCGCCTAGTAATGCATTTAAGGAAAAGCGATTATTTCGAGCAGAGAAACTGCTGTCACTAGATTGCGGCTTTCATTTGCTTTACCTCGACAAGCGCTTTCTCTGCATACTAAAAAAGCAGCATTAACAGAGCCCCTTACTATGTTCTCTTGATATGTGTTCTATCTGCGCCTAGTAATGCATTTAAGGAAAAGCGATATTCTCGGGCATAGAAGCTTCTATCCTCAGATTATGGCTTTCATCAGCTTTATCTCTTCAAGCGCTTTAACTGCAAACTACAAAGGAGCATTTACAGAGCTCCTTATTATTCTCTCTTGTTGTGTTTTCTATCTGCGCCTAGTAATGCATTTAAGTTAAACCGATTACCTCGAGTAGAGAAGCTGCTATCATCAGATTGTGGCTTTCATCTGCTTTATTTCTACAAGCGTTATGACTGCATCCTATAAAGCAGCTTTGGCTAGCTTATTATTAGAGTATCCTTAAAAGTGTTTTTACTGCGCTAGCATAAGCATTGAAGGAAAAGTGATTATTTAGAGCAGAGAAACTGCTGTCATCAGATTGCGGCTCTCATATGCTTTATCTCGACAAGAGCTTTCTCTGCATACTAAAAAGCAGCATTAACAGAGCCCATTACTGTGTTTTCTTGATATGTGTTTTATCTGCGCCTAGTAATGCATTTAAGGAAAAGCGATTATCTCCAGCAGAGAAGCTGCTATCATCAGATTGTGTATTGCCATAGCATTATCTCTACAATATATTTCACTGCAAACTACAGAACAGCATTAACATCGATCCTAACAATATTCTCTTGGTATGTGGTCTATCTGCGCATACTATAGCATCTAAGGAAAAGCGATTATCTCGATCAGAAAAGCTGCTATCATCAGATTGTGGCTTTCATCAGCTTTACCTCTACAAGCGCTTTCACTGCATACTACAAAGCAGCTTTGGCTAGCTTTTTATTCGAGTATCCTTCAATGTGTTCTAACTGCGCTTGCATAAGCATTGAAGGAAAAGCGATTATTTCGAGCAGAGAAACTGCTGTCACTAGATTGCGGCTTTCATTTGCTTTACCTCGACAAGCGCTTTCTCTGCATACTAAAAAGCAGCATTAACAGAGCCCCTTACTATGTTCTCTTGATATGTATTCTATCTGCGCCTAGTAATGCATTTAAAGAAAAGCGATATTCTCGGGCAGAGAAGCTGCTATCCTCAGATTGTGGCTTTCATCAGCTTTATCTCTTCAAGCGCTTTCACTGCAAACTACAAAGGAGCATTGACAGAGCTCCTTATTATTCTCTCTTGTTGTGTTTTCTATCTGCGCCTAGTAATGCATTTAAGGTAAAGCGATTATCTCGAGTAGAGAAGCTGCTATCATCAGATTGTGGCTTTCATCTGCTTTATTTCTACAAGCGCTATCACTGCATCCTACAAAGCAGCTTTGGCTAGCTTTTTATTAGAGTATCCTTAAATGTGTTTTCACTGCGCTAGCATAAGCATTGAAGGAAAAGTGATTATTTAGAGCACAGAAACTGCTGTCATCAGATTGCGGCTCTCATTTGCTTTATCTCTTCAAGCGCTTTCTCTGCATACTAAAAAGCAGCATTAACAGAGCCCCTTACTGTGTTCTCTTGATATGTGTTTTATCTGCGTCTAGTAATGCATTTAAGGAAAAGCGATTATCTCGAGCAGAGAAGCTGCTATCATCAGATTGTGTATTGCCATAGCCTTATCTCTACAAGATATTTCACTGCAAACTACAGAACAGCATTAACAGCCATCCTAACAATATTCCCATGGTATGTGTTCTATCTGCGCTTACTAAATCATTTAAGGAAAAGCGATTATCTCGAGCAGGGAAGCTGCTATCATCAGATTGTGGCTTTCATCAGCTTTATCTCTACAAGCGCTTTCACTGCAAACTACAAAGCAGCTTTGGTTAGCTTTTTATTCGAGTATCCTTCAATGTGTTCTAACTCCGCTTGCATAAGCATTGAAGGAAAAGTGATTATTTCGAGCAGAGAAACTGCTGTCACTAGATTGTGGCTTTCATCAGCTTTATCTCTTCAAGCGCTTTCTCTGCATACTAAAAAGCAGCATTAACAGAGCCCCTTACTATGTTCTCTTGATATGTGTTCTATCTGAGCCTAGTAATGCATTTAAGGAAAAGCGATTATCTCGAGCAGAGAAGTTGCTATCATCAGATTGTGGCTTTCATCTGCTTTATTTCTACAAGCGCTATCACTGCATCCTACAAAGCAGCTTTGACTAGCTTTTTATTAGAGTGTCCTTAAATGTGTTTTTACTGCACCAGCATTAGCATTGAAGGAAAAGTGATTATTTAGAGCAGAGAAACTGCTTTCATCAGATTGCGGCTCTCATTTGCTTTATCTCGACAAGCGCTTTCTCTGCATAATAAAAAGCAGCATTAACAGAGCCCCTTACTGTGTTTTCTTGATATGTGTTTTATCTGCGCCTAGTAATGCATTTAAGGAAAAGCGATTATCTCGAGCAGAGAAGCTGCTATCATCAGATTGTGTATTGCCATAGCGTTATCTCTACAAGATATTTCACTGCAAACTACAGAACAGCATTAACAGCCATCCTAACAATATTCTCTTGGTATGTGTTCTATCTGCGCATACTATAGCATTTAAGGAAAAGCGATTATCTCGAGCAGAGAAGCTGCTATCATCAGATTGTGGCTTTCATCAGCTTAATCTCTACAAGCGCTTTCACTGCAACCTACAAAGCAGCTTTGGCTAGCTTTTTATTCGAGTATCCTTCAATGTGTTCTAACTGCGCTTGCATAAGCATTGAAGGAAAAGTGATTATTTCGAGCAGAGAAACTGCTGTCACTAGATTGTGGCTTTCATCAGCTTTGTCTCTTCAAGCGCTTTCTCTGCATACTAAAAAGCAGCATTAACAGAGCCCCTTACTATGTTCTCTTGATATGTGTTTTATCTGCGCCTAGTAATGCATTTAAGGAAAAGCGATTATCTCAAGCAGAGAAGCTGCTATCATCAGATTGTGTATTGCCATAGCCTTATATCTACAAGATATTTCACTGCAAACTACAGAACAGCATTAACAGCCATCCTAACAATATTCCCATGGTATGTGTTCTATCTGCGCATACTAAATCATTTATGGAAAAGCGATTATCTCGAGCAGGGAAGCTGCTATCATCAGATTGTGGCTTTCATCAGCTTTATCTCTACAAGCGCTTTCACTGCAAAATACAAAGCAGCTTTGGTTAGCTTTTTATTCGAGTATCCTTCAATGTGTTCTAACTGCGCTTGCATAAGCATTGAAGGAAAAGTGATTATTTCGAGCAGAGAAACTGCTGTCACTAGATTGTGGCTTTCATCAGTTTATCTCTTCAAGCGCTTTCTCTGCATATTAAAAAGCAGCATTAACAGAGCCCCTTACTGTGTTTTCTTGATATGTGTTTTATCTGCGCCGAGTAATGCATTTAAGGAAAAGCGATTATCTCGAGCAGAGAAACTGCTGTCATCAGATTGCGGCTTTCATTTGCTTTATCTCGACAAGCGCTTTCTCTGCATACTAAAAAGCAGCATTAACAGAGCCCCTTACTGTGTTCTCTTGATATGTGTTTTATCTGCGCCTAGTAATGCATTTAAGGAAAAGCGATTATTTCGAGCAGAGAAACTGCTGTCACTAGATTGCGGCTTTCATTTGCTTTACCTCGACAAGCGCTTTCTCTGCGTACTAAAAAGCAGCATTAACAGAGCCCCTTACTATGTTCTCTTGATATGTGTTTTATCTGCGCCTAGTAATGCATTTAAGGAAAAGCGATTATCTCGAGCAGAGAAGTTGCTATCATCAGATTGTGTATTGCCATAGCCTTATCTCTACAAGATATTTCACTGCAAACTACAGAACAGCATTAACATCCATCCTAACAATATTCTCTTGGTATGTGGTCTATCTGCGCATACTATAGCATTTAAGGAAAAGCGATTATCTCGAGCAGAGAAGCTGCTATCATCAGATTGTGGCTTTCATCAGCTTTATCTCTACAAGCGCTTTCACTGCAAACTACAAAGCAGCTTTGGCTAGCTTTTTATTCGAGTATCCTTCAATGTGTTCTAACTGCGCTTGCATAAGCATTGAAGGAAAAGTGATTATTTCGAGCAGAGAAACTGCTGTCACTAGATTGTGGCTTTCATCAGCTTTATCTCTTCAAGCGCTTTCTCTGCATACTAAAAAGCAGCATTAACAGAGCACCTTACTGTGTTCTCTTGATATGTGTTTTATCTGCGCCTAGTAATGCATTTAAGGAAAAGCGATTATCTCGGGCAGAGAAGCTGCTATCCTCAGATTGTGGCTTTCATCTGCTTTATTTCTACAAGCGCTATCACTGCATCCTACAAAGCAGCTATGGCTAGCTTTTTATTAGAGTATCCTTAAATGTGTTTTTACTGCGCTAGCATAAGCACTGAAGGAAAAGTGATTATTTAGAGCAGAGAAACTGCTGTCATCAGATTGCGGCTTTCATCAGCTTTATCTCTTCAAGCGCTTTCTCTGCATACTAAAAAGCTGCATTAACAGAGCCCCTTACTATGTTCTCTAGATATGTGTTCTCTCTGCGCCTAGTAATGCATTTAAGGAAAAGCGATTATCTCGGGCAGAGAAGCTGCTATCCTCAGATTGTGGCTTTCATCCGCTTTATCTCTTCAAGCGCTTTTACTGCAAACTACAAAGGAGCATTGACAGAGCTCCTTATTATTCTCTCTTGTTGTGTTTTCTATCTGCGCCTAGTAATGCATTTAAGGTAAAGCGATTATCTCTAGTAGAGAAGCTGCTATCATCAGATTGTGGCTTTCATCTGCTTTATTTCTACAAGCGCTATCACTGCATCCTACAAAGCAGCTTTGGCTAGCTTTTTATTAGAGTATCCTTAAATGTGTTTTTACTTCGCTAGCATAACCATTGAAGGAAAAGTGATTATTTCGAGCAGAGAAACTGCTGTCATCAGATTGTGGCTTTCATCAGCTTTATCTCTTCAAGCGCTTTCTCTGCATACTAAAAAGCAGCATTAACAGAGCCCCTTACTATGTTCTCTTGATATGTGTTCTATCTGAGCCTAGTAATGCATTTAAGGAAAAGCGATTATCTCGAGCAGAGAAGTTGCTATCATCAGATTGTGGCTTTCATCTGCTTTATTTCTACAAGCGCTATCACTGCATCCTACAAAGCAGCTTTGACTAGCTTTTTATTAGAGTGTCCTTAAATGTGTTTTTACTGCACCAGCATTAGCATTGAAGGAAAAGTGATTATTTAGAGCAGAGAAACTGCTTTCATCAGATTGCGGCTCTCATTTGCTTTATCTCGACAAGCGCTTTCTCTGCATAATAAAAAGCAGCATTAACAGAGCCCCTTACTGTGTTTTCTTGATATGTGTTTTATCTGCGCCTAGTAATGCATTTAAGGAAAAGCGATTATCTCGAGCAGAGAAGCTGCTATCATCAGATTGTGTATTGCCATAGCGTTATCTCTACAAGATATTTCACTGCAAACTACAGAACAGCATTAACAGCCATCCTAACAATATTCTCTTGGTATGTGTTCTATCTGCGCATACTATAGCATTTAAGGAAAAGCGATTATCTCGAGCAGAGAAGCTGCTATCATCAGATTGTGGCTTTCATCAGCTTAATCTCTACAAGCGCTTTCACTGCAACCTACAAAGCAGCTTTGGCTAGCTTTTTATTCGAGTATCCTTCAATGTGTTCTAACTGCGCTTGCATAAGCATTGAAGGAAAAGTGATTATTTCGAGCAGAGAAACTGCTGTCACTAGATTGTGGCTTTCATCAGCTTTGTCTCTTCAAGCGCTTTCACTGCATACTAAAAAGCAGCATTAACAGAGCCCCTTACTATGTTCTCTTGATATGTGTTTTATCTGCGCCTAGTAATGCATTTAAGGAAAAGCGATTATCTCAAGCAGAGAAGCTGCTATCATCAGATTGTGTATTGCCATAGCCTTATCTCTACAAGATATTTCACTGCAAACTGCAGAACAGCATTAACAGCCATCCTAACAATATTCCCATGGTATGTGTTCTATCTGCGCATACTAAATCATTTATGGAAAAGCGATTATCTCGAGCAGGGAAGCTGCTATCATCAGATTGTGGCTTTCATCAGCTTTATCTCTACAAGCGCTTTCACTACATCCTACAAAGCAGCTTTGGTTAGCTTTTTATTCGAGTATCCTTCAATGTGTTCTAACTGCGCTTGCATAAGCATTGAAGGAAAAGTGATTATTTCGAGCAGAGAAACTGCTGTCACTAGATTGTGGCTTTCATCAGTTTATCTCTTCAAGCGCTTTCTCTGCATATTAAAAAGCAGCATTAACAGAGCCCCTTACTGTGTTTTCTTGATATGTGTTTTATCTGCGCCGAGTAATGCATTTAAGGAAAAGCGATTATCTCGAGCAGAGAAACTGCTGTCATCAGATTGCGGCTTTCATTTGCTTTATCTCGACAAGCGCTTTCTCTGCATACTAAAAAGCAGCATTAACAGAGCCCCTTACTGTGTTTTCTTGATATGTGTTTTATCTGCGCCTAGTAATGCATTTAAGGAAAAGCGATTATCTCGAGCAGAGAAGCTGCTATCATCAGATTGTGTATTGCCATAGCCTTATCTCTACAAGATATTTCACTGCAAACTACGGAACAGCATTAACATCCATATTAACAATATTCTCTTGGTATGTGTTCTATCTGCGCATACTAAAGCATTTAAGGAAAAGCGATTATCTCTAGCAGAGAAGCTGCTGTCATCAGATTGTGGCTTTCATCAGCTTTATCTCTACAAGCGCTTTCACTGCAACCTACAAAGCAGCTTTGGCTAGCTTTTTATTCGAGTATCCTTCAATGTGTTCTATCTGCGCTTGCATAAGCATTGAAGGAAAAGTGATTATTTCGAGCAGAGAAACTGCTGTCACTAGATTGTGGCTTTCATCAACTTTATCTCTTGAAGCGCTTTCTCTGCATACTAAAAGGCAGCATTAACAGAGCCCCTTACTATGTTCTCTTGATATGTGTTCTATCTGCGCCTAGTAATGCATTTAAGGAAAAGCGATTATCTCGAGCAGAGAAGCTGCTATCCTCAGATTGTGGCTTTCATCAGCTTTATCTCTTCAAGCGCTTTCACTGCAAACTATAAAGGAGCATTGACAGAGCTCCTTATTATTCTCTCTTGTTGTGTTTTCTATCTGGGCCTAGTAATGCATTTAATGTAAACCGATTATCTCGAGTAAAGAAGCTGCTATCATCAGATTGTGGCTTTCATCTGCTTTATTTCTACAAACGCGCTCACTGCTTCCTGCAAAGCAGCTTTGGCTAGCTTTTTATTAGAGTATCCTTAAATGTGTTTTTACTGCGCTAGCATAAGCATTGAAGGAAAAGTGATTATTTAGAGCAGAGAAACTGCTGTCATCAGATTGCGGCTCTCATTTGCTTTATCTCGACAAGCGCTTTCTCTGCATACTAAAAAGCAGCATTAACAGAGCTCCTTACTGTGTTCTCTTGATATGTGTTTTATCTGCGCCTAGTAATGCATTTAAGGAAAAGCGATTATCTCGAGCAGAGAAGTTGCTATCATCAGATTGTGTATTGCCATAGCCTTATCTCTACAAGATATTTCACTGCAAACTACAGAACAGCATTAACATCCATCCTAACAATATTCTCTTGGTATGTGTTTTATCTGCGCATACTATAGCATTTAAGGAAAAGCGATTATCTCGAGCAGAGAAGCTGCTATCATCAGATTGTGGCTTTCATCAGCTTTATCTCTACAAGCGCTTTCACTGCAAACTACAAAGCAGCTTTGGCTAGCTTTTTATTCGAGTATCCTTCAATGTGTTCTAACTGCGCTTGCATAAGCATTGAAGGAAAAGTGATTATTTCGAGCAGAGAAACTGCTGTCACTAGATTGTGGCTTTCATCAGCTTTATCTCTTCAAGCGCTTTCTCTGCATACTAAAAAGCAGCATTAACAGAGCCCCTTACTGTGTTCTCTTGATATGTGTTTTATCTGCGCCTAGTAATGCATTTAAGGAAAAGCGATTATCTCGAGCAGAGAAGTTGCTATCATCAGATTGTGGCTTTCATCTGCTTTATTTCTACAAGCGCTATCACTGCATCCTACAAAGCAGCTTTGACTAGCTTTTTATTAGAGTGTCCTTAAATGTGTTTTTACTGCACCAGCATTAGCATTGAAGGAAAAGTGATTATTTAGAGCAGAGAAACTGCTTTCATCAGATTGCGGCTCTCATTTGCTTTATCTCGACAAGCGCTTTCTCTGCATAATAAAAAGCAGCATTAACAGAGCCCCTTACTGTGTTTTCTTGATATGTGTTTTATCTGCGCCTAGTAATGCATTTAAGGAAAAGCGATTATCTCGAGCAGAGAAGCTGCTATCATCAGATTGTGTATTGCCATAGCGTTATCTCTACAAGATATTTCACTGCAAACTACAGAACAGCATTAACAGCCATCCTAACAATATTCTCTTGGTATGTGTTCTATCTGCGCATACTATAGCATTTAAGGAAAAGCGATTATCTCGAGCAGAGAAGCTGCTATCATCAGATTGTGGCTTTCATCAGCTTAATCTCTACAAGCGCTTTCACTGCAACCTACAAAGCAGCTTTGGCTAGCTTTTTATTCGAGTATCCTTCAATGTGTTCTAACTGCGCTTGCATAAGCATTGAAGGAAAAGTGATTATTTAGAGCAGAGAAACTGCTGTCATCAGATTGCGGCTCTCATTTGCTTTATCTCGACAAGAGCTTTCTCTGCATACTAAAAAGCAGCATTAACAGAGCCCCTTACTATGTTCTCTTGATATGTGTTTTATCTGCGCCTAGTAATGCATTTAAGGAAAAGCGATTATCTCAAGCAGAGAAGCTGCTATCATCAGATTGTGTATTGCCATAGCCTTATCTCTACAAGATATTTCACTGCAAACTACAGAACAGCATTAACAGCCATCCTAACAATATTCCCATGGTATGTGTTCTATCTGCGCATACTAAATCATTTATGGAAAAGCGATTATCTCGAGCAGGGAAGCTGCTATCATCAGATTGTGGCTTTCATCAGCTTTATCTCTACAAGCGCTTTCACTGCATCCTACAAAGCAGCTTTGGTTAGCTTTTTATTCGAGTATCCTTCAATGTGTTCTAACTGCGCTTGCATAAGCATTGAAGGAAAAGTGATTATTTCGAGCAGAGAAACTGCTGTCACTAGATTGTGGCTTTCATCAGTTTATCTCTTCAAGCGCTTTCTCTGCATATTAAAAAGCAGCATTAACAGAGCCCCTTACTGTGTTTTCTTGATATGTGTTTTATCTGCGCCGAGTAATGCATTTAAGGAAAAGCGATTATCTCGAGCAGAGAAACTGCTGTCATCAGATTGCGGCTTTCATTTGCTTTATCTCGACAAGCGCTTTCTCTGCATACTAAAAAGCAGCATTAACAGAGCCCCTTACTGTGTTTTCTTGATATGTGTTTTATCTGCGCCTAGTAATGCATTTAAGGAAAAGCGATTATCTCGAGCAGAGAAGCTGCTATCATCAGATTGTGTATTGCCATAGCCTTATCTCTACAAGATATTTCACTGCAAACTACGGAACAGCATTAACATCCATATTAACAATATTCTCTTGGTATGTGTTCTATCTGCGCATACTAAAGCATTTAAGGAAAAGCGATTATCTCTAGCAGAGAAGCTGCTGTCATCAGATTGTGGCTTTCATCAGCTTTATCTCTACAAGCGCTTTCACTGCAACCTACAAAGCAGCTTTGGCTAGCTTTTTATTCGAGTATCCTTCAATGTGTTCTATCTGCGCTTGCATAAGCATTGAAGGAAAAGTGATTATTTCGAGCAGAGAAACTGCTGTCACTAGATTGTGGCTTTCATCAACTTTATCTCTTGAAGCGCTTTCTCTGCATACTAAAAGGCAGCATTAACAGAGCCCCTTACTATGTTCTCTTGATATGTGTTTTATCTGCGCCTAGTAATGCATTTAAGGAAAAGCGATTATCTCGGGCAGAGAAGCTGCTATCCTCAGATTGTGGCTTTCATCAGCTTTATCTCTTCAAGCGCTTTCACTGCAAACTACAAAGGAGCATTGACAGAGCTCCTTATTATTCTCTCTTGTTGTGTTTTCTATCTGCGCCTATTAATGCATTTAAGGTAAACCGATTATCTCGAGTAGAGAAGCTGCTATCATCAGATTGTGGTTTTCATCTGCTTTATTTCTACAAGCGCTATCACTGCATCCTACAAAGCAGCTTTGGCTAGCTTTTTATTAGAGTATCCTTAAATGTGTTTTTACTGCGCTTGCATAAGCATTGAAGGAAAAGTGATTATTTAGAGCAGAGAAACTGCTGTCATCAGATTGCGGCTTTCATCAGCTTTATCTCTTCAAGCGCTTTCTCTGCATACTAAAAAGCAGCATTAACAGAGCCCCTTACTATGTTCTCTAGATATGTGTTCTATCTGCGCCTAGTAATGCATTTAAGGAAAAGCGATTATCTCGGGCAGAGAAGCTGCTATCATCAGATTGTGTATTGCCATAGCCTTATCTCTACAAGATATTTCACTGCAAACTACAGAACAGCATTAACAGCCATCCTAACAATATTCCCATGGTATGTGTTCTATCTGCGCTTACTAAATCATTTAAGGAAAAGCGATTATCTCGAGCAGAGAAACTGCTGTCATCAGATTGCGGCTTTCATTTGCTTTATCTCGACAAGCGCTTTCTCTGCATACTAAAAAGCAGCATTAACAGAGCCCCTTACTGTGTTCTCTTGATATGTGTTTTATCTGCGCCTAGTAATGTATTTAAGGAAAAGCGATTATATCGAGCAGAGAAGCTGCTATCATCAGATTGTGTATTGCCATAGCCTTATCTCTACAAGATATTTCACTGCAAACTACGGAACAGCATTAACATCCATCGTAACAATATTCTCTTGGTATGTGTTCTATCTGCGCATACTAAAGCATTTAAGGAAAAGCGATAATCTCGAGAAGAGAAGCTGCTGTCATCAGATTGTGGCTTTCATCAGCTTTATCTCTACAAGCGCTTTCACTGCAACCTACAAAGCAGCTTTGGCTAGCTTTTTATTCGAGTATCCTTCAATGTGTTCTAACTGCGCTTGCATAAGCATTGAAGGAATAGTGATTATTTCGAGCAGAGAAACTGCTGTCACTAGATTGTGGCTTTCATCAACTTTATCTCTTCAAGCGCTTTCTCTGCATACTAAAAGGCAGCATTAACAGAGCCCCTTACTGTGTTTTCTTGATATGTGTTTTATCTGCGCCTAGTAATGCATTTAAGGAAAAGCGATTATCTCGAGCAGAGAAACTGCTGTCATCAGATTGCGGCTTTCATTTGCTTTATCTCGACAAGCGCTTTCTCTGCATACTAAAAAGCAGCATTAACAGAGCCCCTTACTATGTTCTCTTGATATGTGTTCTATCTGCGCCTAGTAATGCATTTAAGGAAAAGCGATTATCTCGAGCAGAGAAGCTGCTATCCTCAGATTGTGGCTTTCATCAGCTTTATCTCTTCAAGCGCTTTCACTGCAAACTACAAAGGAGCATTGACAGAGCTCCTTATTATTCTCTCTTGTTGTGTTTTCTATCTGCGCCTAGTAATGCATTTAAGTTAAACCGATTACCTCGAGTAGAGAAGCTGCTATCATCAGATTGTGGCTTTCATCTGCTTTATTTCTACAAGCGTTATGACTGCATCCTATAAAGCAGCTTTGGCTAGCTTATTATTAGAGTATCCTTAAAAGTGTTTTTACTGCGCTAGCATAAGCATTGAAGGAAAAGTGATTATTTAGAGCAGAGAAACTGCTGTCATCAGTTTGCGGCTCTCATATGCTTTATCTCGACAAGAGCTTTCTCTGCATACTAAAAAGCAGCATTAACAGAGCCCCTTACTGTGTTTTCTTGATATGTGTTTTATCTGCGCCTAGTAATGCATTTAAGGAAAAGCGATTATCTCGAGCAGAGAAGCTGCTATCATCAGATTGTGTATTGCCATAGCATTATCTCTACAATATATTTCACTGCAAACTACAGAACAGCATTAACATCGATCCTAACAATATTCTCTTGGTATGTGGTCTATCTGCGCATACTATAGCATCTAAGGAAAAGCGATTATCTCGATCAGAAAAGCTGCTATCATCAGATTGTGGCTTTCATCAGCTTTACCTCTACAAGCGCTTTCACTGCAAACTACAAAGCAGCTTTGGCTAGCTTTTTATTCGAGTATCCTTCAATGTGTTCTAACTGCGCTTGCATAAGCATTGAAGGAAAAGCGATTATTTCGAGCAGAGAAACTGCTGTCACTAGATTGCGGCTTTCATTTGCTTTACCTCGACAAGCGCTTTCTCTGCATACTAAAAAGCAGCATTAACAGAGCCCATTACTGTGTTTTCTTGATATGTGTTTTATCTGCGCCTAGTAATGCATTTAAGGAAAAGCGATTATCTCGAGCAGAGAAGCTGCTATCATCAGATTGTGTATTGCCATAGCCTTATCTCTACAAGATATTTCACTGCAAACTACAGAACAGCATTAACAGCCATCCTAACAATATTCTCTTGGTATTTGTTCTATCTGCGCATACTATAGCATTTAAGGAAAAGCGATTATCTCGAGCAGAGAAGCTGCTATCATCAGATTGTGGCTTTCATCAGCTTTATCTCTACAAGCGCTTTCACTGCAACCTACAAAGCAGCTTTGGCTAGCTTTTTATTCGAGTATCCTTCAATGTGTTCTAACTGCGCTTGCATAAGCATTGAAGGAAAAGTGATTATTTCGAGCAGAGAAACTGCTGTCACTAGATTGTGGCTTTCATCAGCTTTGTCTCTTCAAGCGCTTTCTCTGCATACTAAAAAGCAGCATTAACAGAGCCCCTTACTGTGTTCTCTTGATATGTGTTTTATCTGCGCCTACTAATGCATTTAAGGAAAAGCGATTATCTCGAGCAGAGAAACTGCTGTCATCAGATTGCGGCTTTCATTTGCTTTATCTCGACAAGCGCTTTCTCTGCATACTAAAAAGCAGCATTAACAGAGCCCCTTACTGTGTTCTCTTGATATGTGTTTTATCTGCGCCTAGTAATGTATTTAAGGAAAAGCGATTATATCGAGCAGAGAAGCTGCTATCATCAGATTGTGTATTGCCATAGCCTTATCTCTACAAGATATTTCACTGCAAACTACGGAACAGCATTAACATCCATCCTAACAATATTCTCTTGCTATGTGTTCTATCTGCGCATACTAAAGCATTTAAGGAAAAGCGATAATCTCGAGAAGAGAAGCTGCTGTCATCAGATTGTGGCTTTCATCAGCTTTATCTCTACAAGCGCTTTCACTGCAACCTACAAAGCAGCTTTGGCTAGCTTTTTATTCGAGTATCCTTCAATGTGTTCTAACTGCGCTTGCATAAGCATTGAAGGAATAGTGATTATTTCGAGCAGAGAAACTGCTGTCACTAGATTGTGGCTTTCATCAACTTTATCTCTTCAAGCGCTTTCTCTGCATACTAAAAGGCAGCATTAACAGAGCCCCTTACTATGTTCTCTTGATATGTGTTCTATCTGCGCCTAGTAATGCATTTAAGGAAAAGCGATTATTTCGAGCAGAGAAACTGCTGTCACTAGATTGCGGCTTTCATTTGCTTTACCTCGACAAGCGCTTTCTCTGCATACTAAAAAGCAGCATTAACAGAGCCCCTTACTATGTTCTCTTGATATGTGTTCTATCTGCGCCTAGTAATGCATTTAAGGAAAAGCGATATTCTCGGGCAGAGAAGCTGCTATCCTCAGATTGTGGCTTTCATCAGCTTTATCTCTTCAAGCGCTTTAACTGCAAACTACAAAGGAGCATTTACAGAGCTCCTTATTATTCTCTCTTGTTGTGTTTTCTATCTGCGCCTAGTAATGCATTTAAGGTAAACCGATTATCTCGAGTAGAGAAGCTGCTATCATCGGATTGTGGCTTTCATCTGCTTTATTTCTACAAGCGCTATCACTGCATCCTACAAAGCAGCTTTGGCTAGCTTTTTAGTAGAGTATCCTTAAATGTGTTTTTACTGCGCTAGCATAAGCATTGAAGGAAAAGTGATTATTTAGAGCAGAGAAACTGCTGTCATCAGATTGCGGCTCTCATTTGCTTTATCTCGACAAGCGCTTTCTCTGCATACTAAAAAGCAGCATTAACAGAGCCCCTTACTGTGTTTTCTTGATATGTGTTTTATCTGCGCCTAGTAATGCATTTAAGGAAAAGCGATTATCTCGAGCAGAGAAGCTGCTATCATCAGATTGTGTATTGCCATAGCCTTATCTCTACAAGATATTTCACTGCAAACTACAGAACAGCATTAACATCCATCCTAACAATATTCTCTTGGTATGTGTTCTATCTACGCATACTTTAGCATTTAAGGAAAAGCGATTATCTCGAGCAGAGAAGCTGCTATCATCAGATTGTGGCTTTCATCAGCTTTATCTCTACAAGCGCTTTCACTGCAACCTACAAAGCAGTTTTGCAAGCTTTTTATTCGAGTATCCTTCAATGTGTTCTAACTGCGCTTGCATAAGCATTGAAGGAAAAGTGATTATTTCGAGCAGAGAAACTGCTGTCACTAGATTGTGGCTTTCATCAGCTTTATCTCTTCAAGCGCTTTATCTGCATACTAAAAAGCAGCATTAACAGAGCCCCTTACTATGTTCTCTTGATATGTGTTCTATCTGAGCCTAGTAATGCATTTAAGGAAAAGCGATTATCTCGAGCAGAGAAGCTGCTATCATCAGATTGTGGCTTTCATCTGCTTTATTTCTACAAGCGCTATCACTGCATCCTACAAAGCAGCTTTGACTAGCTTTTTATTAGAGTGTCCTTAAATGTGTTTTTACTGCGCCAGCATAAGCATTGAAGGAAAAGTGATTATTTAGAGCAGAGAAACTGCTGTCATCAGATTGCGGCTCTCATTTGCTTTATCTCGACAAGCGCTTTCTCTGCATAATAAAAAGCAGCATTAACAGAGCCCCTTACTGTGTTTTCTTGATATGTGTTTTATCTGCGCCTAGTAATGCATTTAAGGAAAAGCGATTATCTCGAGCAGAGAAGCTGCTATCATCAGATTGTGTATTGCCATAGCCTTATCTCTACAAGATATTTAACTGCAAACTACAGAACTGCATTAACAGCCATCCTAACAATATTCCCATTGTATGAGTTCTATCTGCGCATACTAAAGCATTTAAGGAAAAGCGAGTATCTCGAGCAGAGAAGCTGCTACCATCAGATTGTGGCTTTCATCAGCTTTACAAGCGCTTTCACTGCAACATACAAGGCAGCTTTGGCTAGCTTTTTATTCGAGTATCCTTCAATGTGTTCTAACTGCGCTTGCATAAGCATTGAAGGAAAACTGATTATTTCGAGCAGAGAAACTGCTGTCACTAGATTGTGGCTTTCATCAGCTTTATCTCTACAAGCGCTTTCTCTGCATACTAAAAAGCAGCATTAACAGAGCCCCTTACTGTGTTCTCTTGATATGTGTTTTATCTGCGCCTAGTAATGCATTTAAGGAAAAGCGATTATTTCGAGCAGAGAAACTGCTGTCACTAGATTGCGGCTTTCATTTGCTTTACCTCGACAAGCGCTTTCTCTGCATACTAAAAAGCAGCATTAACAGAGCCCCTTACTATGTTCTCTTGATATGTATTCTATCTGCGCCTAGTAATGCATTTAAAGAAAAGCGATATTCTCGGGCAGAGAAGCTGCTATCCTCAGATTGTGGCTTTCATCAGCTTTATCTCTTCAAGCGCTTTCACTGCAAACTACAAAGGAGCATTGACAGAGCTCCTTATTATTCTCTCTTGTTGTGTTTTCTATCTGCGCCTAGTAATGCATTTAAGGTAAAGCGATTATCTCGAGTAGAGAAGCTGCTATCATCAGATTGTGGCTTTCATCTGCTTTATTTCTACAAGCGCTATCACTGCATCCTACAAAGCAGCTTTGGCTAGCTTTTTATTAGAGTATCCTTAAATGTGTTTTCACTGCGCTAGCATAAGCATTGAAGGAAAAGTGATTATTTAGAGCACAGAAACTGCTGTCATCAGATTGCGGCTCTCATTTGCTTTATCTCTTCAAGCGCTTTCTCTGCATACTAAAAAGCAGCATTAACAGAGCCCCTTACTGTGTTCTCTTGATATGTGTTTTATCTGCGTCTAGTAATGCATTTAAGGAAAAGCGATTATCTCGAGCAGAGAAGCTGCTATCATCAGATTGTGTATTGCCATAGCGTTATCTCTACAAGATATTTCACTGCAAACTACAGAACAGCATTAACAGCCATCCTAACAATATTCTCTTGGTATGTGTTCTATCTGCGCATACTATAGCATTTAAGGAAAAGCGATTATCTCGAGCAGAGAAGCTGCTATCATCAGATTGTGGCTTTCATCAGCTTAATCTCTACAAGCGCTTTCACTGCAACCTACAAAGCAGCTTTGGCTAGCTTTTTATTCGAGTATCCTTCAATGTGTTCTAACTGCGCTTGCATAAGCATTGAAGGAAAAGTGATTATTTCGAGCAGAGAAACTGCTGTCACTAGATTGTGGCTTTCATCAGCTTTGTCTCTTCAAGCGCTTTCTCTGCATACTAAAAAGCAGCATTAACAGAGCCCCTTACTATGTTCTCTTGATATGTGTTTTATCTGCGCCTAGTAATGCATTTAAGGAAAAGCGATTATCTCAAGCAGAGAAGCTGCTATCATCAGATTGTGTATTGCCATAGCCTTATCTCTACAAGATATTTCACTGCAAACTACAGAACAGCATTAACAGCCATCCTAACAATATTCCCATGGTATGTGTTCTATCTGCGCATACTAAATCATTTATGGAAAAGCGATTATCTCGAGCAGGGAAGCTGCTATCATCAGATTGTGGCTTTCATCAGCTTTATCTCTACAAGCGCTTTCACTGCAAAATACAAAGCAGCTTTGGTTAGCTTTTTATTCGAGTATCCTTCAATGTGTTCTAACTGCGCTTGCATAAGCATTGAAGGAAAAGTGATTATTTCGAGCAGAGAAACTGCTGTCACTAGATTGTGGCTTTCATCAGTTTATCTCTTCAAGAGCTTTCTCTGCATATTAAAAAGCAGCATTAACAGAGCCCCTTACTGTGTTTTCTTGATATGTGTTTTATCTGCGCCGAGTAATGCATTTAAGGAAAAGCGATTATCTCGAGCAGAGAAACTGCTGTCATCAGATTGCGGCTTTCATTTGCTTTATCTCGACAAGCGCTTTCTCTGCATACTAAAAAGCAGCATTAACAGAGCCCCTTACTGTGTTCTCTTGATATGTGTTTTATCTGCGCCTAGTAATGCATTTAAGGAAAAGCGATTATTTCGAGCAGAGAAACTGCTGTCACTAGATTGCGGCTTTCATTTGCTTTACCTCGACAAGCGCTTTCTCTGCGTACTAAAAAGCAGCATTAACAGAGCCCCTTACTATGTTCTCTTGATATGTGTTTTATCTGCGCCTAGTAATGCATTTAAGGAAAAGCGATTATCTCGAGCAGAGAAGTTGCTATCATCAGATTGTGTATTGCCATAGCCTTATCTCTACAAGATATTTCACTGCAAACTACAGAACAGCATTAACATCCATCCTAACAATATTCTCTTGGTATGTGGTCTATCTGCGCATACTATAGCATTTAAGGAAAAGCGATTATCTCGAGCAGAGAAGCTGCTATCATCAGATTGTGGCTTTCATCAGCTTTATCTCTACAAGCGCTTTCACTGCAAACTACAAAGCAGCTTTGGCTAGCTTTTTATTCGAGTATCCTTCAATGTGTTCTAACTGCGCTTGCATAAGCATTGAAGGAAAAGTGATTATTTCGAGCAGAGAAACTGCTGTCACTAGATTGTGGCTTTCATCAGCTTTATCTCTTCAAGCGCTTTCTCTGCATACTAAAAAGCAGCATTAACAGAGCACCTTACTGTGTTCTCTTGATATGTGTTTTATCTGCGCCTAGTAATGCATTTAAGGAAAAGCGATTATCTCGGGCAGAGAAGCTGCTATCCTCAGATTGTGGCTTTCATCTGCTTTATTTCTACAAGCGCTATCACTGCATCCTACAAAGCAGCTATGGCTAGCTTTTTATTAGAGTATCCTTAAATGTGTTTTTACTGCGCTAGCATAAGCATTGAAGGAAAAGTGATTATTTAGAGCAGAGAAACTGCTGTCATCAGATTGCGGCTTTCATCAGCTTTATCTCTTCAAGCGCTTTCTCTGCATACTAAAAAGCTGCATTAACAGAGCCCCTTACTATGTTCTCTAGATATGTGTTCTCTCTGCGCCTAGTAATGCATTTAAGGAAAAGCGATTATCTCGGGCAGAGAAGCTGCTATCCTCAGATTGTGGCTTTCATCCGCTTTATCTCTTCAAGCGCTTTTACTGCAAACTACAAAGGAGCATTGACAGAGCTCCTTATTATTCTCTCTTGTTGTGTTTTCTATCTGCGCCTAGTAATGCATTTAAGGTAAAGCGATTATCTCTAGTAGAGAAGCTGCTATCATCAGATTGTGGCTTTCATCTGCTTTATTTCTACAAGCGCTATCACTGCATCCTACAAAGCAGCTTTGGCTAGCTTTTTATTAGAGTATCCTTAAATGTGTTTTTACTGCGCTAGCATAACCATTGAAGGAAAAGTGATTATTTCAAGCAGAGAAACTGCTGTCATCAGATTGTGGCTTTCATCAGCTTTATCTCTTCAAGCGCTTTCTCTGCATACTAAAAAGCAGCATTAACAGAGCCCCTTACTATGTTCTCTTGATATGTGTTCTATCTGAGCCTAGTAATGCATTTAAGGAAAAGCGATTATCTCGAGCAGAGAAGTTGCTATCATCAGATTGTGGCTTTCATCTGCTTTATTTCTACAAGCGCTATCACTGCATCCTACAAAGCAGCTTTGACTAGCTTTTTATTAGAGTGTCCTTAAATGTCTTTTTACTGCACCAGCATTAGCATTGAAGGAAAAGTGATTATTTAGAGCAGAGAAACTGCTTTCATCAGATTGCGGCTCTCATTTGCTTTATCTCGACAAGCGCTTTCTCTGCATAATAAAAAGCAGCATTAACAGAGCCCCTTACTGTGTTTTCTTGATATGTGTTTTATCTGCGCCTAGTAATGCATTTAAGGAAAAGCGATTATCTCGAGCAGAGAAGCTGCTATCATCAGATTGTGTATTGCCATAGCGTTATCTCTACAAGATATTTCACTGCAAACTACAGAACAGCATTAACAGCCATCCTAACAATATTCTCTTGGTATGTGTTCTATCTGCGCATACTATAGCATTTAAGGAAAAGCGATTATCTCGAGCAGAGAAGCTGCTATCATCAGATTGTGGCTTTCATCAGCTTAATCTCTACAAGCGCTTTCACTGCAACCTACAAAGCAGCTTTGGCTAGCTTTTTATTCGAGTATCCTTCAATGTGTTCTAACTGCGCTTGCATAAGCATTGAAGGAAAAGTGATTATTTCGAGCAGAGAAACTGCTGTCACTAGATTGTGGCTTTCATCAGCTTTGTCTCTTCAAGCGCTTTCTCTGCATACTAAAAAGCAGCATTAACAGAGCCCCTTACTATGTTCTCTTGATATGTGTTTTATCTGCGCCTAGTAATGCATTTAAGGAAAAGCGATTATCTCAAGCAGAGAAGCTGCTATCATCAGATTGTGTATTGCCATAGCCTTATCTCTACAAGATATTTCACTGCAAACTACAGAACAGCATTAACAGCCATCCTAACAATATTCCCATGGTATGTGTTCTATCTGCGCATACTAAATCATTTATGGAAAAGCGATTATCTCGAGCAGGGAAGCTGCTATCATCAGATTGTGGCTTTCATCAGCTTTATCTCTACAAGCGCTTTCACTGCAAAATACAAAGCAGCTTTGGTTAGCTTTTTATTCGAGTATCCTTCAATGTGTTCTAACTGCGCTTGCATAAGCATTGAAGGAAAAGTGATTATTTCGAGCAGAGAAACTGCTGTCACTAGATTGTGGCTTTCATCAGTTTATCTCTTCAAGAGCTTTCTCTGCATATTAAAAAGCAGCATTAACAGAGCCCCTTACTGTGTTTTCTTGATATGTGTTTTATCTGCGCCGAGTAATGCATTTAAGGAAAAGCGATTATCTCGAGCAGAGAAACTGCTGTCATCAGATTGCGGCTTTCATTTGCTTTATCTCGACAAGCGCTTTCTCTGCATACTAAAAAGCAGCATTAACAGAGCCCCTTACTGTGTTCTCTTGATATGTGTTTTATCTGCGCCTAGTAATGCATTTAAGGAAAAGCGATTATTTCGAGCAGAGAAACTGCTGTCACTAGATTGCGGCTTTCATTTGCTTTACCTCGACAAGCGCTTTCTCTGCGTACTAAAAAGCAGCATTAACAGAGCCCCTTACTATGTTCTCTTGATATGTGTTTTATCTGCGCCTAGTAATGCATTTAAGGAAAAGCGATTATCTCGAGCAGAGAAGTTGCTATCATCAGATTGTGTATTGCCATAGCCTTATCTCTACAAGATATTTCACTGCAAACTACAGAACAGCATTAACATCCATCCTAACAATATTCTCTTGGTATGTGGTCTATCTGCGCATACTATAGCATTTAAGGAAAAGCGATTATCTCGAGCAGAGAAGCTGCTATCATCAGATTGTGGCTTTCATCAGCTTTATCTCTACAAGCGCTTTCACTGCAAACTACAAAGCAGCTTTGGCTAGCTTTTTATTCGAGTATCCTTCAATGTGTTCTAACTGCGCTTGCATAAGCATTGAAGGAAAAGTGATTATTTCGAGCAGAGAAACTGCTGTCACTAGATTGTGGCTTTCATCAGCTTTATCTCTTCAAGCGCTTTCTCTGCATACTAAAAAGCAGCATTAACAGAGCACCTTACTGTGTTCTCTTGATATGTGTTTTATCTGCGCCTAGTAATGCATTTAAGGAAAAGCGATTATCTCGGGCAGAGAAGCTGCTATCCTCAGATTGTGGCTTTCATCTGCTTTATTTCTACAAGCGCTATCACTGCATCCTACAAAGCAGCTATGGCTAGCTTTTTATTAGAGTATCCTTAAATGTGTTTTTACTGCGCTAGCATAAGCATTGAAGGAAAAGTGATTATTTAGAGCAGAGAAACTGCTGTCATCAGATTGCGGCTTTCATCAGCTTTATCTCTTCAAGCGCTTTCTCTGCATACTAAAAAGCTGCATTAACAGAGCCCCTTACTATGTTCTCTAGATATGTGTTCTCTCTGCGCCTAGTAATGCATTTAAGGAAAAGCGATTATCTCGGGCAGAGAAGCTGCTATCCTCAGATTGTGGCTTTCATCCGCTTTATCTCTTCAAGCGCTTTTACTGCAAACTACAAAGGAGCATTGACAGAGCTCCTTATTATTCTCTCTTGTTGTGTTTTCTATCTGCGCCTAGTAATGCATTTAAGGTAAAGCGATTATCTCTAGTAGAGAAGCTGCTATCATCAGATTGTGGCTTTCATCTGCTTTATTTCTACAAGCGCTATCACTGCATCCTACAAAGCAGCTTTGGCTAGCTTTTTATTAGAGTATCCTTAAATGTGTTTTTACTGCGCTAGCATAACCATTGAAGGAAAAGTGATTATTTCGAGCAGAGAAACTGCTGTCATCAGATTGTGGCTTTCATCAGCTTTATCTCTTCAAGCGCTTTCTCTGCATACTAAAAAGCAGCATTAACAGAGCCCCTTACTATGTTCTCTTGATATGTGTTCTATCTGAGCCTAGTAATGCATTTAAGGAAAAGCGATTATCTCGAGCAGAGAAGTTGCTATCATCAGATTGTGGCTTTCATCTGCTTTATTTCTACAAGCGCTATCACTGCATCCTACAAAGCAGCTTTGACTAGCTTTTTATTAGAGTGTCCTTAAATGTGTTTTTACTGCACCAGCATTAGCATTGAAGGAAAAGTGATTATTTAGAGCAGAGAAACTGCTTTCATCAGATTGCGGCTCTCATTTGCTTTATCTCGACAAGCGCTTTCTCTGCATAATAAAAAGCAGCATTAACAGAGCCCCTTACTGTGTTTTCTTGATATGTGTTTTATCTGCGCCTAGTAATGCATTTAAGGAAAAGCGATTATCTCGAGCAGAGAAGCTGCTATCATCAGATTGTGTATTGCCATAGCGTTATCTCTACAAGATATTTCACTGCAAACTACAGAACAGCATTAACAGCCATCCTAACAATATTCTCTTGGTATGTGTTCTATCTGCGCATACTATAGCATTTAAGGAAAAGCGATTATCTCGAGCAGAGAAGCTGCTATCATCAGATTGTGGCTTTCATCAGCTTAATCTCTACAAGCGATTTCACTGCAACCTACAAAGCAGCTTTGGCTAGCTTTTTATTCGAGTATCCTTCAATGTGTTCTAACTGCGCTTGCATAAGCATTGAAGGAAAAGTGATTATTTCGAGCAGAGAAACTGCTGTCACTAGATTGTGGCTTTCATCAGCTTTGTCTCTTCAAGCGCTTTCACTGCATACTAAAAAGCAGCATTAACAGAGCCCCTTACTATGTTCTCTTGATATGTGTTTTATCTGCGCCTAGTAATGCATTTAAGGAAAAGCGATTATCTCAAGCAGAGAAGCTGCTATCATCAGATTGTGTATTGCCATAGCCTTATCTCTACAAGATATTTCACTGCAAACTACAGAACAGCATTAACAGCCATCCTAACAATATTCCCATGGTATGTGTTCTATCTGCGCATACTAAATCATTTATGGAAAAGCGATTATCTCGAGCAGGGAAGCTGCTATCATCAGATTGTGGCTTTCATCAGCTTTATCTCTACAAGCGCTTTCACTGCATCCTACAAAGCAGCTTTGGTTAGCTTTTTATTCGAGTATCCTTCAATGTGTTCTAACTGCGCTTGCATAAGCATTGAAGGAAAAGTGATTATTTCGAGCAGAGAAACTGCTGTCACTAGATTGTGGCTTTCATCAGTTTATCTCTTCAAGCGCTTTCTCTGCATATTAAAAAGCAGCATTAACAGAGCCCCTTACTGTGTTTTCTTGATATGTGTTTTATCTGCGCCGAGTAATGCATTTAAGGAAAAGCGATTATCTCGAGCAGAGAAACTGCTGTCATCAGATTGCGGCTTTCATTTGCTTTATCTCGACAAGCGCTTTCTCTGCATACTAAAAAGCAGCATTAACAGAGCCCCTTACTGTGTTTTCTTGATATGTGTTTTATCTGCGCCTAGTAATGCATTTAAGGAAAAGCGATTATCTCGAGCAGAGAAGCTGCTATCATCAGATTGTGTATTGCCATAGCGTTATCTCTACAAGATATTTCACTGCAAACTACGGAACAGCATTAACATCCATATTAACAATATTCTCTTGGTATGTGTTCTATCTGCGCATACTAAAGCATTTAAGGAAAAGCGATTATCTCTAGCAGAGAAGCTGCTGTCATCAGATTGTGGCTTTCATCAGCTTTATCTCTACAAGCGCTTTCACTGCAACCTACAAAGCAGCTTTGGCTAGCTTTTTATTCGAGTATCCTTCAATGTGTTCTATCTGCGCTTGCATAAGCATTGAAGGAAAAGTGATTATTTCGAGCAGAGAAACTGCTGTCACTAGATTGTGGCTTTCATCAACTTTATCTCTTGAAGCGCTTTCTCTGCATACTAAAAGGCAGCATTAACAGAGCCCCTTACTATGTTCTCTTGATATGTGTTCTATCTGCGCCTAGTAATGCATTTAAGGAAAAGCGATTATCTCGAGCAGAGAAGCTGCTATCCTCAGATTGTGGCTTTCATCAGCTTTATCTCTTCAAGCGCTTTCACTGCAAACTATAAAGGAGCATTGACAGAGCTCCTTATTATTCTCTCTTGTTGTGTTTTCTATCTGCACCTAGTAATGCATTTAATGTAAACCGATTATCTCGAGTAAAGAAGCTGCTATCATCAGATTGTGGCTTTCATCTGCTTTATTTCTACAAACGCGCTCACTGCATCCTGCAAAGCAGCTTTGGCTAGCTTTTTATTAGAGTATCCTTAAATGTGTTTTTACTGCGCTAGCATAAGCATTGAAGGAAAAGTGATTATTTAGAGCAGAGAAACTGCTGTCATCAGATTGCGGCTCTCATTTGCTTTATCTCGACAAGCGCTTTCTCTGCATACTAAAAAGCAGCATTAACAGAGCCCCTTACTGTGTTCTCTTGATATGTGTTTTATCTGCGCCTAGTAATGCATTTAAGGAAAAGCGATTATCTCGAGCAGAGAAGTTGCTATCATCAGATTGTGTATTGCCATAGCCTTATCTCTACAAGATATTTCACTGCAAACTACAGAACAGCATTAACATCCATCCTAACAATATTCTCTTGGTATGTGTTTTATCTGCGCATACTATAGCATTTAAGGAAAAGCGATTATCTCGAGCAGAGAAGCTGCTATCATCAGATTGTGGCTTTCATCAGCTTTATCTCTACAAGCGCTTTCACTGCAAACTACAAAGCAGCTTTGGCTAGCTTTTTATTCGAGTATCCTTCAATGTGTTCTAACTGCGCTTGCATAAGCATTGAAGGAAAAGTGATTATTTCGAGCAGAGAAACTGCTGTCACTAGATTGTGGCTTTCATCAGCTTTATCTCTTCAAGCGCTTTCTCTGCATACTAAAAAGCAGCATTAACAGAGCCCCTTACTGTGTTCTCTTGATATGTGTTTTATCTGCGCCTAGTAATGCATTTAAGGAAAAGCGATTATCTCGAGCAGAGAAGTTGCTATCATCAGATTGTGGCTTTCATCTGCTTTATTTCTACAAGCGCTATCACTGCATCCTACAAAGCAGCTTTGACTAGCTTTTTATTAGAGTGTCCTTAAATGTGTTTTTACTGCACCAGCATTAGCATTGAAGGAAAAGTGATTATTTAGAGCAGAGAAACTGCTTTCATCAGATTGCGGCTCTCATTTGCTTTATCTCGACAAGCGCTTTCTCTGCATACTAAAAAGCAGCATTAACAGAGCCCCTTACTATGTTCTCTTGATATGTGTTTTATCTGCGCCTAGTAATGCATTTAAGGAAAAGCGATTATCTCGAGCAGAGAAGCTGCTATCATCAGATTGTGTATTGCCATAGCCTTATCTCTACAAGATATTTCACTGCAAACTACAAAAGAGCATTAACATCCATCCTAACAATATTCTCTTGGTATGTGTTCTATCTGCGCATACTATAGCATTTAAGGAAAAGCGATTATCTCGAGCAGGGAAGCTGCTATCATCAGATTGTGGCTTTCATCAGCTTTATCTCTACAAGCGCTTTCACTGCAACCTACAAAGCAGTTTTGCAAGCTTTTTATTCGAGTATCCTTCAATGTGTTCTAACTGCGCTTGCATAAGCATTGAAGGAAAAGTGATTATTTAGAGCAGAGAAACTGCTGTCATCAGATTGCGGCTCTCATTTGCTTTATCTCGACAAGAGCTTTCTCTGCATACTAAAAAGCAGCATTAACAGAGCCCCTTACTGTGTTTTCTTGATATGTGTTTTATCTGCGCCTAGTAATGCATTAAAGGAAAAGCGATTATCTCGAGCAGAGAAGCTGCTATCATCAGATTGTGTATTGCCATAGCCTTATCTCTACAATATATTTCACTGCAAACTACAGAACAGCATTAACATCGATCCTAACAATATTCTCTTGGTATGTGGTCTATCTGCGCATACTAAAGCATCTAAGGAAAAGCGATTATCTCGATCAGAAAAGCTGCTATCATCAGATTGTGGCTTTCATCAGCTTTATCTCTACAAGCGCTTTCACTGCAACCTACAAAGCAGTTTTGCAAGCTTTTTATTCGAGTATCCTTCAATGTGTTCTAACTGCGCTTGCATAAGCATTGAAGGAAAAGTGATTATTTAGAGCAGAGAAACTGCTGTCATCAGATTGCGGCTCTCATTTGCTTTATCTCGACAAGAGCTTTCTCTGCATACTAAAAAGCAGCATTAACAGAGCCCCTTACTGTGTTTTCTTGATATGTGTTTTATCTGCGCCTAGTAATGCATTAAAGGAAAAGCGATTATCTCGAGCAGAGAAGCTGCTATCATCAGATTGTGTATTGCCATAGCCTTATCTCTACAATATATTTCACTGCAAACTACAGAACAGCATTAACATCGATCCTAACAATATTCTCTTGGTATGTGGTCTATCTGCGCATACTAAAGCATCTAAGGAAAAGCGATTATCTCGATCAGAAAAGCTGCTATCATCAGATTGTGGCTTTCATCAGCTTTATCTCTACAAGCGCTTTCACTGCAAACTACAAAGCAGCTTTGGCTAGCTTTTTATTCGAGTATCCTTCAATGTGTTCTAACTGCGCTTGCATAAGCATTGAAGGAAAAGCGATTATTTCGAGCAGAGAAACTGCTGTCACTAGATTGCGGCTTTCATTTGCTTTACCTCGACAAGCGCTTTCTCTGCATACTAAAAAGCAGCATTAACAGAGCCCCTTACTATGTTCTCTTGATATGTGTTCTATCTGCGCCTAGTAATGCATTTAAAGAAAAGCGATATTCTCGGGCAGAGAAGCTGCTATCCTCAGATTGTGGCTTTTATCAGCTTTATCTCTTCAAGCGCTTTCACTGCAAACTACAAAGGAGCATTGACAGAGCTCCTTATTATTCTCTCTTGTTGTGTTTTCTATCTGCGCCTAGTAATGCATTTAAGGTAAACCGATTATCTCGAGTAGAGAAGCTGCTATCATCAGATTGTGCCTTTCATCTGCTTTATTTCTACAAGCGCTATCACTGCATCCTACAAAGCAGCTTTGGCTAGCTTTTTATTAGAGTATCCTTAAATGTGTTTTTACTGAGCTAGCATAAGCATTGAAGGAAAAGTGATTATTTAGAGCAGAGAAACTGCTGTCATCAGATTGCGGCTCTCATTTGCTTTATCTCGACAAGCGCTTTCTCTGCATACAAAAAGCAGCATTAACAGAGCCCATTACTGTGTTTTCTTGATATGTGTTTTATCTGCGCCTAGTAATGCATTTAAGGAAAAGCGATTATCTCGAGCAGAGAAGCTGCTATCATCAGATTGTGTATTGCCATAGCCTTATCTCTACAAGATATTTCACTGCAAACTACAGAACAGCATTAACAGCCATCCTAACAATATTCTCTTGGTATGTGTTCTATCTGCGCATACTATAGCATTTAAGGAAAAGCGATTATCTCGAGCAGAGAAGCTGCTATCATCAGATTGTGGCTTTCATCAGCTTTATCTCTACAAGCGCTTTCACTGCAACCTACAAAGCAGCTTTGGCTAGCTTTTTATTCGAGTATCCTTCAATGTGTTCTAACGGCGCTTGCATAAGCATTGAAGGAAAAGTGATTATTTCGAGCAGAGAAACTGCTGTCACTAGATTGTGGCTTTCATCAGCTTTATCTCTTCAAGCGCTTTCTCTGCATACTAAAAAGCAGCATTAACAGAGCCCCTTACTATGTTCTCTTGATATGTGTTCTATCTGCGCCTAGTAATGCATTTAAGGAAAAGCGATATTCTCGGGCAGAGAAGCTTCTATGCTCAGATTGTGGCTTTCATCAGCTTTATCTCTTCAAGCGCTTTCACTGCAAACTACAAAGGAGCATTGACAGAGCTCCTTATTATTCTCTCTTGTTGTGTTTTCTATCTGCGCCTAGTAATGCATTTAAGGTAAACCGATTATCTCGAGTAGAGAAGCTGCTATCATCGGATTGTGGCTTTCATCTGCTTTATTTCTACAAGCGCTATCACTGCATCCTACAAAGCAGCTTTGGCTAGCTTTTTATTAGAGTGTCCTTAAATGTGTTTTTACTGCGCTAGCATAAGCATTGAAGGAAAAGTGATTATTTAGAGCAGAGAAACTGCTGTCATCAGATTGCGGCTCTCATTTACCTTATCTCGACAAGCGCTTTCTCTGCATACTAAAAAGCAGCATTAACAGAGCCCCTTACTGTGTTTTCTTGATATGTGTTTTATCTGCGCCTAGTAATGCATTTAAGGAAAAGCGATTATCTCGAGCAGAGAAGCTGCTATCATCAGATTGTGTATTGCCATAGCCTTATCTCTACAAGATATTTCACTGCAAACTACAGAACAGCAATAACATCCATCCTAACAATATTCTCTTGGTATGTGTTCTATCTGCGCATACTTTAGCATTTAAGGAAAAGCGATTATCTCGAGCAGAGAAGCTGCTATCATCAGATTGTGGCTTTCATCAGCTTTATCTCTACAAGCGCTTTCACTGCAACCTACAAAGCAGTTTTGCAAGCTTTTTATTCGAGTATCCTTCAATGTGTTCTAACTGCGCTTGCATAAGCATTGAAGGAAAAGTGATTATTTCGAGCAGAGAAACTGCTGTCACTAGATTGTGGCTTTCATCAGCTTTATCTCTTCAAGCGCTTTATCTGCATACTAAAAAGCAGCATTAACAGAGCCCCTTACTATGTTCTCTTGATATGTGTTCTATCTGAGCCTAGTAATGCATTTAAGGAAAAGCGATTATCTCGAGCAGAGAAGCTGCTATCATCAGATTGTGGCTTTCATCTGCTTTATTTCTACAAGCGCTATCACTGCATCCTACAAAGCAGCTTTGACTAGCTTTTTATTAGAGTGTCCTTAAATGTGTTTTTACTGCGCCAGCATAAGCATTGAAGGAAAAGTGATTATTTAGAGCAGAGAAACTGCTGTCATCAGATTGCGGCTCTCATTTGCTTTATCTCGACAAGCGCTTTCTCTGCATAATAAAAAGCAGCATTAACAGAGCCCCTTACTGTGTTTTCTTGATATGTGTTTTATCTGCGCCTAGTAATGCATTTAAGGAAAAGCGATTATCTCGAGCCGAGAAGCTGCTATCATCAGATTGTGTATTGCCATAGCCTTATATCTACAAGATATTTAACTGCAAACTACAGAACTGCATTAACAGCCATCCTAACAATATTCCCATTGTATGAGTTCTATCTGCGCATACTAAAGCATTTAAGGAAAAGCGAGTATCTCGACCAGAGAAGCTGCTACCATCAGATTGTGGCTTTCATCAGCTTTACAAGCGCTTTCACTGCAACCTACAAGGCAGCTTTGGCTAGCTTTTTATTCGAGTATCCTTCAATGTGTTCTAACTGCGCTTGCATAAGCATTGAAGGAAAACTGATTATTTCGAGCAGAGAAACTGCTGTCACTAGATTGTGGCTTTCATCAGCTTTATCTCTACAAGCGCTTTCTCTGCATACTAAAAAGCAGCATTAACAGAGCCCGTTACTGTGTTCTCTTGATATGTGTTTTATCTGCGCCTAGTAATGCATTTAAGGAAAAGCGATTATTTCGAGCAGAGAAACTGCTGTCACTAGATTGCGGCTTTCATTTGCTTTACCTCGACAAGCGCTTTCTCTGCATACTAAAAAGCAGCATTAACAGAGCCCCTTACTATGTTCTCTTGATATGTGTTCTATCTGCGCCTAGTAATGCATTTAAGGAAAAGCGATATTCTCGGGCATAGAAGCTTCTATCCTCAGATTGTGGCTTTCATCAGCTTTATCTCTTCAAGCGCTTTAACTGCAAACTACAAAGGAGCATTTACAGAGCTCCTTATTATTCTCTCTTGTTGTGTTTTCTATCTGCGCCTAGTAATGCATTTAAGGAAAAGCGATTATCTCGAGCAGAGAAGCTGCTATCATCAGATTGTGTATTGCCATAGCCTTATCTCTACAAGATATTTCACTGCAAACTACAGAACAGCATTAACATCCATCCTAACAATATTCTCTTGGTATGTGTTTTATCTGCGCATACTATAGCATTTAAGGAAAAGCGATTATCTCGAGCAGAGAAGCTGCTATCATCAGATTGTGGCTTTCATCAGCTTTATCTCTACAAGCGCTTTCACTGCAAACTACAAAGCAGCTTTGGCTAGCTTTTTATTCGAGTATCCTTCAATGTGTTCTAACTGCGCTTGCATAAGCATTGAAGGAAAAGTGATTATTTCGAGCAGAGAAACTGCTGTCACTAGGTTGTGGCTTTCATCAGCTTTATCTCTTCAAGCGCTTTCTCTGCATACTAAAAAGCAGCATTAACAGAGCCCCTTACTATGTTCTCTTGATATGTGTTCTATCTGCGCCTAGTAATGCATTTAAGGAAAAGCGATTATCTCGGGCAGAGAAGCTGCTATCCTCAGATTGTGGCTTTCATCAGCTTTATCTCTTCAAGCGCTTTCACTGCAAACTACAAAGGAGCATTGACAGAGCTCCTTATTATTCTCTCTTGTTGTGTTTTCTATCTGCGCCTAGTAATGCATTTAAGGTAAACCGATTATCTCGAGTAGAGAAGCTGCTATCATCAGATTGTGGCTTTCATTTGCTTTATTTCTACAAGCGCTATCACTGCATCCTACAAAGCAGCTTTGGCTAGCTTTTTAGTAGAGTATCCTTAAATGTGTTTTTACTGCGCTAGCATAAGCATTGAAGGAAAAGTGATTATTTAGAGCAGAGAAACTGCTGTCATCAGATTGCGGCTCTCATTTGCCTTATCTCGGCAAGCGCTTTCTCTGCATACTAAAAAGCAGCATTAACAGAGCCCCTTACTGTGTTTTCTTGATATGTGTTTTATCTGCGCCTAGTAATGCATTTAAGGAAAAGCGATTATCTCGAGCAGAGAAGCTGCTATCATCAGATTGTGTATTGCCATAGCCTTATCTCTACAAGATATTTCACTGCAAACTACAGAACAGCATTAACAGCCATCCTAACAATATTCTCTTGGTATGTGTTCTATCTGCGCATACTAAAGCATTAAAGGAAAAGTGATTATCTCGAGCAGGGAAGCTCCTATCATCAGATTGTGGCTTTCATCAGCTTTATCTCTACAAGCGCTTTCACTGCAAACTACAAAGCAGCTTTGGCTAGCTTTTTATTCGAGTATCCTTCAATGTGTTCTAACTGCGCTTGCATAAGCATTGAAGGAAAAGTGATTATTTCGAGCAGAGAAACTGCTGTCACTAGATTGTGGCTTTCATCAGCTTTATCTCTTCAAACGCTTTCTCTGCATACTAAAAAGCAGCATTAACAGAGCCCCTTACTATGTTCTCTTGATATGTGTTCTATCTGCGCCTAGTAATGCATTTAAGGAAAAGCGATTATCTCGAGCAGAGAAGCTGCTATCATCAGATTGTCACTTTCATCTGCTTTATTTCTACAAGCGCTATCACTGCATCCTACAAAGCAGCTTTGACTAGCTTTTTATTAGAGTGTCCTTAAATGTGTTTTTACTGCGCTAGCATAAGCATTGAAGGAAAAGTGATTATTTAGAGCAGAGAAACTGCTGTCATCAGATTGCGGCTCTCATTTGCTTTATCTCGACAAGCGCTTTCTCTGCATAATAAAAAGCAGCATTAACAGAGCCCCTTACTGTGTTTTCTTGATATGTGTTTTATCTGCGCCTAGTAATGCATTTAAGGAAAAGCGATTATCTCGAGCAGAGAAGCTGCTATCATCAGATTGTGTATTGCCATAGCCTTATCTCTACAATATATTTCACTGCAAACTACAGAACAGCATTAACATCGATCCTAACAATATTCTCTTGGTATGTGGTCTATCTGCGCATACTAAAGCATCTAAGGAAAAGCGATTATCTCGATCAGAAAAGCTGCTATCATCAGATTGTGGCTTTCATCAGCTTTATCTCTACAAGCGCTTTCACTGCAAACTACAAAGCAGCTTTGGCTAGCTTTTTATTCGAGTATCCTTCAATGTGTTCTAACTGCGCTTGCATAAGCATTGAAGGAAAAGCGATTATTTCGAGCAGAGAAACTGCTGTCACTAGATTGCGGCTTTCATTTGCTTTACCTCGACAAGCGCTTTCTCTGCATACTAAAAAGCAGGATTAACAGAGCCCCTTACTATGTTCTCTTGATATGTGTTCTATCTGCTCCTAGTAATGCATTTAAAGAAAAGCGATATTCTCGGGCAGAGAAGCTGCTATCCTCAGATTGTGGCTTTCATCAGCTTTATCTCTTCAAGCGCTTTCACTGCAAACTACAAAGGAGCATTGACAGAGCTCCTTATTATTCTCTCTTGTTGTGTTTTCTATCTGCGCCTAGTAATGCATTTAAGGTAAACCGATTATCTCGAGTAGAGAAGCTGCTATCATCAGATTGTGCCTTTCATCTGCTTTATTTCTACAAGCGCTATCACTGCATCCTACAAAGCAGCTTTGGCTAGCTTTTTATTCGAGTATCCTTCAATGTGTTCTAACTGCGCTTGCATAAGCATTGAAGGAAAAGTGATTATTTCGAGCAGAGAAACTGCTGTCATTAGGTTGTGGCTTTTATCAGCTTTATCTCTTCAAGCGCTTTCTCTGCATACTAAAAAGCAGCATTAACAGAGCCCCTTACTATGTTCTCTTGATATGTGTTCTATCTGCGCCTAGTAATGCATTTAAGGAAAAGCGATTATCTCGGGCAGAGAAGCTGCTATCCTCAGATTGTGGCTTTCATCAGCTTTATCTCTTCAAGCGCTTTCACTGCAAACTACAAAGGAGCATTGACAGAGCTCCTTATTATTCTCTCTTGTTGTGTTTTCTATCTGCGCCTAGTAATGCATTTAAGGTAAACCGATTATCTCGAGTAGAGAAGCTGCTATCATCAGATTGTGGCTTTCATCTGCTTTATTTCTACAAGCGCTATCACTGCATCCTACAAAGCAGCTTTGGCTAGCTTTTTAGTAGAGTATCCTTAAATGTGTTTTTACTGCGCTAGCATAAGCATTGAAGGAAAAGTGATTATTTAGAGCAGAGAAACTGCTGTCATCAGATTGCGGCTCTCATTTGCCTTATCTCGGCAAGCGCTTTCTCTGCATACTAAAAAGCAGCATTAACAGAGCCCCTTACTGTGTTTTCTTGATATGTGTTTTATCTGCGCCTAGTAATGCATTTAAGGAAAAGCGATTATCTCGAGCCGAGAAGCTGCTATCATCAGATTGTGTATTGCCATAGCCTTATCTCTACAAGATATTTCACTGCAAACTACAGAACAGCATTAACAGCCATCCTAACAATATTCTCTTGGTATGTGTTCTATCTGCGCATACTAAAGCATCTAAGGAAAAGCGATTATCTCGAGCAGGGAAGCTCCTATCATCAGATTGTGGCTTTCATCAGCTTTATCTCTACAAGCGCTTTCACTGCAACCTACAAGGCAGCTTTGGCTAGCTTTTTATTCGAGTATCCTTCAATGTGTTCTAACTGCGCTTGCATAAGCATTGAAGGAAAAGTGATTATTTCGAGCAGAGAAACTGCTGTCACTAGATTGTGTCTTTCATGAGCTTTATCTCTTCAAGCGCTTTCTCTGCATACTAAAAAGCAGCATTAACAGAGCCCCTTACTGTGTTCTCTTGATATGTGTTTTATCTGCGCCTAGTAATGCATTTAAGGAAAAGCGATTATTTCGAGCAGAGAAACTGCTGTCACTAGATTGCGGCTTTCATTTGCTTTACCTCGACAAGCGCTTTCTCTGCGTACTAAAAAGCAGCATTAACAGAGCCCCTTACTATGTTCTCTTGATATGTGTTCTATCTGCGCCTAGTAATGCATTTAAGGAAAAGCGATATTCTCGGGCAGAGAAGCTTCTATGCTCAGATTGTGGCTTTCATCAGCTTTATCTCTTCAAGCGCTTTCACTGCAAACTACAAAGGAGCATTGACAGAGCTCCTTATTATTCTCTCTTGTTGTGTTTTCTATCTGCGCCTAGTAATGCATTTAAGGTAAACCGATTATCTCGAGTAGAGAAGCTGCTATCATCGGATTGTGGCTTTCATCTGCTTTATTTCTACAAGCGCTATCACTGCATCCTACAAAGCAGCTTTGGCTAGCTTTTTATTAGAGTGTCCTTAAATGTGTTTTTACTGCGCTAGCATAAGCATTGAAGGAAAAGTGATTATTTAGAGCAGAGAAACTGCTGTCATCAGATTGCGGCTCTCATTTGCTTTATCTCGACACGCGCTTTCTCTGCATACAAAAAGCAGCATTAACAGAGCCCATTACTGTGTTTTCTTGATATGTGTTTTATCTGCGCCTAGTAATGCATTTAAGGAAAAGCGATTATCTCGAGCAGAGAAGCTGCTATCATCAGATTGTGTATTGCCATAGCCTTATCTCTACAAGATATTTCACTGCAAACTACAGAATAGCATTAACAGCCATCCTAACAATATTCTCTTGGTATGTGTTCTATCTGCGCATACTATAGCATTTAAGGAAAAGCGATTATCTCGAGCAGAGAAGCTGCTATCATCAGATTGTGGGTTTCATCAGCTTTATCTCTACAAGCGCTTTCACTGCAACCTACAAAGCAGCTTTGGCTAGCTTTTTATTCGAGTATCCTTCAATGTGTTCTAACTGCGCTTGCATAAGCATTGAAGGAAAAGTGATTATTTCGAGCAGAGAAACTGCTGTCACTAGATTGTGTCTTTCATCAGCTTTGTCTCTTCAAGCGCTTTCTCTGCATACTAAAAAGCAGCATTAACAGAGCCCCTTACTATGTTCTCTTGATATGTGTTTTATCTGCGCCTAGTAATGCATTTAAGGAAAAGCGATTATCTCGAGCAGAGAAGCTGCTATCATCAGATTGTGTATTGCCATAGCCTTATCTCTACAAGATATTTCACTGCAAACTACAGAAGAGCATTAACATCCATCCTAACAATATTCTCTTGGTATATGTTCTATCTGCGCATACTATAGCATTTAAGGAAAAGCGATTATCTCGAGCAGAGAAGCTGCTATCATCAGATTGTGGCTTTCATCAGCTTTATCTCTACAAGCGCTTTCACTGCAACCTACAAAGCAGTTTTGCAAGCTTTTTATTCGAGTATCCTTCAATGTGTTCTAACTGCGCTTGCATAAGCATTGAAGGAAAAGTGATTATTTCGAGCAGAGAAACTGCTGTCACTAGATAGTGGCTTTCATCAGCTTTATCTCTTCAAGCGCTTTCTCTGCATACTAAAAAGCAGCATTAACAGAGCCCCTTACTATGTTCTCTTGATATGTGTTCTATCTGCGCCTAGTAATGCATTTAAGGAAAAGCGATTATCTCGAGCAGAGAAGCTGCTATCCTCAGATTGTGGCTTTCATCAGCTTTATCTCTTCAAGCGCTTTCACTGCAAACTACAAAGGAGCATTGACAGAGCTCCTTATTATTCTCTCTTATTGTGTTTTCTATCTGCGCCTAGTAATGCATTTAAGGTAAACCGATTATCTCGAGTAGAGAAGCTGCTATCATCAGATTGTGTATTGCCATAGCCTTATCTCTACAAGATATTTCACTGCAAACTACAGAACAGCATTAACAGCCATCCTAACAATATTCCCATGGTATGTGTTCTATCTGCGCATACTAAATCATTTAAGGAAAAGCGATTATCTCGAGCAGGGAAGCTGCTATCATCAGATTGTGGCTTTCATCAGCTTTATCTCTACAAGCGCTTTCACTGCAAAATACAAAGCAGCTTTGGTTAGCTTTTTTTTCGAGTATCCTTCAATGTGTTCTAACTGCGCTAGCATAAGCATTGAAGGAAAAGTGATTATTTCGAGCAGAGAAACTGCTGTCACGAGATTGTGGCTTTCATCAGCTTTATCTCTTCAAGCGCTTTCTCTGCATACTAAAAAGCAGCATTAACAGAGCCCCTTACTGTGTTTCCTTGATATGTGTTTTATCTGCGCCTAGTAATGCATTTAAGGAAAAGCGATTATCTCGAGCAGAGAAACTGCTGTCATCAGATTGCGGCTTTCATTTGCTTTATCTCGACAAGCGCTTTCTCTGCATACTAAAAAGCAGCATTAACAGAGCCCCTTACTATGTTCTCTTGATATGTGTTCTATCTGCGCCTAGTAATGCATTTAAGGAAAAGCGATTATCTCGAGCAGAGAAGCTGCTATCCTCAGATTGTGGCTTTCATCAGCTTTATCTCTTCAAGCGCTTTCACTGCAAACTACAAAGGAGCATTGACAGAGCTCCTTATTATTCTCTCTTGTTGTGTTTTCTATCTGCGCCTAGTAATGCATTTAAGTTAAACCGATTACCTCGAGTAGAGAAGCTGCTATCATCAGATTGTGGCTTTCATCTGCTTTATTTCTACAAGCGCTATGACTGCATCCTATAAAGCAGCTTTGGCTAGCTTATTATTAGATTATCCTTAAAAGTGTTTTTACTGCGCTAGCATAAGCATTGAAGGAAAAGTGATTATTTAGAGCAGAGAAACTGCTGTCATCAGATTGCGGCTCTCATTTGCTTTATCTCGACAAGAGCTTTCTCTGCATACTAAAAAGCAGCATTAACAGAGCCCCTTACTGTGTTTTCTTGATATGTGTTTTATCTGCGCCTAGTAATGCATTAAAGGAAAAGCGATTATCTCGAGCAGAGAAGCTGCTATCATCAGATTGTGTATTGCCATAGCCTTATCTCTACAATATATTTCACTGCAAACTACAGAACAGCATTAACATCGATCCTAACAATATTCTCTTGGTATGTGGTCTATCTGCGCATACTAAAGCATCTAAGGAAAAGCGATTATCTCGATCAGAAAAGCTGCTATCATCAGATTGTGGCTTTCATCAGCTTTATCTCTACAAGCGCTTTCACTGCAAACTACAAAGCAGCTTTGGCTAGCTTTTTATTCGAGTATCCTTCAATGTGTTCTAACTGCGCTTGCATAAGCATTGAAGGAAAAGCGATTATTTCGAGCAGAGAAACTGCTGTCACTAGATTGCGGCTCTCATTTGCTTTACCTCGACAAGCGCTTTCTCTGCATACTAAAAAGCAGGATTAACAGAGCCCCTTACTATGTTCTCTTGATATGTGTTCTATCTGCGCCTAGTAATGCATTTAAAGAAAAGCGATATTCTCGGGCAGAGAAGCTGCTATCCTCAGATTGTGGCTTTTATCAGCTTTATCTCTTCAAGCGCTTTCACTGCAAACTACAAAGGAGCATTGACAGAGCTCCTTATTATTCTCTCTTGTTGTGTTTTCTATCTGCGCCTAGTAATGCATTTAAGGTAAACCGATTATCTCGAGTAGAGAAGCTGCTATCATCAGATTGTGCCTTTCATCTGCTTTATTTCTACAAGCGCTATCACTGCATCCTACAAAGCAGCTTTGGCTAGCTTTTTATTAGAGTATCCTTAAATGTGTTTTTACTGAGCTAGCATAAGCATTGAAGGAAAAGTGATTATTTAGAGCAGAGAAACTGCTGTCATCAGATTGCGGCTCTCATTTGCTTTATCTCGACAAGCGCTTTCTCTGCATACAAAAAGCAGCATTAACAGAGCCCATTACTGTGTTTTCTTGATATGTGTTTTATCTGCGCCTAGTAATGCATTTAAGGAAAAGCGATTATCTCGAGCAGAGAAGCTGCTATCATCAGATTGTGTATTGCCATAGCCTTATCTCTACAAGATATTTCACTGCAAACTACAGAACAGCATTAACAGCCATCCTAACAATATTCTCTTGGTATGTGTTCTATCTGCGCATATTATAGCATTTAAGGAAAAGCGATTATCTCGAGCAGAGAAGCTGCTATCATCAGATTGTGGCTTTCATCAGCTTTATCTCTACAAGCGCTTTCACTGCAACCTACAAAGCAGCTTTGGCTAGCTTTTTATTCGAGTATCCTTCAATGTGTTCTAACGGCGCTTGCATAAGCATTGAAGGAAAAGTGATTATTTCGAGCAGAGAAACTGCTGTCACTAGATTGTGGCTTTCATCAGCTTTATCTCTTCAAGCGCTTTCTCTGCATACTAAAAAGCAGCATTAACAGAGCCCCTTACTATGTTCTCTTGATATGTGTTCTATCTGCGCCTAGTAATGCATTTAAGGAAAAGCGATTATCTCGAGCAGAGAAGCTGCTATCATCAGATTGTGTATTGCCATAGCCTTATCTCTACAAGATATTTCACTGCAAACTACAGAACAGCATTAACAGCCATCCTAACAATATTCCCATGGTATGTGTTCTATCTGCGCATACTAAATCATTTAAGGAAAAGCGATTATCTCGAGCAGGGAAGCTGCTATCATCAGATTGTGGCTTTCATCAGCTTTATCTCTACAAGCGCTTTCACTGCAAAATACAAAGCAGCTTTGGTTAGCTTTTTATTCGAGTATCCTTCAATGTGTTCTAACTGCGCTAGCATAAGCATTGAAGGAAAAGTGATTATTTCGAGCAGAGAAACTGCTGTCACGAGATTGTGGCTTTCATCAGCTTTATCTCTTCAAGCGCTTTCTCTGCATACTAAAAAGCAGCATTAACAGAGCCCCTTACTGTGTTTTCTTGATATGTGTTTTATCTGCGCCGAGTAATGCATTTAAGGAAAAGCGATTATCTCGAGCAGAAAAACTGCTGTCATCAGATTGCGGCTTTCATTTGCTTTATCTCGACAAGCGCTTTCTCTGCATACTAAAAAGCAGCATTAACAGAGACCCTTACTGTGTTTTCTTGATATGTGTTTTATCTGCGCCTAGTAATGCATTTAAGGAAAAGCGATTATCTCGAGCAGAGAAGTTGCTATCATCAGATTGTGTATTGCCATAGCCTTATCTCTACAAGATATTTCACTGCAAACTACAGAACAGCATTAACATCCATCCTAACAATATTCTCTTGGTATGTGTTTTATCTGCGCATACTGTAGCATTTAAGGAAAAGCGATTATCTCGAGCAGAGAAGCTGCTATCATCAGATTGTGGGTTTCATCAGCTTTATCTCTACAAGCCCTTTCACTGCAACCTACAAAGCAGCTTTGGCTAGCTTTTTATTCGAGTATCCTTCAATGTGTTCTAACTGCGCTTGCATAAGCATTGAAGGAAAAGTGATTATTTCGAGCAGAGAAACTGCTGTCACTAGATTGTGGCTTTCATCAGCTTTATCTCTTCAAGCGCTTTCTCTGCATACTAAAAAGCAGCATTAACAGAGCCCCTTACTATGTTCTCTTGATATGTGTTCTATCTGCGCCTAGTAATGCATTTAAGGAAAAGCGATTATTTCGAGCAGAGAAACTGCTGTCACTAGATTGCGGCTTTCATTTGCTTTACCTCGACAAGCGCTTTCTCTGCGTACTAAAAAGCAGCATTAACAGAGCCCCTTACTATGTTCTCTTGATATGTGTTCTATCTGCGCCTAGTAATGCATTTAAGGAAAAGCGATATTCTCGGGCAGAGAAGCTTCTATGCTCAGATTGTGGCTTTCATCAGCTTTATCTCTTCAAGCGCTTTCACTGCAAACTACAAAGGAGCATTGACAGAGCTCCTTATTATTCTCTCTTGTTGTGTTTTCTATCTGCGCCTAGTAATGCATTTAAGTTAAACCGATTATCTCGAGTAGAGAAGCTGCTATCATCGGATTGTGGCTTTCATCTGCTTTATTTCTACAAGCGCTATCACTGCATCCTACAAAGCAGCTTTGGCTAGCTTTTTATTAGAGTGTCCTTAAATGTGTTTTTACTGCGCTAGCATAAGCATTGAAGGAAAAGTGATTATTTAGAGCAGAGAAACTGCTGTCATCAGATTGCGGCTCTCATTTGCTTTATCTCGACAAGCGCTTTCTCTGCATACTAAAAAGCAGCATTAACAGAGCCCCTTACTGTGTTTTCTTGATATGTGTTTTATCTGCGCCTAGTAATGCATTTAAGGAAAAGCGATTATCTCGAGCAGAGAAGCTGCTATCATCAGATTGTGTATTGCCATAGCCTTATCTCTACAAGATATTTCACTGCAAACTACAGAACAGCATTAACATCCATCCTAACAATATTCTCTTGGTATGTGTTCTATCTGCGCATACTTTAGCATTTAAGGAAAAGCGATTATCTCGAGCAGAGAAGCTGCTATCATCAGATTGTGGCTTTCATCAGCTTTATCTCTACAAGCGCTTTCACTGCAACCTACAAAGCAGTTTTGCAAGCTTTTTATTCGAGTATCCTTCAATGTGTTCTAACTGCGCTTGCATAAGCATTGAAGGAAAAGTGATTATTTCGAGCAGAGAAACTGCTGTCACTAGATTGTGGCTTTCATCAGCTTTATCTCTTCAAGCGCTTTATCTGCATACTAAAAAGCAGCATTAACAGAGCCCCTTACTATGTTCTCTTGATATGTGTTCTATCTGAGCCTAGTAATGCATTTAAGGAAAAGCGATTATCTCGAGCAGAGAAGCTGCTATCATCAGATTGTGGCTTTCATCTGCTTTATTTGTACAAGCGCTATCACTGTATCCTACAAAGCAGCTTTGACTAGCTTTTTATTAGAGTGTCCTTAAATGTGTTTTTACTGCGCCAGCATAAGCATTGAAGGAAAAGTGATTATTTAGAGCAGAGAAACTGCTGTCATCAGATTGCGGCTCTCATTTGCTTTATCTCGACAAGCGCTTTCTCTGCATAATAAAAAGCAGCATTAACAGAGCCCCTTACTGTGTTTTCTTGATATGTGTTTTATCTGCGCCTAGTAATGCATTTAAGGAAAAGCGATTATCTCGAGCAGAGAAGCTGCTATCATCAGATTGTGTATTGCCATAGCCTTATCTCTACAAGATATTTAACTGCAAACTACAGAACTGCATTAACAGCCATCCTAACAATATTCCCATTGTATGAGTTCTATCTGCGCATACTAAAGCATTTAAGGAAAAGCGAGTATCTCGACCAGAGAAGCTGCTACCATCAGATTGTGGCTTTCATCAGCTTTACAAGCGCTTTCACTGCAACCTACAAGGCAGCTTTGGCTAGCTTTTTATTCGAGTATCCTTCAATGTGTTCTAACTGCGCTTGCATAAGCATTGAAGGAAAACTGATTATTTCGAGCAGAGAAACTGCTGTCACTAGATTGTGGCTTTCATCAGCTTTATCTCTACAAGCGCTTTCTCTGCATACTAAAAAGCAGCATTAACAGAGCCCGTTACTGTGTTCTCTTGATATGTGTTTTATCTGCGCCTAGTAATGCATTTAAGGAAAAGCGATTATTTCGAGCAGAGAAACTGCTGTCACTAGATTGCGGCTTTCATTTGCTTTACCTCGACAAGCGCTTTCTCTGCATACTAAAAAGCAGCATTAACAGAGCCCCTTACTATGTTCTCTTGATATGTGTTCTATCTGCGCCTAGTAATGCATTTAAGGAAAAGCGATTATCTCGGGCAGAGAAGCTGCTATCCTCAGATTGTGGCTTTCATCAGCTTTATCTCTTCAAGCGCTTTCACTGCAAACTACAAAGGAGCATTGACAGAGCTCCTTATTATTCTCTCTTGTTGTGTTTTCTATCTGCGCCTAGTAATGCATTTAAGGTAAACCGATTATCTCGAGTAGAGAAGCTGCTATCATCAGATTGTGGCTTTCATTTGCTTTATTTCTACAAGCGCTATCACTGCATCCTACAAAGCAGCTTTGGCTAGCTTTTTAGTAGAGTATCCTTAAATGTGTTTTTACTGCGCTAGCATAAGCATTGAAGGAAAAGTGATTATTTAGAGCAGAGAAACTGCTGTCATCAGATTGCGGCTCTCATTTGCCTTATCTCGGCAAGCGCTTTCTCTGCATACTAAAAAGCAGCATTAACAGAGCCCCTTACTGTGTTTTCTTGATATGTGTTTTATCTGCGCCTAGTAATGCATTTAAGGAAAAGCGATTATCTCGAGCAGAGAAGCTGCTATCATCAGATTGTGTATTGCCATAGCCTTATCTCTACAAGATATTTCACTGCAAACTACAGAACAGCATTAACAGCCATCCTAACAATATTCTCTTGGTATGTGTTCTATCTGCGCATACTATAGCATTTAAGGAAAAGTGATTATCTCGAGCAGGGAAGCTCCTATCATCAGATTGTGGCTTTCATCAGCTTTATCTCTACAAGCGCTTTCACTGCAAACTACAAAGCAGCTTTGGCTAGCTTTTTATTCGAGTATCCTTCAATGTGTTCTAACTGCGCTTGCATAAGCATTGAAGGAAAAGTGATTATTTCGAGCAGAGAAACTGCTGTCACTAGATTGTGGCTTTCATCAGCTTTATCTCTTCAAACGCTTTCTCTGCATACTAAAAAGCAGCATTAACAGAGCCCCTTACTATGTTCTCTTGATATGTGTTCTATCTGCGCCTAGTAATGCATTTAAGGAAAAGCGATTATCTCGAGCAGAGAAGCTGCTATCATCAGATTGTCGCTTTCATCTGCTTTATTTCTACAAGCGCTATCACTGCATCCTACAAAGCAGCTTTGACTAGCTTTTTATTAGAGTGTCCTTAAATGTGTTTTTACTGCGCTAGCATAAGCATTGAAGGAAAAGTGATTATTTAGAGCAGAGAAACTGCTGTCATCAGATTGCGGCTCTCATTTGCTTTATCTCGACAAGCGCTTTCTCTGCATAATAAAAAGCAGCATTAACAGAGCCCCTTACTGTGTTTTCTTGATATGTGTTTTATCTGCGCCTTGTAATGCATTTAAGGAAAAGCGATTATCTCGAGCAGAGAAGCTGCTATCATCAGATTGTGTATTGCCATAGCCTTATCTCTACAATATATTTCACTGCAAACTACAGAACAGCATTAACATCGATCCTAACAATATTCTCTTGGTATGTGGTCTATCTGCGCATACTAAAGCATCTAAGGAAAAGCGATTATCTCGATCAGAAAAGCTGCTATCATCAGATTGTGGCTTTCATCAGCTTTATCTCTACAAGCGCTTTCACTGCAAACTACAAAGCAGCTTTGGCTAGCTTTTTATTCGAGTATCCTTCAATGTGTTCTAACTGCGCTTGCATAAGCATTGAAGGAAAAGCGATTATTTCGAGCAGAGAAACTGCTGTCACTAGATTGCGGCTTTCATTTGCTTTACCTCGACAAGCGCTTTCTCTGCATACTAAAAAGCAGGATTAACAGAGCCCCTTACTATGTTCTCTTGATATGTGTTCTATCTGCGCCTAGTAATGCATTTAAAGAAATGCGATATTCTCGGGCAGAGAAGCTGCTATCCTCAGATTGTGGCTTTTATCAGCTTTATCTCTTCAAGCGCTTTCACTGCAAACTACAAAGGAGCATTGACAGAGCTCCTTATTATTCTCTCTTGTTGTGTTTTCTATCTGCGCCTAGTAATGCATTTAAGGTAAACCGATTATCTCGAGTAGAGAAGCTGCTATCATCAGATTGTGCCTTTCATCTGCTTTATTTCTACAAGCGCTATCACTGCATCCTACAAAGCAGCTTTGGCTAGCTTTTTATTAGAGTATCCTTAAATGTGTTTTTACTGAGCTAGCATAAGCATTGAAGGAAAAGTGATTATTTAGAGCAGAGAAACTGCTGTCATCAGATTGCGGCTCTCATTTGCTTTATCTCGACAAGCGCTTTCTCTGCATACAAAAAGCAGCATTAACAGAGCCCATTACTGTGTTTTCTTGATATGTGTTTTATCTGCGCCTAGTAATGCATTTAAGGAAAAGCGATTATCTCGAGCAGAGAAGCTGCTATCATCAGATTGTGTATTGCCATAGCCTTATCTCTACAAGATATTTCACTGCAAACTACAGAACAGCATTAACAGCCATCCTAACAATATTCTCTTGGTATGTGTTCTATCTGCGCATACTATAGCATTTAAGGAAAAGCGATTATCTCGAGCAGAGAAGCTGCTATCATCAGATTGTGGCTTTCATCAGCTTTATCTCTACAAGCGCTTTCACTGCAACCTACAAAGCAGCTTTGGCTAGCTTTTTATTCGAGTATCCTTCAATGTGTTCTAACGGCGCTTGCATAAGCATTGAAGGAAAAGTGATTATTTCGAGCAGAGAAACTGCTGTCACTAGATTGTGGCTTTCATCAGCTTTATCTCTTCAAGCGCTTTCTCTGCATACTAAAAAGCAGCATTAACAGAGCCCCTTACTATGTTCTCTTGATATGTGTTCTATCTGCGCCTAGTAATGCATTTAAGGAAAAGCGATTATCTCGAGCAGAGAAGCTGCTATCATCAGATTGTGTATTGCCATAGCCTTATCTCTACAAGATATTTCACTGCAAACTACAGAACAGCATTAACAGCCATCCTAACAATATTCTCTTGGTATGTGTTCTATCTGCGCATACTAAATCATTTAAGGAAAAGCGATTATCTCGAGCAGGGAAGCTGCTATCATCAGATTGTGGCTTTCATCAGCTTTATCTCTACAAGCGCTTTCACTGCAAAATACAAAGCAGCTTTGGTTAGCTTTTTATTCGAGTATCCTTCAATGTGTTCTAACTGCGCTAGCATAAGCATTGAAGGAAAAGTGATTATTTCGAGCAGAGAAACTGCTGTCACGAGATTGTGGCTTTCATCAGCTTTATCTCTTCAAGCGCTTTCTCTGCATACTAAAAAGCAGCATTAACAGAGCCCCTTACTGTGTTTTCTTGATATGTGTTTTATCTGCGCCGAGTAATGCATTTAAGGAAAAGCGATTATCTCGAGCAGAAAAACTGCTGTCATCAGATTGCGGCTTTCATTTGCTTTATCTCGACAAGCGCTTTCTCTGCATACTAAAAAGCAGCATTAACAGAGACCCTTACTGTGTTTTCTTGATATGTGTTTTATCTGCGCCTAGTAATGCATTTAAGGAAAAGCGATTATCTCGAGCAGAGAAGTTGCTATCATCAGATTGTGTATTGCCATAGCCTTATCTCTACAAGATATTTCACTGCAAACTACAGAACAGCATTAACATCCATCCTAACAATATTCTCTTGGTATGTGTTTTATCTGCGCATACTGTAGCATTTAAGGAAAAGCGATTATCTCGAGCAGAGAAGCTGCTATCATCAGATTGTGGGTTTCATCAGCTTTATCTCTACAAGCCCTTTCACTGCAACCTACAAAGCAGCTTTGGCTAGCTTTTTATTGGAGTATCCTTCAATGTGTTCTAACTGCGCTTGCATAAGCATTGAAGGAAAAGTGATTATTTCGAGCAGAGAAACTGCTGTCACTAGATTGTGGCTTTCATCAGCTTTATCTCTTCAAGCGCTTTCTCTGCATACTAAAAAGCAGCATTAACAGAGCCCCTTACTATGTTCTCTTGATATGTGTTCTATCTGCGCCTAGTAATGCATTTAAGGAAAAGCGATTATTTCGAGCAGAGAAACTGCTGTCACTAGATTGCGGCTTTCATTTGCTTTACCTCGACAAGCGCTTTCTCTGCGTACTAAAAAGCAGCATTAACAGAGCCCCTTACTATGTTCTCTTGATATGTGTTCTATCTGCGCCTAGTAATGCATTTAAGGAAAAGCGATATTCTCGGGCAGAGAAGCTTCTATGCTCAGATTGTGGCTTTCATCAGCTTTATCTCTTCAAGCGCTTTCACTGCAAACTACAAAGGAGCATTGACAGAGCTCCTTATTATTCTCTCTTGTTGTGTTTTCTATCTGCGCCTAGTAATGCATTTAAGTTAAACCGATTATCTCGAGTAGAGAAGCTGCTATCATCGGATTGTGGCTTTCATCTGCTTTATTTCTACAAGCGCTATCACTGCATCCTACAAAGCAGCTTTGGCTAGCTTTTTATTAGAGTGTCCTTAAATGTGTTTTTACTGCGCTAGCATAAGCATTGAAGGAAAAGTGATTATTTAGAGCAGAGAAACTGCTGTCATCAGATTGCGGCTCTCATTTGCTTTATCTCGACAAGCGCTTTCTCTGCATACTAAAAAGCAGCATTAACAGAGCCCCTTACTGTGTTTTCTTGATATGTGTTTTATCTGCGCCTAGTAATGCATTTAAGGAAAAGCGATTATCTCGAGCAGAGAAGCTGCTATCATCAGATTGTGTATTGCCATAGCCTTATCTCTACAAGATATTTCACTGCAAACTACAGAACAGCATTAACATCCATCCTAACAATATTCTCTTGGTATGTGTTCTATCTGCGCATACTTTAGCATTTAAGGAAAAGCGATTATCTCGAGCAGAGAAGCTGCTATCATCAGATTGTGGCTTTCATCAGCTTTATCTCTACAAGCGCTTTCACTGCAACCTACAAAGCAGTTTTGCAAGCTTTTTATTCGAGTATCCTTCAATGTGTTCTAACTGCGCTTGCATAAGCATTGAAGGAAAAGTGATTATTTCGAGCAGAGAAACTGCTGTCACTAGATTGTGGCTTTCATCAGCTTTATCTCTTCAAGCGCTTTATCTGCATACTAAAAAGCAGCATTAACAGAGCCCCTTACTATGTTCTCTTGATATGTGTTCTATCTGAGCCTAGTAATGCATTTAAGGAAAAGCGATTATCTCGAGCAGAGAAGCTGCTATCATCAGATTGTGGCTTTCATCTGCTTTATTTCTACAAGCGCTATCACTGCATCCTACAAAGCAGCTTTGACTAGCTTTTTATTAGAGTGTCCTTAAGTGTGTTTTTACTGCGCCAGCATAAGCATTGAAGGAAAAGTGATTATTTAGAGCAGAGAAACTGCTGTCATCAGATTGCGGCTCTCATTTGCTTTATCTCGACAAGCGCTTTCTCTGCATAATAAAAAGCAGCATTAACAGAGCCCCTTACTGTGTTTTCTTGATATGTGTTTTATCTGCGCCTAGTAATGCATTTAAGGAAAAGCGATTATCTCGAGCAGAGAAGCTGCTATCATCAGATTGTGTATTGCCATAGCCTTATCTCTACAAGATATTTAACTGCAAACTACAGAACTGCATTAACAGCCATCCTAACAATATTCCCATTGTATGAGTTCTATCTGCGCATACTAAAGCATTTAAGGAAAAGCGAGTATCTCGACCAGAGAAGCTGCTACCATCAGATTGTGGCTTTCATCAGCTTTACAAGCGCTTTCACTGCAACCTACAAGGCAGCTTTGGCTAGCTTTTTATTCGAGTATCCTTCAATGTGTTCTAACTGCGCTTGCATAAGCATTGAAGGAAAACTGATTATTTCGAGCAGAGAAACTGCTGTCACTAGATTGTGGCTTTCATCAGCTTTATCTCTACAAGCGCTTTCTCTGCATACTAAAAAGCAGCATTAACAGAGCCCGTTACTGTGTTCTCTTGATATGTGTTTTATCTGCGCCTAGTAATGCATTTAAGGAAAAGCGATTATTTCGAGCAGAGAAACTGCTGTCACTAGATTGCGGCTTTCATTTGCTTTACCTCGACAAGCGCTTTCTCTGCATACTAAAAAGCAGCATTAACAGAGCCCCTTACTATGTTCTCTTGATATGTGTTCTATCTGCGCCTAGTAATGCATTTAAGGAAAAGCGATATTCTCGGGCATAGAAGCTTCTATCCTCAGATTGTGGCTTTCATCAGCTTTATCTCTTCAAGCGCTTTAACTGCAAACTACAAAGGAGCATTTACAGAGCTCCTTATTATTCTCTCTTGTTGTGTTTTCTATCTGCGCCTAGTAATGCATTTAAGGAAAAGCGATTATCTCGAGCAGAGAAGCTGCTATCATCAGATTGTGTATTGCCATAGCCTTATCTCTACAAGATATTTCACTGCAAACTACAGAACAGCATTAACATCCATCCTAACAATATTCTCTTGGTATGTGTTTTATCTGCGCATACTATAGCATTTAAGGAAAAGCGATTATCTCGAGCAGAGAAGCTGCTATCATCAGATTGTGGCTTTCATCAGCTTTATCTCTACAAGCGCTTTCACTGCAAACTACAAAGCAGCTTTGGCTAGCTTTTTATTCGAGTATCCTTCAATGTGTTCTAACTGCGCTTGCATAAGCATTGAAGGAAAAGTGATTATTTCGAGCAGAGAAACTGCTGTCACTAGGTTGTGGCTTTCATCAGCTTTATCTCTTCAAGCGCTTTCTCTGCATACTAAAAAGCAGCATTAACAGAGCCCCTTACTATGTTCTCTTGATATGTGTTCTATCTGCGCCTAGTAATGCATTTAAGGAAAAGCGATTATCTCGGGCAGAGAAGCTGCTATCCTCAGATTGTGGCTTTCATCAGCTTTATCTCTTCAAGCGCTTTCACTGCAAACTACAAAGGAGCATTGACAGAGCTCCTTATTATTCTCTCTTGTTGTGTTTTCTATCTGCGCCTAGTAATGCATTTAAGGTAAACCGATTATCTCGAGTAGAGAAGCTGCTATCATCAGATTGTGGCTTTCATTTGCTTTATTTCTACAAGCGCTATCACTGCATCCTACAAAGCAGCTTTGGCTAGCTTTTTAGTAGAGTATCCTTAAATGTGTTTTTACTGCGCTAGCATAAGCATTGAAGGAAAAGTGATTATTTAGAGCAGAGAAACTGCTGTCATCAGATTGCGGCTCTCATTTGCCTTATCTCGGCAAGCGCTTTCTCTGCATACTAAAAAGCAGCATTAACAGAGCCCCTTACTGTGTTTTCTTGATATGTGTTTTATCTGCGCCTAGTAATGCATTTAAGGAAAAGCGATTATCTCGAGCAGAGAAGCTGCTATCATCAGATTGTGTATTGCCATAGCCTTATCTCTACAAGATATTTCACTGCAAACTACAGAACAGCATTAACAGCCATCCTAACAATATTCTCTTGGTATGTGTTCTATCTGCGCATACTAAAGCATTTAAGGAAAAGTGATTATCTCGAGCAGGGAAGCTCCTATCATCAGATTGTGGCTTTCATCAGCTTTATCTCTACAAGCGCTTTCACTGCAAACTACAAAGCAGCTTTGGCTAGCTTTTTATTCGAGTATCCTTCAATGTGTTCTAACTGCGCTTGCATAAGCATTGAAGGAAAAGTGATTATTTCGAGCAGAGAAACTGCTGTCACTAGATTGTGGCTTTCATCAGCTTTATCTCTTCAAACGCTTTCTCTGCATACTAAAAAGCAACATTAACAGAGCCCCTTACTGTGTTTTCTTGATATGTGTTTTATCTGCGCCTAGTAATGCATTTAAGGAAAAGCGATTATCTCGAGCAGAGAAGCTGCTATCATCAGATTGTCGCTTTCATCTGCTTTATTTCTACAAGCGCTATCACTGCATCCTACAAAGCAGCTTTGACTAGCTTTTTATTAGAGTGTCCTTAAATGTGTTTTTACTGCGCTAGCATAAGCATTGAAGGAAAAGTGATTATTTAGAGCAGAGAAACTGCTGTCATCAGATTGCGGCTCTCATTTGCTTTATCTCGACAAGCGCTTTCTCTGCATAATAAAAAGCAGCATTAACAGAGCCCCTTACTGTGTTTTCTTGATATGTGTTTTATCTGCGCCTTGTAATGCATTTAAGGAAAAGCGATTATCTCGAGCAGAGAAGCTGCTATCATCAGATTGTGTATTGCCATAGCATTATCTCTACAATATATTTCACTGCAAACTACAGAACAGCATTAACATCGATCCTAACAATATTCTCTTGGTATGTGGTCTATCTGCGCATACTAAAGCATCTAAGGAAAAGCGATTATCTCGATCAGAAAAGCTGCTATCATCAGATTGTGGCTTTCATCAGCTTTATCTCTACAAGCGCTTTCACTGCAAACTACAAAGCAGCTTTGGCTAGCTTTTTATTCGAGTATCCTTCAATGTGTTCTAACTGCGCTTGCATAAGCATTGAAGGAAAAGCGATTATTTCGAGCAGAGAAACTGCTGTCACTAGATTGCGGCTTTCATTTGCTTTACCTCGACAAGCGCTTTCTCTGCATACTAAAAAGCAGGATTAACAGAGCCCCTTACTATGTTCTCTTGATATGTGTTCTATCTGCTCCTAGTAATGCATTTAAAGAAAAGCGATATTCTCGGGCAGAGAAGCTGCTATCCTCAGATTGTGGCTTTCATCAGCTTTATCTCTTCAAGCGCTTTCACTGCAAACTACAAAGGAGCATTGACAGAGCTCCTTATTATTCTCTCTTGTTGTGTTTTCTATCTGCGCCTAGTAATGCATTTAAGGTAAACCGATTATCTCGAGTAGAGAAGCTGCTATCATCAGATTGTGCCTTTCATCTGCTTTATTTCTACAAGCGCTATCACTGCATCCTACAAAGCAGCTTTGGCTAGCTTTTTATTCGAGTATCCTTCAATGTGTTCTAACTGCGCTTGCATAAGCATTGAAGGAAAAGTGATTATTTCGAGCAGAGAAACTGCTGTCATTAGGTTGTGGCTTTCATCAGCTTTATCTCTTCAAGCGCTTTCTCTGCATACTAAAAAGCAGCATTAACAGAGCCCCTTACTATGTTCTCTTGATATGTGTTCTATCTGCGCCTAGTAATGCATTTAAGGAAAAGCGATTATCTCGGGCAGAGAAGCTGCTATCCTCAGATTGTGGCTTTCATCAGCTTTATCTCTTCAAGCGCTTTCACTGCAAACTACAAAGGAGCATTGACAGAGCTCCTTATTATTCTCTCTTGTTGTGTTTTCTATCTGCGCCTAGTAATGCATTTAAGGTAAACCGATTATCTCGAGTAGAGAAGCTGCTATCATCAGATTGTGGCTTTCATTTGCTTTATTTCTACAAGCGCTATCACTGCATCCTACAAAGCAGCTTTGGCTAGCTTTTTAGTAGAGTATCCTTAAATGTGTTTTTACTGCGCTAGCATAAGCATTGAAGGAAAAGTGATTATTTAGAGCAGAGAAACTGCTGTCATCAGATTGCGGCTCTCATTTGCCTTATCTCGGCAAGCGCTTTCTCTGCATACTAAAAAGCAGCATTAACAGAGCCCCTTACTGTGTTTTCTTGATATGTGTTTTATCTGCGCCTAGTAATGCATTTAAGGAAAAGCGATTATCTCGAGCAGAGAAGCTGCTATCATCAGATTGTGTATTGCCATAGCCTTATCTCTACAAGATATTTCACTGCAAACTACAGAACAGCATTAACAGCCATCCTAACAATATTCTCTTGGTATGTGTTCTATCTGCGCATACTAAAGCATCTAAGGAAAAGCGATTATCTCGAGCAGGGAAGCTCCTATCATCAGATTGTGGCTTTCATCAGCTTTATCTCTACAAGCGCTTTCACTGCAACCTACAAGGCAGCTTTGGCTAGCTTTTTATTCGAGTATCCTTCAATGTGTTCTAACTGCGCTTGCATAAGCATTGAAGGAAAAGTGATTATTTCGAGCAGAGAAACTGCTGTCACTAGATTGTGTCTTTCATGAGCTTTATCTCTTCAAGCGCTTTCTCTGCATACTAAAAAGCAGCATTAACAGAGCCCCTTACTGTGTTCTCTTGATATGTGTTTTATCTGCGCCTAGTAATGCATTTAAGGAAAAGCGATTATTTCGAGCAGAGAAACTGCTGTCACTAGATTGCGGCTTTAATTTGCTTTACCTCGACAAGCGCTTTCTCTGCGTACTAAAAAGCAGCATTAACAGAGCCCCTTACTATGTTCTCTTGATATGTGTTCTATCTGCGCCTAGTAATGCATTTAAGGAAAAGCGATATTCTCGGGCAGAGAAGCTTCTATGCTCAGATTGTGGCTTTCATCAGCTTTATCTCTTCAAGCGCTTTCACTGCAAACTACAAAGGAGCATTGACAGAGCTCCTTATTATTCTCTCTTGTTGTGTTTTCTATCTGCGCCTAGTAATGCATTTAAGGTAAACCGATTATCTCGAGTAGAGAAGCTGCTATCATCGGATTGTGGCTTTCATCTGCTTTATTTCTACAAGCGCTATCACTGCATCCTACAAAGCAGCTTTGGCTAGCTTTTTATTAGAGTGTCCTTAAATGTGTTTTTACTGCGCTAGCATAAGCATTGAAGGAAAAGTGATTATTTAGAGCAGAGAAACTGCTGTCATCAGATTGCGGCTCTCATTTGCTTTATCTCGACAAGCGCTTTCTCTGCATACTAAAAAGCAGCATTAACAGAGCCCCTTACTGTGTTTTCTTGATATGTGTTTTATCTGCGCCTAGTAATGCATTTAAGGAAAAGCGATTATCTCGAGCAGAGAAGCTGCTATCATCAGATTGTGTATTGCCATAGCCTTATCTCTACAAGATATTTCACTTCAAACTACAGAACAGCATTAACATCCATCCTAACAATATTCTCTTGGTATGTGTTCTATCTGCGCATACTATAGCATTTAAGGAAAAGCGATTATCTCGAGCAGAGAAGCTGCTATCATCAGATTGTGGCTTTCATCAGCTTTATCTCTACAAGCGCTTTCACTGCAACCTACAAAGCAGTTTTGCAAGCTTTTTATTCGAGTATCCTTCAATGTGTTCTAACTGCGCTTGCATAAGCATTGAAGGAAAAGTGATTATTTCGAGCAGAGAAACTGCTGTCACTAGATTGTGGCTTTCATCAGCTTTATCTCTTCAAGCGCTTTATCTGCATACTAAAAAGCAGCATTAACAGAGCCCCTTACTATGTTCTCTTGATATGTGTTCTATCTGAGCCTAGTAATGCATTTAAGGAAAAGCGATTATCTCGAGCAGAGAAGCTGCTATCATCAGATTGTGGCTTTCATCTGCTTTATTTCTACAAGCGCTATCACTGCATCCTACAAAGCAGCTTTGACTAGCTTTTTATTAGAGTGTCCTTAAATGTGTTTTTACTGCGCCAGCATAAGCATTGAAGGAAAAGTGATTATTTAGAGCAGAGAAACTGCTGTCATCAGATTGCGGCTCTCATTTGCTTTATCTCGACAAGCGCTTTCTCTGCATAATAAAAAGCAGCATTAACAGAGCCCCTTACTGTGTTTTCTTGATATGTGTTTTATCTGCGCCTAGTAATGCATTTAAGGAAAAGCGATTATCTCGAGCAGAGAAGCTGCTATCATCAGATTGTGTATTGCCATAGCCTTATCTCTACAAGATATTTAACTGCAAACTACAGAACTGCATTAACAGCCATCCTAACAATATTCCCATTGTATGAGTTCTATCTGCGCATACTAAAGCATTTAAGGAAAAGCGAGTATCTCGACCAGAGAAGCTGCTACCATCAGATTGTGGCTTTCATCAGCTTTACAAGCGCTTTCACTGCAACCTACAAGGCAGCTTTGGCTAGCTTTTTATTCGAGTATCCTTCAATGTGTTCTAACTGCGCTTGCATAAGCATTGAAGGAAAACTGATTATTTCGAGCAGAGAAACTGCTGTCACTAGATTGTGGCTTTCATCAGCTTTATCTCTACAAGCGCTTTCTCTGCATACTAAAAAGCAGCATTAACAGAGCCCGTTACTGTGTTCTCTTGATATGTGTTTTATCTGCGCCTAGTAATGCATTTAAGGAAAAGCGATTATTTCGAGCAGAGAAACTGCTGTCACTAGATTGCGGCTTTCATTTGCTTTACCTCGACAAGCGCTTTCTCTGCATACTAAAAAGCAGCATTAACAGAGCCCCTTACTATGTTCTCTTGATATGTGTTCTATCTGCGCCTAGTAATGCATTTAAGGAAAAGCGATATTCTCGGGCATAGAAGCTTCTATCCTCAGATTGTGGCTTTCATCAGCTTTATCTCTTCAAGCGCTTTAACTGCAAACTACAAAGGAGCATTTACAGAGCTCCTTATTATTCTCTCTTGTTGTGTTTTCTATCTGCGCCTAGTAATGCATTTAAGGAAAAGCGATTATCTCGAGCAGAGAAGCTGCTATCATCAGATTGTGTATTGCCATAGCCTTATCTCTACAAGATATTTCACTGCAAACTACAGAACAGCATTAACATCCATCCTAACAATATTCTCTTGGTATGTGTTTTATCTGCGCATACTATAGCATTTAAGGAAAAGCGATTATCTCGAGCAGAGAAGCTGCTATCATCAGATTGTGGCTTTCATCAGCTTTATCTCTACAAGCGCTTTCACTGCAAACTACAAAGCAGCTTTGGCTAGCTTTTTATTCGAGTATCCTTCAATGTGTTCTAACTGCGCTTGCATAAGCATTGAAGGAAAAGTGATTATTTCGAGCAGAGAAACTGCTGTCACTAGGTTGTGGCTTTCATCAGCTTTATCTCTTCAAGCGCTTTCTCTGCATACTAAAAAGCAGCATTAACAGAGCCCCTTACTATGTTCTCTTGATATGTGTTCTATCTGCGCCTAGTAATGCATTTAAGGAAAAGCGATTATCTCGAGCAGAGAAGCTGCTATCATCAGATTGTCGCTTTCATCTGCTTTATTTCTACAAGCGCTATCACTGCATCCTACAAAGCAGCTTTGACTAGCTTTTTATTAGAGTGTCCTTAAATGTGTTTTTACTGCGCTAGCATAAGCATTGAAGGAAAAGAGATTATTTAGAGCAGAGAAACTGCTGTCACTAGATTGCGGCTTTCATTTGCTTTACCTCGACAAGCGCTTTCTCTGCGTACTAAAAAGCAGCATTAACAGAGCCCCTTACTATGTTCTCTTGATATGTGTTCTATCTGCGCCTAGTAATGCATTTAAGGAAAAGCGATATTCTCGGGCAGAGAAGCTTCTATGCTCAGATTGTGGCTTTCATCAGCTTTATCTCTTCAAGCGCTTTCACTGCAAACTACAAAGGAGCATTGACAGAGCTCCTTATTATTCTCTCTTGTTGTGTTTTCTATCTGCGCCTAGTAATGCATTTAAGGTAAACCGATTATCTCGAGTAGAGAAGCTGCTATCATCGGATTGTGGCTTTCATCTGCTTTATTTCTACAAGCGCTATCACTGCATCCTACAAAGCAGCTTTGGCTAGCTTTTTATTAGAGTGTCCTTAAATGTGTTTTTACTGCGCTAGCATAAGCATTGAAGGAAAAGTGATTATTTAGAGCAGAGAAACTGCTGTCATCAGATTGCGGCTCTCATTTGCTTTATCTCGACACGCGCTTTCTCTGCATACAAAAAGCAGCATTAACAGAGCCCATTACTGTGTTTTCTTGATATGTGTTTTATCTGCGCCTAGTAATGCATTTAAGGAAAAGCGATTATCTCGAGCAGAGAAGCTGCTATCATCAGATTGTGTATTGCCATAGCCTTATCTCTACAAGATATTTCACTGCAAACTACAGAACAGCATTAACATCCATCCTAACAATATTCTCTTGGTATGTGTTCTATCTGCGCATACTATAGCATTTAAGGAAAAGCGATTATCTCGAGCAGAGAAGCTGCTATCATCAGATTGTGGCTTTCATCAGCTTTATCTCTACAAGCGCTTTCACTGCAACCTACAAAGCAGTTTTGCAAGCTTTTTATTCGAGTATCCTTCAATGTGTTCTAACTGCGCTTGCATAAGCATTGAAGGAAAAGTGATTATTTCGAGCAGAGAAACTGCTGTCACTAGATTGTGGCTTTCATCAGCTTTATCTCTTCAAGCGCTTTATCTGCATACTAAAAAGCAGCATTAACAGAGCCCCTTACTATGTTCTCTTGATATGTGTTCTATCTGAGCCTAGTAATGCATTTAAGGAAAAGCGATTATCTCGAGCAGAGAAGCTGCTATCATCAGATTGTGGCTTTCATCTGCTTTATTTCTACAAGCGCTATCACTGCATCCTACAAAGCAGCTTTGACTAGCTTTTTATTAGAGTGTCCTTAAATGTGTTTTTACTGCGCCAGCATAAGCATTGAAGGAAAAGTGATTATTTAGAGCAGAGAAACTGCTGTCATCAGATTGCGGCTCTCATTTGCTTTATCTCGACAAGCGCTTTCTCTGCATAATAAAAAGCAGCATTAACAGAGCCCCTTACTGTGTTTTCTTGATATGTGTTTTATCTGCGCCTAGTAATGCATTTAAGGAAAAGCGATTATCTCGAGCAGAGAAGCTGCTATCATCAGATTGTGTATTGCCATAGCCTTATCTCTACAAGATATTTAACTGCAAACTACAGAACTGCATTAACAGCCATCCTAACAATATTCCCATTGTATGAGTTCTATCTGCGCATACTAAAGCATTTAAGGAAAAGCGAGTATCTCGACCAGAGAAGCTGCTACCATCAGATTGTGGCTTTCATCAGCTTTACAAGCGCTTTCACTGCAACCTACAAGGCAGCTTTGGCTAGCTTTTTATTCGAGTATCCTTCAATGTGTTCTAACTGCGCTTGCATAAGCCTTGAAGGAAAACTGATTATTTCGAGCAGAGAAACTGCTGTCACTAGATTGTGGCTTTCACCAGCTTTATCTCTACAAGCGCTTTCTCTGCATACTAAAAAGCAGCATTAACAGAGCCCCTTACTGTGTTCTCTTGATATGTGTTTTATCTGCGCCTAGTAATGCATTTAAGGAAAAGCGATTATTTCGAGCAGAGAAACTGCTGTCACTAGATTGCGGCTTTCATTTGCTTTACCTCGACAAGCGCTTTCTCTGCATACTAAAAAGCAGCATTAACAGAGCCCCTTACTATGTTCTCTTGATATGTGTTCTATCTGCGCCTAGTAATGCATTTAAGGAAAAGCGATATTCTCGAGCAGAGAAGCTGCTATCATCAGATTGTGTATTGCCATAGCCTTATCTCTACAAGATATTTCACTGCAAACTACAGAACAGCATTAACATCCATCCTAACAATATTCTCTTGGTATGTGTTTTATCTGCGCATACTATAGCATTTAAGGAAAAGCGATTATCTCGAGCAGAGAAGCTGCTATCATCAGATTGTGGCTTTCATCAGCTTTATCTCTACAAGCGCTTTCACTGCAAACTACAAAGCAGCTTTGGCTAGCTTTTTATTCGAGTATCCTTCAATGTGTTCTAACTGCGCTTGCATAAGCATTGAAGGAAAAGTGATTATTTCGAGCAGAGAAACTGCTGTCACTAGGTTGTGGCTTTCATCAGCTTTATCTCTTCAAGCGCTTTCTCTGCATACTAAAAAGCAGCATTAACAGAGCCCCTTACTATGTTCTCTTGATATGTGTTCTATCTGCGCCTAGTAATGCATTTAAGGAAAAGCGATTATCTCGAGCAGAGAAGCTGCTATCATCAGATTGTCGCTTTCATCTGCTTTATTTCTACAAGCGCTATCACTGCATCCTACAAAGCAGCTTTGACTAGCTTTTTATTAGAGTGTCCTTAAATGTGTTTTTACTGCGCTAGCATAAGCATTGAAGGAAAAGAGATTATTTAGAGCAGAGAAACTGCTGTCACTAGATTGCGGCTTTCATTTGCTTTACCTCGACAAGCGCTTTCTCTGCGTACTAAAAAGCAGCATTAACAGAGCCCCTTACTATGTTCTCTTGATATGTGTTCTATCTGCGCCTAGTAATGCATTTAAGGAAAAGCGATATTCTCGGGCAGAGAAGCTTCTATGCTCAGATTGTGGCTTTCATCAGCTTTATCTCTTCAAGCGCTTTCACTGCAAACTACAAAGGAGCATTGACAGAGCTCCTTATTATTCTCTCTTGTTGTGTTTTCTATCTGCGCCTAGTAATGCATTTAAGGTAAACCGATTATCTCGAGTAGAGAAGCTGCTATCATCGGATTGTGGCTTTCATCTGCTTTATTTCTACAAGCGCTATCACTGCATCCTACAAAGCAGCTTTGGCTAGCTTTTTATTAGAGTGTCCTTAAATGTGTTTTTACTGCGCTAGCATAAGCATTGAAGGAAAAGTGATTATTTAGAGCAGAGAAACTGCTGTCATCAGATTGCGGCTCTCATTTGCTTTATCTCGACACGCGCTTTCTCTGCATACAAAAAGCAGCATTAACAGAGCCCATTACTGTGTTTTCTTGATATGTGTTTTATCTGCGCCTAGTAATGCATTTAAGGAAAAGCGATTATCTCGAGCAGAGAAGCTGCTATCATCAGATTGTGTATTGCCATAGCCTTATCTCTACAAGATATTTCACTGCAAACTACAGAATAGCATTAACAGCCATCCTAACAATATTCTCTTGGTATGTGTTCTATCTGCGCATACTATAGCATTTAAGGAAAAGCGATTATCTCGAGCAGAGAAGCTGCTATCATCAGATTGTGGGTTTCATCAGCTTTATCTCTACAAGCGCTTTCACTGCAACCTACAAAGCAGCTTTGGCTAGCTTTTTATTCGAGTATCCTTCAATGTGTTCTAACTGCGCTTGCATAAGCATTGAAGGAAAAGTGATTATTTCGAGCAGAGAAACTGCTGTCACTAGATTGTGTCTTTCATGAGCTTTATCTCTTCAAGCGCTTTCTCTGCATACTAAAAAGCAGCATTAACAGAGCCCCTTACTATGTTCTCTTGATATGTGTTTTATCTGCGCCTAGTAATGCATTTAAGGAAAAGCGATTATCTCGAGCAGAGAAGCTGCTATCATCAGATTGTGTATTGCCATAGCCTTATCTCTACAAGATATTTCACTGCAAACTACAGAAGAGCATTAACATCCATCCTAACAATATTCTCTTGGTATGTGTTCTATCTGCGCATACTATAGCATTTAAGGAAAAGCGATTATCTCGAGCAGAGAAGCTGCTATCATCAGATTGTGGCTTTCATCAGCTTTATCTCTACAAGCGCTTTCACTGCAACCTACAAAGCAGTTTTGCAAGCTTTTTATTCGAGTATCCTTCAATGTGTTCTAACTGCGCTTGCATAAACATTGAAGGAAAAGTGATTATTTCGAGCAGAGAAACTGCTGTCACTAGATAGTGGCTTTCATCAGCTTTATCTCTTCAAGCGCTTTCTCTGCATACTAAAAAGCAGCATTAACAGAGCCCCTTACTATGTTCTCTTGATATGTGTTCTATCTGCGCCTAGTAATGCATTTAAGGAAAAGCGATTATCTCGAGCAGAGAAGCTGCTATCCTCAGATTGTGGCTTTCATCAGCTTTATCTCTTCAAGCGCTTTCACTGCAAACTACAAAGGAGCATTGACAGAGCTCCTTATTATTCTCTCTTGTTGTGTTTTCTATCTGCGCCTAGTAATGCATTTAAGGTAAACCGATTATCTCGAGTAGAGAAGCTGCTATCATCAGATTGTGTATTGCCATAGCCTTATCTCTACAAGATATTTCACTGCAAACTACAGAACAGCATTAACAGCCATCCTAACAATATTCCCATGGTATGTGTTCTATCTGCGCATACTAAATCATTTAAGGAAAAGCGATTATCTCGAGCAGGGAAGCTGCTATCATCAGATTGTGGCTTTCATCAGCTTTATCTCTACAAGCGCTTTCACTGCAAAATACAAAGCAGCTTTGGTTAGCTTTTTTTTCGAGTATCCTTCAATGTGTTCTAACTGCGCTTGCATAAGCATTGAAGGAAAAGTGATTATTTCGAGCAGAGAAACTGCTGTCAGGAGATTGTGGCTTTCATCAGCTTTATCTCTTCAAGCGCTTTCTCTGCATACTAAAAAGCAGCATTAACAGAGCCCCTTACTGTGTTTTCTTGATATGTGTTTTATCTGCGCCTAGTAATGCATTTAAGGAAAAGCGATTATCTCGAGCAGAGAAACTGCTGTCATCAGATTGCGGCTTTCATTTGCTTTATCTCGACAAGCGCTTTCTCTGCATACTAAAAAGCAGCATTAACAGAGCCCCTTACTATGTTCTCTTGATATGTGTTCTATCTGCGCCTAGTAATGCATTTAAGGAAAAGCGATTATCTCGAGCAGAGAAGCTGCTATCCTCAGATTGTGGCTTTCATCAGCTTTATCTCTTCAAGCGCTTTCACTGCAAACTACAAAGGAGCATTGACAGAGCTCCTTATTATTCTCTCTTGTTGTGTTTTCTATCTGCGCCTAGTAATGCATTTAAGTTAAACCGATTACCTCGAGTAGAGAAGCTGCTATCATCAGATTGTGGCTTTCATCTGCTTTATTTCTACAAGCGCTATGACTGCATCCTATAAAGCAGCTTTGGCTAGCTTATTATTAGATTATCCTTAAAAGTGTTTTTACTGCGCTAGCATAAGCATTGAAGGAAAAGTGATTATTTAGAGCAGAGAAACTGCTGTCATCAGATTGCGGCTCTCATTTGCTTTATCTCGACAAGAGCTTTCTCTGCATACTAAAAAGCAGCATTAACAGAGCCCCTTACTGTGTTTTCTTGATATGTGTTTTATCTGCGCCTAGTAATGCATTAAAGGAAAAGCGATTATCTCGAGCAGAGAAGCTGCTATCATCAGATTGTGTATTGCCATAGCCTTATCTCTACAATATATTTCACTGCAAACTACAGAACAGCATTAACATCGATCCTAACAATATTCTCTTGGTATGTGGTCTATCTGCGCATACTAAAGCATCTAAGGAAAAGCGATTATCTCGATCAGAAAAGCTGCTATCATCAGATTGTGGCTTTCATCAGCTTTATCTCTACAAGCGCTTTCACTGCAAACTACAAAGCAGCTTTGGCTAGCTTTTTATTCGAGTATCCTTCAATGTGTTCTAACTGCGCTTGCATAAGCATTGAAGGAAAAGCGATTATTTCGAGCAGAGAAACTGCTGTCACTAGATTGCGGCTTTCATTTGCTTTACCTCGACAAGCGCTTTCTCTGCATACTAAAAAGCAGCATTAACAGAGCCCCTTACTATGTTCTCTTGATATGTGTTCTATCTGCGCCTAGTAATGCATTTAAAGAAAAGCGATATTCTCGGGCAGAGAAGCTGCTATCCTCAGATTGTGGCTTTTATCAGCTTTATCTCTTCAAGCGCTTTCACTGCAAACTACAAAGGAGCATTGACAGAGCTCCTTATTATTCTCTCTTGTTGTGTTTTCTATCTGCGCCTAGTAATGCATTTAAGGTAAACCGATTATCTCGAGTAGAGAAGCTGCTATCATCAGATTGTGCCTTTCATCTGCTTTATTTCTACAAGCGCTATCACTGCATCCTACAAAGCAGCTTTGGCTAGCTTTTTATTAGAGTATCCTTAAATGTGTTTTTACTGAGCTAGCATAAGCATTGAAGGAAAAGTGATTATTTAGAGCAGAGAAACTGCTGTCATCAGATTGCGGCTCTCATTTGCTTTATCTCGACAAGCGCTTTCTCTGCATACAAAAAGCAGCATTAACAGAGCCCATTACTGTGTTTTCTTGATATGTGTTTTATCTGCGCCTAGTAATGCATTTAAGGAAAAGCGATTATCTCGAGCAGAGAAGCTGCTATCATCAGATTGTGTATTGCCATAGCCTTATCTCTACAAGATATTTCACTGCAAACTACAGAACAGCATTAACAGCCATCCTAACAATATTCTCTTGGTATGTGTTCTATCTGCGCATACTATAGCATTTAAGGAAAAGCGATTATCTCGAGCAGAGAAGCTGCTATCATCAGATTGTGGCTTTCATCAGCTTTATCTCTACAAGCGCTTTCACTGCAACCTACAAAGCAGCTTTGGCTAGCTTTTTATTCGAGTATCCTTCAATGTGTTCTAACGGCGCTTGCATAAGCATTGAAGGAAAAGTGATTATTTCGAGCAGAGAAACTGCTGTCACTAGATTGTGGCTTTCATCAGCTTTATCTCTTCAAGCGCTTTCTCTGCATACTAAAAAGCAGCATTAACAGAGCCCCTTACTATGTTCTCTTGATATGTGTTCTATCTGCGCCTAGTAATGCATTTAAGGAAAAGCGATTATCTCGAGCAGAGAAGCTGCTATCATCAGATTGTGTATTGCCTTAGCCTTATCTCTACAAGATATTTCACTGCAAACTACAGAACAGCATTAACAGCCATCCTAACAATATTCTCTTGGTATGTGTTCTATCTGCGCATACTAAAGCATTTAAGGAAAAGCGATTATCTCGAGCAGGGAAGCTCCTATCATCAGATTGTGGCTTTCATCAGCTTTATCTCTACAAGCGCTTTCACTGCAACCTACAAGGCAGCTTTGGCTAGCTTTTTATTCGAGTATCCTTCAATGTGTTCTAACTGCGCTTGCATAAGCATTGAAGGAAAAGTGATTATTTCGAGCAGAGAAACTGCTGTCACTAGATTGTGTCTTTCATGAGCTTTATCTCTTCAAGCGCTTTCTCTGCATACTAAAAAGCAGCATTAACAGAGCCCCTTACTGTGTTCTCTTGATATGTGTTTTATCTGCGCCTAGTAATGCATTTAAGGAAAAGCGATTATTTCGAGCAGAGAAACTGCTGTCACTAGATTGCGGCTTTCATTTGCTTTACCTCGACAAGCGCTTTCTCTGCGTACTAAAAAGCAGCATTAACAGAGCCCCTTACTATGTTCTCTTGATATGTGTTCTATCTGCGCCTAGTAATGCATTTAAGGAAAAGCGATATTCTCGGGCAGAGAAGCTTCTATGCTCAGATTGTGGCTTTCATCAGCTTTATCTCTTCAAGCGCTTTCACTGCAAACTACAAAGGAGCATTGACAGAGCTCCTTATTATTCTCTCTTGTTGTGTTTTCTATCTGCGCCTAGTAATGCATTTAAGGTAAACCGATTATCTCGAGTAGAGAAGCTGCTATCATCGGATTGTGGCTTTCATCTGCTTTATTTCTACAAGCGCTATCACTGCATCCTACAAAGCAGCTTTGGCTAGCTTTTTATTAGAGTGTCCTTAAATGTGTTTTTACTGCGCTAGCATAAGCATTGAAGGAAAAGTGATTATTTAGAGCAGAGAAACTGCTGTCATCAGATTGCGGCTCTCATTTGCTTTATCTCGACAAGCGCTTTCTCTGCATACTAAAAAGCAGCATTAACAGAGCCCCTTACTGTGTTTTCTTGATATGTGTTTTATCTGCGCCTAGTAATGCATTTAAGGAAAAGCGATTATCTCGAGCAGAGAAGCTGCTATCATCAGATTGTGTATTGCCATAGCCTTATCTCTACAAGATATTTCACTGCAAACTACAGAACAGCATTAACATCCATCCTAACAATATTCTCTTGGTATGTGTTCTATCTGCGCATACTATAGCATTTAAGGAAAAGCGATTATCTCGAGCAGAGAAGCTGCTATCATCAGATTGTGGCTTTCATCAGCTTTATCTCTACAAGCGCTTTCACTGCAAAATACAAAGCAGCTTTGGTTAGCTTTTTATTCGAGTATCCTTCAATGTGTTCTAACTGCGCTTGCATAAGCATTGAAGGAAAAGTGATTATTTCGAGCAGAGAAACTGCTGTCACTAGATTGTGGCTTTCATCAGCTTTATCTCTTCAAGCGCTTTCTCTGCACACTAAAAAGCAGCATTAACAGAGCCCCTTACTATGTTCTCTTGATATGTGTTCTATCTGAGCCTAGTAATGCATTTAAGGAAAAGCGATTATCTCGAGCAGAGAAGCTGCTATCATCAGATTGTGGCTTTCATCTGCTTTATTTCTACAAGCGCTATCACTGCATCCTACAAAGCAGCTTTGACTAGCTTTTTATTAGAGTGTCCTTAAATGTGTTTTTACTGCGCCAGCATAAGCATTGAAGGAAAAGTGATTATTTAGAGCAGAGAAACTGCTGTCATCAGATTGCGGCTCTCATTTGCTTTATCTCGACAAGCGCTTTCTCTGCATAATAAAAAGCAGCATTAACAGAGCCCCTTACTGTGTTTTCTTGATATGTGTTTTATCTGCGCCTAGTAATGCATTTAAGGAAAAGCGATTATCTCGAGCAGAGAAGCTGCTATCATCAGATTGTGTATTGCCATAGCCTTATCTCTACAAGATATTTAACTGCAAACTACAGAACTGCATTAACAGCCATCCTAACAATATTCCCATTGTATGAGTTCTATCTGCGCATACTAAAGCATTTAAGGAAAAGCGAGTATCTCGACCAGAGAAGCTGCTACCATCAGATTGTGGCTTTCATCAGCTTTACAAGCGCTTTCACTGCAACCTACAAGGCAGCTTTGGCTAGCTTTTTATTCGAGTATCCTTCAATGTGTTCTAACTGCGCTTGCATAAGCCTTGAAGGAAAACTGATTATTTCGAGCAGAGAAACTGCTGTCACTAGATTGTGGCTTTCATCAGCTTTATCTCTACAAGCGCTTTCTCTGCATACTAAAAAGCAGCATTAACAGAGCCCCTTACTGTGTTCTCTTGATATGTGTTTTATCTGCGCCTAGTAATGCATTTAAGGAAAAGCGATTATTTCGAGCAGAGAAACTGCTGTCACTAGATTGCGGCTTTCATTTGCTTTACCTCGACAAGCGCTTTCTCTGCATACTAAAAAGCAGCATTAACAGAGCCCCTTACTATGTTCTCTTGATATGTGTTCTATCTGCGCCTAGTAATGCATTTAAGGAAAAGCGATATTCTCGGGCATAGAAGCTTCTATCCTCAGATTGTGGCTTTCATCAGCTTTATCTCTTCAAGCGCTTTAACTGCAAACTACAAAGGAGCATTTACAGAGCTCCTTATTATTCTCTCTTGTTGTGTTTTCTATCTGCGCCTAGTAATGCATTTAAGGAAAAGCGATTATCTCGAGCAGAGAAGCTGGTATCATCAGATTGTGTATTGCCATAGCCTTATCTCTACAAGATATTTCACTGCAAACTACAGAACAGCATTAACATCCATCCTAACAATATTCTCTTGGTATGTGTTTTATCTGCGCATACTATAGCATTTAAGGAAAAGCGATTATCTCGAGCAGAGAAGCTGCTATCATCAGATTGTGGCTTTCATCAGCTTTATCTCTACAAGCGCTTTCACTGCAAACTACAAAGCAGCTTTGGCTAGCTTTTTATTCGAGTATCCTTCAATGTGTTCTAACTGCGCTTGCATAAGCATTGAAGGAAAAGTGATTATTTCGAGCAGAGAAACTGCTGTCACTAGGTTGTGGCTTTCATCAGCTTTATCTCTTCAAGCGCTTTCTCTGCATACTAAAAAGCAGCATTAACAGAGCCCCTTACTATGTTCTCTTGATATGTGTTCTATCTGCGCCTAGTAATGCATTTAAGGAAAAGCGATTATCTCGAGCAGAGAAGCTGCTATCATCAGATTGTCGCTTTCATCTGCTTTATTTCTACAAGCGCTATCACTGCATCCTACAAAGCAGCTTTGACTAGCTTTTTATTAGAGTGTCCTTAAATGTGTTTTTACTGCGCTAGCATAAGCATTGAAGGAAAAGAGATTATTTAGAGCAGAGAAACTGCTGTCACTAGATTGCGGCTTTCATTTGCTTTACCTCGACAAGCGCTTTCTCTGCGTACTAAAAAGCAGCATTAACAGAGCCCCTTACTATGTTCTCTTGATATGTGTTCTATCTGCGCCTAGTAATGCATTTAAGGAAAAGCGATATTCTCGGGCAGAGAAGCTTCTATGCTCAGATTGTGGCTTTCATCAGCTTTATCTCTTCAAGCGCTTTCACTGCAAACTACAAAGGAGCATTGACAGAGCTCCTTATTATTCTCTCTTGTTGTGTTTTCTATCTGCGCCTAGTAATGCATTTAAGGTAAACCGATTATCTCGAGTAGAGAAGCTGCTATCATCGGATTGTGGCTTTCATCTGCTTTATTTCTACAAGCGCTATCACTGCATCCTACAAAGCAGCTTTGGCTAGCTTTTTATTAGAGTGTCCTTAAATGTGTTTTTACTGCGCTAGCATAAGCATTGAAGGAAAAGTGATTATTTAGAGCAGAGAAACTGCTGTCATCAGATTGCGGCTCTCATTTGCTTTATCTCGACAAGCGCTTTCTCTGCATACTAAAAAGCAGCATTAACAGAGCCCCTTACTGTGTTTTCTTGATATGTGTTTTATCTGCGCCTAGTAATGCATTTAAGGAAAAGCGATTATCTCGAGCAGAGAAGCTGCTATCATCAGATTGTGTATTGCCATAGCCTTATCTCTACAAGATATTTCACTGCAAACTACAGAACAGCATTAACATCCATCCTAACAATATTCTCTTGGTATGTGTTCTATCTGCGCATACTATAGCATTTAAGGAAAAGCGATTATCTCGAGCAGAGAAGCTGCTATCATCAGATTGTGGCTTTCATCAGCTTTATCTCTACAAGCGCTTTCACTGCAACCTACAAAGCAGTTTTGCAAGCTTTTTATTCGAGTATCCTTCAATGTGTTCTAACTGCGCTTGCATAAGCATTGAAGGAAAAGTGATTATTTCGAGCAGAGAAACTGCTGTCACTAGATTGTGGCTTTCATCAGCTTTATCTCTTCAAGCGCTTTCTCTGCATACTAAAAAGCAGCATTAACAGAGCCCCTTACTATGTTCTCTTGATATGTGTTCTATCTGAGCCTAGTAATGCATTTAAGGAAAAGCGATTATCTCGAGCAGAGAAGCTGCTATCATCAGATTGTGGCTTTCATCTGCTTTATTTCTACAAGCGCTATCACTGCATCCTACAAAGCAGCTTTTACTAGCTTTTTATTAGAGTGTCCTTAAATGTGTTTTTACTGCACCAGCACAAGCATTGAAGGAAAAGTGATTATTTAGAGCAGAGAAACTGCTGTCATCAGATTGCGGCTCTCATTTGCTTTATCTCGACAAGCGCTTTCTCTGCATACTAAAAAGCAGCATTAACAGAGCCCCTTACTGTGTTTTCTTGATATGTGTTTTATCTGCGCCTAGTAATGCATTTAAGGAAAAGCGATTATCTCGAGCAGAGAAGCTGCTATCATCAGATTGTGTATTGCCATAGCCTTATCTCTACAAGATATTTCACTGCAAACTACAGAAGAGCATTAACATCCATCCTAACAATATTCTCTTGGTATGTGTTCTATCTGCGCATACTATAGCATTTAAGGAAAAGCGATTATCTCGAGCAGAGAAGCTGCTATCCTCAGATTGTGGCTTTCATCAGCTTTATCTCTTCAAGCGCTTTCACTGCAAACTACAAAGGAGCATTGACAGAGCTCCTTATTATTCTCTCTTGTTGTGTTTTCTATCTGCGCCTAGTAATGCATTTAAGGTAAACCGATTATCTCGAGTAGAGAAGCTGCTATCATCAGATTGTGTATTGCCATAGCCTTATCTCTACAAGATATTTCACTGCAAACTACAGAACAGCATTAACAGCCATCCTAACAATATTCCCATGGTATGTGTTCTATCTGCGCATACTAAATCATTTAAGGAAAAGCGATTATCTCGAGCAGGGAAGCTGCTATCATCAGATTGTGGCTTTCATCAGCTTTATCTCTACAAGCGCTTTCACTGCAAAATACAAAGCAGCTTTGGTTAGCTTTTTTTTCGAGTATCCTTCAATGTGTTCTAACTGCGCTTGCATAAGCATTGAAGGAAAAGTGATTATTTCGAGCAGAGAAACTGCTGTCACGAGATTGTGGCTTTCATCAGATTTATCTCTTCAAGCGCTTTCTCTGCATACTAAAAAGCAGCATTAACAGAGCCCCTTACTGTGTTTTCTTGATATGTGTTTTATCTGCGCCTAGTAATGCATTTAAGGAAAAGCGATTATCTCGAGCAGAGAAACTGCTGTCATCAGATTGCGGCTTTCATTTGCTTTATCTCGACAAGCGCTTTCTCTGCATACTAAAAAGCAGCATTAACAGAGCCCCTTACTATGTTCTCTTGATATGTGTTCTATCTGCGCCTAGTAATGCATTTAAGGAAAAGCGATTATCTCGAGCAGAGAAGCTGCTATCCTCAGATTGTGGCTTTCATCAGCTTTATCTCTTCAAGCGCTTTCACTGCAAACTACAAAGGAGCATTGACAGAGCTCCTTATTATTCTCTCTTGTTGTGTTTTCTATCTGCGCCTAGTAATGCATTTAAGTTAAACCGATTACCTCGAGTAGAGAAGCTGCTATCATCAGATTGTGGCTTTCATCTGCTTTATTTCTACAAGCGCTATGACTGCATCCTATAAAGCAGCTTTGGCTAGCTTATTATTAGATTATCCTTAAAAGTGTTTTTACTGCGCTAGCATAAGCATTGAAGGAAAAGTGATTATTTAGAGCAGAGAAACTGCTGTCATCAGATTGCGGCTCTCATTTGCTTTATCTCGACAAGAGCTTTCTCTGCATACTAAAAAGCAGCATTAACAGAGCCCCTTACTGTGTTTTCTTGATATGTGTTTTATCTGCGCCTAGTAATGCATTAAAGGAAAAGCGATTATCTCGAGCAGAGAAGCTGCTATCATCAGATTGTGTATTGCCATAGCCTTATCTCTACAATATATTTCACTGCAAACTACAGAACAGCATTAACATCGATCCTAACAATATTCTCTTGGTATGTGGTCTATCTGCGCATACTAAAGCATCTAAGGAAAAGCGATTATCTCGATCAGAAAAGCTGCTATCATCAGATTGTGGCTTTCATCAGCTTTATCTCTACAAGCGCTTTCACTGCAAACTACAAAGCAGCTTTGGTTAGCTTTTTATTCGAGTATCCTTCAATGTGTTCTAACTGCGCTTGCATAAGCATTGAAGGAAAAGCGATTATTTCGAGCAGAGAAACTGCTGTCACTAGATTGCGGCTTTCATTTGCTTTACCTCGACAAGCGCTTTCTCTGCATACTAAAAAGCAGCATTAACAGAGCCCCTTACTATGTTCTCTTGATATGTGTTCTATCTGCGCCTAGTAATGCATTTAAGGAAAAGCGATTATCTCGAGCAGAGAAGCTGCTATCATCAGATTGTGTATTGCCATAGCCTTATCTCTACAAGATATTTCACTGCAAACTACAGAACAGCATTAACAGCCATCCTAACAATATTCTCTTGGTATGTGTTCTATCTGCGCATACTATAGCATTTAAGGAAAAGCGATTATCTCGAGCAGAGAAGCTGCTATCATCAGATTGTGGCTTTCATCAGCTTTATCTCTACAAGCGCTTTCACTGCAACCTACAAAGCAGCTTTGGCTAGCTTTTTATTCGAGTATCCTTCAATGTGTTCTAACGGCGCTTGCATAAGCATTGAAGGAAAAGTGATTATTTCGAGCAGAGAAACTGCTGTCACTAGATTGTGTCTTTCATGAGCTTTATCTCTTCAAGCGCTTTCTCTGCATACTAAAAAGCAGCATTAACAGAGCCCCTTACTGTGTTCTCTTGATATGTGTTTTATCTGCGCCTAGTAATGCATTTAAGGAAAAGCGATTATTTCGAGCAGAGAAACTGCTGTCACTAGATTGCGGCTTTCATTTGCTTTACCTCGACAAGCGCTTTCTCTGCGTACTAAAAAGCAGCATTAACAGAGCCCCTTACTATGTTCTCTTGATATGTGTTCTATCTGCGCCTAGTAATGCATTTAAGGAAAAGCGATATTCTCGGGCAGAGAAGCTTCTATGCTCAGATTGTGGCTTTCATCAGCTTTATCTCTTCAAGCGCTTTCACTGCAAACTACAAAGGAGCATTGACAGAGCTCCTTATTATTCTCTCTTGTTGTGTTTTCTATCTGCGCCTAGTAATGCATTTAAGGTAAACCGATTATCTCGAGTAGAGAAGCTGCTATCATCGGATTGTGGCTTTCATCTGCTTTATTTCTACAAGCGCTATCACTGCATCCTACAAAGCAGCTTTGGCTAGCTTTTTATTAGAGTGTCCTTAAATGTGTTTTTACTGCGCTAGCATAAGCATTGAAGGAAAAGTGATTATTTAGAGCAGAGAAACTGCTGTCATCAGATTGCGGCTCTCATTTGCTTTATCTCGACAAGCGCTTTCTCTGCATACTAAAAAGCAGCATTAACAGAGCCCCTTACTGTGTTTTCTTGATATGTGTTTTATCTGCGCCTAGTAATGCATTTAAGGAAAAGCGATTATCTCGAGCAGAGAAGCTGCTATCATCAGATTGTGTATTGCCATAGCCTTATCTCTACAAGATATTTCACTGCAAACTACAGAACAGCATTAACATCCATCCTAACAATATTCTCTTGGTATGTGTTCTATCTGCGCATACTATAGCATTTAAGGAAAAGCGATTATCTCGAGCAGAGAAGCTGCTATCATCAGATTGTGGCTTTCATCAGCTTTATCTCTACAAGCGCTTTCACTGCAACCTACAAAGCAGTTTTGCAAGCTTTTTATTCGAGTATCCTTCAATGTGTTCTAACTGCGCTTGCATAAGCATTGAAGGAAAAGTGATTATTTCGAGCAGAGAAACTGCTGTCACTAGATTGTGGCTTTCATCAGCTTTATCTCTTCAAGCGCTTTCTCTGCATACTAAAAAGCAGCATTAACAGAGCCCCTTACTATGTTCTCTTGATATGTGTTCTATCTGAGCCTAGTAATGCATTTAAGGAAAAGCGATTATCTCGAGCAGAGAAGCTGCTATCATCAGATTGTGGCTTTCATCTGCTTTATTTCTACAAGCGCTATCACTGCATCCTACAAAGCAGCTTTTACTAGCTTTTTATTAGAGTGTCCTTAAATGTGTTTTTACTGCACCAGCACAAGCATTGAAGGAAAAGTGATTATTTAGAGCAGAGAAACTGCTGTCATCAGATTGCGGCTCTCATTTGCTTTATCTCGACAAGCGCTTTCTCTGCATAATAAAAAGCAGCATTAACAGAGCCCCTTACTGTGTTTTCTTGATATGTGTTTTATCTGCGCCTAGTAATGCATTTAAGGAAAAGCGATTATCTCGAGCAGAGAAGCTGCTATCATCAGATTGTGTATTGCCATAGCCTTATCTCTACAAGATATTTAACTGCAAACTACAGAACTGCATTAACAGCCATCCTAACAATATTCCCATTGTATGAGTTCTATCTGCGCATACTAAAGCATTTAAGGAAAAGCGAGTATCTCGACCAGAGAAGCTGCTACCATCAGATTGTGGCTTTCATCAGCTTTACAAGCGCTTTCACTGCAACCTACAAGGCAGCTTTGGCTAGCTTTTTATTCGAGTATCCTTCAATGTGTTCTAACTGCGCTTGCATAAGCCTTGAAGGAAAACTGATTATTTCGAGCAGAGAAACTGCTGTCACTAGATTGTGGCTTTCATCAGCTTTATCTCTACAAGCGCTTTCTCTGCATACTAAAAAGCAGCATTAACAGAGCCCCTTACTGTGTTCTCTTGATATGTGTTTTATCTGCGCCTAGTAATGCATTTAAGGAAAAGCGATTATTTCGAGCAGAGAAACTGCTGTCACTAGATTGCGGCTTTCATTTGCTTTACCTCGACAAGCGCTTTCTCTGCATACTAAAAAGCAGCATTAACAGAGCCCCTTACTATGTTCTCTTGATATGTGTTCTATCTGCGCCTAGTAATGCATTTAAGGAAAAGCGATATTCTCGGGCATAGAAGCTTCTATCCTCAGATTGTGGCTTTCATCAGCTTTATCTCTTCAAGCGCTTTAACTGCAAACTACAAAGGAGCATTTACAGAGCTCCTTATTATTCTCTCTTGTTGTGTTTTCTATCTGCGCCTAGTAATGCATTTAAGGAAAAGCGATTATCTCGAGCAGAGAAGCTGCTATCATCAGATTGTGTATTGCCATAGCCTTATCTCTACAAGATATTTCACTGCAAACTACAGAACAGCATTAACATCCATCCTAACAATATTCTCTTGGTATGTGTTTTATCTGCGCATACTATAGCATTTAAGGAAAAGCGATTATCTCGAGCAGAGAAGCTGCTATCATCAGATTGTGGCTTTCATCAGCTTTATCTCTACAAGCGCTTTCACTGCAAACTACAAAGCAGCTTTGGCTAGCTTTTTATTCGAGTATCCTTCAATGTGTTCTAACTGCGCTTGCATAAGCATTGAAGGAAAAGTGATTATTTCGAGCAGAGAAACTGCTGTCACTAGGTTGTGGCTTTCATCAGCTTTATCTCTTCAAGCGCTTTCTCTGCATACTAAAAAGCAGCATTAACAGAGCCCCTTACTATGTTCTCTTGATATGTGTTCTATCTGCGCCTAGTAATGCATTTAAGGAAAAGCGATTATCTCGAGCAGAGAAGCTGCTATCATCAGATTGTCGCTTTCATCTGCTTTATTTCTACAAGCGCTATCACTGCATCCTACAAAGCAGCTTTGACTAGCTTTTTATTAGAGTGTCCTTAAATGTGTTTTTACTGCGCTAGCATAAGCATTGAAGGAAAAGAGATTATTTAGAGCAGAGAAACTGCTGTCATCAGATTGCGGCTCTCATTTGCTTTATCTCGACAAGAGCTTTCTCTGCATACTAAAAAGCAGCATTAACAGAGCCCCTTACTGTGTTTTCTTGATATGTGTTTTATCTGCGCCTAGTAATGCATTAAAGGAAAAGCGATTATCTCGAGCAGAGAAGCTGCTATCATCAGATTGTGTATTGCCATAGCCTTATCTCTACAATATATTTCACTGCAAACTACAGAACAGCATTAACATCGATCCTAACAATATTCTCTTGGTATGTGGTCTATCTGCGCATACTAAAGCATCTAAGGAAAAGCGATTATCTCGATCAGAAAAGCTGCTATCATCAGATTGTGGCTTTCATCAGCTTTATCTCTACAAGCGCTTTCACTGCAAACTACAAAGCAGCTTTGGCTAGCTTTTTATTCGAGTATCCTTCAATGTGTTCTAACTGCGCTTGCATAAGCATTGAAGGAAAAGCGATTATTTCGAGCAGAGAAACTGCTGTCACTAGGTTGCGGCTTTCATTTGCTTTACCTCGACAAGCGCTTTCTCTGCATACTAAAAAGCAGCATTAACAGAGCCCCTTACTATGTTCTCTTGATATGTGTTCTATCTGCGCCTAGTAATGCATTTAAAGAAAAGCGATATTCTCGGGCAGAGAAGCTGCTATCCTCAGATTGTGGCTTTTATCAGCTTTATCTCTTCAAGCGCTTTCACTGCAAACTACAAAGGAGCATTGACAGAGCTCCTTATTATTCTCTCTTGTTGTGTTTTCTATCTGCGCCTAGTAATGCATTTAAGGTAAACCGATTATCTCGAGTAGAGAAGCTGCTATCATCAGATTGTGCCTTTCATCTGCTTTATTTCTACAAGCGCTATCACTGCATCCTACAAAGCAGCTTTGGCTAGCTTTTTATTAGAGTATCCTTAAATGTGTTTTTACTGAGCTAGCATAAGCATTGAAGGAAAAGTGATTATTTAGAGCAGAGAAACTGCTGTCATCAGATTGCGGCTCTCATTGGCTTTATCTCGACAAGCGCTTTCTCTGCATACAAAAAGCAGCATTAACAGAGCCCATTACTGTGTTTTCTTGATATGTGTTTTATCTGCGCCTAGTAATGCATTTAAGGAAAAGCGATTATCTCGAGCAGAGAAGCTGCTATCATCAGATTGTGGCTTTCATCTGCTTTATTTCTACAAGCGCTATCACTGCATCCTACAAAGCAGCTTTTACTAGCTTTTTATTAGAGTGTCCTTAAATGTGTTTTTACTGCACCAGCACAAGCATTGAAGGAAAAGTGATTATTTAGAGCAGAGAAACTGCTGTCACTAGATTGTGGCTTTCATCAGCTTTATCTCTTCAAGCGCTTTCTCTGCATACTAAAAAGCAGCATTAACAGAGCCCCTTACTGTGTTTTCTTGATATGTGTTTTATCTGCGCCTAGTAATGCATTTAAGGAAAAGCGATTATCTCGAGCAGAGAAGCTGCTATCATCAGATTGTGTATTGCCATAGCCTTATCTCTACAAGATATTTAACTGCAAACTACAGAACTGCATTAACAGCCATCCTAACAATATTCCCATTGTATGAGTTCTATCTGCGCATACTAAAGCATTTAAGGAAAAGCGAGTATCTCGACCAGAGAAGCTGCTACCATCAGATTGTGGCTTTCATCAGCTTTACAAGCGCTTTCACTGCAACCTACAAGGCAGCTTTGGCTAGCTTTTTATTCGAGTATCCTTCAATGTGTTCTAACTGCGCTTGCATAAGCCTTGAAGGAAAACTGATTATTTCGAGCAGAGAAACTGCTGTCACTAGATTGTGGCTTTCATCAGCTTTATCTCTACAAGCGCTTTCTCTGCATACTAAAAAGCAGCATTAACAGAGCCCGTTACTGTGTTCTCTTGATATGTGTTTTATCTGCGCCTAGTAATGCATTTAAGGAAAAGCGATTATTTCTAGCAGAGAAACTGCTGTCACTAGATTGCGGCTTTCATTTGCTTTACCTCGACAAGCGCTTTCTCTGCATACTAAAAAGCAGCATTAACAGAGCCCCTTACTATGTTCTCTTGATATGTGTTCTATCTGCGCCTAGTAATGCATTTAAGGAAAAGCGATATTCTCGGGCATAGAAGCTTCTATCCTCAGATTGTGGCTTTCATCAGCTTTATCTCTTCAAGCGCTTTAACTGCAAACTACAAAGGAGCATTTACAGAGCTCCTTATTATTCTCTCTTGTTGTGTTTTCTATCTGCGCCTAGTAATGCATTTAAGGAAAAGCGATTATCTCGAGCAGAGAAGCTGCTATCATCAGATTGTGTATTGCCATAGCCTTATCTCTACAAGATATTTCACTGCAAACTACAGAACAGCATTAACATCCATCCTAACAATATTCTCTTGGTATGTGTTTTATCTGCGCATACTATAGCATTTAAGGAAAAGCGATTATCTCGAGCAGAGAAGCTGCTATCATCAGATTGTGGCTTTCATCAGCTTTATCTCTACAAGCGCTTTCACTGCAAACTACAAAGCAGCTTTGGCTAGCTTTTTATTCGAGTATCCTTCAATGTGTTCTAACTGCGCTTGCATAAGCATTGAAGGAAAAGTGATTATTTCGAGCAGAGAAACTGCTGTCACTAGGTTGTGGCTTTCATCAGCTTTATCTCTTCAAGCGCTTTCTCTGCATACTAAAAAGCAGCATTAACAGAGCCCCTTACTATGTTCTCTTGATATGTGTTCTATCTGCGCCTAGTAATGCATTTAAGGAAAAGCGATTATCTCGAGCAGAGAAGCTGCTATCATCAGATTGTCGCTTTCATCTGCTTTATTTCTACAAGCGCTATCACTGCATCCTACAAAGCAGCTTTGACTAGCTTTTTATTAGAGTGTCCTTAAATGTGTTTTTACTGCGCTAGCATAAGCATTGAAGGAAAAGAGATTATTTAGAGCAGAGAAACTGCTGTCATCAGATTGCGGCTCTCATTTGCTTTATCTCTACAAGCGCTTTCTCTGCATAATAAAAAGCAGCATTAACAGAGCCCCTTACTGTGTTTTCTTGATATGTGTTTTATCTGCGCCTAGTAATGCATTTAAGGAAAAGCGATTATCTCGAGCAGAGAATCTGCTATCATCAGATTGTGTATTGCCATAGCCTTATCTCTACAATATATTTCACTGCAAACTACAGAACAGCATTAACATCGATCCTAACAATATTCTCTTGGTATGTGGTCTATCTGCGCATACTAAAGCATCTAAGGAAAAGCGATTATCTCGATCAGAAAAGCTGCTATCATCAGATTGTTGCTTTCATCAGCTTTATCTCTACAAGCGCTTTCACTGCAAACTACAAAGCAGCTTTGGCTAGCTTTTCATTCGAGTATCCTTCAATGTGTTCTAACTGCGCTTGCATAAGCATTGAAGGAAAAGCGATTATTTCGAGCAGAGAAACTGCTGTCACTAGATTGCGGCTTTCATTTGCTTTACCTCGACAAGCGCTTTCTCTGCATACTAAAAAGCAGGATTAACAGAGCCCCTTACTATGTTCTCTTGATATGTGTTCTATCTGGTCCTAGTAATGCATTTAAAGAAAAGCGATATTCTCGGGCAGAGAAGCTGCTATCCTCAGATTGTGGCTTTCATCAGCTTTATCTCTTCAAGCGCTTTCACTGCAAACTACAAAGGAGCATTGACAGAGCTCCTTATTATTCTCTCTTGTTGTGTTTTCTATCTGCGCCTAGTAATGCATTTAAGGTAAACCGATTATCTCGAGTAGAGAAGCTGCTATCATCAGATTGTGCCTTTCATCTGCTTTATTTCTACAAGCGCTATCACTGCATCCTACAAAGCAGCTTTGGCAAGCTTTTTATTCGAGTATCCTTCAATGTGCTCTAACTGCGCTTGCATAAGCATTGAAGGAAAAGTGATTATTTCGAGCAGAGAAACTGCTGTCACTAGATTGTGGCTTTCATCAGCTTTGTCTCTTCAAGCGCTTTCTCTGCATACTAAAAAGCAGCATTAACAGAGCCCCTTACTATGTTCTCTTGATATGTGTTTTATCTGCGCCTAGTAATGCATTTAAGGAAAAGCGATTATCTCGAGCAGAGAAGCTGCTATCATCAGATTGTGTATTGCCATAGCCTTATCTCTACAAGATATTTCACTGCAAACTACAGAACAGCATTAACATCGATCCTAACAATATTCCCATGGTATGTGTTCTATCTGCGCATACTAAATCATTTAAGGAAAAGCGATTATCTCGAGCAGGGAAGCTGCTATCATCAGATTGTGGCTTTCATCTGCTTTATCTCTACAAGCGCTTTCACTGCAAAATACAAAGCAGCTTTGGTTAGCTTTTTTATCGAGTATCCTTCAATGTGTTCTAACTGCGCTTGCATAAGCATTGAAGGAAAAGTGATTATTTCGAGCAGAGAAACTGCTGTCACGAGATTGTGGCTTTCATCAGCTTTATCTCTTCAAGCGCTTTCTCTGCATACTAAAAAGCAGCATTAACAGAGCCCCTTACTGTGTTTTCTTGATATGTGTTTTATCTGCGCCTAGTAATGCATTTAAGGAAAAGCGATTATCTCGAGCAGAGAAACTGCTGTCATCAGATTGCGGCTTTCATTTGCTTTATCTCGACAAGCGCTTTCTCTGCATACTAAAAAGCAGCATTAACAGAGCCCCGTACTATGTTCTCTTGATATGTGTTCTATCTGCGCCTAGTAATGCATTTAAGGAAAAGCGATTATCTCGAGCAGAGAAGCTGCTATCCTCAGATTGTGGCTTTCATCAGCTTTATCTCTTCAAGCGCTTTCACTGCAAACTACAAAGGAGCATTGACAGAGCTCCTTATTATTCTCTCTTGTTGTGTTTTCTATCTGCGCCTAGTAATGCATTTAAGTTAAACCGATTACCTCGAGTAGAGAAGCTGCTATCATCAGATTGTGGATTTCATCTGCTTTATTTCTACAAGCGCTATGACTGCATCCTATAAAGCAGCTTTGGCTAGCTTATTATTAGATTATCCTTAAAAGTGTTTTTACTGCGCTAGCATAAGCATTGAAGGAAAAGTGATTATTTAGAGCAGAGAAACTGCTGTCATCAGATTGCGGCTCTCATTTGCTTTATCTCGACAAGAGCTTTCTCTGCATACTAAAAAGCAGCATTAACAGAGCCCCTTACTGTGTTTTCTTGATATGTGTTTTATCTGCGCCTAGTAATGCATTTAAGGAAAAGCGATTATCTCGAGCAGAGAAGCTGCTATCATCAGATTGTGTATTGCCATAGCCTTATCTCTACAAGATATTTCACTGCAAACTACAGAACAGCATTAACAGCCATCCTAACAATATTCTCTTGGTATGTGTTCTATCTGCGCATACTATAGCATTTAAGGAAAAGCGATTATCTCGAGCAGAGAAGCTGCTATCATCAGATTGTGGCTTTCATCAGCTTTATCTCTACAAGCGCTTTCACTGCAAACTACAAAGCAGCTTTGGCTAGCTTTTTATTCGAGTATCCTTCAATGTGTTCTAACTGCGCTTGCATAAGCATTGAAGGAAAAGTGATTATTTCGAGCAGAGAAACTGCTGTCACTAGGTTGTGGCTTTCATCAGCTTTATCTCTTCAAGCGCTTTCTCTGCATACTAAAAAGCAACATTAACAGAGCCCCTTACTATGTTCTCTTGATATGTGTTCTATCTGCGCCTAGTAATGCATTTAAGGAAAAGCGATTATCTCGGGCAGAGAAGCTGCTATCCTCAGATTGTGGCTTTCATCAGCTTTATCTCTTCAAGCGCTTTCACTGCAAACTACAAAGGAGCATTGACAGAGCTCCTTATTATTCTCTCTTGTTGTGTTTTCTATCTGCGCCTAGTAATGCATTTAAGTTAAACCGATTATCTCGAGTAGAGAAGCTGCTATCATCAGATTGTGGCTTTCATTTGCTTTATTTCTACAAGCGCTATCACTGCATCCTACAAAGCAGCTTTGGCTAGCTTTTTATTAGAGTATCCTTAAATGTGTTTTTACTGCGCTAGCATAAGCATTGAAGGAAAAGTGATTATTTAGAGCAGAGAAACTGCTGTCATCAGATTGCGGCTCTCATTTGCCTTATCTCTGCAAGCGCTTTCTCTGCATACTAAAAAGCAGCATTAACAGAGCCCCTTACTGTGTTTTCTTGATATGTGTTTTATCTGCGCCTAGTAATGCATTTAAGGAAAAGCGATTATCTCGAGCAGAGAAGCTGCTATCATCAGATTGTGTATTGCCATAGCCTTATCTCTACAAGATATTTCACTGCAAACTACAGAACAGAATAAACAGCCATCCTAACAATATTCTCATGGTATGTGTTCTATCTGCGCATACTAAAGCATTTAAGGAAATGCGATTATCTCGAGCAGGGAAGCTGCTATCATCAGATTGTGACTTTCATCAGCTTTATCTCTACAAGCGCTTTCACTGCAACCTACAAAGCAGTTTAGGCTAGCTTTTTATTCGAGTATCCTTCAATGTGTTCTAACTGCGCTTGCATAAGCATTGAAGGAAAAGTGATTATATCGAGCAGAGAAACTGCTGTAACTAGATTGTGGCTTTCATCAGCTTTATCTCTTCAAACGCTTTCTCTGCATACTAAAAAGCAGCATTAACAGAGCCCCTTACTATGTTCTCTTGATATGTGTTCTATCTGCGCCTAGTAATGCATTTAAGGAAAAGCGATTATCTCGAGCAGAGAAGCTGCTATCATCAGATTGTGGCTTTCATCTGCTTTATTTCTACAAGCGCTATCACTGCATCCTACAAAGCAGCTTTGACTAGCTTTTTATTAGAGTGTCCTTAAATGTGTTTTTACTGCGCTAGCATAAGCATTGAAGGAAAAGTGATTATTTAGAGCAGAGAAACTGCTGTCATCAGATTGCGGCTCTCATTTGCTTTATCTCGACAAGCGCTTTCTCTGCATAATAAAAAGCAGCATTAACAGAGCCCCTTACTGTGTTTTCTTGATATGTGTTTTATCTGCGCCTAGTAATGCATTTAAGGAAAAGCGATTATCTCGAGCAGAGAAGCTGCTATCATCAGATTGTGTATTGCCATAGCCTTATCTCTACAATATATTTCACTGCAAACTACAGAACAGCATTAACATCGATCCTAACAATATTCTCTTGGTATGTGGTCTATCTGCGCATACTAAAGCATCTAAGGAAAAGCGATTATCTCGATCAGAAAAGCTGCTATCATCAGATTGTGGCTTTCATCTGCTTTATCTCTTCAAGCGCTTTCACTGCAAACTACAAAGGAGCTTTGACAGAGCTCCTTATTATTCTCTCTTGTTGTGTTTTCTATCTGCGCCTAGTAATGCATTTAAGGTAAACCGATTATCTCGAGTAGAGAAGCTGCTATCATCAGATTGTGCCTTTCATCTGCTTTATTTCTACAAGCGCTATCACTGCATCCTACAAAGCAGCTTTGGCTAGCTTTTTATTCGAGTATCCTTCAATGTGTTCTAACTGCGCTTGCATAAGCATTGAAGGAAAAGTGATTATTTCGAGCAGAGAAACTGCTGTCACTAGATTGTGGCTTTCATCAGCTTTGTCTCTTCAAGCGCTTTCTCTGCATACTAAAAAGCAGCATTAACAGAGCCCCTTACTATGTTCTCTTGATATGTGTTTTATCTGCGCCTAGTAATGCATTTAAGGAAAAGCGATTATCTCGAGCAGAGAAGCTGCTATCATCAGATTGTGTATTGCCATAGCCTTATCTCTACAAGATATTTCACTGCAAACTACAGAACAGCATTAACATCGATCCTAACAATATTCCCATGGTATGTGTTCTATCTGCGCATACTAAATCATTTAAGGAAAAGCGATTATCTCGAGCAGGGAAGCTGCTATCATCAGATTGTGGCTTTCATCAGCTTTATCTCTACAAGCGCTTTCACTGCAAAATACAAAGCAGCTTTGGTTAGCTTTTTTTTCGAGTATCCTTCAATGTGTTCTAACTGCGCTTGCATAAGCATTGAAGGAAAAGTGATTATTTCGAGCAGAGAAACTGCTGTCACGAGATTGTGGCTTTCATCAGCTTTATCTCTTCAAGCGCTTTCTCTGCATACTAAAAAGCAGCATTAACAGAGCCCCTTACTGTGTTTTCTTGATATGTGTTTTATCTGCGCCTAGTAATGCATTTAAGGAAAAGCGATTATCTCGAGCAGAGAAACTGCTGTCATCAGATTGCGGCTTTCATTTGCTTTATCTCGACAAGCGCTTTCTCTGCATACTAAAAAGCAGCATTAACAGAGCCCCTTACTATGTTCTCTTGATATGTGTTCTATCTGCGCCTAGTAATGCATTTAAGGAAAAGCGATTATCTCGAGCAGAGAAGCTGCTATCCTCAGATTGTGGCTTTCATCAGCTTTATCTCTTCAAGCGCTTTCACTGCAAACTACAAAGGAGCATTGACAGAGCTCCTTATTATTCTCTCTTGTTGTGTTTTCTATCTGCGCCTAGTAATGCATTTAAGTTAAACCGATTACCTCGAGTAGAGAAGCTGCTATCATCAGATTCTGGATTTCATCTGCTTTATTTCTACAAGCGCTATGACTGCATCCTATAAAGCAGCTTTGGCTAGCTTATTATTAGATTATCCTTAAAAGTGTTTTTACTGCGCTAGCATAAGCATTGAAGGAAAAGTGATTATTTAGAGCAGAGAAACTGCTGTCATCAGATTGCGGCTTTCATTTGCTTTATCTCGACAAGCGCTTTCTCTGCATACTAAAAAGCAGCATTAACAGAGCCCCTTACTATGTTCTCTTGATATGTGTTCTATCTGCGCCTAGTAATGCATTTAAGGAAAAGCGATTATCTCGAGCAGAGAAGCTGCTATCCTCAGATTGTGGCTTTCATCAGCTTTATCTCTTCAAGCGCTTTCACTGCAAACTACAAAGGAGCATTGACAGAGCTCCTTATTATTCTCTCTTGTTGTGTTTTCTATCTGCGCCTAGTAATGCATTTAAGTTAAACCGATTACCTCGAGTAGAGAAGCTGCTATCATCAGATTCTGGATTTCATCTGCTTTATTTCTACAAGCGCTATGACTGCATCCTATAAAGCAGCTTTGGCTAGCTTATTATTAGATTATCCTTAAAAGTGTTTTTACTGCGCTAGCATAAGCATTGAAGGAAAAGTGATTATTTAGAGCAGAGAAACTGCTGTCATCAGATTGCGGCTCTCATTTGCTTTATCTCGACAAGAGCTTTCTCTGCATACTAAAAAGCAGCATTAACA